>CAUJRU010000049.1:658529-1317059 GCA_963277665.1 Viscum album
AGGTTTCCCTATGATTTTACCATTCCTTCTTGGTTTGAAAATCACAAACACCATATCCCAAGAAAAAACCCTTTTCATCCTATGTTTTACCTCTATAAGGAATAATTTCCTTCCTCAAAGAAAATATATCCTTACCATGTTTCCAATTCTCATATCATAATTTTTCTAAGTGTAAATTTAGGTTTGAAACCAAAACCTTGGAATACTATAATTACCTAGATATGAAGCGTTCTGTTTAAGGATCTAAATTCTCATAATTTTGGTTACGAACTCTTATGAGTTCTGACTCGGAATTCTGATTACGAATTTTGGTTATGAACATTCTGAGTTCTGACTCCGAATTCTGATTACAAATTCTGGTTATGAACTTTATGAGTTCTGACTTCGAATTCTAATTACGAATTCTGGATATAAACTCTTATGAGTTCTGACTCTGATTTCTAATTAAGAATTCTGGATAAGAATTCCCTTAAGTTCGGACTCCGAATTATGATTAAGAATTCTGGATACAAACTCTTTTGAATTCTGACTCTGAATTATAATTATGAAATCTAGATTTGAACTATTCTGAGTTTAGACTCCGAATTCTGATTACGAAGTCTGGTTATGAAATTTTCAATGTTCTGAATCCTAGTTCTTTGAATACAGACTCCTAACTCTTATGAGTTATGACTTTGAATTCTCATGAACTCTGACTCTGAACATTGTAAGTTATGGTTTTGAATTCTTGTGAATCCAGATTCTGAATTTCCTTGAAATCAAGACTCCGGAACTCTATAGAGATCAGGTACCGAAATCATAGAAAACAGAATCTGAATATCCTTGTATTATAGACTCCAAATTCAATTTTAGTTAGACTCCGAAAATTCATTTCCTTATATTCCGAATATCAGATTTTAGTTATTCTTACATTTGTTTTGTTATAAAACGATGTCGTGCTTTCAGTTTCTAACTAACCATTGTATGAGTGACACTTGTACAGGTCCCTTGAAACTTCAAGGAAAATATGACCATTGGAGGAGGGAGCTGACCGATGATTCCATGCTTATAAATATGATCTCATTTAAAAGATCTCAAAAAACGTTGAAAACTGTGCTTACATGTTATTGAAGTGATTTCTATAGAGAGAGGCTCTTGTAGACTCTCAAGCTTTGTGAAGAAAGTTTGAACAGCTTGTTCAAACATTGATTCGTGCAGTTTTGTGTAGTGTGACTCCGATTGTTACTGTGTACAATCAAGGGATTCTGGGGATAGGAAGAAAGAGGTGCCGACTACCTTGATGTTGAGGGCTTGCAGGGATAGCAAGACAGACTATGATCTTCGTATCGAGGGTTTACCCTGGTATGGATAAGATAGAAATTATTGAAAGTATAAATCAATGGAACTTTATCCATGGTTGTTGGATAGCCTTCTCTTTGGGTTAAAAGATTTACTACTTGTTACATGTTTAGTTACATGTTTTCCGCTGGATTTGTTCTGTTGAGGAAAGTATAATCTTCTTATACTTCCTTTGACTTGTACTATGATTTTATAGGATTCTATACGCTTTAAGGTAGCATCATAGTTCTTGTAAAATTTTGTTAAGTTTCATTTCCAGAATCACTTTTCTGGAATCAAGTATGTTATTAGAACACAGAGGTGTTGTGAATTTTGGTTATACAAAATTTACTTAGTAAATTTTAAAGTATACAATTCACCCCGCTCTTGTATTTGAGAATCTCATGTTTACATATTCGATCCTACATTTGGTATTATAGAGTATATCATACTCAAATACCATCTCAACAATTGGTATCAGAGGAGGTTACCTCTAAATTAGTCCCACGATTAGATTCAGAAGAGAATTCTTATTCTTCTTATTTTCTGGAATCAGTTTGTTTCAGACTCGAATAGTTCAGCTTCAATTTTTCTTAGAGATACACTTGTTCTATATTTTCCTTGCTTAGTAATATTCTCCTTGTTTATGAAATTTTTATATTAACAAGTTTTTTTGGAAAGATCTTCTTTATGATGGCAGGAATCAATGTTGGTTCCATAAACAATCTCAATCCAACTAGACCACCTATCTTTGATGGAAATGATTATTAATATTGGAGAGATTTAATGAAGACTTTCATTATCAATACTGGAGTTGATAATTTTTTTATTCTTACTGGAGGATATAAAATCCCTGAAAATGAAGTGAGTACCTTTACTAATCACGAAAATCATGAATATCAACTTAATTATAAGGTACAGAATACTTTGATTTGTTCCATGACTAGAAACATATATAGCCAAATTTAATCTTGTGATGTAGAAAATTGTATATGGAAAAAAATGGAAGTTACTCACTTTGGTTTTTCCAACGTAATTGAAACTAGAAGTTCCATGCTCATAGCTGAATATCTTGGTTTTTGATTTCCTTATGAAGAACCCATATGTAAGATACAACAATGATTCATGACTATTGTGAATAGTTTAAAATCCGTGGGTGAGAATGGATTAGATGATGAAGCTCTTGTTGATAAGATCATAGACTTCATGCCGAATAAATGGGAATCCAAGAGGACAACAATAGATGAGAACAGAAAGGTTACTCAGATTACTCATGATGAGCTATTTGGAACTCTTCATCAGCACGAGACTAGAATGAAGAGGGATGCTAATAATGTAAAGAAGAAGAATGTAAATAGCAGTGTTTCTTTTACTAAAACTTCTAATCATATGAAATCTATGACTTCTGAGAGAGTTACTAGATCCAAATATAAGAAAGTTTTTATCTAATTCGAATCAAGTGGAAGTTAATCCTTAGAAAATGAATTATCAAATCTTTCATGAAGGATTAACAAGATAACCAGACAAAGGAACATTTAATATTGATATAAGAAAAAGAAAAGGAAATATTAGAAAGATTCAGAAGTAACATGTTATGAATGCAAGAGATCTGGCCACATAAGACCTGATTGTCCTATGCTTAAGAGAAAAGAATGAAAGTATAGGCATTAATATAGAAACAAAAAGAAGTATTATAAGGATAAAGCTAAAAAATTATTGAAAGCTAATGACACTTGGAGTGCCAGTGTTGGAGACTCTTTAGATGAATCTTCAGATTACGAATCTTCTGGATAGAAGAATCTTGGTGTAATAGCCAGACTACCTATTGAAAATCATTGTTTAATGGCTAAGGTACACAATGCTGAATCATTGTCCAATGTTTCATTGAATTATAATGATAGTAAATACTATAACACTTCGGATGAAGAATCTTCTTCTGATGAAGATAATACTTTACCTTGCTAAAAATAAATTTCTAGTTTTTTCAATCTTCTTGAGATTGAGAATTCAAAACTCATTAAAAAAACATGATAATGAAAATTCTAGGAATACTATTCTTACTAAGGAAATATCAGAACTCGAAAGATCTTGAAAAGCAAAATGTTGATTTTGAAAGTATTTTAAAAAATCTTGCGGATGTTAGTTCTGAGAAGAATAAACATTCTAAAGATATAGAGAACATAATTTCCAAGAAAATTTTTTTTGAGACAAACTCTAGTTCAAAATAAATTGTTTTTGAAGACAAAAACTTCTTTATCATACTCAAATCTGAAATATTTTCCATGAGGAAGTTTTTTTCAAACATAACCTTAGGTAAATAAAATTTTGATAAAATGTATTCTCAAATTTGACCAATAATGAATAGTTCAGGTTTTGGTTATACTAGTTCTAAATGAATTTTTAGCAACAATTACTTTATTCCTCAAAGTGATCCATTCTAAACTAAGTGTCAGTGTGGTGGGAACTGGGAAAAGAATTGTTCTCTTAACAAAACTCAGTTTTTAGGATTTCAGAAAGCCTATTTTTCTAAGAAGATGTTGGTTCCAAACAATTTTCTTTCTGAAATTTCCAGATCCATGAAATTTTGGATTTCAAATGTCTAAATCTTTTGTTTTTAGGAAATTAAATAAGGTACCAATAGAAATACATGGTATATGGATAGTTGATGTTCTTGACATATGACTGGTAATGAAAACTACTTTGAAAAGATTATCAAGACGAAAGGAGGAAAAGTAACTTTTAGATGTAATTCTCAGGGAGAAATTATTGGTATAGGTAACATCGTTATTCTTGAAAAAACATTGATTTCAAATGTTTTATTTGTTAAGGGTCTTAAGCACAACCTTATTAGCATAAGACAATTATGTGATAAAGGCTACATTGTGAATTTTAGGAATGACAAGTGCCTTGAACTCAATTCCAATGAAGATTTCATTCATTCTTCCCATAGGCAAGATAATGTTTACACAATAAACATAGAAGACCTTAGGAGTCAAGATCTACATTTCCTTAGTGAAATGGAAGATAATTCTTGGTTATGGCATTGAAGGTTAGGTCACTGTAACCTAAGGAACATATGAAAACTTTAAATGAAAAGATTATTTAAGGATCTACCGGAGCTTGGATTTGATTATTCAAAAGTTTGTGACCCTTGTCAATATGTAATGCAACATAAATTAAGGTTTAAATCAGTCGCTGAAGTATCAACTACTGATGCATTACAACTAGTACATATGGATCTTTTTGGTCCAACACAAACTGGAAGCATTGGAGGCAAGTACTATGTATTTGTTCTGGTTGATGATTACACTAGATTTATGTGGGTCTATTTTCTTGTAAAGAATACTAAAGCCTTCCAGTATTTCAAAATTTTTAGATCCTAAGTTAAAAATAAGAAACTCCTTTAATTGAAAACTATTCATAGTGATCATGTAGGAGACTTTCAAAATTCTGATTTTGAAACTTTTGGTAGTAGAAAAGGCATTACTCATAACTTCTCAGCACCTAGAATACCTCAACAGAATGGTGTTGTTGAAAGAAGAAATAGAATTCTTCAAGAGATAACTAGAACCATGTTGAGTGAGTATTCTATAGCCAATCATTTTTTGGGCTGAAGCTGTAAGTACTACTTGTTATAAAATAAATCAAGTTTTGATTAGACCTTTTCTTAATAAAAAATCTTATGAATTATGGAATGGTAGAAAACTAGACTTTCCTACATTAAGGTTTTTGGTTTCAAGGTATTCATTCAGATTACTATCGATAATCTACATAAATTCCAACCAAAATTTGATGAAGGAATTTTCTTAGGCTACTCCACAACTTCTAAGGCATATAGATTTTTCAAAAAAAACACTTGTACTATTGAAGAGACAGTACATGTTAAATTTGTTGAAACTGGTCCTTTTGTTTTTAAACAACCCCAATCTACATATTCAGGTGTGTTTTCAAAAACTGATTATCAACCTTGGATAGAATATCCTTCTGATAAGAAAAATGTTCATGAAAATACTACTAAAACATTTAACCCAGAAGATTTCCTAGCCTATGTTGATGAATAGGTTTTACAAAACCCAAATTAGTTGTTTCTAAAGAATCATACTAGTGATAGTATCATTGGTGATTTGAATCAACCTGTAAGGACAAGAAGTTCCATAAGAAATGAAGTAGAATATCTTTCATTCCTTTCCCAATTATAACCAAAAAGCACTGTTAAAGCTTTAGGTGATGATGATTGGATTAATGCCATGTAAGATGAACTAAATGAATTCGAAAGGAATAAAGTATTGACCATGGTTGAATGAACTAAGGAAAATTCGGTTATTGGAGTAAAATGGGTCTTCAGAAATATGTGTGATGAAAATGGAATCATTATTAGAAATAAAGCTACATTAGATGCTAAAGGCTATAATAAAAAAGAAGGAATAGACTATGAAGAAACCTATTCTCCATTAGCAAGACTTGAATCTAATATTATTTTACTTGCCTTTGAAGAATTATTCAATTTCAAACTTTTTCAAGTGGATGTGAAATGTAATTTCTTTAATGGTTATTTTGAAGAGGAAGTTTTTGTTGAATAACCTCCAGGATTTGACGATATAAAACATCCTTGTCATGTTTTTAGACTTACCAAAGCTTTGTATGGCCTTAAACAAACCCCATGAGCTTGGTATGATATACTTACATGATTTTTTCTTCAAAATAACAAAGTTAAGGGAAATGCAGATCCAACCCTTTTTATAAAGAAAGATAAGAAAAATGTTATTATTGATAAAATATATGTTGATGACATTATATTTGGTTCAATTCATCAATCATTAACCGATTCCTTTATGGATATAATTAAATATGAGTTTGAAATGAGTATGATGGGTGAGTTAACAATTTTCCTTGGACTTCAAGTCTCTCAAAAACCAAAATGAATATATCTATCCAAACATAAGTTTATTAAATATATTCTTAAAAATAATTTATATGACAACACTAAAAGTATTAGTACTCCCTTTGGTACCTCAAACACACTTGATCTTGATGAAGCTGGGAAACCAGCAGATCAAACATCTTTTAGATGTGTGATATGAAGTTTACTTTACTTGACAACTAGTCATCCAGACTTAATGTTTTCAATATGCTTATGAGAAAGATATCAATACAATCCTAAGGAATCCCACTTAAAGACAGTGAAAAGAATTTTTCGCTACTTAAAGGGAACCATGGATTTTGGACTCTTTTCTAATTCTGGAAATTATTTTGTTTTAAAATGTTTTTTCTATGCTGACTTTGGTGGATGTCGAATGGATAGAAAGAGTACATCCGGAACATGTATGTTCTTAGGAGATTCATTAGTTTCATGGTCACGCAAGAAGCAACACTCAGTAGCACATTCCACTGCTGAAGCTGAATATTTATCAGCTGGACGTTGTTGTGCTCAAGTGTTGTGGATGCAAAAAAACACTCACAGACTATGGTATGAGTTTCACCAAAACACAAATTTTGTGTGATAATACAGGTTCCATTGCACTTAGTAAAAAGCATGCACATCACTCTCATGAAAAGCACATAGATATTACGCATCAAATTCATAGGGATGACACATATAAAAAGGGGATATCATTCTTCAATTTATCAGAACAAAATATCAACTTGCGGATATTTTCACAAAATATTTACCCACCGATAGATTTGAATACATTAAACAGAAGTTAAGAATTGTAATCGTAAGGTAATATTCCTCTTTTATGAATGGGATGAAGGCCTTCATATTTTTCATAATGACGTTTTTCATATTTTTCATAATTAAGTTTTTCATATATTTTTATAATGATGTTTTTCATATTTTTTGTAATGAAGTTTTTCATATTTTTCGTAATGAGGGTTTTCATATTTTTTGTAATGAGGTTTTTCATATTTTTCGTAATGAAGTATTTCATATTTTTCGTAATGAAATTTTTCATATTTTTTATAATCAAACCTTTTCATATTTTTCGTAATGATGTTTTTTATATTTTCTATAATGATGATTCTTCATATTTTTCGTAATTAAGTTTTCCATATTTTTCATAATGATGATTTTCCATATTTTTCGTAATGAAGTTTTTCATATTTTTCGTAATCAAGATTTTTCATATTTTTTTAATGAAGTTTTTCATATTTTTCATAATGAATTTTTTCATATATTTCGTAATGAATTTTATCATATTTTTCATAATGAAGTTTTTCATATTTTTTTCATAATGAATATTTTTTATATTTTACATAGGGAAGATTTTTTAATGAAGATATGTGTACTCATTTTTTTCGTACTCAAGTTCTTTTTTATCCGAATCTAAAGTACTTCCAGAAGAAATTTTCTCAATAAAAATAATTCTCCTGGAAATATGAAAGGTATGATTCTTTCTTGAGTTTTCTTAATAACCTTTTACCTACATTTAGTTTCATTTGTTTTTAAAATTTCTCAGATTCTAGTTTCCTTAAATCCAAATGGTTTCTTTTCAAAACCTCAAAAGATCAGATCCAACCAAATTTTCCTTGCAGGTACCATTTCATCTGTCAGATCAGATCAGAAGAATTCTCAGCCATTTTATTCAAATGGGATGTTCAACCGTCACTTCAACACCTATAAAAAGGGGATTCCTGATGGTATTCCCACAACGGGTTTCAAAGCTTTTGCGGGTCAAAGTTCTTCCCAACATCAAAAGCCTGTTCTGGATTTTTCAAAGCCTTCCCAAGTCTAAATGTCTGCTGAAGTTCCTTCTCATGAAATGTCTTCCATCAAGACGATTTTAGAGTGGAAAATTTACAGGGAGAGGATTGTGCATCTGAACTTCTTCAATATGTATGACTCTATTATTTCAATGAACATCAATATTAATGGATGGGAGAGTGTATCCATTTCAAAGATAGGAGATTAGGATGTTGTGTATCCAGATATACTTATAGAATTTAATGAATCAGTTTGTTTTTTCATGGAAGAGGATAGATAAATGTTTTCCTTCAAGAGTTATGGAAAAACTTATGCACTTTCTTATACAAAGTTTGCTAGCATGGTAGGGATATCTTCTGAAGGAGAGGTTGAGTTCTGTTCCCACAAATTACCGGATATGCAAGGATGTTTTGTAAAAGTTATGGCTATGTAAAGTCTTGGACTTAATGATGTCAAAACCACAAAAATGGCTCACCTTTCTACCAACAATCGGATGCTAGAGTTATGGGTTCAGGGCCTTATCGTATCGAGAAAGGGTTACAAGGACACTCTTAAGAAAAGTTATATTTATATCTTAGATTTTTTGGTAAATATAAGGAAAATAAATCTGATGAAGCATATTCTCATTATGATAGAGAATATCAAAAATGGGAATCTAATAGCACATATTATCATATATCCCGCCCTACTCTCCAAATTGATAGTTCGGTGCCATAAATCTTTCAATATCCCTTGCAGTTCCAAGACAAGGAATTGAAAAGTAATGCTAATCAATGATGATACCCTCAAGAGGATGAATGTTTATTTTTATAAGGAGTCAGGTGAGTCTTATGATCTACCAGAGGATGAGGTAGAAGTTATTCCAAAAAATGCTGAAGAATCTAAACCTTCAAAGATGGCTGGAAAGAAGAGAAAAATAAATGATGTGGAAGAAACATGGAAAACCCATACAGCCAAAGAAACCGAATCCGCACCTCTAAGGCCCATGAAACAGAAAGACTATTCAGATGAGGTTGTAGCAATGTGGAGGGCGGATAAGAAGAACCCGAAAGAAGTGGAGCCACAGTTTGGCCTCAACCCTGCAGAGGCCAAAGCATTGAAATAGAAAGCTGCTGAAGAGATTGAGAAGAAATTCAAAGAGAAGAAGCTTAAGAAGAAGATGTCAGTGCCAGATATTGTGCAATCTCTTTTGAAGAATATTAAAGTTGCATCTGAGAACATTCCTGTACAGAAAACATTCTCAGTTGAACCATTACCTGAGACACCGGGGAAGAAGTACATGACTCTGGAAAAAGCACAAGAAAAGGTTGCTGAATAGATAGAAGCTGTGGAAGAAGTGCAAGAAAAGGAAGAATGTATTAGTCTCACTAATTATCTGATTAAGTATGTTGAATATTATCATGAGAAATAAAGTGCTTCCAAAAAATAGTCAATCCGGACTTCTCACGATGGATGTTCAAAACATGCTACCCCTTGACTTGATGAGATAGATGAAGAGGAAGTGAACAAATTTTATGAGGAAGAAAGCTATAATCATGTATTCATTCATCCTGAGGACATTGAGGTTGGATCTGAAAAAAATGTTCAAGATAATATTGTTCAGTTGTTTGAGAGTGAGCAGGAATATTCAGATGAAAGAAGCTATTCTGACAACCAACAAGGGAAAACCAGTGGTTGTTAATACCCCAACGAATGCAATTTTGAGGAAGAAGGAAGCTGGTGGAACTTCTAAGAGGAAGCTGGTTGAGCTAGAAAAAGAACCATCACCAAGAAAAATGTCAGATTCAGAGTCATCAGCTTTAGGACATGATTTGGTCATTCAGTCCCTAAAGAAGCTAGTGGACACTATTCCGATCATTCCAACAATTGACTCTAGATGCCAGATTCTTCAGCATATAATAAATCAAAAATCAGACATTGTATCCTTGGTGATGGATAGGTGTGTAAAGATTGAGGCCTAAGAGATGAATTTCTTTATCAACTATAAAGTATACAGAAAATCTTCCACGAAAATGACCAGTTGGTCGAAGATGATTGTTAAATATTTGAGAGAGCTTGATCAATTTCAAGAAGATGCTAAGGAAGTTTTTGATACCAAACAAACCAAAATCAAGGATCTTACAAATTGATTTGAGGAAAATCTAAATCTTGATCAAAATACTCGGATTCAGGATGTCAAATATCTTAATGGGAAGTTGAATTATGTTTTACAAAGTTGGAAAATAGAAAGGGATCTTCAGATCATGATTCAAGATAAGCTAGTGAAGCAAGATGACTTGCTAAAGGCTCAGGCAGAGGCCCTAAAGGCTCAAGATGATAGGATCACAGCCTTAGAAAAGCAAGCAGAGGAGGATCACAAAGAACTAAAGAAGCTGAAAACCATTGTGAAGAAGCTGATACCTAGGGAAAAAGAAGAAAAATAGATCAAAATATGATCTTTTGTTGTTTCTATTTTTCCTTGTACAAATTCTCTCAATTTTAATGAAATTGTGGTTTCTTGTTTTGTTTGTATGTTTGTACTTATATTTTAGGCACCATATTCTTTTTTCCATTCCCTCAAAATTTTTTGAAAATCTAAAAAGGGGATAATGGAAAAAGAATTCTATGTAAATAGGAAGTGACCCTAATTAAGGGGGAGTTTATCTAAGGGTGATTTCTCATTACGAAGATTTCCATACTCAAGATAATGAATATTCTCATTCCAGAAATATAGAATGTGATCCTCACATGTTTTAAAGCCTATGGTGGAGTTAGTCGTATTCACCAATGACCATGAATAAATGGAGATAAGTTATATTTTCAGTGTTTAGTAAAATATTTTCTATGTCCTTATATTCTTTTTCATAAGTATGTTTGTGCTTTCCTAAAAGGGGGAAATTGTTGCGTCAATAAGGTTTTCCTTATGACTTTTCCATTCCTTCATACTTGGGGGAGATGGGTGAGTCATTAAGGTTTCCATATGACTTTACCATTCATTATTTTTTTGAAAATCACAAACACATTATCTCAAGGCCATAATTCTTTCACCCTATGTTTTACCTCCATAAGGAAAAATTTCCTTCTTTATGGAAATTTATCCTTACCATGTTTGCAGTGCTCATATCATATTTTTTCTATGTTTGAAATTCAGTTTGAAACCAAAACCTCAGAATCCTATAATTACCTTGACATGAAGAATTATGTTTAAGGATCCGAATTCTCAAAATTCTAGTTACGAACTCTAATGACTTCATACTCTAAATTCTGATTACAAATTTTTGTTACGAACTTTCTGAGTTTTGACTCCGAATTCAGATTACAAATTCTAGATACGAACTCTTCTGAGTTCTGACACTGAAATCTGATTACGAATTTTGGGAATGAAATCTCTTGAGTTATGACACCGAATTATGATTACGAATTCTGGATACACAGTCTTCTGAATTCAGACCCTGAATATTGATTACGAATTCTAGATATGAACTCCTCTGAGTTCTGACTCCAAATTATGATTATGAATTCTGGATACAAAATTTTCTATGTTCTGACTCCAAGTTATACGAATACAGACTCCGAAATCTTATGAGTTCTGACTCTGAATTCTCATGAACTCTGACTCCAAAATTTGTAACTTCTGGTTTAGAATTCTTCTAAATCCAGATTCTGAATTTCCTTGAAATTCAGACTCCATAATTCTATAGAGTTCAGGTTCCAAATTCCTAGAAAATAGAATCTGAATGTCATTGTATTATAGACTCTGAATTCAATCATAGTTAGACTCTGAACATTCATTTTCTTAAATTCTGAATATCAAATTTTAGTTATGCTTACACTTGTTTTGTTATAAAAAAGATATTTTGCATTCAGTTACAAACTAATCATTGTTTGAGTGACACTTGTATAGGCCTCTCAGAAATTCATTGAAAATATGACCGTTGGAGGAGGTAGATGACCGTTGAAGACGTGCCTATAAATAAGATCTCAATTTAAAGATCTCACAAAAACTTTGACAACTGTGCTTACATGCTGCTGAAGTGATTTCTTGAAAGAGTGGCTCTTATAAACACTCAGGATTCATGCAGAATGTTTGAATGGCTTGTTCAAACATTGAATTATTCAGTTTTTCCTTGTGCGAATCTGATTATTGCTGTGTACAATCGAGGGCTTCTAGGGATAGGAAGACAGAGGTGGAGAATACCTTGATGTTGAGGGCTTGTGGGGATAGCAAGAGAGACTCCAATGTTCGTATCAAGGGTTTACCCAGGTGTGGGTAAGACAAACATTTTTGAATGTATAAATCAAGGGACCTTTATCAAAGGTTGATGGATAACATTTTTTTTGGGTTGAATGATTTTCTACTTGTTACTTTTTTTGTTACAAGTTTTCCGCTGCATTTGTTCTATTGAGGAAAGTATAATCATCATATACTTCCTTTGATGTGTACACTAATTTTATAGGATTCTATACGATTTATGGTAGAATCTTAGTTGTTGTAATCTTTTGTTAAGTTTCATTTCCAGAGTCACTTTTCCGGAATCAAGCATGTTATTTGAACATAGAGGTGTTGTTAATTTTGGTTATACAATATTTCCTTAGGAATTTTTGAAGTATACAATTCACCCCCTATTTTATTTGAGCATCTCATGTTTACATACTTGATCCTACATTTGGTAATATAGACTATATCATACTCACATAACAACTCAACATCATCATGGTCATTGGGTTTGACAATCATGAAAAGTTCTTCCCAAATCATCAATAATACCCATGTAGACCCAAAAATTTGTGGATCTCCATTACAGAAGTTGGCATGGGCCACTATTCAATTACCTTCATCTTGGGAGGGTCCAATGATATCCCTTTTATGGTGAAAACATGCCCCAAAAAGGATACTTCCTCCATCCAAAAACTCACATTTACTATACATTTCATACAACTTATCCCTTCACAGAGTCTTTAACATACTATTCAAATGATCCTCATGTTCCTCATTGTTGTTGTAGTATATCAGAATATCATCAATAAAGGCTAACAAAAATTTGTCGACGTAATCTCTAAAGACTATATTAATCAAATCCCTAAAAATTTCTACAGCATTAGTCAGTATGAAGGGTATCACTATAAACTCATAGTGTCCATACCTTGTTCGAAAGGAACTATTGGGAATATCTTCCTTCCTCACCATTAATTGGTAATATCTCAAATGAAGGTCCACCTTAGAGAAATAAATAGCCCCACGAAGCTGAAAAAACTTGTCATCTACCCTTGGAAGGGGATACATCTTCTTTATTGTGATTTTATTGTGCTCATGATAATCAATGGAGGGGTGCATTGATCTGTCCATCTTTTTGGGGTAGGAGACTGTCACACCCCATGGTGATGCACTCAGGCATATAAAACACTTCTCTATATTCTCTTGTAACTGACTATTCAACTATTCCATCTATACGAAGGCCATTCTGCAAGGTGTCTTTGATATTGGTAGAGATCCATGGATAAGTTCAAATGAGAACTCAACCTCTCAGTCAGGAGGAAGACCAGAAAACTCTTTTGGGAACACATTAGTGTAATCCATCATGATGGGAATTTCTTCAAACATGATTCTCTCCATTGTCTCAATCATTTGATCTTGATATTCCTATTCAAAATGTAGAAATATACACACTTGAGATAATGATTCTAAAGGAGATTCATCTTCATCCAAACAATTATAATGAATTATAGGATGCTTTGGGATGTGAAGAGTGATCTACCTTTCCTGACAGTTGATGTTTCCTTTGAATAATGATAGGTAATCCATGCCCAAGATATCATTGAACTCCACTATAAGAAGTATGACGGGATTTTCTGGGAGGTTCCATCCATAATCATTAACCGAGTAGGATTTATAAACCACGAACTCAATAATTTCTCCATTTTCTATTCTCACAGATAACATTTCCTCCAAATTTTGTGGTGGTGTTTTAATAGATCTACTAAACTTGCAAGATATGAAAAAATATGTAGTACCATAATCAAATAGTTTATTCCCAATTATTGAAATAATAACTAGCATACTTGTCACCACATCATTTTCTGACTCCACCTTAGTATTAGTGATACCATAAGACCTTCTTTGTTTACATGGAGGTTTTTGTTGATTGCCTCTGAAAACCCTCAACATAGGGTAATTTCATGCATAATTCCCATGCTCCTTGTAGTTGTAACACATCATTGCATGCTGAGTTTTGATCTGAACCTTCCTTTCTTCTTCAAAATTAGAGGGATTTTTCATATCCATTCAGATATTCTTGTCCAGATGACCAAACAATACAAATTTGAAGCAATTATTAGTTCCCCATAAATAGTTACCGGGATGCATTTTCCCAAAACTTTTACAAGGGGAAAAGTCAGAATTCTTTCCATCATGTGATTTTTTTAATGAACCACCCATGTTTTTCTCCATTTTATGTTTCTTTTCATTGGGCCCATGAGAACACTGAGAGTCTCCAATCTTCATTTCAACCTTTAGGGCACAATATACGACATCCTAATAACTATCAATGTGTCGAATCGCAAATGATTTTCATAAACTCGTCTCTAGACCGCTAAAGAAACGATCCTCCTTGCTTTTGGTGTTCATGAAAAAGCTAGAGGCGTACCTTGAAGGCCTTGTAATGTTTTCTTCATATGCCCAAATGGACTCATCTTCCTTCTTCACGAGTTTGAGGAACTCTCTTTCAATCTTGAGATGGAGGGTTTGAGGAAAATATTTTTCTAAAAACGTCATCTTGAATTACTCCCAATCCGTGGAATCAATTTTCTCTTGGGACATTGTATTCATGATTAGTGTCCACCACTGATCAGCTTCCCCATCAAAATGATAGACCAACCGTACAACAATCTATTCATCAGAGCACTGGAGGATAGAGAATATCTTTTCAATGGAGTTAATCCACTGTTCTGTGAGGAGGGGATAATAGATCAACTAAACATGGGTGGCCTTTGCTGCATAAAGGATTATATTACAACTTACTCATTCCTTAGTGGAGGTGGAAATTCCACATGATTCATGTTATTATTCATAACTCGATCTAGATGAGCAAGTACTGTCATGATGTTTTGAGCACCTGCCCCCGTCATATTAGGCATATAATTAAGGAAATCTTTACATTACCTATCACATTGGTTGATGGAACATGTTCTTCTATTTCCCACCATTAACTAATAAAAATAAAAAACAATTAGAGGAAATTAATACATATCTATTGATTAGAAAAAGAAAAAATTGAACATAAAAGGATAAACATATAAAGAATAAGTATATCCTAACTTTTGATTCCATAGGTTTATATCTAGGATATTCTCGATCTATTTATTAACTTATATTCTTATGGTATTTTTTGTCAGTTAATAATGGTTTGAACTAAGATCGTGAATCTACCAAATCATATCCCCAAGGAGTGTCATAACTAAGAGTTCAGCAAGGAATGTTGTTGTGCCCCAGTTCTTGTTCGAGTCAAGATCAAAGTGGTGTTTTCGAGTTTTACCCCTATATACATCTATTCCAGAGCGGCCTCTACCTACTCATATCAAGACAAGGATTTATTTTCTTGATAAACCACTTACTTAATAGTCACCAAAATTTAGGGATGTTTTCTTATAGTTACTATCATCCTTAAGGTTGTCACTAAGGTGATCTATTCCAAATCCACAAAAATAACTAGACCATTCTCTAATACAAACTATTGTGACCCAAGTCTATTACATAAAACATTACATGATTTTATCCATCATTATTCATCAGAGTACAATCTAAGGATTGTTAAGTCTAGTGTCTTGGAAGACTATGTACATAAAACATAATCATGGGGCTAAAAAACAATTCATTAGTTAATCTCCATTAAGAGATGCTAACTTCCGTTGAGCCCTTACATCTATATGGGGTACACTGGGGAACCCATGAACAAAGGGATGAGCTAAAAAGCCCAGTAAGGGAATGAACACATGGATATGCATTAAGGACATGAGTTATGAGTCATGACATAATGATATCCGAGGAATGGATCATATAAAATCTTATCATATAAGTATGGAATCATATAAATGTGGATGAATCATAAAAAATGTCTTTAGTATTGGTCATGGCTAACTTCCAATCCTGTTTCCCATTTTAGTACAGGTCAAGGCTAACTGCCAATCTCGTTTCCCATTTTAGTATGGGTCAAGGCTAACAACTAATCCTGTTTCACAACAAATCTAATGATACTTAACTTTACCCAATTCATTGGAGCACTATTTGGGACCACCCATCTCAAAATATTCATGAATATTCTTACACACATAAATAATCATATATAATCAACCATTCATAAACATACGGATACCCATGGAATGAATTGTGTACCACAATCATGACATAAAGCATAACCAATGAGTGTATCATGAATGTGTCCATGAATGAAAGGGATTAGAACATACATGGATGTTCATAAGGTTAAATAGGAATAAAACATTGTACGTGGTGTCAAATAGTTGTGACAATATATAAGAAATGTATTTTAGAAACATTATCATTAAAACATTTTTGTGCGTTTTTTAAGTAATCTTTTAAAGAGATTTTAAAATAGAAAAGAGGAAAATAATTTATATAAAACCAGAATTGAATAGAGAAGTTTTTCCAAATAAAAAAAACTGATTTTATAAAGTCAATGGTGTCTTAAAAAGTATGATAGAATGCACTTGAAAATGGGTAAAAATTCGGGATGTTTCCTTGAAATAGGTTTTCTTATCGGAAAGTTCTAAGGAGATAATCTTTTTAAAAACATGTATATCCCATTAAAAAGAGTGATGAAAGGCTATTCATAAATGAGTTTTGTAAAACTAAATAGAATTTATAATATGAACATAACCAGATAAGATAACTTCACTTTGATATAAAGAATGATAAGGCAGTCCGAATGAACAAAAAGGGTTTAGGTAGAATACATTGTGGTTTATTGGCATGGTGTTGGGTGTACCTAAGAGGGCTTGAAGAGTGAGAAAAGGGGATTATCATCACTTATACATCATGAATGAATAATTGGGTAGATTAGGGAACATACCCCATCATTTTTAATTATGCATAAATGGTATAGCATGGAGGACAATTTTTATTAAGAGTGAAATGGAGAGAATCCATTACCTTAAATCTATTGGTGTTCTCCACTTGTTATTAAATACCCAATTAAAAAAATTTGGTTTATTAATTAATTATTATATAACCTATTCTATATTTTATTATTAAATTATAATCATTTTATTTTCATTTATAACCATTTTTACTGGTTATGAAGATCAATTTCATTGTTCGGGATCGTTCGTTTACTTCGTTTTAATGACCCGTTCGCTTATATTCATGTATGGATAAATATGTAAGATGAAATTGGATGTCCAAAATTTAAGTTATGTTCTATTAGTGAACATCTAGGAGATTAAATGTCTTTAAATTTAATTTGGTTACTTAGAGTAAAGTTGAATTATTATATTGAACCATAGTGACAACCATTTTTGTTATTCGGTGGGTTTGATTACAAAGAACATGTTTTGATTTATAACATAATACCATTTGTACAAAAAGATTACTGAACTAGAAAAAGGAAATATTACCTATAAAATTATCTGGTTCAAACACTACAAAAATGGTTTCATGACTGGAATTAAATATGGTAATAGAAATTCATAAACTGTTGTCCTTGAATGTGCTAAATTAGCTCATCTCAAACGGTGAATTCATTTATTTCAAATAAAAGGTGTGGAAAGGAGAGAAGATAATGAAATATCCCATTTTCATAAAAAAATTCTAATAAATGTATGTTAGTGGAGTTATCATTCTAGTTGGGTTAATAAAGTTGAGGAACGAAATCAAAAGAAAAGAACTTAAATGAAATGAAGAAATTGGAAAGAGGAATTTACTTCTTGAGACTTCTTCCATTGAGAACCTCTTAAGGGGAGAGGTTTTGGTATTTTAAAGAGTATTGGGGATTTTGGACGTGGGGGAAGTGCTTGGGGAGATATTTGGGAAGAATATTGTCAAGGATCAAGGATTGAGAGTAGTGAAGAGAAGAGGAACAGGGGGGTTATATTGGATGAGAGGAGGGTTTTCATAATATAATAATCATTAGATTATTATTTTCCCTCAAAAACAGAAGTAGTGATGATTCCATGACCAAAAATAGTAATAAATGCATGTGAGTTCGAACCAATAGGGCTTACATCAGTAGATCATCATCAATGACTCAATAAATCCATTATTTAGCATTTACCGTAAATTATCATAATTTGTTATTCATAAAATATTAATGTCTTTTAGAAAAACATAAAAAATTCACCCAAACTATTTTTCAACGTGTAGAATTCAAAAATGACATCCAATTTTCAAAAATTATTTTCTAAATATAATTATTTTAATATTTAATTAAAATCATAATTTTTTATCAAAAACTAGTTTTAAAACATTCATTTACTTATTCTATAATATAGTTATATGTCAGTTTCAACATGAATATAATTTATATATTATCATAGTTAAGGTTAATATTCATTAGGGTATAGGACTATTCATAAGGGTATGTTACTATTCATAAGTTTATGTTACTATTCACCAAAAATTATTTTTTTCTTATCAGACTACAAATAACATACAGGTTGCAACCATGTATGTTAGATTTTCGAAACTCCAAACACAGAAGGGATAAAATTATGTTTAAAGGTCACTTATCACTATGTAGATCATTATGATATGTTTTCATGTGATTTTATGACATATTAATTGGAATGAAATTTCCATTAAAAAACATTGGGTCATTACAATATATGCGTGCTTTTACACTGTTATATTCCATTACACTGGACGAATATTATAGACACAGTTGTTGGTGGGCCACAAAGATTTATCTCACACCCTCTATGGGCAAAATTTGGTACCAAGGGTAGATTAAATGAATTAATGTGTTGATAAATAAAAGCATATGGTTTCGAAAACTTCATTACATGATGTTAGGTTGGATCTTGATTGAATATTTCCGAGTTAGAGCTCGGGATTCATTGGATAGTCCTTTGTTTTCTTTATAATTTTTTGGAACAAGTTACATCTGTTGTCTTGTATCAATGTTTTCCAGGTTTCTATTAGCATTACATATACTCATCAGTCTTTCAAGTTGATACCATTATTATTATCCTTACATATATATTTATATATTATTCTTTCATTGTTTACTTATATTTCTTAATATACTTATCCATGTTTATATATATCCATTGTGTTATACTCTCGTAACGAGTGCATAGTCTCCGAATTGACACACCACATGCCCTCACCACTAATTAGTCATCTCTAGTGTTCTAGAAGATGTTCTTGAGTCCATATGGCCCACTAGACTGTGGAAAACTATTAATTGGATTCTGAGTCTGGGATGTCACAAAGATAGTTCATAAATAATTCACTTTTTAAAAATAGTAAATGTTCCATAATGTAACAAGGAAACCTGAAATGCTATTTAATAATGAATTGGTTACATGTCCAAACACTAGTCTAGGGATAAAGTAGGTATTTGGGTTTTTAGTTACATTGTACTTCATTACATATATATGCATGCCTGCACAATGTTATATTCCATTAAATGGGCCAGATGTTATAGACACCGTTGGTGGTGGACCACGAATATTTATCTCAAAACATCTCTTAGCACTGTTTGTTGCCCGGAGTAGATTACATGAATGTAGGTGTTGATAAAGGGAATCATAAAGCTTAAAACACTTCATTGTTTGTTGTTAGGATGAATCTGGATAGCAGATGACTGAGTTGGAGGTGGGGATGATTGAGATAATCTTTTTTTTCCTTATACTATTGTAGAACATGTTGTTTCTCCTGTCTTATATCCATATTGTTTAGTCTTTTAGTAACATGACATATAATCCTCAGTTGATCAAATTGATAAAGTTGTTAATATCTTTTATTATCTATTACTCTAGTATTCTTTCACTATTTACTTATATTTATTTTGTTAATTATCTATATTTTTATCTATCCACTATTCTACACTCCGGTAATGAGATTATAGTGTCTCCATCGACACACTCTCGGCCCTCGCTACTAGTTGGTAGTATTTGGCATTTGGGGATATTCCCTTTAGTCCATTTGGACCACCGGACTAGGTGCACCTATTAATTGGAATCCATGTATGGGAAGTCATATGACCAAATATATATATCTCTTAAACACCCCTAGAAAGAACCACCATCATAGACCACACTAAAAAGGAATACGTTGGTGTAATAAGGGGTTTTGTATATAGTCCATAGTAGTATGAATTTTAATATATATTTTTTGTAAAATAAGGAATGCATTATCACTTGATTTTATTACTTAATATATGTTTATATATTGACTTTATTTAAAATTTAATTTTGATATGAAGGAATAAGAATTGAAAATTTTGTAACTTTATACTTCAAATTGTTATAATTTTTTGAGATACACCATAATTTTTGAAGTAAATCTATTTTCTTAAAATATTATTCTCAATATATATATATATATATGAAAATATATATTCAGGAAGTCCAATGTAATTTTTATAAGTGTCATAATGTTGTTTTTTTGGTAAAAATGTATATTTTTTCTAGTAAATAAAGTTTTTAATTAAATGTGTATATCCACACACGCACATATATATATATATATTAAAATGAATATTATTTTATAGATTATAATATTGAAATTATCCAATTATGATTTTTTTTTAATTTTCTAGGTCTAATGATATTTTGGAAGAAAATAAATTTTTTAATAAATAGACATTATGTATTGTGGAAAAAAATAGAGAAAAAACAAAATTAATAAATAATATTATTTTAATAATGGTCGAAAATATATTTCCCCATAAAAAATAATTATTTTTTGTTTTATTAGGTTAAATTTAAAAAGTATTACTAAATCATCTAACCCCAATATTATATTTTGAGTTTTAAAAATATTTATTTCTGAAAAACAAAAAATTCCACATAACCAATGATATTATTTTATGTATTTCAGATCATTACATAATAAAATAAGAGAACCACTCTACATTAGTTTAAATAATTCAAAAAGACCATTGTATATATTACGGGTTTTCCTATATTGTTAAAGATTCCAAAGTAAATGTTTATAAATAATTAAATAACTACTCTATAGTTTTCAATAAATACCCACCAAAACTACCATTACACATCATTAAAAATAGATTTATGAAGAAGAACCATTACATATCCCACTCAAAATCCCACCTATGGGTTTTCTAGTCCCTTTAAAATCTCATCACATTCCTATAGAATGTCCCCCTCAAAGTAAGGGATTCTATCCTATTATTTTTTATTCCAATACATTCTTCGTACTTGGACATTCGATTTACATTTTATCATATTGTAATTTTTTTACAGATCCCATTACAAACCTTTTTATTCCCATGTAATGTGATACCACTTTAACTATCCTTATACTCTTCCATGATCCTTTATATACACCTGTTATACTGCTGAATTTATTTGATAATTTTCCATGACAATAATTATTATTGTGAATACCCATCACCATTTATACTAATGTTTATTCAAATAGTTGTAAATATTATTAATTTATTGGGAAAATTTATGCATGTATCCAAATCCCCTTAATCATGTGATTAAAAATAGATGTCCTTCTATTTTATGGTATACATTGTACACAAATGCATGTATATGATATGTATGTGATGAGTGGACCCAAAAGTATATATCCCTCAATTATATGGGTAATGTTTTTTCTCATGAGATACCTTTAATGGTTAATAGGTGGTTTTGATATGAACATTAGGTTATTATATCATGGTGACTATCCTTGAATTTTCCGACTGATCTCATGTTTTATCTAGTTTTCACTTCCCTATATTTTCTCAATGTTATTGTCACATATCATTCTTGGAAGTTCATGTTTATTATACTAATGATTTTATTTCAACATGATATTCTGAATGACTACTTTCCTTACATAAAAAACATTATGATTTTTTATTCCTTTAATATAATTTATAACTCAATAATTTCATATGTTTTTCCCTGGTATATCATGTGACGTTTTAGATAATCAATGGAATTCAATCGTATGTTATATAATTATTAATAATGTTGATGTATATCCACTTAATGTTTTATATAAATATATATTTTCCAAAAAAACTAGAACAATCTATCATTTATGAATATATTTTATCTAAATCTATATAATATGTCGTGAAATACAGTATACAAAATAAAATGGTTTTCTATGTTTTTATCAGTGAAAGGCCTTGTTATTTTTAGTTATTTGTATTATAAAACCATAGTGAAAACCAGAGGGATAAATATAAACATATAAAAACATAAATAAATTATGTAAATTAATCATGTTATTTTTTTATTAGAAATACTACCTTTTCTGTGTAATGAAAAAACATTGTGCTGTGTAACTGTAGTTCTTAGGGGTAATCACCCCAAACAGTGAGCATTGGGTAATAAATTGAACATAACTTTTTTCATAATAATGTGTTACAAGAAATTACTCATAGTTAGGCACTCATGGAGGAAATAATTTTCATAATCATTTTTCTTTTAAAAATGATTATGATTGGAAGAAAAACTTCCCTAGAAATTTAATTTTTGAAAATATAGCATCCATAACATATATCTAAACATAGAAATGAATATGTTAATGAATACATGAGATTTATGGGTTATGTTTTTAGCATAATAGTTTTCTTTTATATGTATAATATGTTTAAAATTATCATCCCATATTCCTATTTATTTTATATAATTGTTGAAAATTTGATGAACCGAGTCAACAATCAATGTGTTTGGAAATGTGATGACAACCCAAATGTGATGCCCTACATAATGGGAGTAAGAGTTATGAACATCTGAAAAATAAATTCCCAATTAAATCAATAATTAAATATAATCATGAATCATGAGGATCAAAAACCTTCCTCGTAGAATTTAAATATTGTAATTGAGATCATTATGCAACTAAGTGCACCAAAATTTAGTGGATCTTATAATAACTTCATCATAGAACAATTGATCATCTCCAAATAAATGATTTTCACTATTATTCTATGATCTATGGAATGAATGGTAGTCCTAGATTATTATTTCATTGATGGATATTACAATCAATGGTTTCTGTTAATCATGAATATGAACCCCAAGAACTAATATTAAAGCACTAATTAATATGAAATTTAGGAAAATGATTTTGTTAAGTATTTTCCTCACACTCTCTAAATTAAAAGGTTGAGATATTTCTATTATTTAATAAAATGTATGATAGACCGATTGGGGAATAGGATGTGAACATCATAAGACATGGACTATAAAACATTAACATTATCTTTAACCATGATTGTAATGTTGACATTTTCAATACTGATCTAAATTAGAATCCTGGAAAATATTTTGTTGATTCGAATCATTAATTGGTATAAAATTATTTTTTTATGATCCCTCTTAAATAAATGAAAATAAATAAAACAAAAGAGTCTCATGGTTCTGGTGATACGATTAATATAATGGAGTCTAATTTGGAATAATGAATAATGAATCCCTTAGGGTTCAAAGTGCCACCATCTGATTTATCAAAAATGCGTGAAGAGTTAACTCTGGAATTTACTGGATGAGGATAAATAAATTCATTAATAGTGTGACAAAAGGTCACCTATCCATATAATACTGATGGGGGAAACCCACCAAGGTGAATGAAGAATGTATCTTTCTAGTCAACCATCATCCTTCTATCCAATATTTGATTATAATGGAATAAGGACTATGTGTGAACCGATATTGTAATCTAAGGGTTGTTGTTGATAATGTATGCTAATAAAAACCACGAACATGAGAAAAAGGGAATGTTTATGTCATCACAACTACTAAGGTGGATCCCATCATTGTTGTGGAGAAAGGTATACTACATACACATTAATGGATATTGAACATTCCATTTTAATAGTTTTCTATGAATTCTTCCGTATAATTTAATTTTAGAATAATTGTTTAAAAACCACCTAAAAACATGGATGTTATGTTATTAGTGAAAATGAAAAATGATGAAAATATGGCATCCAAAGAATATGACATCTATCCGAACAATATTTTAACGTTGAACATCATAGTGAACCCTGTGATAATCCCTGTAGTGGAATTGGATGACATTATGGGTATGCATTTTCATTTTATTTCTAGAAGAATAATAAAAATTCGATAGAAGGAAATCACCATTTGTATATCTAATCAACCTCAGATTATATATTAGTGTATGGAGATGGATGAATCTCTTTTGGAATCATAATCTATAAAATTTATATTATTATATTGTGAGAAATTGTATCTTTTTAAAATTATTGATGAAACAGAAATGGTTATCCTTGATGAAATTCCCCTTGAATTTAAAAAAATAATGTGTTTCCAGAATAATTTTATTGTCTTCATCTATATTGATATTTGGATTTATCAATCAGATTTATATTTGATAATTTTTGAAATATAAGACTCTATAGGGAATGAAGATGTTTTTACATGAAGTGAAGAAGAAACTAATAGATAATTTATATAAAGGGTTTATATGATGAGGAGCTACACTATGGGGAGTACCAATCTTATTCATCTGAAAGAAGGATGGGTTAATGCACATGTATATTGATTATCATGAGCACAAAAAGATAAAAAGAAAACAAAATTATACATTTCCTTTTATCTAATTCTTATTTGATAATAACTGGGGATCCTTGTACATATCTAATGTTTATCATAATTCAAGATATTATCAAGTATTGATGAAGAGTGAAGATATAACCACGACTATATTTCACACAATAGTATAGCTAGTACAAGTTTGAATAGACTCCATTTAAACTCCGTAATGATCACAAATTCTTCATTGATATACTGAATAGAGTATTTATTGATTTACTCAAAAAATTATTCATAGTCTTTATATTTTATATCCATATCTACTGCAAATGACAGGAGGAACAAGAGGAGAATTCAGATGTTTTATTGAATACTCTAAAAAAGGATAAATTATATATTAAGTATATTATATCCATGTTCATGACAGGGAAGTAACATTCATAGGGACTGTTATAATTATAAAAGGTATATATATGGATCCTTAAAAGATATAATAACTTTATTTTTTTACAGTTCCAACATATGTGATTGATATCTCTATATTCCTATCATTTTCTATGAACTATAATCAATTTATGGATAATTTCTCACAATATTCAATCTCATACAAAGTGTAAATTTTTTCTACACTAATGAATTATATAATAAAGTTAAATTGTTAATAAAATGGAATGTAACTATTGCTATGATAATATTACTCACTAGTAGGGAATAATTTTTCATCAAATGTGATGCATTAAAAGAGTGATTAAGTTGTGTTCTCATGAATAATGATATATAAATTTTCTGTTCCTCTAAAAATTATAAATACCTAAGAAGAAATAATTGGTATGTAATTCTAAAATAGCAGTAAAGAACATCACATTGATGTTTTGGTGAAATTATTTCTATTGGAAAAAGTGTTACACATATATGAATAAGAAAATTACTAAATTTTATATTCAGAAAAAAAGAACTAAGAATGATACAATGATGATGGTCAGAGTAGAATAAGGATTATGATGCTTCAATCCATTACCAACATATTATTGTGGAGAAATTTGAGTTTTCTATAAGAATAAAAGATCCTAATACCCTATATATTATGATGATTGAAAGGGATCCAATCGTTTTTTGACATTACAAGGTCGGAAAGGGAATTATTTGAGGTAAAATTTCTTATAATTCACAAGTAACATATCAAAAAATATATTATTGATTGGATAATGGAGAAATCCAATGATGAAAAACTGTTAAATTTAATGGTATTGAATATTATAGATTTTGACATTTCTAAATATTGAGTTATATGATTTGGAAATATGAAATTTTTCCCATCAGAACTGGAACTGAATATGGAATTTCCAAATGATGAATTTATTTTATATTTCTCTATTCATCTAGAATCATATCAGATATAATAATATCAGAGGAAAAAAATTCTAGTTTTATATCCTGAAATTAGATATTAAAGAATTTGTATTTGGAATCGTAGTATTTAAACTTGTTAGGGATTTATAATATAGGTATAAGGGTATGAGGAACCCATTTACTATATTATTATGGTAATTGGACAAACGGTACATGAAGTTTTTTATAGTACTCCCTAGGAAAAAGGAATGAAATTGGGTCATTTGGGTGGTAGTTGATCTCCATGAAAATATAGGTCATTTCATTGATATCAAGGAACAATTATCTCATTACAAAATTTCCATCATATACATAAGATAAGTTGTAAATTTATGTGTATTTCCACCATTTATTGCATCTCACGGATATCAAAGGATTACCCTAAGTTTATGTGGAAGACACCAGTAAGTGTTGGATGCATAGTTAAGTTATATTACTATTTATCACCACCCGATAGATGTTAAAACTGAAAGGTCTTTCTAGCATCCAGAGTTTATAATGTGATCTTGTTCAATGGATTGCCAATACTATTCGGATATGTTACATGGCCTAGTAAACTTATCCAATAAAGATAACTTCAATTATAAATTTTATATAGAACCATATGTTCCTATGTATGAGAATATGATATAGACTCCAATATACTAGAATGATGTTATATATTAGAAGCTGATGGGACCTGATATTAGCAAAGAGATTATTGTAATGGTTCAAACCATTTATTGTCATATGAAGTCCATGCTATGTATGTGGAAAAGAAACATAGATAACTATCAATGAGACATATATTTTGAGATATTTGATAGTGGGTTTCATTATATAACAAAAGTAATGATATCATGATGTGTTTAAAGTAGGTTATTCTTATTTTGATATTCATCATAACCATTGATATTCATGATCAAATCAACAATCAAGATTATTGAACAACACTCCCACTTATAATATCTCAAGTACACGATGTGTTCTATAAACCCATCTTGAATTTTTTCATACAATACCACTCAAATGTACTGAATTTCAATGTGGTAACCTTAGAAAAAAATTATTTATATGAATATAATTTAGTGAAAAACATAAATCAAAGAGTCAATGTTCTATGAAACTAGAAAACTTCCAAGTCAATGTGTGGTGGAAGAACAACATGTTTAATTAGGTGACATGGGAACATGAAGATGCATTAAAAATAAAGAACTATAAACTATTTTAGTGTATTAAATAATAATTAAGAGAGAAAAATTTATAAAGGGGGATTGTAACAGCTTAAAATTATAATTCAAGAACATTGTATTCGATAACATGTTTTACATTCAACCCAAAGCGTGTAAGGGAATATAATATCATGATAAATTACAATATATTAAATTTTTTAAATAAATTAAATCTATGATATAGATTTAAATACATGACATACTAGGTTAGCATACATCACACACAACAATTAGCTTTTTCATGGGCTTTCATTATGTGCCTCACCATGCTTTACCAAACAACAATATACTAATAAAATATTATTATTTAATATAATAAGATATAAACTAGATTTTAAATTGGTTGTTATGAATATTATTGAATAATATATGAGAATTAATATATTAAATATCCAATAAAATGTTTTTACATTCATCTAATATATTTTATAGTCATCTGATAAGAGTAAACCTAATGTTATGCATAAAAACAAATATTTTTATAAAGGGAATTTTAAAGTCTTTTTATAAAGAAACAATATTAAATATAAATTTTGTATATTATAAATATTTTATATTTAAAATTACTATTCATTTTTGAAATATGAAATAAAAATTCGGATAGTGTGATATTTTTTTAATTTTTTGGGAAATATTTCATTTTTTGATGAATAATGAAAAATACCGAATTTTAATTCCAAAATGTGCTATCATCAAATTTATTTAAAATGATAATTTTTTTTTGTATATTTTAAATATAAATTTTATAATTTTTACATCAACTAATCTAATTTTTCTCAATTATATCAATTTAAATTTGAAATTGGATATAAAAACTTATTATACATTGGAACATTGTTATTTTAAAAACCCTCTTTATCATCCCCTCAATGAGATTAAGTTCTAATTAATTTCTACTACTTATGAGATTTTAATTTTGTAAAATTGAACCAATATTTGTTATATAAATATTATATTACATAAAATATGGTCAAATTAGTTTTATACCAACAGTATATGTTGAATAAGATTAAAATTAATTATAACAATTAAGAGAAAAATATACTTAATAAAGGGATAAACATTAAAAACAAGGCCTAGAATGAACTGTGAACTCATTCTAAAGCCATATTTTGATCATATTTATACCATATAATAGATTTTATATAATTTCAATTGTTATTTGATTGAATATACATTGGAAAATCATTTTTGGAATTCCCTTTTAACAAATTTATAATAATGCAACTTGTCCTCCACTATAAAAAAGGGAGTCACCACTCCCATAGTTTTACACCTCTAAAGAACATTGGTTTGTCCAATATCATCACAAATAATCTCAAATAATTACATAAAATAATCCTAGATTCAACCCATTGTATATACATCCATCGTAATAAGTCGTTTGGTATTAACAAAAAAGTATTTTTTGAAAGCAAGTTAACATTATTCAACAATCACTTTCATTTTATTTATTTCTCAAACAATTAATTTATTCTTAAATCATGATTATATAAAAACCATAGTATTTTAAATATACCATGATGATTTCATTATAAGATTTATACAAAAAATAAAGACAGATAAATCAAAATGTGATGCACAATCATCGATTTTGTGTACGACAAACTACAACCTCACGAACCGATGTCACTCATTATTCCATTTAACACATTTCATGGTTGAAAATAATGATGTATTTATAGATTATAGATTATATATATGATATATATAATGTGTTTTTAGTTCGTTAATTGTTATATATCACATAACTTCATTCATTCCACATTGTGGGGTTACGATAACATTGTTTGTGGACGTGTTAATTACTACCAACTCAAAGCTATGTGATTCTTTCATGTTATACATTGAGTGAATAAAGGATGGTTTTGGTAAACCTCTGTAAAATATATTATATAAATATTGTAATTTAATAATAATATGCATGTTAATTTATATCATTTATATTCCTTTTTCATATATATTATAAGGAAATAGAATAAGCGGTCATGCGTACATATCACCGACCATTTCCACGAACGGTGCATTTCATAACATATCATAAAACATTATGGATTATTATAAACAAATATATAATGAATATTTATGAAAATAGAAGAATTATTTACACTATCGAGATGATATAATCATGATCTATGTAACATGAAAAAAATAATTTAATACATACTCAACAAACTATGAAATTAACAACCGAAATAGTGAAAATAATGAAAGATTATTGAAAAATGGTAAATAAGATATTATAATAAGTTAATATATGGTATTATAAATATCAAGATGGAACTATTAAAAGTTACTAACATTCTTAAAATTATTATACCAGGGGTTAAAAGAAATTACATTGAAGGTAAATATAAAGTATAGGATTCTTGTGACTAATTTCATTCTGTGAGCCATCCACTATTTTATCCTATTAATTATTTAGTGTGGTGTATACACTGCCCCTATTTATTTTTATATCATGAATAAATTTTTCTTCATTGAATTTATAGTTTAATTTGGAATTATTTATTTCATGGGGAATATAATTCAAAAGTTTCCATTAGTAATGGATTCCTATATCAATTTTCTTTCTATGAGGCATTCATTGTTTTGACCACATACTCCTTTTATGTGATATATCTACTATGAATTTTTATATATTATTCCACGAATTATTTTATCTTCATGGTAATTTGTGGATAAAATTGAATTATTTCTTGTAAGAATATTTTAATTCTATTTCACCAAGTGATAAATAATTTCACAACCTAATTACTTATCATTGGGTTGTATTAGTTCCTCATTATCGTTAAAATTCTACGATTATGTGTGTAAACAATTATCAATATGTATTATTCCATATCAACTTTTCTTATATGGATTTAAACGTCACATACATATTCTATAAATTTATTTCTTCTCACATGAACATTAATGCATTTTCAAGGGTTTACTTCACAATATCATTTTTTTTCATGATTATTTACACATTAATTTCCATTGGAGGAAATTATTAGATAATTTTCTACCAACACCATTAATTTTATTATAAGTTATTTATTTATGATGTATTTCAAGTAAATTTATAATTTTTACACTCTTTGGTACTCATCATGTTTTAGAAAATGTTTTTAAGAAAACCCTCCTTCATATCTCTATTTAGTTGGTGAACTTATTTTTTTAAAAATCATATTTTATTAGAATATTTTCAAAAATGGGTTTATCCATTTCAAAATGATTTATTAATGAAATATTTACTTTTTTTTAATTTTTACAAATTAATATTCTTTTCTCTTTTTGAAACATATATATTCCTAACCTTTTTACCATGAAAAAGTAATGTTCTTTTAGCATGTATGACATGTGTCGGTTTATCATTCTTCATTTATTCGGATCATCCATTGAAATTTTAAAAGGTATAATTTTAAAGAAATTATTTTCATAAGTTACTTTCAATGAAATGGATTTAATAAATAAAATATAAGAATTATATTTTACAAAATATTTTTTTTTAAAAAGGTTACTTATTGTATTTCAATAAATTAATGAAAACATACCATTTTTTCTAATCCATTAGAGATATGTTTTGTTAATAATCTCCATATTATTTATTTAGATGTTTAAGGATTGATTTTTAAAGGAATTTGTTGAAATTTAATTCCTTGATTAGTTTATTAGTCCCCTCGAATTATTCAATTTACTAGGATTATTAAACATTAAATTTACCCTATTATCCACATCACTTATTATAGATATTTGTATTTAGTAAACTATATATAATTTTTATATATTCTTTTTAAGTTGACTATTTTTTGATTTTCAAGGGAAATAATGATAAATCCGCAAACATTATTCATTATAGATAATTGATAAGGCGTATTGCTTATTAATTGAGTATATTATTTGATATGAGGATTGCTTTATAATGGTAGTAATAGGTGGGTCCAAACATTATATAGTCCCTCGATGCATCAAAATGTTTCCATGGGAAATATAATTTGTGCGATTTAAATGGGTTTGTTCCTGTATTTTTAAAACATATTGTAAAAGGTCTCAAGAGTATAGTTTTTCTTTTGTGTCAGATAGGAAGTCTAATAATTAATCATTTCCTTCATTATGATTTCAATTTTTATTATTTATTACCCATGATATTTTTAGTATAAAAAAGTATATGGAAGTCGTTATTTCTCACTTTGAAGATAATATGGTAGTTTTTTTCAGTTTATTACCTTTCCATATTGATTATACCTTATCAAATTATTTAAATGGTATGTGTTGTTAGTTATTTACATTTCCATATTGTTTATGAAATTCATTCTCAATTTATTTATTATATAGATATTGTCTTCATTTATTTAACATTACATAATGATTATTTCAATTTATTTATTATTTATTTTGAAGAATTTTACCTTTTTAATAATATCATTTCACCCTTATTATGTTCCCTTTCCATCTTATTCCCTGAGGCCGACTAATAAATATATTCAAGGATACAAAAATGGAATAATGTTATTATACTCGCTAAAATTTTGTTATAACTTCTCTATACAATAGTAAAAAAAGTCTCAAGTATGTTTTTAGTTTTCATAGACTACAAAATGGAATAGTCCTTATGGATTTGATTCATTATAATCATGCCAATGTAACAGTATTATACACTCTCTCCTGGCATATGTGGGTCAGGTAACTACAGTTAGTATCATAGGATATTTAATTGCTACTTTAGAATCATGATTTAGATTACATATATTAGGTAACATAATGATAATATGGACTATGAGGAAAAGAAAAGAAGAAAATCATATAATTTTGGTAAAATATATATTATTTGGATCATACTTGTATTACATACATATCTTGATACTACACATGGATGTGGTTTTGACACCGATGTACATTGGGGTACCCACACTGAAATGGTGTGTCAGGCCTGACGAGAGCATAACCATGTTTCCAATATTAAGCCTTACTACAAACAAAGTTTGACACTCATATGGGATATTATTAGGATAATTTACATTTTATTTACAAACCATTATGATGTATTTGAATATAGAATGGAAATGAATGATCTAGGTTAAACCTAAAGTGTTTTGGATTGATAATAAGGTGTCATAATTTAGATATCCTAAAAATTATTGTATTTTTATCTTAATGTAACTATTTTTACTTACACTATGATTTATAGTCTTATTTAATGGATGTAACATGATGGAATCGTGTTAACATTGAACATAAAAGATAAGGTGGTGACAATGAATAAAAAAAATAATGTTCTTATAAAAGTGGATGATAAATTTTTTATTCTTAATCATTTTTCCTAAAATATTTTTTTACAACATATACTTTAAGTAAATCCCAAAATCATTAAATAAGATAAGGATTGAGGTTTCTAGGAGTTTGTGGGGCAGAGACCATAGAGAAAGGAAGTCTTCATTTCTATAATGAAATAAATGTGGATGGGGGAACCTAAAATTTTTTCTAAATGTAATTGTGAAATTCTTTTTATTTGATTATGAATTATATAATACAAATAATTCCTCAGAAAATATGAAGACTTCGATTGAAGGGAAAAAACTCATCATAAGGACATTATTATGGTTCATTTCCCTGAATATGGAGAACCTTGTAATTACTCAAGTCCAGGACCTCTTCTAATGGATTAAACATACAAAAAATGTGGGAACTATGTAGAAATTAATTGATGAAGTTATTTTGTATTTAGTTTGTATTGAAAACATCATTTAATTGAATATTTAATGAATATGTTTCAATGATTTCCATCTAATTTATTTTGGAAATTATATCAATATGGTTTTAGAAAAATATCAACCTATAAGTTAGTTGAGCTAGAAACCATGACTGAAGGATGATAAGGGTTTCATAGATACCACTATTCTAAATGATGTCCCTGTAAAATTTTCCTTGTTTTTAGTAAAACAATTTGTTGAACTAATTTTAACGATAAACCCATAATATTAACTTTTTGGTTTATAGATTAATGTACTCACCATAATGGATTTTGGGAATAGTATGAGAAAATATGAAAGAACTTTAACTCTTTAATGTGTATTACAATATGTTAAATGTGTATTTTATTGATTTTAGATTCAAAGATAATTTATGAAAATATATTTCTTGGTGTAAGAGATAAATTAGGATTTGATCTAAGAACAAATAAAAATGAAATTCTTCTTCTAAAATTGAAATATATCATGTAATTATATTTCATTATATTATTTCATAATAAAATAATATCTCATGATTATGAAAAGGGTCAGAGAAAATATTTTCATAATAATATATTTTTTGGAACTGATGGTTTTCCAAATCATAAAATATTTTTTGTCTTTGAGGCCCTAAACCTTTCATCGATCATCCACCTATTTATGACCCATGAACTCATTCACTCCATATATATATATATATATATATATATATATATATATTTACATTTTCCATCTAAATCAATATTTTCACATTCTAGTAATGTTCTCTTACTTATAGACCAATTTATATGTTATTCCATGTGGCCTTTATGCTTCAGATTATCTCTTATTAAGTGGATAATTATTTAAATATTCTCATGATGTGGGATTTAAAAAAGATATTTTCAAATATAAAACATGATAATTATCTGATTGAGTTTAAATTATTAGGAATAAATTTATTTATTGTGGGGGAATGAAATTGACAAAAATTACAAAGCGAGAATATTTTCTTCAATATAATGAATGGAATGCAACACCAAGCACATAAAATAATATAATATCCCATGATTTTAAAAAATACATACTATTAAAAAACATCTAACAAATGTCTTACCATTCATGTCATTATGTGTTAGCATGAATATCTGTAATGTCCTAAAATTTCCGTGTAAATATTTTAAATTATATGGAATTATTTCGTGACCAGCCACTGAGACGACACATGATTTAGAGGACCAGGTGCCCAGAATGTATTCTTGAACACAATTTAATGTACATTTAGTAAACATGGGAGTGGGTTATTATCACATTTTAAGCAGTGCTCAGATCAAAAATCTAAGGGTACCATTGAACTTAGAATTCCGGGATTTTCCTAGAACAAACCTAACTTCGACCAAAAAGTGTCAGCCAGAAAAGTTAATTTTCGGACTTTTTGGAAAATAATAAAATAACATAAGGAGTAATTTTATTTTTCTTTCACACCGTTGATTGGGGGACGATAGAACTGCAGTGTGGAGAAGAGTAATCTTTATGGAAACTCATAATGACTTAGTTTTTTTCAATCATAACATCTATGTTGTTTCATAAATGAAATAGCATAACTACGCTACGTTGCAGCATAACAAGAATCCTAAAACATTTTTTTGTTTAATGACACGTTGGAGAAAATCAGATTAATGATTTTCTCGGATGAACGTGGAACCTATCTATCCCTCTCTCTCTCTGATGAATAATGTTATCGAAGAATGTTTGTGGGACAAATTTGAGAGGTGATAAATGGTGATGAATTCTAATGAAGCCAGGATGCGACGATCACTAACGAAGCTCGAACCCCCCACGAACAGAACACTTCTGTAGAGAAAATCAAATCGAGGTATGGGTTTATCTTTATTACAAGTATTCCCCAAACATCATTCTAAACAATGAATGTGGATCGACACATGAAAAGGTTGATATGCATATCACTCGTTCTTGTGGGAGGGTACGTTTGGGGGGGTTTTCCTCGGGATTGAATAATCATGGATTGCACATTATCCACAACCCTCCCCCATATATTTAAATTCTAACGTAAAGGGTGTGGGACAACATGAACAAATCCTAAGACCCTCTGTATGTGAATTCTTTGGGACCATATATCTAAGTTGGTGGTAAATAAAATTCGAGGACACCATAGGGAAGGAGGCATTCTTGAGGGTCCATAGGCACAATTGATGTGAAGAATGGACCACTGGAGCATGTCTGGTGGTCCACCAATGATCCTCCAGGTACACAACACTTACGGCACCATGATGGAGGTGGCGTGCTGCGGTGGAAATGACAGCCACGTCAGCTGCTGTACCACATGGAGGAGGCCATGAAATTATGTTGTGGCATTGACCGGCCCATCAACTTAGCCGCGAGGTCCTTACTTGGTGGTCGACAATTTCCGTCTGCACTATACAGAGGGGTACGCTATGGTGACTACCATATCTCATGAGAAAAACCTTTGACCACACCAATGTAGGCTAGGAATCTGCTGGAAGGCCACATAATAGCTAGCGCGAAGAACAGGACCTGCTCTGGCGAGCTGGACCCGTGCTGGTGGGCTGGGCTAGATGAGACCATGTCGTTGGGTGACCTGTCGGGCCGGACCCTTGGCTGAGCCAGGCTGGTTCCAGCGAGGCCCAATGGGGATGACTTTCCGGACAAGCCGGACAATAATGACCCAAACAAAGGCCATTCTATGTCGGGTCGGTCAAATCAACAGGGACATGTGGATCCCCCAAAGCTGGGTTGGTCGGTTCAGTCAGATCGGGTCAGACAGAGCCCAGATACAACATGCCCCTGTTTAGTAAAATGTAAATAACTAGAGAACCGTGCATCCAATTAATCACTGTCATTGGTGTTGGGACCCATGTGATGAATTGGTCCTAATGAGATACTCTACGGGTGTTTTGGTGGAGGTTAGCATATAGCTGGGTTGGATTGGACGTGAATACAACTAAGTCATTTTTACCAAAATGCCTATATCTTACAGACCGAGCATCTGTTCGACACCCCATCCATTGTGTTGGGACCCTTACATTGAGATGGTCATTTGGGTTAATCTATGTGGGTACTCTTGGCACTTGATGTATGACTAATGGATTGAGAATCAGATCCTTCCAGAATCAAGCGTTCTATGTGCAGGAATCCGATGGCTGGAAGTGACATGAAGAATCAATAGAGACCCTTCATGGATTTGTATAAGAGTGACCCTTCAAAAATCAGCATAAGAGATACCCTTCATGGATCACCATAAGTGGGACCCTTCATGGATCATCATAAAGGTTACCCTTCATAGATCAACATAAGAGAGACCCTTCGTGGATAAACATAAGATCGACCCTTCTTGGATCTATAGTAGTGCGACCTGTCGTAGATCTGCCGTAGAGCGACCCGTCATGGATCTGAAGTAGAGAAAATATTTGTGGATTATCTATAGAGCGACCCACTTTGGATCAGTAGCAGAGCCTACCAACAGAATAAGATGATATAAATTTTTGAATAACCATATTTACTTCTTTACTTAAGTTATACCTAGTGTGATATTCATCTTTTTCTTTGTGAGTTACTTTGAGATCTTGCTTTTTTTTATTTTCCATTGTGGATTTATGTGAGACCTGAGTTAGTATCGAGGTACCTACTGAGTATTTTTATAATCACCCATGGACGGGCTTCGCCCGCACCTGTTGTGTCTTGTGAAAATGACATACAGATTCATCTGGGACTTTAGGGAGATAGGGATAGATGATGATCAGAGGTGGACCGATAGACATGGTGTCCTACAATGATATCTGACAGTGAGTTGTACCTACCCTTTAGGTAGGATCCTTGGAAGTAGATCTTCAAGGATTTTACATCTTTTCTTGTACTTTCCTTTCATTTGATCTTGTATTCTGGTCCCATTACATTAAGTTTACACCATTTACTCTCAGTGGTGGTACATTGTGGTAGTTGTATTAGCTTCCTTGCATTGTGGTCTGCTTTATAAATTATTCCATGTCTGTGTCTGTATTGGTTTTTTGGAAATGAATTATCTTTTTGGGATATGCCTTTCTGCTGCAAGTCACATCCCCCTGGCCTATGGAAGGTGGGTTTGGGGTAGTCACGAAACAGGCCCAATGGGATGGGACGTGAAGAATTTGTATCGAAGGAAGGTCAGTTCTACTAAAAGAACAAAGTGTTAGTGTTTTTGATGGTGGAAATAGTGTTAGGTGTTTTGAGTTCATCTTTTAGTCTGGGGAGTCTAGTGTTTGGGCGACATCTGACATATCCATACCCTAGGTTCCTGAATTATATTTTATGACTCAGTACACAAAAACACTAGTTACATGTATTTTGGAGGTACTTATCTCTTGATATATTTTGAGTCATCTCACTAGGTATAACTTATTGATAGTGGAACATATGTTTCCCTATAGGATGCTTCTACACAGTCAGATAGATAATATTACAGTGAGGGATCAAGGAGATTTTTAATGAGGCATCGGTGTAGGGACTGGTAAATACAATAGCACATTCAGGTGGCATACCAGCACCACCACCACCAGTTGATCAGCAGTTGCTACAAGCCCCACCAGCAGATAATGCACACTGACTAAGAACGTTGCATGAGTTCTATAGAAATATTCCTCTGAGGTTTTGTGGTGAGACAGATCCTTAGGCAAGTGAGGATTGGTTGGAGGTAGATACATGGGTATTATTTCCTAATAGAGACACCTATAGACCCGATGGTTGTCCTATCCACTAGAATTTTTCAGGGAACCGCAGTGATATTGTGTAGCTGAATGCTCTAGAATCACGAGGAGGAGACCTTTACGTGGTTGGACTTCGAGATCCTCTTTAGGGTGGAGTTCATACCAACGACACTATGCTCAGTGCATATTCAGGAGATACTGCACCTACAGTAGGGTATCCTGACAATGGCCCAATGCTCGAAAAGGTGTACCTGCCTATCCCGCTACTCCAATGAGATGGTGAAAGACCCTTTCTTCAGGCCCCATTCCATTGAGTAGGGACTTCGACAGGATATCAGGGCATCAATGATTTCACTCAAAATCCCAACGCATGCTGGAGTGCTAGAGAGATATCTACTACCGGAGAGATTCGTCGCTGAGAAAGCACCAATGGTGAGATCCACCAATGGATGATAGGTCACTGATTCATCTGCAGTAGGAAGTAGGGAGACCAAATAGAGGCCCAAACTGGATAGACATTCTGGAGGATAACCCCATGTTCCAGGGTCGGAGGTGTAGAGCTCGTTAGGAAGAGGAGGTCAACTGAGGTCTATATTTTGTTACTTCTGCAGCTGGAAGGGACACATGGATCATGATTTCCGAACCCACCACACAGAAAATCAGAAGACTATTGATGGAATTCCAAGGCATAGGTAGAGGTTTGAGTGAGGATTTCCACAGTGTGGCAGACATGGAAGGGGTCCAGGCCACGCGGCAGGCGGTGGACGACAGTATGAGGTACTACCTTTCCCACCCCAAGGTGGTCCACAACGAGCTCTAAGAGCTAGAAGACATTGGCGAGCTCACCTTCAGGTAGTGGAGGCACGTGACCACGGTGCTCCAGAGTTCATTAGAGGTGCAATATGTGTCTTATAAACCTTATCTATAGTTTTTATAGACACAGGTTCCAGTCACTCTTTCCATTCCAGGAACCTCCATCAAGTATCAGAGATTTGGGTGGATACATTGGTTCGATCATTACGATTAGAGATTCATACAATAAGGGAATGGATGATTACACATTAGTTTCAGTAGTGTGAGATTACTCTAGGAGGAGACAACAATGACCAAGATCTCCTAGTAGTAGTTTCAAGTCCTTAAAACTTCATATTTGTTATTCATTGGTTATCTACAATCCATGCATAGATAGACTGTTTTAAGTGGAATGTGCATTGTGTCTGCGAGGATGAGACATAGTTTTCCTTCACCGATGAGAAGGAAACCGTTGCAGCACATGATTGAGTTTCATGGAGGAGGTTTCATCCGATCACTCCCCAGTGGGCTAGCCTCACCCTTGGTAAGGAGGACAAGAGGAGTTCGAGCATTCCTGCAGTGGTGGAAGAGGATGTGGATTTCCTTAAAGAAGAATTCCCAGGACTACCTCCTCACAGAGAGGTAGACTTTTACATTGCATTTTACCTAGGTATTACAACAATATCTACACATTCATAATGGATGTTTCCCACGATGCTATCGGATCTGAGATTATAGTTGGTCAACTTGAAAAAGAAGGGGTCCATATGACCCAGTGTTTCTCCATGGGTTGCCCGGGTGTTGTTTTCCAAAAAAGAAAATGAGAGCTTGATATTATGTGTGGAATTCAGGTGCCTAAACTAGGTGAACGTGACACTTACAAGGATTGATAACCTATTGGTTAAGATGGATTGAGTGAGGTGGTTCTTAAAGATCGACCTTAGATTAGGATATCATCAGATTTGGGTTTGGGATGAGGACATACCAAAGGAATCCTTCAGATGCTAATATGGACACTATGAGTTCTTGGTGATTCCCTTCGGCATGACCAATGCCCCAGAAGTTTTCATGGGACCCAGGAATAAGATCTTCCAACCTTACCTTGATCGTTTCATGGTGTTATTCATTGATGACATCATGGTGTACTCGACATCAGAGGACGGGCACGCTAAACATCTGTAGATAGTCATGGATACACTATGAATGAACCAGCTTTACAGTAAGCTCTGAAAGTACCATTTCATGTATTAAGAGGTCCACTTTATAGGATACATCATCCCAGATACTAGAGTTGTGGTGGATTCAGTGAATATAGAGGTAGTGATTTCTTGGAAGCCACTTAGGAGCATGACTAAGGTGAGGAGTTTCCTAGGGTTGGTTGGGTACTACCAGAGGTTCATACCTGACTTTTTCAAGGTCATCACCCTTTTCATCTTTTACAAATAAGGGAAAACCTTTTTTATGGACCAAGAGGTTCCAATATAGTTTCCATGAGCAGAGATAGAGACTAAGAAGTGCCCCCATCTCGAGACTATTAGAAGAGGGCGTTGGGTATGTAGTCTTCAATAATGCATCAGGGACCGAACTGGGTTTTATCCTTATGCAAGAGAGAGAAGTGATCGACTATGGATCACGATAGTAGAGGTATCATGAAAATTACTACGTGACCCATGAACTGGACTTAACAACGGTGGTTTTTTCCTTGTAGATGTAGCGATAATAATTGATTGGTGAATGGTTTACTATCTACTCCGAACAGAAGAGTCTTAGGTATATCTTCTCATAGAAGGACCTGAACCGAATACAATGAAGATGGCTAGAATCCTTCTAGAAGTTTGTTTTTGAGTTAGTCTATACTCATGGGAAGGAGAGCATGGTGGCTGAAGAGCTTTTCAAGATGACCATATTGTAGCTACTGATTGAGGAGACAGAGGAGCTTGACGTGATGCGGATTCCTTTGTGGATAATGATGTAGTAGCCTACCTCTAGTCTATGAATTTCACTTATTGAATCCTTCAGTGAGTTAGGGAGGCACATCTTGTGGATATTTACTATGAGGCCTAACATGCTCAGATATCCTCAGGATAGGCTCCTGATAGATTTTTTATAGGTGGGGAGCACGTTATCCTTCTCAGAGGATGCACTATGGTACTCGTGGCGTTATTGGAGGAGGTTTTTATGGAGTTCTATAAATCCACTTTGGAAGTACATCCTAATGTGGAGAAGAAGTACTATGACCTCCGACGTCAGTACTGGTGTCCAAGAATGAAAAAAGCATTGGAAGAGTTTGTTTCACGATGCCTCACTTGTCAACAAGTGGAGGCCGAACATCATGTCTCGACAGGCATGCCGCAACCACTTGAGCTACCAGAGTGGATGTAGGATGGTATCTCTGTGGACTTTGTGATGGGGTTACCACACTTCCCTAGGGTCCATGACTCTATCTGGGTGGTCTTTGACTGACTCACTATGTCAGATTACTTCTTACCCATCTGATAGCTAGGATCCGAATAGGGCTTGGGACGCACCTACATCTAGGAGATAGTGCAGCTTCATGGGTTTCCTTCAACAATCATCTCAAGTAGTGACACACATTTTACATCCCGATTTTGTAAGGGGTTTTAGGAGGTGTTCGGTACTCAACTACTCTTGAGGATAAATTTTCCTCTCCAGACAGATGGTAAGACAGTGCAGAGCATACAGACCATGGAGGACATGCTTCATTCTTGTGCCCTATATTTTTGTCGATGTTAGGAGGACCACCTACCACCGGTGGAGTTTCCAGGCCATAATAGCTATCACTCCACTATTGGAATGACACCGTTTGAGGGCTTATACGCATGGCCATGCATACAAACTCTATGCTATACATACCGAGGGGAGTTTGCACTCATGGGTCTATAGTTGTTACAGGCTACCACTGAGATGGTGCAAATCATCCAGGATCGGATGGGGACTTCAAGGAGCAGTCATAAGTCTTATGCTGATAGTAGATGGAGACCCTCGGATTTTGAGGAGGAAGAACATGTTTTCCTTCAGTTCTCTCCTCGATAGGGATTTCATAGATTTGGTCGGGGTGGCAAGTTGTCTTCATGGTTCATCAGAACTTTCCACATTCTCAGTAGTTTTGAAAAGGTGGCATACCTCCTAGATCGTCTCCCACCGATGCACCGAGTGCATGATGTTTTTCACGCATCGTAGATGAGGAGGTATATGTAGGAATCATCACACATCATCAACTGGTGTGAGATGGACATTGTTGATGGGGTGACATTTGCAGAGTTCTCGACAGAGATAGAGGATCGAAATGAGCGGGTCCTTCGTGGATGGTTGATTGCTTTGGTGCACATTCAGTGGTTGCACAGGAACCTCCATGAGAGCACATGGGAGAGGAAGGCTTAGATTCTTGCCAAGTACCACAATTTATATGATTATCCTTTGTTTTGGATTTCGGGGATGTAAGTCCTTAAGGTGGGGAGAATGTAATGTCCCGGAATTTCTGTGTAATTGTTTTTAAGTTAAATGGAATTATTTCAATACTAGGAACTAAGGAGGCACATGATTCCAAGGCCCGGGGTTCCTGAAATGTATTTTTGAAATTATTTTAATATATGTTCAATAAACCTGTGAGTGGGTTTTTCTAAATTTTGAACCGAATCATGGATTGAAAGTATGGGAGAACTGTTAAATTCGGAATGCTAGGATTCACCTAGAAAAGACATTACTTCGACAAGAAAGATTAATATGGAAAAGTTAATTTTTAGAGTTTTCGAATAATAATAAAACAACATATAATGTTATTTTATTTTTATTGCACACCATTGAGAGGCAGGAGACGATGTTATTGTGCGGCGATGAGGCAAATTAAAGGAAATTCAGAAGGTCCTGTTTTTGTGCATGAATAACGACACGACGTCACAACGTAATAGAAATGAAGCAACATGTTTACTTTTAATAACACATTTGGGAAAATAAATTCGTGGAATATTCCTGATGATCATGGAACCTCTCTCTCTAATGAAGAACACTATCAATGAACAACAGTGGGATAGATTTGAGAGGTGATGAACGAAGACGAATGCTAACGAATCTGGGAAGTGATGATCGCTGAAGAATCTTGAACCACCCATGAACAGAATGCTTTGGCAGCGAACATCATATAAAGGAAGGGGTTTATTTTTATTACATGTATTCACCATTCTTCATTCTAAATAAAAGAGGTGGATCATCCCACGGATAGGTTTTTCCACAGATCGCTCGATCTTGCAGGAGGGTACTTTTTTGGGGGTTTTCATCAGGATTGAATTATCATGGATTGAACATAATCCCCCAAACTCCCCCTATTTTGAAATTCTAATGTGGAGGGCATGGGACGACACGAACAAGGCCTGATCCCCTCCACATGTGCATTCTTTGTGATCAGATTTCCAAGTAGGCAGGTTGGCAGATTCGAGGCCATCGAAAGTACGTAGGCATTCTCGGGGGTCTATAAGCATAAGTGGCATGAAGAACCGACCACCAGAGTGTGTTTGGTGGTCCTCCAAAGATAGTCCTGTCATGAAATGGTGGCGCCGATAGCCACGTCATCGTCTATCCTATATGGAGGAGGCCGTGACCATGGGCTACGACGTTGACCGGTCTCGTGGCATAGCCGTCGGATCCTTACCTGACATCTAGCCAATGCTGGCTGTACTTCATGGAGGGGGACATTAGGACGATTTCCATGTCCCAGGCGGGCACCCCTGGCCCACACCGACAGGGTTCAGGCATCTGCTGTCAAGTCGTTCACTGGCCTGCGGGTTTGGCCAAACCAACTCTAGGGGGTTAAACCGCCCCTTCGAGTTGGGCCAGATGAGACCGTGTCACCAGGAGACCTTACGGGATGGACACTTGGTCGAGCCAGGATGGGTCCAGAGAGGCCCAATGGGCAGGGAAAACTGGTCATGATAGACCAGACTGATCCAAACCCAGGCTGGCCCAGGTTGGGTTGGTCAAATCAATAGGGTCATGTGAGGTCCATTGGTCGGGTGGGTTGGGTCGGTCCGACCGGGTTACACCAAGCCCAGATGCAACTGGGTCCTGTTTACTAAAACAAAAATAACTTGAGAATTGAGCATCCAATTGACGTGTCCTCTACGTCATTGGGACCCACGTGACGAAGTTGTCCTCTTCAGATACCTTACATGAGTTTTAGAGGAGGTTTTAGTACGACTGGGTTGGATCAAACTCGAATCCAAGCATACCCTGTTTATAAAAATGTCAATATCTTACAGACCGAGCATCCATTTGATGCACCGTCTGTTGGATTAGGACCCATATAGAGAGATGTTCCTTTGGGTTACTCTATGTGAAAATTAATGAAGCACGAGGTAAAAATAATTTCTTGAGGATCAGATCCTCTTGGAATCAGGATTTCGATGTGAGTGATTCAAGTGGCAGGATGTGAATGAAGAATTAAGAGTGACCCTTCATGGATAAACATAAGAGCGAACATTCATGGATCAGCATAAGAGAGACCGTTCGTGAATCAACATAAGACATACCCTTCGTAGATTGGCATTATGGAGACCCTTTATGAATCAATGTAATATTTACCCATCATGGATTTGGATATGGGAGACCATTTGTGGATCGGTAGTAATGTGACCCATCGTGGATCCTCCATATAGTGACCTTTCATCAATTAGTGGTAGAGTGAACTTCATGGATCAACAGTAGAGTGACCCTCCATGGATCAGTAGAAGAGCCTCTAAAAAAATAAGAAGATCTAGATTTTCGACTAATCATCTTTACTTCTATAATTATGTTATACCTCATGTGATCTTTTTATTTTGTTTTGTGCTTTATTTTGAGATCTTTCTTTGTTTTATTTTCCTTTGTGTATTTATGTGAGACCCGAGTTGGTCTTGCAGTTCATACTGAGTATTGTTATAGTCACCCCTGCATGGTCTTTTCCAACACATATTGTGTCTTTTACAGACGACGAACATCTTTGACTATGACTTTGGGGAGCCAAGGCTAGATGGTGCTCGGAGGTGGATCGATCGACGTGGTGTGGTGTAGTAAAGCTAACAGTGAATAATACCTACCCTGAGGTAGGATTTTGGATGAAAGATCATTGGATCTTTTAGTTATTTTTTGTACTTTTATTTCAGTTGGGATTTTATTCTGGCCCCTTTACTTTCAGTTTAGACCTTTTACTCTTAGTGTTCATACTTTGTGGTAGTTGCGTTAAGTTATTTTTTTTGTGGTCTTCATTGTGCAGTATGCCCTGTCTGTGTGTGTACATGTTTAAAGGTAGTGCCTTACCTTTTTCGGATATTCCTTTCTAGTTATATTAATCTTTGGCTAGACTATGGAAGGAAGGATTGGATTAGTCACATAACATTCCCCAGGGATGGGTCGTGACAAAGTGGTATCAAAGGACAGTCAGTTATACCAGAAGAACTAAGAGTATGTGTTTCTGATGGGGGAAATAGTGTTAAGTGTCTTGAGTTTGGATTTCAGTATGTGGATTCCAGTGGTGGTGAGGAGGCCGAAGTATCCATACAATAGGACCCACATGATGAAGAGGTACTTCTAATATACTTTTCATGAGTTTTGTCCGAGCTTGCCTTAAGACCGGGTTGTTTTGGACTAATATCCAGTTAGGGACTTTTTACAAAAATTCCCATATCTTAGAGACCGGGTATCCATTTAACGTGTTGTATGTTGCCTTGGTACCCTTAAGATAAGTCGGTCTATTGGGTTACTCTATGTGGAACTTCCTGGAGCTTGAGGTATGACTGATGTCTTGAGGAGAAGATATTCCCAGAATCAAGTGTGCAATGTGCGGGAATCCAATGGCTGGCTGTGACATGAAGAATGAAGAGAGACCCTTCATGGATCAACATAAGAGTGACCCTTTGTGGAACATCATAAGGGATGCCCTTCATGGATCAGCATAAGAGAGACCCTTCATGGATCATCATAAGAGTGAATCGTCTTGGATCAACATTAAAGTGACCCTTCATGGATCAGCATAAGAGTGACCCATCATGGATCAATAGAATTGGGACCCAACAGGGATCAACAGTCGAGTGACCCATCATGGATTGGTAACAGAGAGACCCTTCGTGGATTAGCAGTAGAGTGACCCTTCATGGATTAGCATCAGATCATCTCAAAAGAATAAGATGATCTATCTTTATGACTAAAAAACGTTACTTCTATACATATGTTATCATTAGTGTGAGATGTGTCTTCGGATCTGTGCTTTACATTTAGATATTTTCTGTGGTATTTTGATTTGTAGATTTTTATTAGACTTGAGTTTGTCTCAGGGTCCCTACTGAGTATTGTAATACTCACCCCGACACAGGCTTCACTCGCACCTATTGTGTCTTTTGCAGATGCCATACAACAGTGACTTTGAATTTAGGGAGCTAGGGATAGAAAATGCTTAGAGGTGGATTGATAAACGTGGTGTGTTGTAGTGAGATCTGACAATGATCTGTACCGACGCTTCAGGTAGGATCCTAGGTAGATGACCTCCAGAACTTGTACTTATTTTTCTGTACTTTCCATTCAGTTGGGCTTGTATTATGGAACCTTTATATTCAGTTTACACCTTTTACTCTTAGTGGTGGTACATTATGGTAGTTTAATTACCTCATTTTCTTTATGGTTTTCTTTCTGCTGCATTCCTTATCTATGTGTGTATAGGTTTAAAGGCATTGTCTTTCCTTTCTGGGATATGCCTTTCTGATGATAGTCACCGGCCATTGGCCTATAGAAGGCGGGCTTCGGGTAGTCATGGCACGTGCCTCGGGGGGTGGGTCATGAAAATTTCACTCAAAAAAGAGTTTCTTCAATGTCTCGAATTATACAAAAGACTCAGTTTTACCAAAAACAACATATTATTAATATATCATTATTTAATATAATAATATATAAAATAACTGTTTAATTCGAGATAATGAAGTGTACTAAATAACATATATGAATATATATACTATAAATCTAATAAAATGTTTTTATATTAATACAATACATATTATAGTCATATGATAATATCATTCCCAAAATTATGTATAAAAACTAATACTTTTGTAAAGGCAATTTTACCGTCTTTTTATTGAAAACCTGTTTTAAATCTAAATTTGATCAATTTTATCTACGGAATATGTAAAAAAATGTTAATTTTTAAAGATAAATATAAACATTATCATAGGATTAATTTTTCTATTTCTATGAAATATTTCAATTTTTTTATGAATTGTTAAAAATACTTAGTTTTAAATCAAAATTAATATTTTTATAATTGATTTATAATGATAAATTATGTTTTTATTTGTGTTAATGTTCCATTAGAAGAAATATAGCTATATTAATCCTATTTAGGTCAATGAGATTAATTTTAATTTTATATTTTATATAAAAAAATTCAATCTTTTGAACATTTTTAAATTAAAACCCTGCTTTATCATCCCCTCTACAGGATTAAATTCATATTAATTTCTAACAATTCAATGAATATAATTTCCAAAATAAGATTCCATATTTCAAATTAGAAAAATATATATTTTATAATATGGTTGACATTGTTTATACGAAAAATATTTGTGAATGTGGTTAACATTAATTATTGATATTAAGAGAAAAATTAGCTTAAAAAGGACCAAACCTTTAACATAATGTCTAAAAGACCTATAAAAATGTCCAAAATCAATTTTATTTTCATGTTACAACACTATAAAAAATTTTATTTAATTGTTTACTCATTTTTGGAGCCAAATTACATGCTTAAATGTTGGGTGGAATTCCATTTAAAAAAATTTACTATAATGTCACACATCCTCCACTATAAAATGGCACTCTCCTCTCCCACTTATTCACACTTATCAATACCTTTGGTTAAAAAGAAGTATTAAAAAATAATATCCATACTTCCCCCCCATCCATTAATCCCATCACTGAATAAAAATCCATCCAATTATTTTTTTGGAAATAGACCTATAGGAGTAACCAAAAAAAGAAGGAAACATTCTTTAACAAACATGTTCGTTTTATTTCTTCCTCAAACTACTAAATTATTATTATATAATGATTATATAATTAGATAAGTATCTCAAATATATTTATATGTTGTTATGAAAAACTTTAGACCTATAATTTCACAAACATCCATCAAAATGGGATAGACAATCATTATTTGTGTGTACGACAGACTACTACCTCTCGAATTGATGTTGCTCGTTTTCCATCTACCACCATTAAAGGTTGTAAATGATGATGTATTTATAGTTTATATGTGGTATAAATGATATATATAATTAATTTATTCTTATTTTATTGTAATATAACACATAGATTCACATGTTTCATATTGCAAGGATATGATAACATCATTTGTCGACATGTGAACTACCACCTACTCAAAGCAAAGTGATTCGTTGACGGTATACATAGAATGTATAATTGATGGTTTTAATAAAAATATGTGAAATATATTAACTAAATATTATAATTGAATAATAATATATATTCATATATATTAATTACTTTTCATTCTTTTATATACAACAAGCACATGGAAGTAATATTCATTTTTACGTATGACCTACCATCTCCAGAACGATGAATTTCATTTATTAACATCAAACAATATGGATTATAGTAAATAAATATATAATTATTATATATGATAATTAAATTTTATTTAAATTTTTTATATTATGAAATGAAGATATATTTTATTGGAACAAAAAAACAAGATCAAACAAACTCGAAAAACTAGGAAATTAACACTCGAAATAGTGAAAATAATAAGGGATTTTTTTACCAACGGGTAATAAGATATTATTATAGGTTAATATATTAAAGTAAAAATATTTTTATGATTCAACTATAAGTTATTTAAATTCTTAAAACCATTATATATTAGGTTAATGGATGTTCACCTGAATGAGAAAGCAAGATAAGGGATTCATATCTCACTTTTCTTTCTGTGAGGCACAAACCATTTTCAACACATAATTCATTTATGTGGTGTATATAATGCCACTATTTTATTTCATTTAATGAATTAATTTATATTTATGTAATATATAGTGTCAATTGAAATTATTTCTATCATTCAGATTATAATTCAAAAGATACCAAATAGTACAGGATTCTTGTCTCACTTTTCATTCATTGAGGCATACACCATTTTAGCTAGTTAGTTATTTTATTTATTGTATAAAAGGCTCAATTTGATATATTTTATCATTAATATTTTTTATATTACTTTTTTTTGAGTTTTTATTTTAATTGACTCATCTATAATGATTTTAATTAAAAGTTTCTATATGGAAAATATTTTTATAACCTAATTCATTTTTATTGGGTTATATTAAATCCTCCTTATTGCTAATATTATATTTTTAAATTTGTAATAACTTTTAAATATATATTATTGAGTTTCACCTTCTTTAGTGTGGATTGAAATTTAACACACATAATTTATTTATTTCTTGATTCTCACATCAATGTTATGCTCTTTCTAAGGGTTTACATAGAAATCTCATTTTATTCAGGATTTTCAACACATGGATTTCCATTGGAGGAAATTTATTTACCATTAACTACCAAATTATTTAATATTTTTATCTGTTGTATGTTTATGAGGTTTTTCAAGTAATATAACCATTTTTCACACTTTGTTACTCAAAATATTTTATAAATTTTTTAATGAAAACCTGACCTAATTTATCTCATTAGTCAGAGAACCATTATTCTTATAAAAATCATATTTTACTAAAAATATTTAACAAATATTTTTAATACTTTCCAAATTATTTCATAATGAAAATTTTAACCTTTTTCCATTTTAATTGTTTGTCAATGTAACCTTTTCTCTATCTGAACAAGGAATTTACCTTTAATTTTTACCACAAAAAAGAAATGATTTTTATGTTGTATTAAATGTATGTATTTACAAATAGAAATTTATTAACACATTATTTTGTAATTTTAAAAGGTTAATTTTTATTGAAATTGTTTTCAAAATTTATTTTCAAAGAAAAGTATTTTGAATATGTTTTTCAAAAATATAAAAGATATTTTTCTTCCAAATTATTTTAAAAGGAAATTTTATAGTATTTATATTCATCAAAGAAAAAACTATTTATTTCTACTCCACTTAGAATATTTTGTATTGATACTTTCCCAAATATTGATTTGGATGGTTTATGATTTATTTGACAAAGGATAGTATTGATATTCACTTCAATGACTTAATTTGTATTACCGTTGAATTATTACATTTTATTGAGTATAAATAATGTTCAGCATGTATATCTTTTTTTCTTAAACCATATATAATATTTATATATGGTGATTAATTTTAAAGTTATTTTATTTTATAGGGAAATATTGATAAATATTTTCACTGTATTAAATACAGATATTTGAGTAGGAATTTTTTTATTAATTTAATAAATTGTTAGACATGAGGAATTATTTGGATAGAAAGTGACTGGTGGGACCTAGAAATAATATTTCCCCATGATGCATTGAAAATATCTCAGGAGTTAAATATGTTACAGAAATTAAATGTTCTTGTACATTAAGCTTTAAAATGTATTACAGAGGGTCTTGAGGGTATAGGTTTTCATGTTCCTCATAAGAATTTCCATAATTACTATTTCTGTTAATATTATTTATTATCTTTGAGATTTTATTTTGAAAAAGTCTATGGATGCATATTAATCTCATTTTAGGGATTAAATGGAACGTATTTTTGATTATTAAACTTTCAATACTGATTATTCAATATTGAAAAATTTAAAATGAATTTTTTATTAGTTAGTTACATTTCCGTATTTATATGTAATTTATTTTTTGTTTATTGATTACATGGAATGTGTGTTCAGTTATTTACAATTACTTAATAATTACTCTCATTAATTAATTATTTCATCCATTGTACATTAGCCTTAATAAGAAATGGGTAATCCATTATTATAATTCCTTCCCCAAGGATTACTTGAAGTGCACAAAGAATGATATGAAATGACACTCTTGATGGAATAAATTTATTACCCTCAAAAAATTATGTTATATTTATCTTTTCATTATTAAAACTAGACAGATGTATGTGTTCGGTTTACAAATACTACTTAATTGACTGGTCATTTGCGATTTTATTCCTTGTAATCAAGCTAATTTAATGGTATTATACATTCGATCCGACCTAACCGGTGTTGGGGTGCTATAGGTATAACGAAACAACCTAAAATTTTATATTTGATATTCTATTTTTTAAATGAATAATTTCTATTTTTTGAAATGATGAAATATAAAACATATGAACTATATTTCATTTTTTAATATAGGATGAATATATAATATATCCATAATTATTCTATATAATATATGAAAATATTGATATTGATAAATATTATTAATATAGATGTTCTATAGTGATTTCTATGATTAGTATATTTTAAGTGTTATGCTAATGTATAATTAATAGAAAAAGAAAAAATTATGGCCTTGACCACCTGGAACATACAATATGAAGCCTCTTTATTATTCCATTCAATAGATAAATCATCACTGGGATTTCCCATTGGCTAAGACCATTTCATGATTTAACAATTTAAACTTGAGGAGATCCTTTTAAAGGAGATGTTCAAGATTATTGAGATCATTGATAAAACCATGTTTTCCAAACCACCATGATAATGTACAAACATTTCAAACCATAACTATTGGGTGAACACTAGTATAATAATGTGTTATATATAAAGACCCTAGTTGTATGAAATTATTAATCTTTTTAGTTAAAAAATTAAATTTATCCTTTTTCTATATTACTTAATACATGATTATATATAATGTTTTTGGTAATAAATATATTTTGATACAAATAAATCGAAATTAATTTCTAGAAAATAAATTTATTGAATTAAATCACACTAGAAGATATGTTAACGACTTATTTTTATATTTATTTTGGGGAAGTACTGCTATTATAAAATATTTATTTAAGTATACATAAAAATATATGATAATCATGTCTAATGTAATTATCATATGGTTTTGGATGTTTCTAGTCTCATAATAACTAGTAATTTCCTAGTAAATAAATAATTTATTTAATAGTTTCAATTAATTTGTTTAGAAAATAATTTGGATAAAGTAAATATTAATTTTTCAGTCCATATGTTGAAATAATCAAATGATCAAATTTTCAACATTTTCTGAATTTGTAAAACATTTAGCTAAAAATTTAACATTGTATAAATACATATTATATAATATGACATCATTATAGGCCCAAAGATATCAAATAAATAATATAAATGGAATCCAAGAAAAAAATAGATCACCCCTTCTTGATAATTTATTATTTATGTTATGTTATTAATTCTATATTACATAACTGATTCATACAAATCAAATATTTTATTTTATTTTTTTAAATGGTTTTTATGAACACAACTCACTTATACGTATATAATTGTATTAATTTATTAAATATATTTATCAAAATAATAAAATATTGAAAACCACAATTTTTTCGGTGAATATATTGTCAATATAAGTAGTATGTTTTTTTTGTTTTAAATTTTTAAAAAATTTTACTCAAGAACATATGTTTAGTAATAAATATATAATTCTACTCCTATTATATATAAATACACAACTATCCTTTCATTAATATTCACTAAAAATCCATTAATTACGATGTTCCTCTACCACTAAATTTCTAAATCCCACCCAATTTCTTCCCATGATCCTTTGAATATCATCAAAATAATTTTATGCACCACCTCAAGGATAGAGTTTATCTAGAGTTAGTTTTTATTCGATTATATTCCACTTAATGATCCTTTTGATTTATAGTTTTTGATTTGATACTGTATCTTTATAAATACCTTTAATATACGTATTATTCCCATGTAATGAGGTTACACCTTTAACTTGAACTAATCCCTTACATGAACCTTTTTATACACCTATTATGAAGGTAAATGTTTTATGTGATTCTGTGTAAAAAACATTTCTATTCTGAAGACCCGATCCAATTTCCACTTAATGGAATTCATGGAGACTTACCTGTAGTTCATTTTATTGGAGGATTCTTTTTTTAAACCACCATCCTTAATCATAATATTATAAACTATAAATAATTTTCTTAATTTTTATGATAAATATGGAACTCAAATGCATTTACATGATTTGAGGGTGATGGTTGGTTCTTGAATTATATATCACTCCAATGGATTTGGTAATGTTTCTATATCATGATATACCATATCTAGAAAAATAGTGGTTAGCCCAATGACAATATGTCATGATGTCTCAGTAGTTTCACTTTTTATACCTATGGGGCCATGTTTTATATTGCTTCCACATCCTCATATTTCCTTTATGTTTTCATCCAATATAATGTTTCTATTTTCATGTTTATGATTCCAACCTATTTTCATCACTTTAATATGACTCTTGAATTAAAAGTATTACTTTGAAAGTGATATTATTTTATTATTTCATTAACAAGATTTATATCTCCCCCATTCATATTACATGGAATATGTTATCCTGAGTATTTTTATAAAATAAATGGCATTGAAGCATGTTATTTAGTTTCTAATAATTTTTTTATCCCTATACCAATTTAATGTGGTATATATGAACCTATCTAATGTATCAAGACTAGATTAATTGTATTAGGAATTTTTTTTTCATATGTCATGAAATCATGTGAATTAAAAATATTATTTTTCATAGTATCATATAAATTAACCTTAGGTATTATATCTATTGAGGAAAAAATTCCTTAAAGAATGTGAAGTATTAATTTGAATCCTTTATGTGGTAAATCAAAAAATATATCCACATAGATTTTTGGCATTTTTTGAAGATAATGTATGAAAAACCATGAAAATCTATATTTTGGAAAACAATTATTAACATTGTCTTAAAGAGACAATATTATGAATCGCTATTAAAACTTATTTTCACCATTTTAACATTAACATATTTTCAAATAACCACTATAAAATAATTCTAAAAAATATATCATTTAAAAATTCATAATAATTTCCATAAAAAATGTAGTGTTTTAGATATCATTAAAATCATGAAAGGGAAATATTTTCTGATTTTTTGAAAATTTCGTTATTAAAACACATATATGAAAAATAGTGATAACTCATTCATTTTAAACGAAAAATATATATGATTGAAGGTTAATATAAATAAAACATATCATATTTAATAATATTAGAAGAGAAAATTACATAGAAGAATAAATATAGATGAAGAAGAAAAATTACTCATGAAGAGAGTTTATGAATTATTCATAAGAGAATCAAATTTTATGAATGGGGAAATAAATTAATGTTTTTCCACAAAAAAGAAGTAGGAATGTGTCACAAACATTCCCAATGGGGCATGTTCTATGACTCCCCAAGCCTGCCTCCAATATTCTAGGTGATGGGGACTATCACCGATTAGGCATATCACAAACATGGGAGGGCTTAGTTTATGTACATGTACACATGTACACATATCCAAGAACCCAAAATGCTGAAATTTAAAAAAAACTATGAAACCTTGAATTCATATATCTAAACTCCACAACCATTTTCTGATAGAAGGAAATATAAGTAAACATGTCAAAAGAAAATCCCACCAGAAGAGTCGATAATCATGTTCAACTTGAAGTTAAACTTTGGACTGTTGTCAAGACAACACACCAACACACTATAGTCTATCTGGTTTTACTAAGCATCATCTAGTTTGGGTACCTAAATTAATTTTCCAAAAGGTTGATCATGTTCATAATACATGACCCATGTGGGAATATCCCATGCTAGGGTGGCCAAAAAATTACCCATTAGGACACCCTGAAAGCCCAAAGCATAGAAAAAAAGAATAATGTCACATCTCAATAGGATAATTTCTACAACACATATAAAAATAATATACATATATACCCAAGAAAGGAACATATTATAAAAGTAATTCACAAACATAATAACATAATAGGATTACAACTCAAAGGCTCAACATAGAACCCATTCAATAGAACACACTCCTTCTGTCTAAAAGTAATGATGAAATCCTTCCGAGAGGTAATGATTGTCGGGACACTCCATTAGTACTACATGATGACTGACCAAATAGATACTATAAACATATAAAGATCACTCATGAGGCCATGGGGTATACTAATAACTCAATTTATATTAACCTGATGTTTATAGGATTAATTCCCTCACAATGTTTTTCACAATGATACTGACAGATCCACATAGCTCACAAATATGAATAAATGATCTCACTCTCGCATCACTAAAGGATCCAAACAACTCTATCCAATAAGTCTTAGTGAAGGGATTATTTTCCTATGTGTTGGGTATGACTCAATTATATCCATTAGGAATTATCTATGAGTAATTCCATATAACAAAACTTATCCAAGATATAGAGGAAAAGGGCTCAAATCCATGATATGATGAGTATATAGAATGTAGTAGGGTTACATGCCATGCCCCCTTCGACCCAGAATCTATCATGTTGGAATGGCCTATGTCTGCGTCTTTTCCCATTAAGTAGTAAAAGGTTTGAGGCTTCTCATGTACTCTAGCTATGTACACCAGGCTAATCCTTGTCTATGTGAGAGTACATGGCATGAAGTTGCCCATGTATTCTTCCAGTGTACACTAGGCCAAGCTGTGTATGTGTCTTTGTACATGACATTCCTATCCCTATTTAATCCAGCCCGTTCTCTTTTACCCTTCAAGGAATATTCCTATCTATAATAGATAATTCTCTTTTCGTGTGATAGGGTCACATTCTATGTGATCCTTAACTTTCTTCCAATACCCTAGTTTCCACAAGGGGAGAGCCACACACCCGGTAATCCTCGATTTCATGGCGTGTGGATTATTTTTTTCTAGAATCCTCATTTCTTCCTTCTGCGTATTCCCACACCTCTCTCATATTATATTTTGTCTTTAATCATGCAAGACATTGAGGATATAACCCGACCAATCTTTAATATGGTCATTCTTCAGATTCCACCCCTTAGTTTTTTAGGAATGAGGTCTCATTATTCATTCATCATTGTGTGGCAATGAAAATGAAATTTGGAATCCAAATACATCCAATTTTCCACTAAATCAATTTTGTCACCAAAATCATGTCGTGCCAAACCCGGATATACACTATTGAATAATTTTCCATGAAATGGGTTAACAATGATCTATTTCTAGTTTGATGTTAAACAATTGGGTAATGAATAACACCAATGATTAAAAAATAAATATTATATAAATGCACAAAATAAAACATGAATAACAAATATCTACAAATTTCCATGTTAGCCTTAATCCACACCATTAAAATAAAATGTGAATAATCCTTAACAATGAATCAAAACTCCCAATATAATTCCCACAAACAAGATCATCCCTATTGAAAACCAAACCCCAGATAAATCTATCGAATGATTGATTCTCTTTATTAATATGAATTAACAATGTGGAATGAATCCAAAAACATCAAATTTTCTACCTTGAAATAGATCGATCATTGATGAATAAAAATTTAAGATCATTTTTGTTGGCGACATCCAGAATCTCATTGGACACCAAAAACAGAACTACGATCCATTATATGTTTTCTTCAGAGGGATCCACCAATGTTCTCTCCAAGGGTTCTCTAATGGATCAAGGTATTTTCAGATTAACATGGAACTCCCTCATAATTGTTTGACTAACAACAAATCAGCCGATGAGTCATGTAAATAAAAGTAAAAAAATTTATTTAGTAATTTTATTCATTTAAAGTGCAAGATAATATTCCTAGAAACCCCAATTCCAACATATTTTATGTCTCTCCTTGGTTAAATATCATTTTTGGACTAAATAGAGCTGTCATATTTCTGATATGGGTCCATGAAATGATGTTATAAAACATTTACAAGAATAAATTGTGATAACGATATTTAATATATTTTAAAATTTTTCTTCTTTAAATAACTGGCCTCCAGATCACAATCCTTTTTAAATACTTGTCTATAAGATAAACCATATAATATTTAGAAATAATATATTGAAAAAGAACGTCATTAAATTTTACCAACCTTGGGGTTTTACATACCCAAATATCTAAAAAAAAGTTCCTAAACTAGGAAGATGTGGGTACTGAGTGGTTTTCTTTCCACCCCCTCCTAGGTGCTCTCTTGAAGATTCATGTGCTACCACTAGACACACACTAATTGAATTACACTCCCACAAAGTATCCAATCATTCCAATCCTCGATCTCTATTAGTTACTAAACAAAGGTACCTATATCCTTGATGTCTAGTCTCCCCAGTAGATAATGTGTGATGGTTCGTGCACATACCTCCTTATCAGTGATAGGTAGAAGTCATCATGGACCCAGTTTAACTTGGTTGTTATAGAAATGTGGTACAGTACCACTCTGTCTCTATGCAGTATCTAAAAAATGGAAATTGATTATCTTTGGTAGCTTTTCTCCATGACTAAATCTCTATAATACACTTCTAGGTGAAACCAGTAGGAACCTTATGTCTTCATCCTCGAACAACAAATCCCCACTTAATCATTTGTCATATTACATATAAAGAAATTGTAAAATCATTATATGCTATTGGATAATCAAAAAATTCTATGTACAAGTTCATACAAACTCTAGGACCATAAGGGTCGACTCTCTTGAATTAGTCTAGTAATGTGGTAAACTATAGGTTCACCTATAAAAAAGCATCTAATAGTTCCATAATGATAGTGAAATGATAGTTTTCAATGTAGGAAAACTAAATTAGTTGTAGGTGATCCTACCAACTATGGAAAAATCCCAATATGCATCTCGGAGAATTTACTCCAATTTCAGAATGGTCTACTCTATCTTCTCGCCGGTCTAGGGTAGAAATGTCGTTATATTGTTTTACTGAATCTTGAATGACTCCTATAATCCTTTACATTACTATTATGTGAAGCAAGAATCATGTTTGGAAACTATCATCGATGGAACTCCATAGAGTCAGACTATATCCAAAACCTAGAGGTGTCCCTATATCTCTATTGATCTCTACTCCCAAATAGCTATGAAGTCAGAAGACATTGTTAGTTACTCAAAAATCACCTAGATGGAATCATGTCCAATGGATTTAATTGGTAATCATGTAATAAAGTTCGTAGATATCACATCCCACTTCCAATCTATCACCTCAAGTGATTATGCTGAAATAAATTGAACTTGGTTTCCATCTATCACTTGTTGTGATGTAAGACATAGAGAGACAAACTATCCAACTCTTATCTTCTTCCCTGGACATGAAAGTTATTTTCGATGGTCTTTGTATACATTTTACACCAATATATGCACCAAAAAATGATATTATGTAACTATCAAGGGACCTAATCAGGAAATATCACTATTACAATCATGAAACCTTAGAAAAGAGTGACATTCTCCGCAAACTCATAAAATAAATTCGGAAAATGTCATGTGGATATATGATTATGTATGGTCTCACAGTTGATATTCCTAAGATGTGCCACACTGAATCACTACATGGGAGTAGGGGTGGAAACCAATAAATGTAGGTATGATGATCAATCCCCATTCAAAATTCATAACTATAGTGAGGCCAACTGATCTGAAACCATATTATGTAACATTGACCTAGATCTACTACTCAAAGAATCTACTATAATGTTCTCATTCCAAGAAGTTTAGAAAACCTCAATGTAATAATCCAAGAGGAACTCTAGCCATCATCTTTGGGTCATGATATAATAATTGGGAGAGAAGGTATACTTGAGACTATTTTTATCCGAATGGATGATATACTGCTCGCCCATCAGGTATTGTTTCCACATATTTAATGCAAAGACTACTACGACAAACTCATGATCTTTGGTCACATTGTTCTTATCATGAGTTCTCAACTGTCAAAAAAAGTAGCCATCACCTACCTATAACTCAATACACAACCAATCCTAGTTTTTTATTCATTATAGCAACATATTTTCTCGACACACTCATTTGGAAATATCAATATAGGAGTGATCATCAATCTCTTATTAATCTACTAAAATTCATGATGGAACCTCTTAGTATAGACATAAGGAAACCCCTTTCATGTAAATGATGTTGTGGGAGATGATATACTAGAGATGTTATCTATGAATATCCAAGAATAGCCAGCCAACACAATGAGGCTTGACAACCTCATCATGCTTTTGGGTGGTTCCCAAGCTAATATTGCCCCAATATTTGTTGGATCAATTTCCACACCATCCATTGAGATAACATATCACAAAAAAATCGACATCCTATATCCAAAATTGACACATTGAGTGATTTCTATAAATTTGTTCCCACATAGTATATCCATATCCATCCTGATGTGTCTCACATGATCCTCCTCAGATACCGAGTACACAAGGATATCGTTATTGAATACATCAATGAACTAATCTAAGATAGGATAAATGATATAGTTTATGAATCACATGAACAAAACTAGGGAATTATTCTTGCTAATGGGAATGAAAAAAGTACACTTAGTGACTATAGAGACCTATGAAAATCATCTTTAGTATATCTTTGTCTTGAAAAAGAAACTGGAGGTATTCTGACTTATGGTTTGAATTCTAGAACCATAGTTCCTCTCTCAACTGATCTTAGAGGAAATTGACCTTTATGATTACATATTTGTTTCACATGGCCATCAGTTCATGTGTTGGTATTCCACAAATAACCTGAACCTTATGTCTTACTTCTTGGGGAACAAAACTTGGGCTGCCCAGGGTTAAACACTAGGCCTTAGAAATCCATTCCCTAGAAAGTCCTCCAACTGCACCCTCATCTCACGATGCTATATGGGTTCTATATGATGTACTATAATATATATTAGTGCCTTAGGGGTGTAGATCAGTGAAGACGACTATCTTATGGTGGGGAGGTAAACCTGGAACATCCTTAGTGAATGCTTCCATGTACTCTACCACCACTACAAGTTACAATAACTTATAACTTCCACTGAAATAATGGTCAGGCAAGCCAACTGGTAAGTAATCGACTACACCCTCTTATGCATGAGTCCATACCATGATGTGTGGGTTTCATTTTCACCCACAATAGAGAACCTAGTTTTTTTTTCTGGAAACACACCACATCCCCCTTTTGAAATAGTCAATGTCCCAAAGTATCCCATACACCCCAGTTTCATGATTCCCAGGCCGATCTTAATCTTTCTCGAAGGGCGTACCCAATTCCCACAAGTTTTTGACTAGAACATGGAAAAATACAACATCAATGTGGAAATAATTTTCCCCCAAAAACAATGGAATAAAGAAAACATATTAGTATAAAAATCATAAAAAAATCAATAGGGATAACTCTACCCGAAGTAAAAAAGATATAAAAAATCCAATGTACAATCATAAAGTACTATAAACTAGGTTAAAAAACCAAAGCACCAACAGATATAGCAAATCCAGACCCAAGGATTAGAAACAAAATCCAACTCCAAGTTTCTCTTTATCATTTCAGGAATCCATAAAAAGATAATCTACAAACACCCTAAGGTACAGGTAGGGTGTAATCAAAAATCCTATTAGGCTTCAATAACAGGTTCCATAAAACAAATCCAAATTAATTAAGGAAAATGATGTTTCAATTTTAAATAAATAGGCATGGAATTTCAAAATCAGATTTAAAACAAATCACGATATACAATTAAAATTATTGGAATTTCTCTACACAATGGCTTAATAATCATTTTATATAAAATATTTTTTATAAATTCATTATGAATTTGTAAAATATTTCATAAATAATTGAATATATTTCAAAATAATACGAAAAGTGAAATATTGAAATATTCTATGAGGTAAGATAGTTTCATGTTATAGGATCCTCACAAAATTATATTATAAATATGGAAATGCACACACATGTCCCCTCGACATAAGTCAAAGAGGACTAACCAACATCCCACTAAGGATAAGATATACCAATCAGTTTATGTTAGATTTATAATGCATCAATTTGTTTCCAGGGAATTCCCATCCTATGGTGTTTGTACATAATAGCCCACTAACTACTTTGGATTCAAAATACTCAAAAAAATCAATAATGGTAAAATCATTTCAAAATTATGTAAATTCAATTAAACTATTTTCCACATAAATGGTCAATTTACATTAAAAAAAGGAAGTAAAGTTGTGTATCAAATCATTATAATTCATGGATAAAACCAATGGGTTCTTATCAAATCTATTTAAGACATTTTTTCACAAAATACTAATTTGAAATAAAATTCACATATCAATGTCACAATTTAGATTCCAGAGTTTAATTTCATAAATAAATTACCACAGTTTCCATTAAATCCAATGACCACACCAATTTAAAGGAATTGTGGGTTTTCATAAATTTAAAATTCCAAATAAGAAAAACCATTATTCACTATAATTTTATTTCTAAAAATATAATTGAATGAAATTAATACAATAAATAAATTCAAGGGTAAAGCTATTTTTTAGAATCCTAAATGGAACCACATACTACAAAATCATGAGATCATGATTGAAAAATCCCATAATAGGAAACTCCAATGAAGAACATTAGAAATAATGATTCGACAATCAACCCTAAATTTATGATCTAAAATAATAAATATTTGATCATCCAACAACACATAGACCATTCAAACCCCATATATGAGAGAGAATGAGATTAGGGGATACTATAAGGATAATATTCACAATCCCAGAAGATATTGAAATTGATTTGAAACAATTTGATCCTCCTATGAAGGGGTTTGGAGGAGCCAAAGAGGGTTTTTGAGAGCCATGTCATCCTTTGAAATCATTATATGTGAAGTTAGTCCATACTAGTGATCAAAATGTGGGGTTAATTTTTTTTTGAATTATTTGGAATTATAAATTCCTATGTACACGTTAAGCTAGCTAGGGATGCATAGTTTTTCAAACCATTATCTCTAGAAATGATCCCTTACTGACAGGGTTTCATAATTTCTCCATGGTGCTCATAATGTCTTCCTCCAATGCGCTAACCATACAAACCCTAATAGCTTGGAAATGAAAAGGATTCATTATGAGTGTGCATAGTTTGGGAAAACCAAGTTCCATCCATGAACACCACAAGATCCTTTCAAAATTTCCATAAAATTACCTGACGCACCCCTAAAAGAGTCCCAACAAAATAATGATCAATCAAGGGGTCAAGACGTCACAAAAAATAGAAATAGGATGTTAAAACCCCCAAAATATAGATAGTATTTTTCCCCAGAAATCTTATTAAGAAGATTATGTGTCAAAATGATGACGACACTACTCTCTCACCGTTGAATCCCTCTTCCAAATCACATGAGTATCAATACCATTTTACCATAGCACAAAAACCAAAGAAATCATCCTCCCAAGAAGATCCTAGGTTTCAGAATCAACTATTTGAGAAGGATGCTCAGTGATAAAAAAATCTAAGTCAACATTAAGATCATAACAAATCAGAACATGAAATTGATAAAAATGTAACTTTCAAAGCTGATATTCGTGGAACATGATATGTACCGATGCAACTATAGAAAATGTGGTGAATGGTCAGCCATTTTACCCACATGATAAAAAACCTTGTAAGTTCTAACAAAATGAGAAATAATAATCTATTTGCATCCAACTTGTCAATGGTTAAAATGAGGTGAACATTTAGGAATATTTTATTTCCAATTTAAAATTCCAACGGTCTATGATGACTATGTATGTAATATTTATACTGACTCTCTATGGTCAACAATATCTGAAGAATCAACCGAATTTTTTTATCATTTTGTGTACCATTCTTTTTTAAACCAATGAAAATACTATGATCTACAACCAAAAAAAAATATTTTCTATGCCTACCACACAAGGCCTTAAATGTATCCATTATGATCATAAGCTGGTAACTATTATTATAATAAAACTCAACCAGGACCAGATGGTAATCCCAAGCCGCACAAAAGTCAATAACATTGGCGTAAATCATATCTATGAGAATATATATATATAGATCACTATGTATGGATATCTAACTATGAATGACATTCCATACTCAATCAATCATGAGATCCTAATACCTCTTGAAGACTACTCCAAAAGAGATTATTAAACTCTGTATATCTATTTGAGAATAATGTAGATGGAACTCTTTAAAAAAGAACAATTTCTTTCACATAAATATTTTCCAAATCTTTAGTTTTTTATGATGAATGGGTTTATTTGTGAGTTGATTTGGTTAACCTATCATCCCCGTCCCATATCAAAATTTTCTTTTTCTTGGTACATGAAAACACTAGAAAAAATTCCATAGGTATTTTTTCTCAGTTTTAAGTTAACACATAAAGTGTTTGAAGAAAAAATGGAGGTCGTCGGTGCTCTGTATTATCTTTTTGGCTTGTATAACAATGAGGTAAAAAATCAACAATGCCCCATCTCATTGCTAGCCCCCCAAATCTATGCCTCATGTCATTGAATATATTAATTGTTATTGGGTGCACTTACAACTATTGATAATGGAAACCCCCAATCATATCCTTCCAAGCAGATAAAAGTACCACAAAATAATTCAGATTACATCGAATGACCTATGTGGAGAACGACCACTAAAAAAATAGTATCCCCCCTATATAGAAAGTTTCTAATGGTGAATAATTCATCATCAAGCTCTAGTCCTGAATATTCATCTTGGGAAGAGTAGAGGTCATCTAAACACTAGCCAAAACAACTTCAACTCCTGATTCCTATACTCTTAAATAAAATTTTGATAACATAGTCATAAAGATCTACTCTTTTGATGATTTATTTATGGAATGGGTCAAATGTTCACTTATCAAAGAATCTTCCATGAAATTACCTTTACCTAGGGTACTAGAGATTTCAAAATCATAGTATTCTAGGTACTCCATCCAAACCCTCTTGTGGAGAGTTAGATATTTTTGAGGGAATATATGACTCATGATCATTATGTTAGAATACACATCTAACCTTTATATGAAATGGTAATACTGCCAAATCATAAGTGCATACATCACTGCTTCATTTTCAAATTCTTGTGTTGTGAAATGATTATGATGTTGCCTAATATTTCTAGAGGTATAAGAAATGACATGACAACACTATATATGAACATATCCAAAACACAAACCTGATACATCACAGAAGATGACATAGCCTTTCTTACGTGATGAAAGATTCAACATCAATGCATTAGTCAAACTATGATTTAGATAAATAAAAAAACTATTAATGATTTCATTAAATGAAAACTATAATCCCTTATGAGTAAGATTAGTCATTAGAGAATCCAAATTCTATAATTTTTTTGAAAACTGGTGGGAGTATCCAGGAAAATAAACTATGCTCTGAAACTTGAAAATATTCCATGGTTTTATCCCATGTCATAACATCATACACCTTTCTAGGATCAATTAAGATACCATGATCTGACACCACATGTCCCAAGAGCATTACATAATGATTCTAGAAATAATATTTTGAGAGATTGTCATGGAGTTGGTGATTCCTAAATAATTCCATAATTTTCTAAAATGACACACATGGTCCTCCTTGGACATATAATAAACAAGGATGTCAGCAATAAATACAACCAAGAAGGTATCAAGATACTCGGGGAAAATATTGTTCATTAAACCCATAAAGACTGTAGGATAATTGGTCATACCAAAAGGATTTAAAAAGAACTCATTATGGTTATGCTTTCTCTGAATGGATATTTGTGGAATGTCAAATCCTATTATTCTCAATTGAAGTTATCTAGATTGATGATAAATCATTGAAAACAAAATTTTCTACTTTAACCTATAAAATATATCATCAATCCATGGGAAAATATTCATATTCTTTAAAGTGACTCGTTTGATTTTATGGTAATTTACACAATGGTGATGTCACCCATCATTTTTCTTAGTACTAATATCTGGGGAATCCCAAGTTGAAAAAATAATGTTTACGATGCCTTTGTCTAAAAAATCATTCAATTGAGTCTTTATTCATTTCATTTTAGTAGGTTGTACATAGTAATAAGAAATAAATAGTAGTTTAGTACTAGTAAATATATAGAGAAAAAACCCATCCTCCATTAAGAGTTGAAGACCTGAGAAGTTAAAAAGAAAAACATGAAGAACCACCATGATAATCATCATGATTCTTCTTCCCTTTATGGGAACCCATAGAATTTCCAATGTGGTAAAAAGGAACTCCCATAAACCCTGACATACCAACCTGGACCATCTTAACCATCAAAGCTCAATCTAACACATTATCATAAGAATTCATTGTCTGCAAGAGCACAAGAGAACGAATGTCAGAATGAAGTCATATACCAAATCATCTAGTCATTATCTTCTCATTAGAAGCATTATTTTGTGAAAATTTTCGATGCCTAGAAAAATGATTTTCATAATCTATCATGATCTTATCAGCCAAAATGAGTTTGAGATACTCTATATCATTTACCCAAACCATTTCTTATGGAATTGACTAGTTAGTTAAAATAGATTTAATGTCTTTCAACCATAAGAACTCATTCTAATTTTTCCATCATCATTGTGTCCCTCCATTTTCTTATAGGTCCCTCTATCTAGAATTTGGAATAGTTCACATTTATTTCATCATATTTCTTGAAGAACTCAAATAGGGAATTGATATCTATCAACCAATCCTCACCCAGTTGAAGATCGTTAGAGACATTGAATGCCAACTGCTTCTAGAAAAGGAACACCTGAGATTGATTTTCAAAAATATTACTCCGAGTTTCCACAACTGGAGATTAAACTATAATGGGTGAAGTTTTATGTACATGATCTAGAACATAACACATAATATCCTCAACTAGTTTATGGTCTATAAGAATATTTTATCACTTTAGTTCATCAAAAGCTTCCTCTTTGATCTGATTGTTACTTCTTATTAGTGGAATGAAAGTAAAAAAGCATAACGAGACAATGTTGAAGATATCAGAACATGACGAAGAGAAAAAAATATAATAGGATAATCATTGGAAGTAATCTGAATAGAAAAGAATACCTAATTTTGGATTTCACCCAATCAAAATTCAAGGTAATAGAATACTAGAACAAATCTCCAAGTCTTCTTTCCCAAATCACCCCAGTTGACATAAGGTTCATTAAGATGATATTTGGCTAGGAACTCAAACTAAAATACCTCCTATGTCATGAAATGATTACTCAACATCACACTGTCCTCAATGAAAGATGCATAACCTTCATTGTTGATACATCTTTTTCTTATACTAGCCCGAAAACCGTAGTACCCCAATAACCTGGATTATTCTTATGTGGCCTGAATGCCATTAATTATCCCATAGGTTAATGAATATCACATGGAATCATAAAAGTTGAATGTGGGAAACATTACCACAAACACAATGGAATAAACAACAAATACCACTATTCAGAAAAAAAAACTCCACAGAGAGAATTGTACCAGTTATAAAAAAGATATTAACAACCCAATTTACAATAATAAATTAATAAAAATTGGATAAAATAAATATTTATTAATGGAAAAATTAGGTCAAAGGATAAGGATCATCAAGAAGAGCCACCTTCAAGTGGAACAATACCCTTTCTTAAATCAAGAAGAAGATAATATACCAAAAACAGATGTCACAGGTTGGGTGTGAGATAAAAATATAGAAGGGTCTTACCTAATGTTTCCAAAAAAGATTCCAAATTAATTTTATGAATGGTTCTTTTATTTTTAAACTAAAAGGCATGACATTTCAAACCAATATTAAACAATGTCGCTCTTTAGATTCCAAATTATAGAAAAATATTTAAGTAAGGGATTAATAGACATTTTATATAATACAATTTATATAAATTCACAATTAATGTGTAAATATGTTTTCAAATAATCTCATATATATCAAAATAATATAATAGTAGAAACAATTAAAACTTCAAAGAAGCAAGATATTTCAAATTTTTGGTATCATTACAAAAATGTATAATTAAATTAGAAATGTGCACAAATGTTACATTAACACTTGTCAAAGGGTACAAACCAACATCCCATTGCGGATAATATTTTTCAATGAATTTATAATAGAGTTGTAAAGTATTAATCTATTTCTAGGGAATTCCCATAAAAGAGTGTTTTCCCACAAAAACTCACTAACAACCTAGGATTACATGTTTTAAATCAACAATGAATAATGATCAATTTACTTCATATTGCTCAAACAAAAAGTAACACAATTTTCACATAAATATTCTACATTTGATTTAAAAACCAAAATGGGGTTTTCATAAAATAATTAATTTTCAAGTAAAGAACCAATGGGTTCTTATAAAAAAATCCATTTTATCTCAAAAATTACTATTTCAAAATCTATTTCCCATATTAATTTAACAATTTATATTCTACAATTTAATTTAAAAAAACAAATATCCACAACATCCATAAAATCCAAAAACCACTCCATTTCACTATAATTGGGGGGGGGGGTCTTCCCTAATATGTCATTCCAAATAAATATAAAGGTTAAATTCACTAGAATTTGGGTTTTCACAAATTAATTAAAATAAATAAATACAATCAATGAAATTTAGGATAATATAATTGGCCAATCATAAACAAAACCACATACTATGAAATCACCAGATCACAAATTAAAATGAAAAAAACAAGAAAATCTAATTATGATCACCGAAAAATAAGATATGAGAATCAACCATTGATTAAAGATCTAATGAAAAGGGGATTATATTCTCTAACAACATAGAGACTATTCAAACCATAGAGAGGAGAGATAAAGTGATTGGGAGAGACCAATTGGTGAAGATTCACAGACTTATAAATGATTGAATTTGAATTACCATGCTTAGATATATATAGAATGGTGTTTGGAGGAGTCAAATAGGTTTTTGAAGATCCTTCTCAACCACGGAAATCATGATATGTGATGTTAGTTGTCAGAAGGGGTCACAAATATGAGTTTAGATTTTTTTTAAAAATTTATGGAATAACAAAAAATTTGTGCATAGTTACCTCAGAACCGCCACACAATTTTTCATATTGTGTTCCCTATTCATATTCCCATGCTAATAAGGTTTCATGTTTAATACTTTGTGGGTGCATGGTTTTCCAAACTGTGTTCCAACCATGAAAACTCTCACTATCTAGGATTTTACGGTTTATACTAGTAGGGTGCACTGTTTGGGAGAATCATTCACACACCATGTATATCCATATAACCCTTCGAAATTATGATATTTTATCTTGAGGGACCCCAAAACAAGATGTAACAAAATTATGTTCTAAAAAGGTTGAGGAGTACGTAAAAATAGAATCAGTATGTTTCAGTTAATCTGGGCATGAACCATAGATAACCAATACATACCAAAGATAATTTTTAAGGCCAAAAAACTAGTACAAAGAGATCCCAAAAGATACTCTAGCCTCAAAGAGTCAGGACAAAGAGTTGGTCTATGGGTGTGATTACCAAGTCATCTCTAAAAGGATTCTCTAAGTGCCAGGTTTGATTTAGAGGCTCAACCAGGTTCTATACATATAGAACAAGATAGATGGAATGAAAATAATTACAAGAACATGTGACTATATATATTATAGATAAGGTAGAAAAGATAGAGATCATACTTTGAATCATTCATGTATCCTCTTGGTCTTATGTTTCCTACAATGTTAGGTTCCCCCACCGCAATCCTCCATCTCATTTAGCCTTGCATGGACCAGATGGGTGTGGTGGTGGTAAAAAGTCAAAGAATATACCACCCCAAGTTGTACTCCCATATCTTCTGTGATGTCCAACTCTTTGAAAACATGTATGGTCTTGGTGCTGTCTTTTCCTTAGTGGACTATCCATGGTCTCCTTATTATCTATATGATAGGTTAGAAATTCTCATGAATGTTTTCCCTTTCCATATCAAGAGTAGAAACACCTCTCTATAGGATTACTGGACCCATCCCAAGATCAATAAACAATAAACCATCTGTCATGTGACATCCTCCTGAAACAGAATACATGTCCAGGTTCCTAAGTCTAACATCGTCTCCCTGCTACTAAGATCATTAATCTTATATGAAAATTACGAGAAACCACTAGCTTCATTCTCTCAGCTAAGAAAATTTCAAACATAAAAGCATTCTCTATCCCGCCCAACATAGGTTGTAATGAACAAAGTGATAAAAATTCTTTATATGTCACTATATATTTCTCACATAAAGGTATGATCTCGATAAAAGTGATGAAGAACCATTTACAAAGTGTTTATAGAGAGGTTTATAAATATGGATGAATACTCAACTATTTTAATTCTTCGCCACTAGAGTTTCCAAAGCTCTGGGATATGTATAGCATCATCATGAAAATATTGAACACCTCTCTAAAATGAACTCAAACTGTTAACTTTATAGAGTCGTATCATCTTAGGATTTGGTCACTAATCCTCAGCACAATCCATATGATATATAATGAAGTCGCACCTTGAGGAACACCATATAATATTCTGCTTTATTGACCGAATAAATAACCCATGTCACCAGCTTATGTAGTTATTCTCTCTCCTATGGGTCAGGCTCACCTAAAAACCTGAGGGGAATCTATCACAAAAACTCATGAAGTGTGCTCAGCCTTCCTGGCTCAAATGTTGGTACTAATGGTACCTTCTATATATCAATATGTGGAGGTATATCAGGTGAACCAAATAGATGTAACATATTTAGAACATTTTCCTTTTTCAAAAACTCAACACTGAGGGGATCATCCTCGTGACCCTGATGATATATAATAGTTGGAATACGTCACAGTTCCATCCATAAATAAACAAGACGTATAATGGTTAGTGAGTATATCATGATAGATGACACAAGAAAGACATTGAAGAAAAAACATTATTATATGATTCATGTTCTATTTTTTTCCTTCAATTGGTGTTCTCATGTACCAAGTTGAAAAAAATGGTGATCAGAGTCATGGTTTTTGGATACATCGGTTGTTGCACCAAAACTGAAGTCACTAGTCTAAAAGACGACCTCAACATAATTTAAACAATTTCTATAAACCAATCTTCCAAACATCAGTATTATGTTAGAAATTACTTATTTGATTCCAATATGTTACGACCCATCCTAAAGGGACCCATTCTGTAACTCCCCATGTCCGCCTCCAATCACCCTAGTGTGGGAGACCAGCATTGATTAGGCATATTACTTACATGAGAGACTTTATCCTATGTACCCATACACATAAACACATCTCTAAACCCATATAATTACAAAATTTAAACAATTATTAGCATCGATGCATTCATACATCCAAATCCTGCAACTAGAGTACGATAAAAAGTAAATGAATTTAAACAAGGGCAAATTCATGACCACTACAAGAGTCTGAAAACAAGTCCAACCTGAATGAAAAATGGGGACTATTGTTAGGATACCTTTGGAACAAAACTACGTCTTTTTGGTCTCACTATGAACCCCCAGGTTTTAGTCCCTTATGGAATCTATGAATAGGTTGATTATCTACACAAGGCATGATAAGTTCCAGCAATGACTATGTATGGGTGAGTGTAAAAATACCCATTTGGACACCCAAAAATCACAAATCATACCAAAAAATAAGAAAATCCACTCTACATAGGTAAATGTACACAACACATAAAATATGAATATCTATATATACCAAATAATGATACAAAGACATAAAATAATTCATAATCATAATACCAGCCTAGGATTCGGACTCAAATGCTCCACATAGAACTCATCTACAAGAACACACTCAATGAGTCTAAATGCACTAATGACCTCCGTCTAAGAGGTAATTCTTGTTAGGTCTCGCCAGTAGAAGTATATGTTGATAGTTTGAAGAGATATATTACTCATAAAAGGATCAAACCCAAGGAAATGAGGTATAAAACTAATCATTATGGATTGACTAGAAAAGTTTAGGATTTTTTTTCCTAAACAGTATTGGTCAGGAATATACCAAGAAATCTACCTACTGAATGAGTTGAACATTGGATTTCACTCTGGTCCTCATGGGAGGATTCCAATAGCTTGATCTAATAATTATTATAAAGGGGATCAAAATCCTATGTGTATGAGGTGATTCCATAATAACCTCCAAGAAATAGATTTGGGGAACACACCCTAATGGAACATATACAATATACAGATGAAAAGGTCTCCAATTCGTTGTTAATAGAGTATGAGATGTGTAGTAGGGTTACTCACTATCTTACGTGGACCTCAAGTAATGCTAGTGTAAACAGATATTGTTCATGTATATGCCCATGTAAAAGTACACATCATGAAAAATACCATATACTCTGATCATGTAAAATAGTCCAAGCCATGTTATTGTGGAAGTACATGTCATGTGGCTACCCATGTACTCTTCCCACATACACCAGGCTATTTTGTGTGTGTGGGGAAGTATACTCTGTGCCGGTGCCTGTGTACTATAGCACATTATTGTGTACACTAGATGTACATTTTGATCCATCATGGAGATATCATATGGAGTTTTAATGGGCACACTAAGTATGAATATTACCATTTATCTTAAAACCAATGCGCCTCTAGGAGGAATAGACATGTTGTGTAACACTGAAATACACGTCAGGTGGATCAGGTTTGTCCATAAACCCATGGTCATCCTTTCATGGACATTCACACCTCTATAACATTTCATTTTAGCTTCAATCATTCTAGAAATAAAGGATTTAACTATGTTGAATATCTTCATAGTTGTTTATTAGATTTTATCACTTCAATTCATTCAGAAAAAAGACTCATTCTTGGATATTCATTACACACCGAAGAACAAAAAATAGAGAATAAAAAACAAACCTATCTTCTACCCCTTCCATACTTCCCCCAAAAACATTTATTTCTGATCCAAAATATACAATATCGAATTGTTGATCCATGAAATGGGCACTCAATGATTGATTTATTGGTGGAAGTCGAACAACGAGTCAACGAAGAACACCCGTAATGAACAAGGAGATATGGGTGAAATGAAAAAACATAAACATGAGGAATGAACCATGACCAATATTCTTGGTGGCCTTGATCCATCATTTTTTTAATGAATAAAGTAGAATTGATCACAGTTAATCGAAAAATCCAATATAAATCATGAAAATTAACCCACCCTACATGATTTTCGAACATTGGATCAGTAGTTTGGTATATTGATTCACATTAATTTTAGGAAGTAGTAGAGATGAAGTAATAAAAACTAAAATAAATGTCATATATCGAGACTGGTTAATCATTGATGAATAATGGATTTGTTTCAATTTCATCGGTGAGATCCCAAATATCATTTCACAATGATTTCCAATTAATGATCCAATTTATGTCCACTGTGAGGGATCATATAATAATCCCTCCAGGGTTATCCAATGGATATCAGGTTATGTGGATAACACTAGAATTCCATCATAATAGTCTATGTAAATAAATGTCAGTCGCACTGTCAGCAAAATAAAAAAATATCTTATTTGAATACATTAGTCAATTAATTCCTCTGATGATTGTTCCAAAAACACCATGAGCCGATAAAGGTTATATAGAGCCTATGGGAAAATTCCCATTCTGAACTAAATGTTTCCCTTATATTTATGATATGGGCCCCTATTTAGAATATATCAATTTTTTTTAAAAAAATGGGTTTTCTTTATATTTAATAAATTTATGATATTTTAGACATCTATTCTAAGCACACAAGAAATCAGGATCACATGCCATCCCAATGCCTATTCTCAGAAACATTCAATACAATATAAAAAAATAATACCTATAAAATTTGATTCACTACTGAAATAAATTTTCTTTATCGTCAAAGAATAATGTAAATTCATCTTTAAAAATCATATTCATTAGAGAATAATTATGACATATGAAAAAAAGATGATTCAAAAACACCCATTTCCTTCACCCTCATCTTCATTGAAATCAATTTAATCTCCTGTATCCCCAAAATAACTGTCATAATAACCTAGTTGAGAACTATATTAATATCTATCACCATATATGGTATTCATTTTAATCATTTATTATTCATTTATTAGTGATTAATAGTGTATTCCCATCATTAGATATTAACTATTTTGATTATATTTGTTATGAATTAATGATTCAATGTTGATTCTTAATATTTTTAAGTAATTTAATTATTTATAGAGAATCCATGGTACTAGAATATAAAAATATTAAGTATTTATAACTCTATAATTCCATTCAATTATAGGATTACTCAAAATTCATGAAAATGGAATTATTGACTTTCTTATTTCAGCTAATTTACAGAAATTAACTTATTAAATTTTAATGAGCACTTATTCTCTATGTAAAAATTTCACAAGAATATTTTAAATGTATAATAATACATAACACCATATAATTTCAAAAAATATACATTTATTATTATCTTTATATGGTGATGACAAATAATATAATACGTAGTTAATAGAATACATAGTATGTACATATGGTAAATAAATGTTTTTGATTTCCATAACAAGGAAATAAATTATAAATTAGATTACATATTCATAATATTAATCACGTTATAAATATAATATTTATTCTTTAAATAATCTATGCTACTATTTTAAGGACACGTAGATCCAATAATGGAAAACAAGGATATGCGAGAAGGGGTATGGTATATAAATCCTATAATATATATTATATAAATATGTAATAAAAATATTTTTTTAATGTCTTTTACTACTAAATTTTTTACTTTATCCATGATAGGTATTTACTATTGTAATGTGAATTTTTTCTAACTATATATTTCTTTCATAATAAATAAATGGTCCATATTATATAATATAAAAATAATTATTCCGAAAACTAAATGAATCGTTTCAATTAAAACATCTATGGGTCATTTAAAATATTTCAATATTTTCTCACATAACGTCTAAAATTTAATATTCATAAAATCTGTTTATTAATGAATAATTTTTCTGATTAAAATAATCATATTAATTTTTATCGTTTAAATGAAATTAATTGATAATTTTTTAACACATTAAAAGTTATATGGTATTATTAATAATCTAATACTTAAATATACATTAATAAAAATTAATTAAATGATATAGACCAAATTTTTTTATTTAAAAATATTAAATAACATTTTGAATTATAAAAATGGGTTTTCTATATTCAACCATGTTTTTTCAATGATTCATTTTATTCCATAAATGAGTTTTTGTTAATTATTATTTAATATATATTTCATATTTTTAGTTATAGAATTATAATATAAAAAAACCTATGGTATTTAAAAAAATATTATTTTGTAAAGTTCACTGAAATTTTTTTTGTTGAAAAATAACCAAAATTAATCTTTTTTAAATATTAATATTATTACTCGAAATTTAAATTTCCTTTTTCCAAATTAATATTCTATGCTTATAAATTTAAAATTTATGATTTAAATATAAATATATTGTATAATCGAAATAAATTTTTATAGAAGAATTATATTAAAAATTAAAATTTCTTAATATAATTTAATAATAATTTATTTAATTTTAATATATTATTCTTATGAAATTATGAATTTCTTATAATAGACTATATAAATGCCCAATTTAAGAAAAAATAAATTTTCATGAATAATATGACCCCTTAATCTATTTTGGAATAAAAATTAAATTTGATAAATTAATTAGTATTATAAATGTAATTTACATATGTTTCATGAAATATTTTATAAATTTTTTATAAAATTTTATAATTCAAAATTATTGGATAATTTAAAATGGTTGAAAATGTGTTATGGTTCATTTATTTATCTTTCATATGTGAAATTATATTGAACATTGTAATAATTTAGAGAAAAAATATATTACCAAATTAACTTGTGTTACATTCTAAACAATTAAATATATGGTTTCCACATAATTTTAAATTTCACCAACGAAGTTAAATTTATATAAACATATAAATGATAGAAGTAAATTAAGATATAATTTATATAGAGATACCAAAGAAGGATACATATTATTTTCCTCAAAATAGGTTTATCCCCAATATTGTGTTTTTCTCTTTAAATTTTAGATAACTATCTATTATAATTTGGTGTTAAGACAAAAAATACATTAGTTTCTTCTGATTTGTGTTCAAAATCATCATTTCAATAATAGACTATCATATTTAAAATGAAATATTATTTACCAATTCAAATACATTTCTCTAAAGTGGGTAGATGAAAATCAATTCAATAATCACAATACAATGACCTAAATAATGGATAATAATAATTTATCAATTTATGATCCCATAAACATATTTTTGGATATAATAATTAAATATCAAAAAGTTTTAATTGATAATAATTTCACTATGGTATTGATTTAATTCTCTTATAAAATATATAAGATTTAATAGGTTTGGTTGAATCAATCTCTTATAACTAATCCAAATCTATAGTGTAATGGATATGTGCACCATGATTATCATGATAAACTTGAACATTTATCATTGCATATTCCCATATTTATTCCATTGGTTTTATAGGTCTTGGATGTTAATCATTGTTTTTATCATTTGGATTTGGGAATTTACCTTGAAAATTCATGATTTCTCCACAATTAATATGGTATAATATTATTTTTACATTAGGGTGAACTATATTACCCCCATCACATCTACATTTTTTCCTCAGTAACTTTTTCTCGGTTTCCTTCATTTAAACTAATAATAAATATTCCAACTCTATTGATAAATTTCCCTGGGTTACTCCTCCTTCATTTGTTTACTATAGAAAATTATATATTCATTGAATCAAGAACATTTACACCTAAACATATTTGAGAATTAATCATTATCTTACATCATGTGGTTGGGTTCTCAACAATTTTTATGTAGTTAAATATTATTTTTATAGTTTTTAATATTAATATTAGTTCTCACTCGTTATAATATCTCTTTTACATCAGTCATTGGAATAAAATCTGCCTTATCTATGTATTTAATCACTGTCTTACATTCTAATTTCACTGTATATTACTAAAAAAAATTTTCACTTAATAATTAATGAGAGAATTATAGTAAAAAATATCATGAAAAACAACCAAATGACATCATATACTTCAAAACCATCAAATAATATTTTAGTTCAACCTAAATCACCACGGTTAATTTTGTTGGGTTCCCTCATACTCTTATGCATAATTAAATACATATTCAACCCAGTTAATGGTTTATAGTGATTTTGTGATTAACTAAATCATAACCACTAGGAGTTTCAAACTACGTGTGAATTTACACACCATTATCATGCATCTCCTAATATGACACTTTTATTGGAACTAAAATAGGGTTCATATGATCCATATCATGCAACCACTTTTCATTACTTTGATATGGACTCAATTTCTAGTTAATGACATAATATTTACATTACGGAGGCATCATGATCATATCCTATAAAAATTATTTGTAATTATGGTTTTAAAAAATGTTCTCTCATCATAATACCTAAAAACAGATATAATCCAAGAAATAATAAACCATGATTTGATAAACTTTAAGACACCCCATCCCCATACTGATGTGTTTAGTGACAATAAAACACTAAAAATAAAATTAAATATGATGTGATATTACCTATGAAATACATTTCTTTATTTTAAATGTTTTATAAAATCTATGCATTACATCTCTCAATAAATATAGCATCACATAAACTGATGGTTATATGTCATAGTGAATTAGAAAGATAATGAACCAAAATTACAAAACAAATTGAACATATAACCTAAAATAAGAAACAAATTAATATCTTATTGAATTATAATACATTATAATCATATATCATTACGAATGGAATCACAATAAATTGGTGAGATTAAACAATTAGTAAGAGAAAAACCTATAAATATGCCATTTGGGTTTGATCATATGCATATATGAAAACATGAGATGTGAATAAATATCTTATTGTGAATAGTGTGGAAAAATATGTTATCTCTATATGTAATCTTAGATATAAATATTAAGTAAAATGATTATATATATTCAATGGAATAAGAATAGGAGATAATTAACAAAAGTGATGGTGAATAATCTCAGAAATTTAACCATGAATTTTTAGATGTCATTGAATTATATAATAATATTAAATTATCAATAGATATTGTAATATGGAATCATTATATTATGGGAATATAAAATAAAGACAAAACATTATTTTGTGGCCATTTTCTAAAAGTCCTAAAATTATATTTGTGATAATATCCCTGAACTCCCACCGTTTTTTGTAATCATACCATAGAATGACTAGGATTCATTAAAAAAGTTATGAATATTGATTATCAAAGTTATTAGAGGGTTATATTGGCCCCACCAATCATCATATATCCATATGTGTTCAATTTTAACTTATTAATTTATCATATCATAAAGAGCCTGAGGAACGGAATTGGGTTCCTTTTCAATATAAATTGGTATAAAACACTGATATTTGATATTTGATCCATTAATACCAAAATTCAAGAACAGAGAATGAGTACATAATCAATTAGTTTATACAATGATTCATAAAACATAACCTCTTTTATATTGATATTTAATAGAGGAAAATATATAGAAAAACATTAAAATATATATTTTAGAAAACATTTTATAACATTGTTATAAACAAAAAAGGAATGAATCCATTTACAAATTTTAATTCAAGAAATAAATAATAAAACCTACATAAATATGAAATTTAAATGAATTATAAAAATTTCATAAATAAAAATGATAATGAAATCCATATAAAATATGTATTGGATGGTATAAGTATGGATGTGAAAGTAAAATTCATTTTAATATTTTTAACATAATGTTTTCGAATGAAGAATCCATGACATAGTGATAAATAATTAATTCTAATAGATTTAGTTATAATTTTTTGGAATAAAATAAATAAATCATGTTATTACATAAATATAATTAATGAAAACATTGTCGGGAAAGGTAAATATGGCTAAAAAAGATAAATATTTCATTTTTAGGGGAAGTTAATTACTCATAAGATCATCAAGGCTTATGAAAAATACCATTAATTTCAATCACCAGAAGATCAGAAGGAATGAAATTGTAATTCTATCATTAAATGGAATATGTTCCTTATGTCAAATCATAGTCAATGAATTAACATAATGACTTAAAAACGATGACATGTTAATAAAATAAATATCCCTTACCCTCGGCTTCCTTGAAAAAAAAATTAATCTCCCATATTATCTATAGAAACATCACAATCCAATATTTTATAACCTTATTCATATCTATTAACCAATATACCGTTTCTTTTTAATATCATATTCTACATTTATTACATAGTTATAGTTTAGTATCATTATCCCTTATAGAGAGTTCTGTTGTTTCATGCTTGTATTAATGTGTCGATGTTGATTCTACATGTTTAATAACAATTTAATGTTACCTATAAATTATATTATTCTAGAAAATATAAATAATAAGGATTTATAAATACCCAATTAAATTATATTATAATTTTATTCATAGTTCACGAGGATACAATTTTTAACATGATTATTTTTGGTAATTTTTTTATATTAATATTTTAATTTATAACATTAATTTAATTTTTTTGTACATATTTCATTACAATATTTATGAAATATAAAAGAAAATAATATCTTATAAAATTATCAAATATATATTTATATTCATCTATTTATGGTGATAATGAAAAAAAAGTTTCATCAATGGAGGTGGGACACCGATGAAACACATAACTAATGTTTTAGCTTTCCATAAAAGTATTGAAATTAAAAATTAATTTTTTCATCTATGAATCATAATCATTTTATATATACAATGTTTATTCATTAAATATCCCCATTTAACCATCCATAAATTAATATTATGGGTAATGGATCATGTATCTCTTGGAAGTAGTAAATTAAGAAACATATGAAAAGAAATTAAATTAATAAGTGGTAAATGATAATTTTACCTTACTCTAAAAAAAAATATTTTTGAAAGTTTTTAAGGATTTTAGAGATTGTATTCTAAAATAAAAAAGATATAAAGTATGTTCATAGGAGTGTTGGTGAGTTATTTAGAATGATATTTATCAAATATTACACGCATGGTCTATGAGGAGAAGTGGGGTTGTGATGAAAACTTTTAAAAGAGAGTGTAATTGAGTTTTTATAATAATATAAATGGTGATGTCACTATTCGATGGTTTGGTGGATATAATAATGGAAATATTTTGACAGGGAGAATAGTAATATTAATGAAATAATCAGCCTTACATTTCTAAAAATATTATTTAAATGTTTTTAAATATTTTACTCTTAGATTTTTCTATTTTTTTTGTCACAACTTATTTATACAAATGTAATATACATTTAATAGATTAAAATTAAATAATGTTTATAAAATTATATAGACTTAATTTTTAAAAATATGAAATCAATTTTTTCAAATACAAATTATAATGTTCATATATATTAATTTTAGTCTGAGTGCTCATAACACATGAAAATAAATTTTACAAAAAGTATATTTTCATTCTAAAAAAAGATAAATTAATCATTTTTATGATTTATTTGAAATTATTTTGTTTATTATTAAAAACACAAGAGTGATTTATATTTTAAAATAATCCAATAAATTACTTCCATGTTTGGAAAACAAAATTATATGAAATAGACTATAAATAATGTTTTTTTAAAACAAATGTTCTTGTGTATCATAAAGATAAACATTGGTTTTATTAATTAAATATAAGATATTTTTTAAATGAAAAAATTTATTCCGTAATTTTTTTTATTAAAACAGATTTATTTTTATTAATTTCCGACTTAGTTTATCTAAATTATATTTAATATTTGATATTTTTAAAAATGGTATTTTGAAATATTTATTTCATAATAAATAAATTTAGGAAGTCATAAAGAATTACTATACTGTTAATATTTACATGATAATTACAATAGTAAAGATTAATTTTTAAAATTAAATGTCTAATGTTTAGGAATATTACTTTTATATTAAAATTTATGATATTCTAAAATAGAGTTTTTAATTAAATTTAGACATTCAAATACTATGTTTTTGTATTTTTTTCTCCCAAATTAAATTGGAGTTTATATATTAGTCATATTTTTTCATTTAAATTATTAAAATAATAAGGGTAGTTTTTTTTAATAAAATTAATATTTTTTCTTATGATAGTCTTATTAATTATTAAGAAACCCTAATTTCATTTTATCAATTATTTATAATTTAAAATGACCATTAATTTTATTTATTTATCAATTCATAATGTAGTTACCTCTAATTATAACCTTCAATTAAACAAATAAATTACAATTATTATAATTGATCATTGAGTATTTTGTATTTTTTCTAAGTAAACATTTTAATAAAACATTTACATGTTTAGAGAAAATATAAACTCCAAAAAATTTCTGTGTTACAGGTCGAATATTATATTTTCCATTCATGTTTTCGTTTCAAAATTAATATTCTTATACCTTGATAATTGTTTTATAATATTAATTATCTCATAAATATAATTTTTATTTATTACAAATACTTTCATAACTATCAAAGTACGTTGGTGATGATAAATTTAATACATCACTTCATGGAGGTGATAGTCTACATGCACAAACAAGCGATGTTTCTGTCTACAAATGGACTGAACGAAAGGAATGCAAATAAATATATTTCAATCATGATTCATTGTTATATTATGAATAACATATAATTCATTAATTCAATATATATTACCTTATATTATTTTTGTTAAAGAAAACATAAATACATTTCTTATGGTAGCAATAGTCCACACATATAGACTGACAACATTTTTATTATCTATGAGATAGATAAGAAGTAAATAAATATTTAACTATAATAATAATTAAATATATTTATAGATTATATAATTAAGAAAATATTTTATAATTTTTAGAATCTATATGGAGGTTGGATAATAATAACAGAATTTAAAGAATAGAAGAAAGGAGTTATTATGAATTTTAAGATAACTCCTTAGGATAACAAACTAAGCCTGGTTAGGATGGTAATTTGTAGATTCCAGAACATATTGAACATTGGATATATTGTTTTAAATAGATATTAGATTAATTTTATAAATTTAAAATGATTTCTTATGAGGATAAATGTATTGATAAAGAGATTCGTTTATAAGTTATTAATGTAAAACTTTAAAAATTTCTGATAACATAATGTAAAAGTATATTCTGATTTAATTGAATACATTTTTAAAAAAATTAAGTTATGTGATAGGTGAGGATTAATCTTCAATAAATCACAAAATAACTGACTTGGAGACATGTTTTTGATATGCTATAGGTCTTCTGAAGTTATTTCATGTTTCCACCATAATTTATTTTACCAAGTTATTGCATTTTATAACCTTGGTAACTTATTTAGGTGTCTATAAATAAAATTATTTTATTTTATATTTTGGATATTATGATTAAAAATATATAAATGATTTTATAATATTATATATGTAAAACAGATTCATATTTAATTTAAATTAATAAATGTGTGACAGAAAACAGTGTTTTATAAAAAATAAAATTTATGTTTTAAATTTTTTATTATTATTTTGTAAATTATGATTAATTTTTTATAAAATGTAAATCATAAATAAAGAAGTAGTATTTTTTAAATAATAAAATTTCATGAATTTTTTGGATACACATATATCCAGATGATGATATAAAACATAGAATATTTTTAAATTCAGTTTTTTTGTATTACTCACCAATAAATAAATTTTCTAAAATGATCCAAATATTTCATCTTAATTTTATAAATTTATTTTATTTAAAAAAATTAATTCAACATTTTAAAATTAAAATTACAAATTTAGGAATTGAGAATTTATAATTTTATATAAAATATTATGAATAATATTTTTATACGTAAATGATGCATTAATATTTTGACTATTACTATTATTATTATTTTATTTCAATTATAAATTAAATTATCGTTAATATATTATTAATGTTATAAATATTTTTTTTCATCATAAAATCATAATTTAATTCATTCTAAAAATTGAAAATATACAACACATATTTTTTTAGAAAACTGCATTTTTAATCAAACAATGATTTTATTGAATTTGTGTTCTCAATGAAAACTATTATTTGAATATTAGTTTGTTTTCATGTAAATATTATTAATATTTCTGAATTTATTTTTTATTTAGAAATGAAAAATACATATACATTTTTTAAAAACAAGTTCATAAAAATTTGTTAATTTCAATCATAATTAATTATGTAAAATCTAAAAAAAATAATTATTGTTTTCCATTATTATTAATATATTTATTAGAATAGTATTATATTATGTCTTGCATGAAATTATCTAATTTTTATAAGAGTGTATCTCAGTTAATTATAATATATTCATATAATTTTTTTCATTCTCATTATGTATTAATTTTTAAATTTTATTGTAACATTTTGTATTAATTAAAAATATTGAGGTTTATTTGGATTGGGGTTGTCGGTGAAACAATCTATTCCACGTAATAATTATTTAAAGGATAATATATACAAAACTTATTTGTGTGTAACATTATTCCATCAAATAATATCAACATAAAAATATTTTTTATTTTAATATGAAAAAATGCGAATACTTATTATTCATTAAAACTTTGGGTTGCCACATAGCTTCCTCATGACTATGTTTTTTCATAAAAAATAACTACGTGAGTGGTAATATTCTAGATCACATTGTCACTTCGATCCAAAATATTGAATATTTGTTCCCCCTATGAAATAATATTCTTTAACTGTATATCCAATCAGTCTGGTATTTAATTCAAAAATATCTATAAATAGAATAAAATATGATCTTTGAAGTGGTTCATTAGATGAAAATTATGTTAAATCACCATACATGTGTGATCGATAATCATTAACAGACCGAAATATAGATTAGAATTTTCAATCAATATTATTAACTTCATTCCATATAATTTTTTATTAATAACAAAAAGGATCTTTTGAGGTTTAGTTTATTTAAAAGAAGTTATATAATATATGATGTAGATATGGTAAAAGTAAACATAAATAATATTTAATCCTCTTGATGGGATCTACCATTAATACACTATACATCACCTCCCTAAAAGTGATTTCCAAGGGACATATAAGAATAAAATATATAATTCATAAATACCATTATTGCGCCAAACCAAAAACTACCTATGTACATATTTTTTGTGAGTATCTAATATTTATCATAATAGTACATTTTGAAGAACTGTAATAGTTTGGTGTCATTGATTAATTGATATATAATCAATGAAAACAAATTTCAGTCTACACACCAAGTCATTAATCACATATCTATCTTGGGTTATGCACTCATTTATCTGCTTCATTCATTGGATAACCTCCCACATACCATATTTTGATCATGGGATAAACTTCAATGACCCCACTTTTTGGCCTGGGATAACTTCTTAGGAATCGTTTGATCTCATAAAACATTAATCATTACACAATTCAATAGCGGTATATGATAAAAAAATCCATCACATATTAAATATCCAAGAATATGTATGCCACAAGATCCTGATATCTTTTATCATTTCATCACAAAATAACACATTAAATAGAAGATGGTTTTAATTAGTATATCATCACCAAAATCATTACATATACATAGAATAAATAATTATATATTATTAGATGATACCCCCAATGAATCATAAGTTACCTAAATGTATCAAACATAATTAAAAATTAATTTAGATGATTTATAGGATTTATATATTTGTTAACAAGAAAAACTAATCTTTGAGAAAAAAGCAATATACTATAAAACAATTATTATTTAAATATTACCATTATAACCTAGATGATAAAATGGATGCATGAGTATGAATAACAATAATATAAAAATATATATAATAATTTATAAAATTAAAATTATATTATTAACGTATTACAATTAAACCTCAATTATCACTAAAGAAACTTTTTTTTGAAATTATGATTTCTTCAAAAATGGGTTTTATTTAATTTTTTCTCTTGAAATTATAATTAAAAAATTATAGTTTTAGAATTTTCTTCTAGAAATATAATAAATTTTTAAAAATATTTATTTTATTATTATTTTAGGGTGAATGTTTTTGATTTTTCAAAAATGATTTATTTAATGTGAATAGTGAAAACTAAAATTTGAAAACTGATAATTCTTTTAATTAAATATAATAATATTAAATTAAAAATAAATCATTAATTTTATTTTAATGTAAAATAATATCCATAATATTATAATAAATATAAATAATTTTATATAGATTAATATAATATTTTATTTCATTATAAGTTCATTTAATGTCTTCAAAGCCATTATTCAGAAAATCATATTCATTTAGTCAACGATTTTTTAAATAATATATTTATAAAAAAATAATTTATTATTTTGATTAATGAAATTTGCATATTATAATATTAAATAGATATTGTGACATTCATTTAAGTTTTATTAGATATAGAATTAGATTAAATTATGTTTTAACATTGTAAATGCATATTTCCAAACAAATTTTTCATTACGTTTTAACGGCTTTTAAAAAAAGTTAATCCAACTGAATGAAATTAATTTTTATAGAATGGATTCCTTATTTTCAATCATAATTATCTTATTTTTTATTGATTCCTCTTTAATTTTTGGTTATATATAATTTTTATAAAAGGAATGGAAAGTTATCATAGTGATAGTTAAAATTGATTTACGAGGGTGGAGAGATGGAATGGAGTTAACTATGAGATATGTGTATTAGTGACAAATTCACTTGTACAAGACTAATATTTTTAACATAGTTCAATCATATTTTATATTCTCTTTTAACCATTTTCCTTTTGGTTCCACATTCACATGAATGTGACCATCATTTATTGAATTTTATTGGGCAATTCCCTACGTGTCTTTCTACTGACTTATGAAATGGGGAGCTCGTCTTCTTCCTTTTTCACCAACATTGAGACATATATTACATAAATTCCATGAATTTCAAAATTATCTTCCTTTCGATAATCCTGGTGGCCCTAGAACTCTCCTAAGACCACTATTTCATGTCAATAGTAGAATATCAAAGGTGGCCTCTAAAAAATAGGTATATGTCAAAACTGATATCCTTCAATTTTTTTATTTATCAAACATTTCAAATGATATTTTATTCATATTAAAGTGAATAATATATTATAATTAATATTCTAATATATTAGAATAATAACATTCAATCATTTTTAACCATTTTCCCATAAAATTTGAAATGAGAGTATAACATGTATGTATGTGTTAACTACCACTTCCATATAAAGATACTAATCATTTTTCCTCACCACATATAATTCAGGTTTATAATGATAGTTTATTAAAAAAATAATTATATATTAATTATTATTGAATAACTAAATGTTATATATCTTTCTTTTAGTGTTTTCCTTAGAAAATAAAATAACATACTTTTGTATATTCAAATAAACCTCTCCATGAACACTGCAATTCATTTTTCACTCAAGAAATTTAATTTAACATTATAAATATTAATATATATTTTTCATGTGTCAATTTTATCATTATTAACATTATGAAGATTATGGAACCATGATCAATATGCAAGGACCAAAAAAGTGAAATTGAAACATAAATTAAAAACAAAATATTTATCACCATGAATGGTGATTTTATGAATAAATTTCAAATTATAAATTAATAAGATGAATTAAGTGAACCCTTATTTTTATAAAAAAAATATTTAATAATAATTTGGTATATAATTTTCATTAATTTAAATTCATTGTATAACAGATTATTGTTCGTATGAATCATGTTGACAATGATGGAAGAGATCATTATTTTTATAATTTTTTGTTGAGAAATGTCTAATGTTATGAAATTATTTATGTTTATGAGGTGTATATAATACCCATTTCACATGTTATATCACAGATAAATCATATTAAATTTATTTAAAATTATAAATCAAATTATCTCAAAAAATAGTTTTTATTAGAATTTTTACAATGTGGTATGAGATTATTTTCTCAAATTGTTTCCTCTAGACATATGTTAATTTATGAAAGTACATTATTATATAAGGTTTATAAAGGCTACCATATATATTTTATATATTTAATATTCATACATTCTTATTATACATTTTTTTTTGTGATTTTTATTCCTTTATTAGGGGTTAAGAATAAAATATTAATAAATATGTAACAATTTTTTGTAATATCACTTTTTACATAGATTGTTTGTGAAGAAATTATTTCATAATGAAATTATATTATCAATGTCTAAAAAATATATTTTCTTCAGTATTAATTTTTTTTAATTTATGAGGTTAAAATTATTTTTTTCCATCTATATAATCAAAACCGTAAAATAATATCAAGAGTATTTTTCTTCCATGTCTATGTTTTCATTCAATTTTTTTAATTATTTTTTAGTAGTTTTCTATTATTTCTAATGAAATTATTACCCTTTTCTATTTTCACTAAATTTGTATGTAAAGGATCTTTATATCATTTTCCATAGATGAACTATTTTCTAATGGTGTGAATGTTCTCTTTATTTTATAATACGCTGCCCGAATTACATTTACCACTAACATTAATATTAATTTATTTTTAGATTCATTAACAGTTTTCCATGTTTCATTTCAATTATTAATATTTTCCTATTATTCTTAACGTTGTAAAAATTTAATTATGTTATTTAAAAATGAAAAACGTATTTTCCTAAGGAAATATTTTATTGAATGCTTGAATTTTTTTTAATTAAAAACAATAAACATGGATGTCACATATGATTATATGTAGATATAGTCCTGGGATAAAATCTTTATTCCTTAACTGGATTTTATGTAATCATGATGATAAAATTTTGATGAAACCTAATTTATCTTACATGGGTTATGTTATTATGAAAATATAAATGTTTTCACGATCTTATGGAATATAATTTAATTGATTATAAATATGTGATAGGTGGATCAATTATATATCTCTAATGGATTGGGTATAGATTACTATTTTATTAAATCAAAAGGTTCATGGGAGCATATACAATGTCCAAAGTGCATAAACTATAAGTTATAAAATGTCCAATGATGGTACATTGGGAGTTATCTCATTCCAAATATTTGATTAATAACTAACTCTGTATCCTTTATACAATATTTTCCTAATTATTAATATTCCACATTTGATTCCACTATTTCTTGGAATTTCATTATTCCATTTTTATTATATAATGTATCATGTTCTTTTATTCATATATTATTCATGTATTATAAATTTTTATTGTTTGTGACATGACCCCTGACTGTGATCGATGAATTTTTGGGCAAGATATTCAAGATTTCTTCTCAAATTATCATACCATGGTGCTCGTGTTAATCATAAAAATTTTCAACTATTGATATATACCTTTTTCAAAATTAAGGACTATTTGATCTCAATATTTATAAATTTTCCATTTCCACTCGATTAGAAGAGAGGCTTGATGTTTGATATATCAAACAAGGTGGTACCTTTGAATAAATTAATAGGAGAATATTTCCAGATTTTATGTACTACTTTATTATGAATCTATGTTTTAAATACAGTAATCCATTATTGTTCTCAATTTTATCATAATTATATGTTTTTAATATAACTGAAATATGATTTAATTTTTTTAGTATTTGATTCTACTCAGTTTATATCAAAAATAGGTTTAGTTATTTTTATAAGATTAGATGAAAAAAATTCAAGACCCTTAGGATAATCTTATGTATAGTATTAGATCCTAAATTATTGAAAATAAATTAATGTGTCATTACAATAAAATAAATCGATGTCTGGATACTGGAGTTCATATGTTGTTACAGTTTAAATTCATCTGGGGTTTAACTACACTGAAGTGGTAACATTGGGTATTAAATTGACTACCATTAGAGCATGATGAGTGGTTCCGTGATTGCACACCTATATATACACTCCTGGGCGATATTATTGGAATAATTCATTTTATACATTTTCTATTACTATGAAGGATTTTATTAGATGATTATCATGGTTGATCTTGGATAAGAGAATTGTGTTATATAATGAAAATAAATTATAATTTTTAATAAATACAATAATTTGTTTTCAGTATTATATGAGTTTTCAAACTGATTATTGTCATTCTTATTATGAACTGTAGTCTTAGTCGATTTATTCGACTAAGAGGAATCTTGATAACACATAATGTGATAGCTATTTTAATGATTATACTAATGAGAAAAAGAAATAAATAGCTTCTGGAATGTAAATGTATGTGATTGTTCCTAATAATATATCTTGAATTATGATTAAGAACAAGATAATAGATTAATTTATAAATGAAACAGCTAATATAAAAATGTAATTTCTACAATACCTTGGAAGAACCAATATTTATATTAAAATATGTCTAAAATTTAGGATGAATGATTCAATGAAAATTTTTAATGGAACAAAATGATGTTTTATGAATTGTATAGAAGGTAATAAGAATAAAATTATCATGGTAAAATAATATTCATAATTGAGGTAAATAAAGTACATATAAATGCATCTATTTTAGTTCAAATTCATATATGTTGGTAAATTGAGAATTATTAATTTCAATTCCCAAATTCAATGGATAAATCAATTACTATATAAGATCATATGTTATGTTGATCATGTATGTGGAATGATTAACTTGTTTTCTTCATGGGATCAAATAATTAAAATTTGGAAGTGTTTTATCAATGATATTAAGGTTATATAAATAATGAACAATCGTTAGATTTTTCATCCATTGATTCTATTTTTGTATTTCATGAATATGTTTAATGGTAATTATTATATAGAAATGTGATGTAGTAGTAAGGTGATTATGATGACCCACCCTATCACAGGTTTAAAAAATGATGTTGAATTAAAATTTTTGTTTCTATAATGATTTATGGAGATAAAAAATAATTTATCCTTTGTGATGATCTCAAATAATTATTTATCACTCTATTTGTCTTAAAACATGTATTTTAACAATGGAAAATAGTTTGGTGGAATTAATTTCAATTATAGTTTTCATAGTTTTAGTTAATATATAATTAAATAAATTATAATTTAATTAAAAATATTATAAAGTGCTGCATTTTGAATAGAGTGTTAGACTGTGATTCCATCTCTATGTTTAAGTATCGAATGACAAGATTTTTCTTAGGTAAGTAATTACCTCATCATGGGGATTGATGCTTGGGTCTGCCATCATTCCCTTTTATTTTTATTTCATTTTTTCATTATTTTTTCCTTCATTTCCTTATATTTTTCTCCAGTCTTAAATTTTTTTCTCATGTATTATGCTTTTGGAGATACTTTGTCATATATCTGAGAGTGGGAAAGAGGGATATAAATTGTGGGGGGAAATATCAGTTTACATATCATATAGCTTTTGTAGAGATAAATCTATTGTGAGTGGGCCCATCTTGGGGATCAGTGGGTGAAGCTTCATCACTTTATAATATAAGTTAGTATATTTTTTATCTTTTATCCTTGACCACCACATAGTTGTTGTATTTTCAATTTTGATGACATATATGTGTTATTAGGGAGCCCCTTTGGGATGTTTTTAGTTTCTTTTAATCTAATTTTGGGTTTCATGGTGCTTCACAAGGGATATCAATTTGGGAAGCCCGTATATTTGGCATATACTTCAGATAATTTTTTTTTGACATACTAAAAAATTTAAGGAGTAAAATATTTCAAGGAATGAGTTTCTATGGACACGCCATGTAGGGGTGGATTAGGGTGTAGTTGGAAAATCATTGAGATACCCCATGTGTTGGGATCCTAGATGATCTGTTTAGTATACAATAGTTGACAAGACCCCATGTGTGGTACATGGTGTGTTTTTTTGGGGAAACCTAATGTGGAGTACATATAATTACCCAGCCTTAAAACGTTACATAATATTTAATTAAATAAATAATTCACATTGAGGATATTTTCAGGTTTATATTTTTAGAGAAGTAGTCCTTAACTATTATATTACATATCGTAAATTAAAAAGTAGACACTTCTACTCAGTTTCCATTTTTTGAATAAAAAAACATGAAAAATGAGTCATGTCGAGTTCCATGTTTTAGATAGCATGAATTTTCCTTGATCCTATCCTTGACCCTATTCATATTTAGGTCCTGTGAGATACATTTCAAAGCAATGGATGAGCAAAAAAAGCCCAGTAAGGGTTATAAAATAAAGAAAGAAAACATTATTACATCAAAACATAAGCTTTTTAACATACATCATGAAATCATAATATTTATGAATAACAAATAGTAATAAAAAGTAAAAAAGGTAACTTGTGGAATCCATAACATAATTACTTTGTATCATTCACACCAACATAGAGAGTTACATTTGGAATACCCTGAAGTACCCCGAAACACCCTGAAAAGGGAGGGTGAATCAGGGTGTCAAATTTTTCTTTTTAATGTTGTGGATCTTGTTCCCACATCGGTAAGAACCTGTTAAACCTATATAAAAAATGAAATTAGGAAGATAACACATCAATTTTACATGGTTCACCATAAAGGGCTACGTCCAAGGAGCATATGATGACAGGTTGTCGGTTGTACCTAATTCCACTAAACTTTATTAGTTGCAGATTACAATGTTCAGGTACAATCACTCTATCCCAGGAACAATGAATTTAAAAAAGTTCATGGGTAGCTAACTACGTCCATCGGGTCACTCCCATTGACTCCCCCTGGCTCACTGCCTTTGGTGAAGTCCCAATCAGTTTATAGACGTGAAAGTCTCTTCATTAGATTTTCATTCATGTATTTGTCTCCGCATAGCATGAGAATCAGCTTGCATCGAAGTCTGAAAATGATTCACTTGAATCCACTAAACCACTGAACCGGATAATCAGAAATGCACAAACAGTTTTCACTGAAAAATTTTCCCAACACTATCTTTTACGCGCAACCTCAATCATTTCGCACCACTTCACCTTTTTTGCGCAAACTATAATTATTCGCACAACATGGATTTTTTCGTGCAAGCCAAAATATTTCACGCAACCTGTAATTTTTCACGCAAGGTGGAATATTTTGTGGAAATCTATATTTTTCCATGCGAGCCAGTATTTTTCACGCAAGCCCAAAATTTTTTGCGTCTCTCTCAATTTTTATGCACGAGCTAGAATTTTTTGTGCAAGACTAAATTTTTCACGATACTCCCTTTACACAAACATTTTTAGGCGCATCAAACTTCATATATTCTTTGAGTCTTCAACCATATGGAATGAGGGGGTCACCAATTATTTATAAGAATCTTAGACGCCCGCGTGAAAAACCCCATGTGGTCCAAAAAACCACTCATTCAACGCGTCAAAATTCGCGCATGTGCCGTTTTTTCCCACATCTCCATGTTTTTTGCGCAGCCCATGCCTTTAACATTTTTCAACGTACTGATTCTAAAACACAACTTGCGCTAAAAATTTCACTCCACTATTTCATGCACCACGCTATTTTTCACACACAACTCAAATATTTTGAGCACATCCCACATTTTTCACGCACCACTTCCTCTTTGCGTGCACCTCATTTTTCCAACAATACATTTCTTCATTTTCCGATTTTTATGACCAAATATTTGGCAAATAGTGGAAAACAACTCCACCTTCAATACTATTGTCTGATTGAACTATATGATCAATTTATTGGGAATCATTCTGAACTTCCAATGAGGATTGACAAAAAGCACAAACCACAATCAATTATTGCATATAACGACCATGGTTCCAACAATCTCCCCATTTGGGTTTCTTGGAAGTCACCAAATAAATTCAATATAGAACTAGCTACATGAAAAACCAAAATGCAAGAATCAACTCAGCCAACAATCTAAGTCTACGTAAGAAATGCTTGATGTTGAAAAAAAGAGAGGAAGCTTGAATTGGGTTCTCGTGTTTTGGAAATCTCAATGACACCCAAGTAATTCTCTTACAGTGTCACAGAGGCATAACATGCCCAATGTATTCCTTCTCATCCTATCACTGACACTAAATTCTCATCGTGTCATAGAGGCATTACATGTCCATGACAAGCCTGAATTTATTCCTTTCTCCCCCATTGACAATAAACCAAAAGATCGGTAATTTTTCATTATTTATATCAAAAGAAAATCTCCCTGGATATTATCTACCCCACAAACTTGCATCACATCGATAAACAGATTTAAAATGGCTAACATAACTTGGGAGAGGGGTACCTCGTAACCTCTTTATGCATTGGGAGGTGGATGAACACCGAGGTTCAACCGATGATTCCCAAACACAAACACTAATAGTGGAATGGTTAGGATATCCGCCACTTGCTCATCAGTCCCCACATGATCCATTTTCATCATGCCTTGTTCAACGTTTTCTTTCATAAAGTGATATATTTTTTCCGTATGTTTTGTACAAAAATGCTGAATAGGATTTTTCATAATATCAATTGTTCTCTTGTTATCACAGTAAATCTTTATTGGTTGTTTAACCTCATCACCAATATATGTTAGATGTTGCTTCATCCATAGTAGTTGAGTGCATACCATTGAAGTGGATATATACTCAGTGTCATCAGTACCAAGAGAAGTACTTTCTTGTTTCTTGATCAACTATCCAACACAATTTTTTTCCAGTATATAAGGCTCCACCACTGGAGGACTTTCTGTCCACAACATCACTATCCCAGTCAGCATAAAAAAACACTGATAAATCACTATCCCTGCCTGCAGCGTAGTATAACCCAAGGATATGAGTACCTTGAATGTACCTCATGATTCTTTTTTACTACCTCCATATGTTTCTCCTTTGGATTACACTGAAATCGGGCTGCTAGACATGTTGAAAAGACAATATCTGGCCATGTCGCTGTTAGGTACAGTGGGCTCCCAATGATCCTCTTATACATGGTGGGATCTACAGAGGTCCCATCCTCATTCATTCCATGTTTGGTTCCAACTGAAATCGGATTTCACATTGGTTTGGATTCATACATATTAAATTTCTTCAAAAGCTATCTTGTGTACTTTTCCTGAGTGATGAATGTGTATTCTTTCTTTTGAGTCACCTGTAGCCCCAAGAAATATGTGAGATCCCCAATCATTGACATTTCAAATTCTAATTTCATGTGATTGGAAAATTCATCCACTGATTTCTGCATGCTGCCACCAAAATATAATGTCATTGACGTAAAAAAGAACCATTATCTGATCATTCGGGGAATTATTCACATAGATATTGTGATATACTCCTCCTCTTTTAAATTCCAGCTTCTTGAGATAATAATCCAGCAGGGAATACCATGCTCGTGGTGTCTGTTTCAAACCCTAGAGTGCTTTCTTTAGTTTAAAAACCATTGTTTCATCATAACCCAGATGAAAACCCACTGGTTGTTCTATATAGACTTATTATTCGAGTACACCATTCAATAATATTTTCTTGACATCCATTTAATATACATTATATCATCTTTGGAGTTCCATGGTATGATAAATCCTGATTGAATCCAGTCTAGCCACCGGAGAAAAGGTTTCTTTTATATCAACACCTTCAATCTGGGAGTATCCTTTACATACAAGTCATGCCTTGTTTCTAATAACACTTCCATGATCATCATACTTGTTCTTGAAGATCCATTTTTTACCAATCACATTGTGACCTTCGGGTCTCTAGGAAAGATCCCATGTCTTATTATTGTCAATCTGATCTAACTCTTCATTCATGGCTATCACTAAAGATTCATCCTTTACTGCTTCTTCAAATGAGGATGGCTCCACAGCTAACAGAAATGAAGATTGTGTGTTATTCTTCATCCTCCTTGTTTGTGTGGGTACACTCCTATCCCCAATTATGTTAGATGGATCAATCATAGCTCTTCAATTTCTCCTTTGTGTTTCAGTTGCATTCTATCCAGCCCAGGTTTCTTCCTCAAGTTATTCTTCTAAGTCAACATCATGATGTGACTACTAAGTGTTTTGTACACCTTCCTCTATTTCTGTATTTTTATTTTCTCCACATTCACATTCTTCCTCACTTTCTATCACATCAGCATATGAAATCCTTGAATCATTTGTGGTTTTCTTTTCAATGATCTTAACATCACTGCTTTCTAGTGTCCTTCATAATCACTTGTTGAAACACTTCTTGGCTTTGCTGTTCCTTGAGTATCCATGGAAACTTCCTTCACCTGCATTGTCACAATACTACCCCTGATTTCCTTCTTTGTTTCTACAGAAGCTTTTACTTCCAAAAACACGAAAATATTTCAAAGTGGGTTTCCTTACATTCCACAATTAATATGGTTTCTTGGTCTCACAAATGTAAATCCATGTTCAATTTTGAATATAAATTGCAGCTTGAATAGCCTCTTTCCATTAATGTCATGGAATATGACTCTCAAATAGCATAGTTCGTGCCATGTTGTTCACCTGTCGATTTATGCGTTCAACAACTCCATTTTGTTGTGGAGGTTCTCACTACTTCTACCTCATGTTGTATCACATGTTTCTCTAGATATTTTCCAAATTCAATGAACGTGTATTCCCCACCATTTTCAGAATGCAGTACTTTTATTTTTTGTCCAGTATCATTCTCAACGATTTGATGAAATGTTTTCATGCATTCAAGCACTTGTCGTTTCCTGCGAATAACCTTTACACATGAAATTCTACTATAATCTTCTATGAAAAGGAAAATGTACTTTTCTCCATGTGTTCTGGAAACATTTATCGGCCCACATACTTCTGTATGAATTATACCAAGAAGATGAGATGGCCTTTTCTTCTTTGGCCAATATGAACACCATACCAGCTTCCCACGAATGAAAGAGTCAAAAAAAATTCATGCACATGCTTTAGGTTGGGAATTTCCATGACAATCCTCAATTTTAATATTTTCTCTATGTATTTTTAATTAATGTTCCCCAGTCTCTGATGCCACAAATTGTTTTCATCGTCAACAGTCATGTAACAAACATTTTCTTTACTATCAACCTGATACAAGTTTCTTTCTGTTCCGTCTCCCTTTATAAATGAATTTCCAATAATTTCTTTGATAATGATTCCTTTCTAATTAAAATTTACTATAAGTCCTGAGTCATAGAGTTGACTCACGCTGAGGAGATTATGACATAGGCCATTTACAAAAAAGGACTTCAGCCTTCTTTTGCTCTCCATTAGCTAATTCAGTACTTCCACTTCCTTTGATTTTCATAGATCCATCATTACCAAATCGTACTGTACAATCAACCTTCTTTTTGATATCCATTAACAGGCATGCATTACCTATCATATGAAACGAACAACCATTATCTATAATTCAGGTGCTGTTTTTTGTAGCTTTGACGACCACCTCTGTAAGGTTGAATTTTTCAATTTTCTTCTTTTCTGTCCATGAGACATTAGATTGATTGTAGAACACTGATGGACTTTCAATTCATTCTTTCATGTACATGGGATCTTCCTAGTCAAAATATTATTCCAGAGGAGAAAAACTGTTTCAAAGAGAAACACTATCTTTTTTACGTTCTTTGACTTTTCTCAGACTCGGGTATGAGGTGCCCATGTCCCTCCTCAACCTGCAATCAACGGTCTTAAGAAAAAATTTAGAATAATGAAAACAATATCCATAGAAAGTGTTTCTTCTAAAATAATTTTGATATGATTTTTTTCTTCTTTTTTGAACTCCCATATCTTCTCCATTCAAATAGATTCTTGCCTCTTCACAATAAGACATGGTATGGCATAGATATCCCCAAAACTGACACTTCATGAGAGTAAATGCCTTCTCACTTCTGTTTATCCTCATTCCTTCTTCCATTGGAAAATAGTTTGAGTGCATCTTATTGTTTGAGGCTCGAGGATAGTTTTCTGTTATTATTTTAGATTGGATTAAATGTTTCTTTCTTAGCACTTCATGTGACATTTCTACATGAACCACTTTCATCTTGCATGTATTTTGGTCCCCTTGTTTTGTTGAATTTGATGCCTCAGCCTCACAACTGATTCCACTATTTCCCTTGCAAGTAGGTCTTTGATCATTCAAAATCTGTTCAACTCCATTAGAACCGTGTTTTGATCATTGCAACAACTATGCATCTAAGAACCTTCCAAACAGTATTTTATTCCTTGATTATTTTGAAATTGATTCACTCTCTAGTTTTCTTCTAAGAGTAACAACTTCCTCTTCAAGACGCTCAGTAGTCTAGGAAATTTCCTCTAGTCTGGAGGTGTGATCATCGATGTATCTTTCCTACTCTTAAATTCTCAGCTTCAGACCCACTACATCATCATTCCTCTCATGTATTTTAGACTATTCTTTCACCAATTCTTCAAGTTGTTCAATTTCAGCTTCAATTTTATCAACATATTTAGTTGATTTTTCTTCAATTGATTCAACTTATTGAAACTCTTACATTTAATATTAAGCTTAATAAAAGCATCCTTAAGTGGAAACTCGGGATTGGCACTAGTTTTCAACTGATTTCTTCCACCTATATCTTCTTATTTTTCAATTGTAGACATCATGGATGCAAGGTTTCCAATTTTAAATTCTGGTTCTTCTTCATTACAGAATTCATTATCATTATCTTCCTCTTCACAGACAAAACTCTTCTTTGGTACTTTATTTCTAGATTTGAAGTCTCCCTTTTTAAAAAACCTTTTCTATGGATTCTCAATGTTTCTATCATCGCTATTCTCATCATCGATCTTTATTAAGCATTGAGAGGCAATGTGACCAACATTTCCATAAGGAAAGTAAGTGAGAGGCAACTTCCTTTTGAATTTACCTCTTCCCTTCTAGAACATATTTTCAATGAGAGAAAGAATTTATTTTTCCTCATCATATTCAACAATATAGTATTTTGATATTTTCAGTTTTTCTATGGATTTGAACGCCATTTCCTTGGTCACACGAGTCGTATCATCTTCTGGTTTCACTCTCATTCCATATTCTACCAAGCTGCTTAGTAGATCATCCAGAGAATGTTTGGAAGGATCTATTTCCTCAAGTGCTGACACCTTTGAATTGTACTGGGGTAGAAGTCTTCTTAATATTTTATTTACAATATAAATGTCTTTTATTCCCAGACCCCAAATTGCTCCAACCACTTCAGTAATTTTTTTAATGTATGACTCTGCATTTTCGTCTGGATGCATCTTTAGAACATCAAATCGACTATGTAGGACTTTTAATTTAGCCTCCTTCACTTTGATATATCTTTCATAAATATTTTTTAGTTTATTCCTCATGGATTTTTCGGAGGTGCAAGTCATCACCTTTAGATAGATCTAATCAGAAAGAGATGTGGTGAGTGCATTCTATGCTTTAGCATCTGCATCAAGAATTTTCCTATCTGTGTCAGTCAATGCCAGGCATATTGGATCATTGACTTGTATTCCATGCACAATAGAAAAAAGAACTTCCATTCCAAGAGATCTTAGATGATATCTCATTCGGTTCTTCCAGATTTAGAAATTACTTCCACCAAAGAGAGGGACTCCTCTAACATTGGCTGAATTGTCCACAATGGTAAATGACAGATCAAACACTAGTGAACCTCCCTCTGATACCACTTGAAGGACCCTGAAACACCCTAATAGTAGAGGGGTGAATCAGGGAGTCAGATTATTCTTTTTAATTTTGTGGATCTTATTCCCACATTGTTAGGAACTTGTTAAACATGTCAAACAAATGAAAGTAGGAAGATGACACAACAATTTTACTTGGTTCACAACGAAGGGCTACGTCCAAGGAGAATAATCCAGAATATTTCATGGGATAGGTCACTACATCCCTCGGGTCACTCTCAATGACTCACCCTGGCTCACTGCCTTTGGTGAAGTCCCAGTCAGTTTATAGACATGAAGGTGTATTCAATAGATTTGCATTGAAGTCTTTGTCTATGCATAGCATGACACTCTTCTTGCATCGATGTATGGAAATGATTCACTTGAATGCACTGAATCCCCGAACCAGATAATCAGAAATGTATAAACTGGTTTCACTGACAAATTCATACAACACCATGTTTTAGGCACAACCTCATGTTTTTCATGCAACATAACTTTTTCACGCAAGCCGGAATATTTCGCACAACGTGGATTTTTTTCGAGCAAGCTGGAATATTTTGCACAATATGTAATTTTTCACGCAATCCAGAATATTTCATGCAACTCTAAATTTTTCTGTGTGAGCCAGTATTTTTTGTCCAAGCCCAAACATTTTCACGCAGCTCCAAATTTTTCCGTGCGAGCCGGAATTTTTCACGTAAGCCTAAATATTTTGGGAAACTCCCTTTACGCAAATTTTTTTACGCACATCAAACCTAAAATATTCTCTGAGTCTTCAACCATACGGAATGAGTTGGGTCACCTATTATTTATAGGCATCTTAGACCCCATGCGGAAAACCCCCTGTGGCTGGAAAAATCTCTCATTCGGCACGTAATATTTCACCCAGGTATCGTTTTTTCGCGCACATCTCCATGTTTTTCGCGTAGCCCATGGCTTTTCCATTTTTCGACATTCTAATTCTGAAACACAACTTGCGCGAAAAACCTCGCTACACTATTTCGCGCACCACACTGTTTTTTACACACAACTCAAATATTTCTCGCATAGTCCACATTTTTCACGAACTACTTACTCTTTGCACACTCCTCCTTTTAACAACAATCCATGTCCTCATTTTCAAATATTCAGGCCCAAAAATTTGGCAAACACTGGGAAATGGCACCACCTTCAATACTGTTGTCTACTTGAACTGTATAATCAATTTAATGGGAATCATTCTGAACTTCCAATGATGTTTGAAAACAAACACCAACCATACTCCAATTAATGAATAGAACGACCATGGTTCCAACATACCCATCACAGTATATTCCCTAAATCTCGTAGGAGAAACATTCATGTTTTCCTCCGTCATGTTATCCAATGCATTAGAGATCTATCTCGGGCTCACATACCCTAGGTATATCACGAAAGCACCCATATAAGTAAACAATTCCAAAGAACAATAACATATTAATAACACATAAAAGAAACATTAAGGAAAGATATAATTTCCACATTTCAATCACAATATATCATTTAAATATATTGACATAAAAAATATATTATAAAAACCATTTCCAATTCCAATATACATAAAAGTGTATATGATATTTATTTTCCTTTTAAAAAAATTTCGACTTGTTAATGAAGCCAAGATCATATAATACTCCCGGCGGTGGAAAATGTCGTTGTCACCGCTTACGTTAAAAAGAATTTTTTTGTTGTTTAGTAAAATGGCACGTAGAAAAAGATTCTCTTTTAATGAAATGAAAATGAAAATGTGTTTATACACTGTATAAAGGAAAGTCGTTTATAAAATAAAATATGCCTCAATGAAAGGAGATTGAGATGAAGTCCCTTACCTCATGCTTGACTTGACCCGTTCATTCTTTAATCTCATGAATAATAAAATAACGTTAAATTATACATTATTAAGAACTTTTTTCAAGTTTATTATTCCTTTTATATTACTTATTACCATGTTATAAACATAATGTAATCATTTAAGTTAATAATGGTAATTTTGTCAATATTTGGTAGTTGAGTCAAAAACGAACTTCTTATAATTACAAGTTGTTCATGTGGTCGCAGATCCATTATCTCCATAATGATATTAATGATGTAGATATCATATTTATCAAATATATCAAGTATAAATATGTATTTATAATAGTACATAACATTTGTAGATATGAAATGAAATGCATCGTTCATGGAGATAGTAAGCCGTACGTACGTAAAAACGCTTCTTTCATTTCTATTTCATATTTTAATGGGATTAAAAATTAATGATACATAGGTATATTATAATTCCAGTATATTATCATATAAAATTTCAGCAAACCCATCCTTTATACATTCCACTAATGGAATTAACGAGTCATATAACTTTTAGGGGGTGGTAGTTCGCACTTCGTTAAATGAAATTATCGTATTTCCCCACTATGGAAACCAAAAAGGTAAAATATAAATAGAAAACACAAAATCATAGAATCAATATAAATATAATATAAATCACATATAAATATAGTTCAATCTTAATGGCCACCATAAGAGGTGGTAGGAGAAGATTGAACAATCATCGTTTCGTGATGCAGTAGTTCGCTATCCACAAAAACAATATGTTCTTTACCCATTAGATGGAGGTGTGTGTAAGTGTAGTTTGAATCCTTATCATAACAACAACCTAGTATACGGAGGATATTGTTGTTGTCATAAAATAATGGAATAAAAAAGTTTAGGGGGTTGTACAAGTAAAATAAATTATTAAAACTTAAGAGAAGATGTTACCTTAAAATTGGGTATCTCCCTTTGGTATGAACCAAAAGGTTTACTTGAAGTGCCTTCTGTCTATGGTATGGTTTCTAGGAGGAAGAGAGGAATGTATAGAGATTAATTAGGTAGAGTTTGGACGACCCAAGGGGCTTGAGAAGTGCGAGTAATGTGTTAGAAGTGATGTCTTTTTATAAGGGGGAGGAGGATCTCTTTAGGAAAGATTGAAAATATTATTTTATTATATAATTAATTTCAGTTTCTAATGGTCCAAAACTCAGTAAACTAATAGAATATATAACTATTTTTAGAAATAATGTCATCTAATAAAAATTGGGCTGGTTTTGGGATATTGTTTTAATTTTTATAATCTTATTTATTTTAATCATTCATTAATGAGGTAAACACTAAATCATTATTGTGTTATAAATAATTTTATTTATTTGATGTCTAAAAATTAAAAAAAACTTACATGATGTAGGAAGTATTTTTAACATTTAAAGGAATATTTATAGTCAAATAGATAACTTATATAACCCCATTTAAATTGATTTACTAAAATATTTATGTTTTATGTCATTTTTTTATTTACTTTAAATTAATTAATATAATGTGTCATTGTGACACTTAAGTGGCTCCATGGGGTCCAAAAATCGACCCAAGGACTCCCATAGTTGGAAAGGTATCAACAGAAGGTATGATAACACATGTTAGGGTAATTTAATAATAATATAACATTAATTTTACTTTGGATTACCCTATTTTACCTTTAACCGCGACAAATAAAAATCAAAAGTTACTATTCACTAAAAATTATTTTCATCTTATTGAACCACATTTTACATTATAATAATAACCATGTATGTCAGATTTTTGAAATTCAATTCTTAAAAGAGATAAAATTTCATTTAAATGAAAATTTTGATTTTTAACTACTAGTTAGTGTTTTCACTATTCAAAAGAAATGAAGGATTCCAAAAAAAATAAAAAAAATTGATCCTAATATATATACAATATTCTAAATTCAAAAATGATTTCTATTTTACCAAATTAAAAATATAAAATTTGCATTAATTAATTTAAAATTAATTCCTGCTGTCAAAACAAATATTGTGTTTATAAGAAATAATAACTATCAAAAGATTTACACTTGTTTATGTCCAATTTCAAAGTGAAATTACTTCCATTGAAAAACATTGGATTAAATGGTAAAAATATAATCTAGTTATACTTTAAAACCAAATAAAATGATCATCTAACCATATAAATAAATTATATTTAATGGAAATTTTGAATTAAAATACAAAATTTTCACTATTCATTAAAAATGAATTTTATCTGAAAAATACCAAAAATTTATCCAAAGAAAATTTGGATGTTCCGATTCTAAAGAATAATTTTATTTTGTCAAATAAAAAATATAAAAGTGACAACAACTATAATTAAAAATGGTTTTCCATCAAATGGCGGTAAATCGAACTTTTAAATAATATTAGACAATTTGTTCCTAAAATTGGATTCGTTGACATTTTAATCCTATATATTTTCTGGATAAATGTAAAAACATTTAAAAAAACAAGTATAATCATATTGTATTAAGTTAGGTTTATTCCTGCCAATACAATAGCTAGGCATTAACTACCATTTAAAATAATATCATATTATTATCTTTCTGAATGACCCAACATTGTGAGTAACATAAAATTTCAAAGAAAACCTTTGTTGTGTATCAGGTACGCTACAAATCATATCATCCACTTTAAAGTAAAAGTAATATTTAATTCAAAAATATTAATAAATATGAAAATATATTAATCTTCATTTACTTGGGATGTTACATCCTTCCCCCTTTTGCGAATTGCAACCTCACAATTTTATTCACTTATCCAATAAAAGGGGGTATTTATCCCTCCTAGAATTTTCCGATTCCCACATTTCCTATTCAACAATTAGATTTTTCCACAAAACCGTTACATGATTAATTACCTTATTCCGCAACAATTTCTCTCTTCGGTCAAGAATCTGGACTGGTTGTTCCTTATAGAAGTTATTCTGTTTCAACTAAAGTACATCTAGGCTCAAAACATGAGATGGATCTGACATATACTTTCTCAACATTGAAACATGAAAAACATTGTATACCTAAGATAAATATGGAGGTAAATCCACTTTGTACACAAATGATCCATCTTTCTCTAAAATTTTATAGGGTCCAATGAACCTTAGACTCAAATATCCTTTCTTACCAAAACACATCACACTTTTCCAGGGAGAAACATTGAGAAAGACATGATCACCTACCTCGAAAGATAGTTCCTTACTCCGGTTATCCACATAAATTTTATGCCTGCTTTGAGCTGTTCTCATGTGATTCTGAATCAACTGAAATTTTTCTTCCATCTCTTTTACCAATTCTGGTTCCATAAACATCCTTCCATCTACATCATCCCAAAAAGATGGAGTTTGATAATGCTTTCCATATAATTCCCCAAACAGAGCCATCTGTATACTGGAATGAAAACTGTTATTATAAGGAAATTCAACAAAAGAAAAATGATGGTCCCAACATCCTTGGTAATCCAATGAACTAGAATGTAACATATCCTCCAGGGTCTAAATTGTTTGTTCAACTTCCCATCTTATTTAGGATGAAACGATGTACTAAAATTTAATTCAGTGCCCAACGACTTCTGTAGGCCTTTCTAAAAGATATAAGTAATCCTTGGATCATGATCAGATACAATTTAGAGGGTGAATCCATAAAACATGACTATCTCTTTAACATAAAACTGGGAATGTTTATATAGAGACAAAGTATCTCGAATAGGAAGTAAATGAGAAGATTTAATTAATCAGTCAACAATAACCAAGATTTAATTATTACCTCGATATGTCTTTGGTAATCCCACAATGAAGACCATGGATATATTTTCCGATTTCCACTCTGGCACTGGTAGAGGCTGAAGCATCCCTTTTGGTAACTGTTGTTCTATTTTAACCTGCTGACAAGTCAAAACCTTCATAGTAAAATTAGAAATATCTCCTTTCATTCCATACCCCCAGTAATAATCTTGAAGATCTCTATACATCTTAGTACTTGCAGGATGAACTAAAAACAGAGAACTATGAGATTTATATAATAAGTATTTCTTCAACTTCCAATCATAAGAAACAAATAATCTCTTCCCAATCCTCAAAACACAGTCATTATCAAGGTTTAAAATTAGGCAGCTTAACCTTCTTAACCAACTCTACCTTTTTCTGTAACTCACTATCTTCCTTCTACGCTTGCTTAATTCTGTCTGATAGAGATGATTTCAATGACACCTGAAATAAAACTGCGGGATTTCATGCACCCACAACTTCAATGATAATTTTCATGAAGTCTTTAATCAAAGGATCTTGTTCCAAATGTAACAATGTTATTTTAGCATTACTTTTTGGACTCAAAGCATTAACCACTGTATTTTCCTTTCTTGGATGGTAACGGATCGTGTAATCATAATTCTTGATTAATTCCAACCATCCCCTCTATCTCATGATTAATTACTTCTGAGTTAATATATAGATTAAACTTTTGTGATCATTATATATTTTACATTTTACTCCATACAGATGATGCCTCCAAAATTTTAAAGAAAAAACAACAATAGCTAATTCCAAATCATGTTTAGGGTAATTTAACTCATGAGGATTCAACTGACGTGAATCACATTCAATTACCCAATCATTCTGCATAAGGATACAACCATGTCCTTTCAACAAAGCTTCACTGTAGATAGTAGACACACCATTTCTGGAAGGTAGTGCCCAAACCTAAGCATTCACCAATCTTCTTTTCAATTCCTGGAACCAATAATCACATTCTTTAGTCCAAATGAACTTAATAACTTTTGAGGTAACTTAGTCATTGGGCTAGATAACCGTGAAAAATTATCAACAATCATCCTCTAATAATCTTCCAAACCCAGAAAACTACAGATCTCAGTTATATTTAAAGGTCATGGACATTCTTCAACAACTGTTGTTTTATCTTGATCAACAGTTATGCAATTTTTTAAAACAATGTGATCAATGAAATAAATTTTTCATTACAAAAACTCATACTTATTGAATTTCCCATAATGTTTCTTTTATTTTAAGGGTTCTAAGAAAAACCTTAAATGAATATCATGCTCCTATTTATTTTTAAAATATACAAAAATACCATCTATTAAAGAAACCACCATTATCACCTGAGTCAACTGATCCATAACTGTAACAAACCATTAAATTATGATTCTGACCAACTATGGATGCTTATTTTTTAAGATCATTTCCCTCTATATGCCTTCCCAATAAAGCTTCCCTATTTCCTCGTTGAAAAAACATTCATAACACAGACATAACATAGGAAAAGAAACATGGTAATATGTAAACTCTATATCATTTCAATCATACCATAAAGTAAAAATAATTTATGGATATTAATTTAACAATATCCTAACTCCTAATGTTATCTAAACTGACCTCTAATACAAACTATAATGATACATCCTTAATGCATTACATAATCACGAATTAAATGAATAATTCACATTGAGGATCTTTTCAAGATTATAGTTTTAGAGAATTAATCCATAATAATTACATTTCATCTAAAAATTATAATGTATACACTTCTACTCATTTTCCATTTTTTCATAAAACAACATGAAAAAAGAGTCATGTCTACTTCCATGTTCTAGATAGAATGACTTTTCCTTGATCCTATCCTTGACCGTATTCATCTTTAGGCCCTGTGAAAAACATTTTGAAATTTGGGATGAGCATAAAAAGCTCAGTAAGGGTTATAAAATAAAGTAAATAAAACATTAGTCCATCAAAACACAATATTTTTAGCATAACTCATAAAATCACAAGATTTATGACTAACAAATAGTAATTACAAATCATAAAGGTAACTTGTGGCATCCATAACATAATTAAATTGGAGATTTCATAGCTACGTAGGGAGTTAAATTTGGAATATCCATCACAGTATATTCTCTAAATATCTTAAGATAAACATTCACGTTTACATCCTTCATCTTACCGAATTCATTAGAAAGATATCTCGGGCTCACCCACCCTAGATTTATCACAGAACCACCCGTATACGTAAATAATACCCATGAACCATAACATATTAATAACACATAAATAAAATAAAAAAGAAAGACAACATTACCACATTTCAATAACAATTTATCATTTAAATATATCGACATAACAAATCTATTATCAAAACCATTTTCAATACAAAAATATGTAAAAGAGTATAAGGTAATTATTTTCATTTTAATAACATTATGGCTTCTTAAGGAATCCAATGATCAAATTATACACGTGGCGTTGGAAAAAGTCGTTGTCACTGCTTACATTAAAAATAAACATTTTTTATGTTTTTTAGTAAAATTCCTCTTCGAAAAAAATTCCCTTATAATTAAATGAAAATTAAAAGGTTCTTATACACCATTTAAAATAATGTCTTGTATAAAACAAAATACGCCTCAATTAAAGTAGATTGAGACGAAGTCCCATACCTCGTGTCTAACTTGACTCGTTCATTCTTTAATCTCCTGAATAATAAACAACAGGTAATTTATACTTTCTTAATAACTTTTTATAAGTTTATTATTCCTTTTATATTACTTATTACCATGTTATAAACAATATTTAATCATTTAAGTTAATAATGGTAATTTGTCGATATTTGGTACTTCAGTCAAAAATGAACTTCTTATAATTACAAGTTGTTTATGTGGTCAAAGGTCTATTATCTATAGAACTATATTCATGATATATATAACAAATATATTATATATATCTAGTACATATATGTATTTATAATAGTAGATAACATTCGGAGATAAGAAATAAAATGCACCATTCATGGAGACGGAAAGCCGTACATACACATGAATGCTACTTTCATTTCTATTTATTATATTAATGGGATGAAAACATAATTATAAATAGGTATATTATTATTCTAGTATAATGTAATATAAATTTTCAGTCACTCTATCCTTTATATGTTCAATGTATGGCATGAATGAGTTGTATCACTTTGAGGGGGAAGTAGTCCGCACTTCCTAAAATGAAATTATCGTATTTACCTACATTGGAAACCATAATGGTATTCTATAAATGAAGAAAATAGAGAAGAATAGAAAAAATATAAATATAATATATATCACATATAAATACAGTTCCATCTTAATAGACACCCTATGAGGTGGTAGGAAAAGATTGAACAATCATTGTTTCGTGAGGCAGTAGTTCGCCGTCCAGAGAAACAATATGTTCTTTACCCATTAGATGGAGGTGTGTGTAAGTGTAGTTAGAATACTTCTAATAAAAACAAACTAGTATATTGAGGATATAGGTTTTTTCATAAAAAATGGAACAAAAGTTTTTATGTGATTGGGGAAGTAAAATAAAAGAAAAGAAATTAAGAGAAGATGTTTCCTTTTAATTGGGTATCTCCCTTTGGTTTGAACCAAAAGGTTTACATGAAGTCCCTTATACCTATGGTAAGGATTATAAGAGGAATATATGGATGTAGTGAGATTACTTGTGTATATTTTGGATAAGCCAAGGTGCTTGAGGTGTGTGAGTAATGTGTTATAGGTGAGGGATTTTTATAAGGGCAAGGAGGGTCTCTTTAAGAAAGTTTTAAAATATTATCTTATTATATAATTATTTTAGATTTCTAAAGGTCCAAAACTCATTACCTTCGAAGATAATATGACTATTGTTATATATAAAATCATCCAATAAGAATTGGATAGATTTCGTATATTTTTTTTATTTTTATAATATTATTTATTTCAATAATTCATTAATGTGGTGAACACTGCATCATTATTGTGTCATAAATAATTTTATTTATTTGATGTCTAAAAATTATAAAACAAATAAAATGATGTAAGAAATATATTTATCTTTGAAATTCATATTTATAGTCTAATAAATATCTTATATATCCCCATGTAGAAATTTATTTACCAGAAGATATATGTTTATGTCATTTTTGTCTTTACTTTAAATTAATTAATATAAAGTGTCATTATAACTCTTAAGTCGCACCATGGGGTCCCAAACTCATCCCCAGGACGACCATGGTAGGAATTCTAACAACCAATTGGATTAAGGAACATGTTAGGGTAATTTTAAATTAGTATAATGCTATTTTACCTCAAATTACCCTATTTTCCTTTAACTATTGTAATTAAAAATCAAATGTTACTATTCACCAAAAAAATAATTTATTCTTATTGAACCAAATTTTAAATACTGATAATAACCATGTATGTTGGGTTTTCTAAATTCAATTCACAGAAGCGGTAAAATTTCATTTAAATGAAAAATTCATTTTTTTAACTACTACCCAGTGTTTTGACTATTCATCAAAAAATTGATGGTTTTTAGATAAATAACAAAAATTGAGCCTAAGATAAATTTGATATTAAAAATTAAAAAATGATGTCTGTTTTACCAAATTCAAAACATATAAGTTGCATTAATTAATTTGAAATTAATTCCCTCTGTCCAAACAAAACGCGTGTTTTTTTGAAATAATAACTATCAAAGGATTTACACTTCTTTATGTCCAATTTCAAAGTGAAATTACTTCCAACATCCAAAATTTGATTAAATGGTAAAAATAAATTCTAATTAGGCTCTAAAACCAAATAAAAAGATAATATAACCATATAAATAAATTATATTAAAAGGCATTTTTGAATTAAAATACAATATGTTTCACTATACATTAAAAATGAATTTTATCAGAAAAATACACAAAATTTTTACAAAGTAAATTTTTATGTTTTGATTCTAAAGAAGAATTTTATTTTGTGAAATAGAACTTATAAAAGTGAAAAAAACTATATTTAAAAATGTTTTTCCATCAAAAGGTGGAAAATCGACGTTTTAAAGAATATTAGACAATTTGTGCTTAAAATTGGATTAATTCACTTTTTATTCCTCTAAATTTTATTAGATAAATGTAAAAACATCTAAAAAACATGTATAATCATATTTTAGTTTTTTTATTTATTCCCACCAATACAATGACTAGTCGTTTACTACCTTTTAAAATAATATTATTTTATTATTATTTTATATGACCCAAAGTTGTGTGCAACGTAAGATTTCAAAGAAACTCGTGTGTGTGTATCGGGTACACGATCAAACATAGCATCTACTTTAATGTAAAATGAATATTTAATTCAAAATATTAAAAAATATGAATATATATTTTTCTTTATTTACGTGGGATGTTACAGTACACACCATGATGAGTGATTTCAGACCATGTACTTAAGAAAAGTGAACATTGAGATAGATTTGGTATAATGTGAGGTATACATGTTTGATGTAGAAATCATGTATATTTGGAACAATACATGTATCCCCTACATAAATGTGTTCTATTGGATCATCACCATGGATTTGGAATATGACTCATGACTCAACAATTCTCCGAATTTTTTAGAATATATCATTAAGATATAATATTTATGGAATTCAGAGGTTTTTTAATGATATATTGTTTTGGGAGATCATTTCCAATAGGATTCAATAAATTCTTGTATTTATAATCCTATGATGTGTTGATTTGTGTGATTCAAGTATTATGTGTGGTTCATGAGTTTTTTTATCATAATTGAAATGGTATTTAATGGTTAAATTTTATCTTTTATTTCTGATGATACGAGATAATGGGACAAAAATATATAATGGGACGAATTTTTAGTATTATTTCTTATGGTTGGAGTGGTCAAAATTCTAGAACACTCACATGAGGTTTTAGATCGAATGTATAAAGATCAGTTTGGTTGTGACCATCTCGATGGGATGAAAATTTTGCCGGGTGTTTATGATTGGGTTCCATTAAGATGATGTTGAGTAGAATATTAGGGATTCTTGTTGATTTTCATTGGGGAGACATAATAAATAGGGATTATTAAAATGCTAGGGATACTGGTCGATGTATTCTTTTGATGGTCTATTTTCGTATTTTTATCTTATGCTAAAGATTCTCTATGATTTTTCCTTCTCTTAAGGTGTCCATAATGATCATTTATGATTCAATTGTATGTATGTTGTAGCTTTTGGATTGTCCTATTTTTTTTTGTTTTTTGATGAGAACTATTTGGATGAATTAGATTGGGTATTGGAGATGATTTCTTATGAAATGGTTTACCAGAGGTTTGGCTGTTATAGAGGAAAACCTTATAAGGAATCATATTATCTTCATGTTATTATTTTTTTAATTTTAGGATTGTTATATGGGCATGGATAGAGAGATTTTGGTGAATAATAGGAGCCATTATTAGGATATTTATTTATTGTATATCCCTAGGTACCTTGTGAGACTTTATTTTCATTTGAACATGAGTAGGGTTTATAAGAGATCATGGTTTCTATTTTATGAATGTTGAGATTTAGGATATTAAAGAAACCATAACTAGTTAACTAAGTGTTCATAGACCCTAATAATTTGTCCATGTTGATGATTGGTTTAGGAGTTAGATCGAACATTGTTTTGATGAACATTAGTGATTATTTTCAAATAGTTTTGAATAGGATTTTATATAATTTTATAACCTTAGGATATCATTTATAGGATTTTGGACTTGATATAATACTTTTTACGCACCTCCATTGGATGGTATTGGTTAGATAATCATAGGGAGATAATATGAGATATTGAGGAGTGAAACCCATCTCTAGGACTAGATTTGTATTTCCCAATCTAGGGATTGAATGTATGTGATATTTATTATTTAATGGACCCATAGTTCCATTCTTACCCACCTAAAAATTATTTTATGGATCCAATATTTTTTGAAGTTTTATCATATTCAGGAAAAGTTATCTTTGTGTTAAAATAGTTCTTTTCACCACATTATAACATTGAATTGGATTCCAATATCCTTTAGATTTTTTTTTGTTTTCTTGTATTCTTATCATTAAATACTTTGGTTTGATATTCACGTATACTGAATTCTAGTTTATAGTAAGTATTGTTTATATTTGTAGGATGAACCAGATGTCATGTGGTGGGTGATCGATGTATTATGAATCCTCTAACATGGGCCATAAAGGAGTTAGATTTACTAGGTGTGTCTGGATTAGAGCCTATATTTGGATTTGACCTATTTTTATTATGTATCTCTATTTAATTAATTTTTCTCACGTTATTATTTTTCATGAAAAATTAATATTATTTATCTAGACCAGGAATACATCTTTTTCTTGCACTTATTTTGATATTAGATGTCTGGTCCACCATTATTGGTGGCATACTATATATTTATTCTAATCCACTATAGGAAATTCTTGGTTTGGGATAATACTGTATATTATTTTTCATGATACATCACATGATTCAATGTGAATCATGTGGAGATTTAGTGGATCTTGATTGAGCATAGCCACTAAAGTGGTTTCAGGGGATAGGGTTTGTGTATCTGAGGATTCATGGAATCTAGGTATATGATATGGCTTAAATAAGTAAGTTGAACCTATTGAATTTATTTTATTTTACATTTATATTCGGTATTTTTCCATACTAGTGGGTGATCGATTGATACATGTTTTATCATTCTTCATGTTTTTATTAATGTGTTACGCAATTCATTTGATATAACATGTTTTTATTTATTTATTTATATTGAGTACTCTCTTGCTTGGGGATTTTTTGAGTTAGTTTATTTATTCATTTTTATTGAACTCTGAATAGGGGTTATAGTCATGAAATATTATATTTTAGACCCTTTCCACTATTCATAATCATTTAGCATATGAGGTGGAATCCGTGATGCCTTGTGGAGAGTTTGATTTGGTGAAAAGTCAATTAGACATTGATGGGTTCTCTTTGAAATTCTATCAGATATATCTATTATTATGATTTGGGTGGTTGTTATAACGGTTTTCAGGGAATGAGTTATAACATGGGATGGATACCATAGTTTTTTATCATGAATACCTTTATGGATATGAAGTGTCATTTTCTATAGAAATAAATTGTTGTTCCTCGATTATAAATCTATACTTTTGTGATATCACATAGCGTAATGAACATGTGTTGATGGATTTTTGGAATGTTTTAGTTTTTTCCACTTAGTCAATGGGAAATTGGCCAATGTTCATGCATCATTATAGAGACATATGATTCACCATATGTATGTCTATCTTTTTTTACTAATGACAGATCATTAGTGAATAAAATTTCATACATCAACCAACTATTTGTTTCACATATATCTATTTCGTGGAATTATACTAATTATATATACTGTTTCTTCTTATTATATGTTATGGGGATCTAATAGAGGGGTGTTTACTGATAATGGAGTTGTATTCCCTTCATTGAGGGATGATTGGGGTCCCTTTTGGGAGAATGAGGGTTTTGGATTCCATGATTCTATTCTTAGTGGTTTAGTGAATGTATGTAAGGTGTAGAGGTGTTTTTATTAGTCTCGTGATTCTATAAGATACTAATTTTTATGATCTCACATGTTTAGTTTTCATCAGAGGGAGTTGTTATTTAAAGGAGTAGTCTAAAGGGTCATGTGACAGGGAGTGTGTACCTACAACCACCGGGACATGGGTTAGAATATCTAATATTCTATGGTGGGAACATTGGTTTCTCATATCACTATGATGTGTTTTGGAATGAGGATCCCTAATTTTTGATAGGCAGAGTGCTGGGAGTTATCATAGTCTCACAGATATCAAGAGAGAGATGATTCTTTTGGATTTATTGCAATGTTAATCTAAATTTTTTTTAGTACATTGAATAGTGAGATAATATTTTAGAACTAAGGTTTTTTTGTAACCAGATTAATGGGTGGTCCTATGGTTGATCTTGGAATGAGGTAGATTCTTATGCTATTAGGAGGAATATTGAGGGACTCTATCTTATTAGAACAAACTATTTGAGTAGAATTATCATTGGGTATAATAACAGTAGCCTATGATTTTTTTGAATTGGGTTGTAATATTTTGAGAGACTTTGAGAGTTTCTTAGAAAAGATAACATCCTTGATGATTAGTGTTTTTTTCGTAATATTTTTTTTGATAAATCCTACTTATATGAGGGAATTTTTTTATGGGTTCTACATGGGGTTCATTTTGCTGAGTGTGTGTATTTGGATTGTGTTCTACTTTTAATAGAACCCAAAGTTCATTGTCATCGTGGTAATATTGTGGATATTCATAATGGAGTTGTGTATGGAGTGCCTTATAGTGGGGAGAAAAAAGCATATCATTTTATGATATGATCCTTATTATAAATTGGTTTTTGATCATGGTGAACATCATTAATGTTGTTCATATAATTTTTCATAATTGTAAATTTTGTATTGGAGTTATAGTGTTAAAGAGTCATCCACATCTTGTAAATGTATTGGGTGTTGAATAGACCATGGGTTGTAGAGGTTGGTGTTGGATGTGGGAATGGATAAGTATACGGTTATGGTTGGAAGTAGTAGACTAGATGTAGTTTCATGTCACTCATAATTAGTGTGTCATGGTAATTATAAGAAAAATAATTTGATTGTTCAGATATAATCACAGTATTTGGTTCTCAGGGATAGACAATGGTTGTTTCCTTCAAATTAATCCTCCTATATTATTGTATAATAACTGATAGAGGGATGGTGGATCAGGGATCCAATTCATTCTTAGGATTCCTTAATGAAGCATCCCTCATCATCAGTTAGTGTTAATATTATCCACAATACAACATACACACACTGAGGGTGATGTAGAGTAATAAGGTTCACCTCTAAAATTAAAATGATTATTCATCAGTCTCATAAAAATTTAACTAATTGCATATGTATAGTTTAACCATATAGGTACAATGACCATGGTTTTTCATTGTACTCTTGTTTAAAAAAAATACCGAACTATGATAGTTCTTCCAAAAATGATACAAGGATAAAGAATAAAAATCGAAATACTTCTTGAAAAATCATTCATTTTTTGATATAATAATTCCCTTCCATTTATTCTATAGCTAGTATAAAATAAATTATAATATCTTCACATTTGTAGAAATATTCCTAGCCACATCTTCTTCCACATATATTCTTATTCTTTTTAAATCTATTTTTATTTTTTACATAAATGACCTTCTTTTTTAATCACATCCTATAAATTTAGAAATATAAAGATAATATAATAATATTTAATTTAAATTTAAACCAATAACATCTATTAAAAAAATCAACTACTCCTATATCATTTTGTTCCTTTAGATCTTGTACTATTTATTGGACATCGTTGATGCTTAGAGGAAAAAAATCATTGATATTGTTAGTAATCAACTATATCATCCCTGAATTCACATCAAAAAAATTCTTATAACTGATTCAAAACTCAGAACATGGATTTTACCGTGTCCTGTTGTAGAAAGTTTGACCATTTTACTTTCAAGAGGCCTTTCACAATTGTTTTAGTAATCTTGATTATATCCATTTTGATTTTCTACATTGAATATTGACTACAACTTGAATATCAATGAATGAGTTCACCTATATTATACAACATCCCATAGGTATACCCAATAAAAACCATGTGGATCACCACATACATTTTTTATTTTTCCATTTTAGACAAGAACACTAGAAGATCACATCATAGAAAAAAAAATTCATTTCACCTTTGCTGTTTCATATAGAAACAAAATCAATGCACCATATCCACAAAAACTCCCAACCACGACAATAGCCTTTCACATATTGATGTTATGTCTCAATAACATTCCCACCAATATGGTTGTGTTCATATTGTCTTATCCCTAATTTCTTACAAGAATCATTGTAACTTCATGATTCATATAACAACCAATTGGAACCTTCCAACATCAAAAGAGGTCTGAATCATGATAAAAAATCCTGATATTTATCAATGAGGACCATAATTATTAGAACCATCTAATTTAACATTAAATTGGGTTGTGTATTGAAAAAAATAATGGATACCCAAATATATCCACTTAAAAAAAATTTGAATCTCACTATTCACAACTACAGTCATAGCTAAAATCGGGGGAAATTTTTTACCAAATTGGATTTTTTTCATACATGGAATTTTAATCTCTTTGTAACACTGGATAAAATGAAATGCATCATCAAAATATAAGTCTATAACTTAATGAGGGGTTATTTAGTGTAACTCCACAACCCCAGTAACCCAGAGTCGGTGTATTATTACATAACATTATCCTGATATAAGTAAATCATGTCCCGAAAGACATATCAGTTTAGTAGCCTTGGAAGTACTAGATACATTCATAAGATTTACATTACTTTATAAAATGAAAAACAAAAAAAATTGTCTTCGTTAACCATTGTCATATTCCATAGGTTATCCTTAAAGGTTAGTCATAATATACCTATTCGCATCCTGGAAAAAATAAAACATAGAAAAAGTGAGATCAGATGCTCAATAAGGATAACAATATAGCGGAATCCTTCATAAATAAGCATAAAAAATTTAAGGAAATGTATAATACTAAAACATAATCCTTTTAAACATAATCTTATACATAATATGGAAAATATATATCAAATAATTCCATTTAATCATTCACATGGATATTCTACTAGTCGAATAATGACATGCAATATCAATAGACACTTTTATAACGATGAAATGTATAATGACAGACTTCATAACCATATATTAAAGGCCATGTATAATGACCCATACTTTACATACATTGTTAGTACTTCAAAATTGAAGTACACTTACTACACCATATAACAAAACCATGAAAGGAACGTATAGGTATAGTGTCTTTAGAAACTGGGAAACATAAACAACTGGTTCATAAAGCGTCTACACTGTCTCCCATTTATTTCATCATATCTATAGTCCCTTTTGGAATATCTTACTTAATAACATTCTTCCTGACCTGGGGAAGGAAAATATACAAAAGGGTGAGCTCAAATTCTTAGTAAGGGTAAACAAAAGAAAGATTAATCACATCATATTCATAAGAACATAACATTTTAGAAATATTACCCTGCAAAAGAAATCATAATTTCATAACATGGGATAAATCATGGTAGTGAAATGTAATCACAATAATCATACCATAAATCATGAAGCTTTTTTGCATACACACATAATCATAGAGAATCATTTCTTATTAGTCAAGACTCATTGCCAAGACTATCTTAGTGGACAAAGTCCATTTCTAAACCGAGTTCATTCCTCATTTCAGTCCTGTTTCACGGAACCGGTTTAACCTGCCGTTCCAGCCATGTCTATCTCATGAGATATAAAATCTTTACCCAATGCATTGGAGGGAGATGTAGGTCCCACGCATCTCATAATGATACCATTCTTATGTGTGCCACAAAATCGTAAACCATACATCATAGCATAACCCATGTAATAAAAATGGGATTCATAAACATCATGACATCATAAAACAATTCATATAAGATAAAGGAATTCATAAAAATAATTCCATCGCAACATAATAAAATAAATGTAACAATAGGGATAGAAACATAACCCTTTATTATCTTAGATGGAAAATAATTTTGATAAAACACTTGAACTTCGTTCTTGAGGAAAATATCCTTTCTACTTTAAAAACAATTTTCCTTTCTTAACATGTCATACAATTCTAAACTAAAAGAAGTTGATTAAAAATAAAAATGAAAACTTGTAAAGGAAGCTTCTTGGAAATAATGTTTTAAAAAACCATTCATGCCGTATAAGTTAAGAAAACATTCTTCTCATACTTTTGTCAGAAAACTCAAAAAGTACCTCGTACAAAAAAAGACAAAAGATTCCTTTCATATCTTTTATGAAAAACTCACCAAAGGGTAAAATTGGATTTAAAAAATTTTAGGTGGATGGAAATTATATTACATATTTAGGAAACATGGATGTGGATGATAAAATACTCCCTAGTAAATTCTGAAATATAAACAATCTCGGATAAAAATAGAGATTGCGAGATTGTCCTTACCTTAGATTCGATTTGCTTCGTAAGTGTCCGAACCTCCTGCATAATGATTTAAATAATGTCATTGACATAATCCAGAATCATAATCATTGTTATGATATCATTTATGGTCATATTCTTAGCTTATCATTAGTAATATTTCATTGCTACTTGTTATTCGGGTGTTTATTACTTTTTGTTCTTATGCGTGTTTTGTCGAATAAATTCTTCTTCTTCTTTTTAGGTTATAGATACCTCATTTCCAGAATGGTATTAGTGTAATATATATCATATTTATTCACTCAATTCATTTATGAAATCATTAAGAAATGAAAATCATGCAGAACGAGTCACATCATATCATGGAGACGGTATTCCGTACGTACGCACGAGCGATGATATCGTTCCTGTGATCGTGGAATTGTATTGTAGTGTATGTATAATATTTCTTAATAAATATAAATTTACAATAATAATATATATTCATTCTTTACACCATTATACCCATCCAAGTAAGGTGGTGGTGGAAAATGGATTACACCACGGCGTGGAGACGGTATTCCGTACGTACGCACGCGCGATGATTTCGTTTTCCGTAGGATGGACAGATTGTGAAATAGGGTTGTTTCATAATTATAATAACACATCAGTATATGAGTAATACTGATGTTATTACTTAATAATGAAAAAAATAAAGAAGAAGAAGTGGAAGAAGAAATAAATTTGAAAGAATCGGTAACAGACATTACCTCTTCTTTGAAGCGCTTCTTTGAGACCTCCTTTTAGGGCACTAAAATCGGTCTTTGAAAAGACCAGGACCTCTAGGATGTTTCTAGGGAAGTGGAGAGGAGAAATTGTCAGGGGTGTCCGAGCTTGAATCCTCAAAGTGGTGTGAGGAAGAGAGGGAGGAGGTTCCCTTTTATAAGGGATGAGAGGGGCACCTTTGGAAAAACTAAAAATATTATTTTATTATAAAGCCATATTCGGTTTTAAATAGCTCAAATTGATTTATTTAGAAGCTAAGGTGGGGATGGGTCGAAATCCTCTCATAAAATAGAATTTGGACAACTTTAGTTTACTATTGTAACCTGATCATTTAGATTTAACTTTAAGTTAGATAATTTTACTTTTACTGTGTCTTTTTGTGTTCTTACAATATAAGGTTAATAAACTTGGTATAAAAAGCCAAACGAACCCCAAGTTGTTTATTATTAATATATATAACCTTATATAAGTCATTTGGCCGATCCTTCGATTTTTAGTAATAAAATAACAATTAATAATATAATATTTGTTTTAAAAACTATTTTATGTCAATTTTGATACTATTTAGTAATTGATTTTTGTGAAAACCATAACAGAAATATTAATTCGAAAGAAGTTAATTAAATCAATAAAAAAATGTCATATTAACCTATAAAATTTGTGTAATTCATAAAAAGTATCAAATTACATTTATTTGGGTATTTATAACATACATTATGTCAATATTTCATTAATAAGATAATTACTGCATCATATTTTTGTCATAAATAAATTAAATTATATAATTTCTAAAAATTACAAATAAAATACCATTATGTAGGAAATCTTTTTATCTTTCTAATGAATATTTATTGATGAATTTTCCTTATGCATAACCCTATATTAAAAATTATTTTCTTATTAAACTTTGATTTTAACTATTTTAACCCTTCCTTAAATAAATTAATAATAAATGTCCTAATCTAATCCACGTGGGCCTAAATGGTCATATATTAATACTAAGGTTGTTTTTGGTCGAATTAAACTTATACAATAGAATTAGGACATGTGTTAGGGTAATAATAATTTCATTTTAACCCTTAATTACCCTATTTACTTTTAACCGTGGTAAATAAAAGTAAAAAGTTACTATTCACCAAAAATTATTTCCATCTCATTGAACCACATTTTACTTACTGACATCAACCGTGTCTCTCGGATTTTTGAAATTCCACTCAAAGAAGCGGTAAAATTAAGTTTTATATAAATTTGTAAATTCTCTAGGAGGTGGGTAAAAGACGGTGAAAAGTTCAATAAAATATTTATACATCTAAAATTATTATGAAATTATTCTAATGAATTACATTGATCTCATAAAGGTATTATGTATCAATTTTGACCTAAAATAAATTTAAATAAAATAAATAATTATTTAAATAAAAATTCGGTTTTTAAATAGTAACCTAGTGTTTTCACTATTCATCAAAAATTGAATGTTTCCAGAAAAATACCAAAATTTCACCCTAGGATAATTTCGATATTCTGAATCCAAAAATGAAGTCCATTTTGAAAAATAAAATTTTTAAAATTTCAAAAAGTGGTTATTACTATTCATAACAGCTAGTTTTAGTAATATTTCAATAGCATATCGTTGTTTAGTGAAACTCGGTATTGCGTACAACACAAGCTATCAAGGAAGGTCGTGATTCCATGTAAAGCAAGCCAAGCAAGTTTTTGTGTATTGAAAGATTCCTTTGATGATTTATATAACATAAAAACAAAATATTTCTCATAAAAGTCTCGGGTGTTACATTCTACCCCCCTTAAAATGAATTTCGCCCTCGAAATTCGTCACTTTGTAACAAACAGATGAGGATACCTCTCCCTCATCATATCCTCAAGCTCCCATGTAGCTTCTTCTAATTGGTGGTTCCTCCATAAAACTTTCACCAAGCTAGTGGTCATGTTCCGTAGGACTTTTTCACTACGATCGAGAATCTCTATCGGTTTTTCTTCATAAGAAAGATCTTGTTCCAGCGGTACAACTTCTGAGCTGAGTACATGTGAAGGATCAGGTATGTACTTTCTCAGGAGAGATAAATGGAATACATCGTGAACTTGAGAGAGATTCAGTGGAAGCCCCAATCGATAAGCTACCTTCCCAACACGATCCAGTATTTCGAAAGGACCGATATACCTAGGGCTCCACTTTCCCTTCTTTGAAAATCTCATTACTCTCTTCCAAGGAAATATTCGTAAGAACACTTTATCACCCACTTCAAAGTCTAAGTCCTTTCTTCGATTGTCGTCATAACTTTTTTGTCAACTATGAGCTTCTCTTATGTGTTGTTGAATAGATCAGACCTTTTCTGCCATCTCATCAACAAGATCAGGTCCTAATAGCTTTCTTTCCCCAACTTCATCCCAGAAAGTTGGAGTCTTGCATTTCTTTCAATAGAGAGCTTCATAAGGATCCATCTGAATACTGGAGTGAAAGATATTATTATAAGAAAATTCCACCAAAGGTAGGTGTTGATCCCAACCAACTTTGAAATCCATTGAGAAAGCTCTCAACATATCTTCTAGAGTTTGAATTGTCCTCTCAGACTGACCGTCTGTCTGAGGATGATAAGCAGTGCTGAAACTCAGCTCTGTATCCAGAGTATGATGGATACTTCACTAGAACATTGAGGTAAAACTCGGATCTCGATCAGATATAATAGAAAGTGGTACTCCATGCAATCTTACCACTTCCTTCACATATATCCTAGCAAGCATATCCAGAGAGAAATCATCTCTAACAGCGATGAAGTGTGCCGACTTTGTAATAGGATCAACTATGACCCAAATAGGATTATTGCCTTTGGATGTTTTAGGAAGTCCAGTGACAAAGCCCATAGTGATGTTTCCCCATTTCCATTCGGGTATGGGTAATGGTTGTAACATCCCCTTAGACATATGTCTCTCAGATTTAACTTGCTGACAAACCAAGCATCGAGAGACATATTCAGAAATATCTCTTTTCATGCCATCCCACCAGAAGTACTCTTTCAGGTCCCTATATATCTTCGTGCTTCCTGGATGAATAGAGAATGAAGAACTATGAGCCTCATACAGTAGATCCTTCTTTAATTCAGGGATGGGAGGAACACAAACCCGATTCCTGAACTTTATTATCCCATAACAATCAAGGTTCAATTCAGGAACATTTCTCACCTTATTTTGTAACTCTACATCTTTTTTATGTGCCACTTTATTCATAACATGTATAGATGGTTGAACATTCATTTGAGAAAGATACGATTTTCCCCTTTGATTATAATTCCAAGATCCATCCTTTGTAAATCCATATATATTGGATCTTTTGTGATCCTCATCATGGATAAACTGGCATGGTCTTGTCGACTTAATGCATCTTCCACCTTGTTTGCTTTCCCAGGGTGGTAATGAATTGAGCAGTCGTAATCCTTAATCAGCTCCAACCATCTTCTTTGGCGCATATTTTTCTCCTTTTGTGTGAAAATATAATTTAAAGTTTTATGATCAGTATAAATGTCACACCTTTCACCATAATGATAATGCATCCAAATCATTAATGCAAAGATTACCACAGCTAACTCCAAATAAATAGTTGGGTAATTTTGATCATGGATTTTCAACTGTCGTGAGGCATAATCTATCACCATATCATTTTGCATAAGAACACACCCCAATACCTTCTTGGATGCATCACTGTAGATCACAAACCTTTCTCCACTACAAGGCAGTGTGATCACAGGTTTACTGGATAACCTTCTTTTCAACTCCTTGAAATTCTCTTCACATTCCTCCATCCAATCAAACTTAACTACTTTACGAGTCAACCTGGTGAGTGGATTAGATAATCGTGAAAACCCTTTCACAAAATGTCGATAATATCCATCCAAACCAAGAAAACTTTGAATCTCAGTTACTGTTGTTGGTCTCGACCATCTTTTAATAACCTCTATTTTTTCTGGATCCATAGATATCCCCTCTTTTGAGATTATGTGACCCAAAAATGAAACTTTTTGAAGCCAAAATTCACACTTGGTAAATTTGGCATAAAGCTTCTCTTTTCTTAGGGTCTTCAATATAATTCACAAGTGATCTTCATGTTCTTCCATGCTCTTTGAATATACGAGAATATCGTCTTTAAAGAATACCAAAAACTGATCAAGATAGTCTCTAAAGACTATATTCATCGGATCCATGAAGATAGCAGGGGCATTAGTAAGACCAAATGGCATCACTATAAATTCATAGTGTCCATACCTTGTACGGAATGCGGTCTTTGGTATATCCTCCCTTTTGACCCTTAATTGATGATACCCTGAACGAAGATCAATCTTGGAAAAGTATTGAGCTCCGCGTAGTTGGTCAAATAAGTCATCAATGAGCGGGAGATGATATTTGTTCTTGATAGTGATCTTGTTAAGTTCTCAATAATCAATTCAGAGTCTCATTGATCCATCTCTCTTCTTAAAAAATAGAACAGGTTCTCCCCAAGGTGACACACTAGGGCGTTTTAACCCTTTCTCAAGATTCTCTTAGAGTTGCTTCTTCAATTCTTGCAACTCAATTGGGGCCATTCTATAAGGTGTCTTTAAAATAGGCAAAGCACCCGGTACGAGTTCGATTGAAAAATCAACTTCACGATTTGGTGGAAGACCCGACAATTCCTCTATAAAGACATCGTCACACTCCCGTACAATGGGAATATTCTTAATCGTGATATTCTCACCAACCATTTGAGATAAATAACCTTCATTTAGTGGAATCAAGACCCATAAGATGGAAGAAATTTCCACTTGAAGGTTATGTCCATCCTTGCATCGATAGACGATCAAATATTGATCTGGAATATGAAATGTGACTTCCCTTATTTGGCAATTGATATGAGATCCATATAGAGAAAGACAATCCATGCTAAGAATCACATCAAATTACACTATAGGGAGGATCACAAGATTTGCAGGAAGCACTTTCCCACAAACTTCAATTAGAGAAGAATTAAAAAAATTTGATGCGACTGTTGTGCCATTAGGGGTTGTCACAGATAACTAAACATCTAATTGTTGAGGGAATATAGTGATACCCTTAGAAAATTCTTCAGAAATAAATGAGTGGGTGGATCCAGAATCAAATAAAACATTTTCTACTTTAGATTGGATGGTAAGAGTACCTTTCACCACATCGTTATCCTACTCCACATTGCTGATTGAAATTTCATGTGACTTTCCTTTGTCTTTAGTCTTAAGAGTTTGTTGACGTCGATCATCATCAACAACACTTGGATTTGGGCATTGATTGGCATAATGCCCCATTTCCTTGCACTTGTAACATTGTCTAGGAGGTTCACACTGTGTAGCCTTTTCATTGTTCGCAGAACTAGACATCTTCTTCCCATCATTGCAGCATCCAAATGCCCAATGACCTTCCTTTCCACATTTTAACCATTTACTTGTCCCTTTAAGAAAACTCCCTCCATGTTTCTTTCCACACTTTGAGCATAAGAGAAAACTCATCTTCTTTTCAGTGTGCTCTTTAAATTTTCCTTTGAATTCCATTTTCCTCTTCTTATCAAACCCGTATGACTGATGGGTTACTCCAATCTCCATCTTATCTTTGAGAGCACATTGAACGATTTCCTCGTAGCTATTGAAGTCCCTTATGACTAATGCCCTTCGAGGACTTGGTTTTAAGCCACTAAAAAATCGATCAATATTACTCTTGGGTTGTATAATAATACCAGAAGTGCACCTTGAAAGTCTTGTAAAATTTGCTTCATAGGTACCAATAGATTCATCATCCTTTTGCTTTAGTTCAAGAAAATCCTTCTCCATATTTTTTCAGAGAATACGAGGGAAGTACTTATTGAAAAATAAGTTCTTGAACTCGTCCCATTCCATGGACTCAATTTCATCTCATGGTCTCATATTCTTGATAAGAATCCACCATTGATCAGCATCACCTTCCAAATGATACACTGCTAAGATGACATTATCATGTTCAGAACATTGAAGAATTGAAAATATCTTTTCAGTAGTACTGATCCATTGTTCAGCAACTAATGGATCAGCAGACCTGTTGAATGAAGGTTGACGTTTTCTCATGAAGGATTCAATAGAATGTTTCTCCTTCCTTTGCTCGTTTGGAAGTCCTACATGATTCATAGCTTGAAAAAGTTGTGTGAGCATGGATACATGATTTTCCATTCCAGCTCCCATAATGTTTAGTTGTTTAGGGGGACAATCATTGCATTTCCCGTCGCATTTTGCATTAACATGGTTCCTTCGGGTTCCAGCCATTAACTAAAACCAAGAAGAATAGTGTGAGCAACACTAATTATAATAGGAAAACCACATAATCAAGAATAAAATTTCACACTTAAGGTCTTATCCTAGGTTATTCATGGCCATTTCTAAAACCCTATGATTGTGTTCTATGCTTAGACATATCCTTATGAATTTTTCTAAGGCTTTCACATCCTAGTTTCCAAAGGTTGACTATACCTTTCCTCTAATACCAACTATAATGATCCATTCATTACATACATTGTTAGTACTTCAAAATTTACATACACTTATTACAACATATAACACATCCATGAAAGGACTGTATAGGTATAGTGTCTTTTGAAACTGGGAAACATAAACAACTGGTTCATAAAGCGTCTACACTGTCTCCCATTTATTTAATCATATCTATAGTCCATTTTGGTATATCTTACTTAATAAACTTCTTCCTGACCTGGGGAAAGAAAACATACAAAAGGGTGAGCTCAAATGCCCAGTAAGGGTAAACAAAAGAAAGATCAATCACATCATATTCATAAGAACATAACATTTTAGAAATCTTTCCCTGCAAAAGGGATCATAATTTCATAACATGGGATAAATCATGGTAGTGAAATGTAATCACAATAATCAGAACTTTCACGAACCATCCTGGGTCGCCATCCGACCCAGTGCCCGAGCCGGCCCGCGACATGGACCGAGGGGCGTTCCTAATCCCCACGGGCTGGCAACTAGTGTCGGGCATCAAAACAAGACAAGTGGGAACTATTTCTCCCAGTGGAAATAAATAAAATAGCGGAAATTTATAAGAACTCAAAGTAAATAAATGAACATGAAAAGAAAGAACAGCCAATGAGACACACTAACCTGGTCTCGAAAAAAACATATCGTGACTCTGAGAGTCACTCTCCACACCACAACCAAGTCTCGCTTGTGAAAAACAAGCTCAAGTCAACCTACAACATAACTAAAAATAGGAAAACACTATAGGCGTGAATATTAAAACGCAGTAGGTAGGCCTGACTAATTCTATTCCCAAAGAACATACCATTAAATAAAGGATTCATTAATTCCATGTTTGAACTATATTGTACAAAATATGGGTTTTTTTACACACAATTTCATTTTTAATAAGTATCAGTCCATTGCCCTTTATAATTAAAAAAAATTTAATGCTTGAAAGGAACAGGTGCATTGCATTTTAAAACATTTTTGAAAACAATTAGTGAACCAAACATTAGTTATTATCCAAAAAGGAAAACCACTCATAACACACAACACACGCCAAGGGCACTGGGAAAAATGGCACACATGAGCCAGCAACCGAACTATACTTCTCAATCGTGCGCCACACAGAAATAAACACTAAATAAAACATGGGTCGAACCAAGGAGATCGCGAACAATCCATAACGTACTATACATCCGACTCATCCTAAATGCATGCCCTAACTCGATGACGTCATAACGCCCATACCACTACCCGATATAGCCATGCATGGCCTAACCGGGGGGCCCAATCCCCATAGCAGTAATAACTCAGTATTCCCCTACTACGGGGCCACTGGCCAGTGCGTGGTTTAAACTAGTGCAGCAATCATTCTCAGAAAATTCACTCAATATGCCAGGTTCCCATGTCAACACAAGCAATAAAAAGGGGGTGCGTCCACAATGTAAATTAATCAGTCACGATGCACAAACATCACACATAGCTCATGCAATCAACGCACACCAAATATCACCCCCCGAGTGGGTTTTCCAAAATAATCTATTTTATTAAAGTGCCAAACGGGCCTTCACAAATTTTAAAGTAAAACCTCATTTCTCAAAAAGCTGAAAACACTTGTTCAGAAGAAATCATTTATCTTTAAAACTAGAAGTACATTTGAAATGCCGTGAATTATGTTTAAAGTCCAAACAGGCATCCTTTCAATACTGAGTGTCCGATCGTCAGGAAAACATTTCAAATGTCGTGTATAAAATAAATGGCTCCTTTACACAAAATTATCATTTAGAAAATAATTATCTTCTTTTATTTCTCATTCATTAATATTAATAAAACATCAAGCAATTAATAATTTCTAAATCTGAATGTAAGTGCAGTGGGGACCTACATCGACTCGCCGCTCGATCGTGAAGACATGACTCGCTTCGCATTTGCGCATTAGCACGCGCAACCCGATAACCGCAGTGTCGTGGACTTCCGCTGATGACACGCTGCAACAACCGCATGACATTTAAAACTGGAAATATTTACCCAACTCAAACAAGATAAATTTATATCCTTAATAATTATTTAATAAAACATTTTAAAAAATTATAAATAATATTTTAAACACCTTTTCCACGGATAACAACACTAGAAATTTTATTAATCAATTTTAAAAATATTTCGCATGACTTTAAATGCCAAAAACATCCCTCAAAACATCCTTTAAAAACCAAACCCACCTTAGCGCAACACCAAACCACCTTACAGACATGATTCAAACTATTAATATAATCTAATAAACCATTTAAAATGTTTATAAAACAATAGAAAATGAGTGTCACATGGTTTTACACACACAAAAGAAATTATTTACAAATCCAAAACGCAGTCTGACATTGCACGCACTCAAATAAAGTTTTAAAGTGTAACTTTCACCACCAAAAGGTTTGACGGAAAACCCATAAACCATATGAAAGACACAATTGAATAAACCACAAAATTTAACAAGCCAAGAACAAAAGCTTATAAAACAATTTAGAAGAAATATCTTAGCGTTAACCACTAAACTCAAGCAAAAACTAATTTTTCGACCAAACGCACTAGACGCCATATCAGAAAAACAGTTCTCACCACTTGAATGACATAAAAAGTTAACCGCACAATTCAAAAGTCCCTATAGAGTTCTTAGCAGAAAACACCCAATAATATGAACTATTTACTAAATAGTTTCAATGAAAATCAAACTTCAAATAAAAAAACATCGCACAACAATAATTAATTAAATAATATGTGAAACAAATTAAGAATTGTAAATAAATTTGTCAGATAACAATTAGACAGGGAACCACCTACCGTGGTGACGAAAAACCCCAAATACCAAAGCAAAGCTCCAATCGCGCACCGAATTCTCCGCAAACAACTCAAATAAACTCTAACATCAAAACAACAAACCAATTACACCAAAATTAAACCAAGCACGAAACTAAAACCCAAATTTCAACTCAATCGAATTGAGAGAAGAACAATCGAGGAAGAATGCACCTATAACAATGGTGTGAATGTACAACCGGGCAAGGGGAAGACCGTCAAAGGTGCAACGTATTGGAAAATTAGCCGGAAAAGAGGGCGGTGTGGTTGTGTGAAGGGGAAAGAGGCAGTGAGGTGGCTGAGGGGAGGCACCGCTAGACAAGAGGATCATCAGAGGGAAGAAGGGAACCGGTAGGATTTTAGGTCAGGTGTCATTTGGTTTCGTTTCCGGAAAGAAACACCGGTAGCAGAAGGAGATGCGGCTAGGGGAGGTGCACGCAGGGCTTCGAAGCGAGAAGGGTAGACGGGGTGATTCGGGTGGCTCGGACGAGAGGGTTATGCGGGTATCCGACCCGGGAAAAGAGGAGGCGATGCGGCTGTCCAACAAGGAGTAAAGTGCGGCCATGTGAGGGTGCGGCGGACCTGCTGGGCAAGGGTGGTACGGGCTGTCGGAAAGGGAGAAAAGGGCGGTGTGCGGTGCGGCCTTCCGGAGAGGGGAAGCGGCGGGTGGGCTGGAAAAGGGAGGAGGAGCGGAGCGCGGTTAGGGTTAGGAGTGGTGCGCTGTGCAAACAGGAGGGGGGGGAGAAGAGGCCTGTGTGACGAGAGAGAGGAGAGAAATAAAGGGAGAGAAAAAAAAATAAAGAAAAAAAAGAAAAGGGAAAAAAATAAAATAAAATAAAAGTGAAAAAATAAGGATAAATTTATATCCTAATAAATTCTAACAAATTTAATATTAATAAGGAAAAGATAATAATAAAATCAACCACAAAAAAACATTGTTTATTAGGAACGGACACCGTGCATGGTCACACACACGGTCATGCGCATAGTCGCTTTCCCGCAAAAGAAACCAAAAATTATAGAAATGACAAGGTTAAAAATATTAGCTGAAATAATAATAATAATAATAATAATAACAATAATAAAAATAAAACCAACCAAAATAATAACATCATTATTAATTTATGTTGGACACTGCAGACAGTCGCGTGTGAGGGTGCGTTCGCGCGCCTAGTCGCGATTACGGTCGAGTAATCGTAAAAGATCTCAAAGACCTTTTAAAAAAAGAACTGATTCAAACTGCAACACAAAATAACGGCTAAAAATAATTATATTAAAAGAAGTGTCAGTCGGGGTGTGAAAATTCTCCCCACCATGACACTTTCTGCCCCCAGAAAATCTCAAGAGACGAGGTCAACCAAGAGATCCAAGCAAGAACGCAAAGATTCTTAAAGCCAAACCTCAATCGCCCAAAGACTGAGCATTTAAAATGCCGACGACCTGAAACATTGAAGATCTCAAAAGCAGAACCACCAAGAAAAAGACCAACAACAAGGAATTCACCTCAAAATAGAACTATAACATGAAACACCTCGACCCCTAACTTACGGATCACCGGGGCCGCTCGAGATCTCCAAGAACACTCATCAAGCGACCCACTATATGAGCTAACCAATTAGCATGGACAAGGTCGGGCGGAGCAAAGGCAATGAGTTGCTCCACCAAGTGAATTTTGAAAACAAAGTCTTCCACAAGCTCGTCCTATGGTGGTCTCCCCACCATATTGGGATCCTTTTCAAAAGTAATGATATCATGATGTGTTTAAAGTAGGTTATTCTTATTTTGATATTCATCATAACCATTGATATTCATGATCAAATCAACAATCAAGATTATTGAACAACACTCCCACTTATAATATCTCAAGTACACGATGTGTTCTATAAACCCATCTTGAATTTTTTCATACAATACAACTCAAATGTACTGAATTTCAATGTGGTAACCTTAGAAAAAAATTATTTATATGAATATAATTTAGTGAAAAACATAAATCAAAGAGTTAATGTTCTATGAAACTAGACAACTTCCAAGTCAATGTGTGGTGGAAGAACAACATGTTTAATTAGGTGACATGGGAACATGAAGATGCATTAAAAATAAAGAACTATAAACTATTTTAGTGTATTAAATAATAATTAAGAGAGAGAAATTTATAAAGGGGGATTGTAACAGCTTAAAATTATAATTCAAGAACATTGTATTCGATAGCATGTTTTACATTCAACCCAAGCGTGTAAGGGAATATAATATCATGATAAATTACAATATAATAAATTTTTTAAATAAATTAAATCTATGATATAGATTTAAATACATGACATACTAGGTTAGCATACATCACACACAACAATGAGCTTTTTCATGGGCTTTCATTATGTGCCTCACCATGTTTTACCAAACAACAATATACTAATAAAATATTATTATTTAATATAATAAGATATAAACTAGATTTTAAATTAGTTGTTATGAATATTATTGAATAATATATGATAATTCATATATTAAATATCCAATAAAATGTTTTTACATTCATCTAATATATTTTATAGTCATCTGATAAGAGTAAACCTAATGCTATGCATAAAAACAGATATTTTTATAAAGGGAATTTTAAAGTCTTTTTATAAAGAAACAATATTAAATATAAATTTTGTATATTATAAATATTTTGTATTTAAAATTACTATTCATTTTTGAAATATGAAATAAAAATTCGGATAGTGTGATATTTTTTTAATTTTTTGGGAAATATTTCATTTTTTGATGAATAATGAAAAATACCGAATTTTAATTCCAAAATGTTCTATCATCAAATTTATTTAAAATGATAATTTTTTTTGTATATTTTATATATATATTTTATAATTTTTATATCAACTAATCTAATTTTTCTCAATTATATCAATTTAAATTTGAAATTGGATATAAAAACTTATTATACATTGGAACATTGTTATTTTAAAAACCCTCTTTATCATCCCCTCAATGAGATTATGTTCTAATTAATTTCTACTACTTATGAGATTTTAATTTTGTAAAATTGAATCAATATTTGTAATCTAAATATTATATTACATAAAATATGGTCAAATTAGTTTTATACCAACAGTATATGTTGAATAAGATTAAAATTAATTATAACAATTAAGAGAAAAATATACTTAATAAAGGGATAAACATTAAAAACAAGGCCTAGAATGAACTGTGAACTCATTCTAAAGCCATTTTTTTATCATATTTATACCATATAACAGATTTTATATAATTTTAATTGTTATTTGATTGAATATATATTGGAAAATCATTTTTGGAATTCCCTTTTAACAAATTTATAATAATGCAACTTGTCCTCCACTATAAAAAAGGGAGTCACCACTCCCACAGTTTTACACCTCTAAAGAACATTGGTTTGTCCAATATAATCACAAATAATCTCAAATAATTACATAAAATAATCCTAGATTCAACCCATTGTATATACATCCATCGAAATAAGTCGTTTGGTATTAACAAAAAAGTATTTTTTGAAAGCAAGTTAACATTATTCAACAATCACTTTCATTTTATTTATTTCTCAAACAATTAATTTATTCTTAAATCATGATTATATAAAAACCTTAGTATATTAAATATACCACGATGATTTCATTATAATATTTATACAAAAAATAAAGACAGATAAATCAAAATGTGATGCACAATCATCGATTGTGTGTACGACGAACTACAACCTCACGAACCGATGTCACTCATTATTCCATTTAACACATTTCATGGTTGGAAATAATGATGTATTTATAGATTATAGATTATATATATGATATATATAATGTATTTTTAGTTCATTAATTGTTATATATCACATAACTTCATTCATTCCACATTGTGGGGTTACGATAACATTGTTTGTGGACGTGTTAATTACTACCAACTCAAAGCTATGTTATTCGTTCATGTTATACATTGAGTGAATAAAGGATGGTTTTCGTAAACCCTTGTAAAATATATTATATAAATATTGTAATTTAATAATAATATGCATGTTAATTTATATCATTTATATTCCATTTTCATATATATTATAAGGAAATAGAATAAGTGGTCATGCGTACATATCACCGACCATTTCCACGAACGGTGCATTTCATAACATATCATAAAACATTATGGATTATTATAAACAAATATAAAATGAATATTTATGAAAATAGAATAATTATTTACATTATCGAGATGATATAATCATGATCTATGTAACATGAAAAAAATAATTTAATACATACTCAACAAACTATGAAATTTACAACCGAAATAGTGAAAATAATGAAAGATTATTGAAAAATGGTAAATAAGATATTATAATAAGTTAATATATGGTATTATAAATATCAAGATGGAACTATTAAAAGTTACTAACATTGTTAAAATTATTATACCAGAGGTTAAAAGAAATTCCATTGAAGGTAAATATAGAGTATAGGATTCTTGTGACAAATTTCATTCTGTGAGCCATCCACTATTTTATCCTATTAATTATTTAGTGTGGTTTATACACTGCCACTATTTATTTTTATATCATGAATACATTTTTCTTCATTGAATTTATAGTTTCATTTGGAATTATTTATTTCATGGGGAATATAATTCAAAAGTTTCCATTAGTAATGGATTCCTATCTCAATTTTCTTTCTATGAGGCATTCATTGTTTTGACCACATACTCCTTTTATGTGATATATCTACTATGAATTTTTATATATTATTCCACGAATTATTTTATCTTCATGGTAATTTGTGGTTAAATTTGAATTATTTCTCATAAGAATATTTTAATTCTATTTCACCAAGTGATAAATAATTTCACAACCTAATTACTTATCATTGGGTTGTATTAGTTCCTCATTATCGTTAAAATTCTACGATTATGTGTGTAAACAATTATCAATATGTATTATTCCATATCAAGTTTTCTTATATGGATTTAAACGTCACATACATATTCTATAAATTTATTTCTTCTCACATGAACATTAATGCATTTTCAAGGGTTTACTTCACAATATCATTTTTTTTCATGATTATTTACACATTAATTTCCATTGGAGGAAATTATTAGATAATTTTCTACCGACACCATTAATTTTATTATAAGTTATTTTTTTATGATGTATTTCAAGTAAATTTATAATTTTTACACTCTTTGGTACTCATCATGTTTTAGAAAATGTTTTTAAGAAAACCCTCCTTCATATCTCTATTTAGTTGGTGAACTTATTTTTTTAAAAATCATATTTTATTAGAATATTTTCAAAAATGGGTTTATCCATTTCAAAATGATTTATTAATGAAATATTTACTTTTTTTTTTATTTTTTACAAATTAATATTCTTTTCTCTTTTTGAAACATATATATTCCTAACCTTTTTACCATGAAAAAGTAATGTTCTTTTAGCATGTATGACATGTGTCGGTTTATCATTCTTCATTTATTCGGATCATCCATTGAAATTTTAAAAGGAATAATTTTAAAGAAATTATTTTCATAAGTTATTTTCAATGAAATGGATTTAATAAATAAAATATAAGAATTATATTTTACAATTTTTTTTTTAAAAAGGTTACTTATTGTATTTCAATTAATTAATGAAAACATACCATTTTTTCTAATCCATTAGAGATATGTTTTGTTAATAATCTCCATATTATTTATTTAGATGTTTAAGGATTGATTTTTAAAGGAATTTGTTGAAATTTAATTCCTTGATTAGTTTATTAGTGCCCTCGAATTATTCAATTTACTAGGATTATTAAACATTAAATTTACCCTATTATCCACATAACTTATTATAGATATTTGTTTTTAGTAAACTATATATAATTTTTATATATTCTTTTTAAGTTGTCTATTTTTTGATTTTCAAGGGAAATTATGATAAATCCGCAAACATTATTCATTATAGATAATTGATAAGGCGTATTGCTTATTAACTGAGTATATTATTTGATATGAGGATTGCTTTAGAATGGTAGTGATAGGTGGGTCCAAACATTATATAGTCCCTCGATGCATCAAAATGTTTCCATGGGAAATATAATTTGTGCGATTTAAATGGGTTTGTTCCTGTATTTTTAAAACATATTGTAAAAGGTCTCAAGAGTATAGTTTTTCTTTTGTGTCAGATAGGAAGTCCAATAATTAATCATTTCCTTCATTATGATTTAAATTTTTATTATTTATTACCCATGATATTTTTAGTATAAAAAAGCATATGGAAGTCATTATTTCTCACTTTGAAGATAATATGGTAGTTTTTTTCAGTTTATTACCTTTCCATATTGATTATACCTTATCAAATTATTTAAATGGTATGTGTTGTTAGTTATTTACATTTCCATATTGTTTATGAAATTCATTCTCAATTTGTTTATTATATAGAGATTGTCTTCATTTATTTAACATTACATAATGATTATTTCAATTTATTTATTATTTATTTTGAAGAATTTTACCTTTTTAATAATATCATTTCACCCTTATTATGTTCCCTTTCCATCTTATTCCCTGAGGTCGACTAATAAATATATTCAAGGATACAAAAATGGAATAATGTTATTATACTCGCTAAAATTTTGTTATAACTTCTCTATACAATAGTAAAAAAAGTCTCAGGTATGTTTTTAGTTTTCATAGACTACAAAATGGACTAGTCCTTATGAATTTGATTCATTATAATCATGCCAATGTAACGGTATTATACACTATATCCCGGCTTATGTGGGTCAGGTAACTACAATTAGTATCGTAGGATATTTAATTGCTACTTTAGAATCATGATTTAGATTACATATATTAGGTAACATAATGATAATATGGACTATGAGGAAAAGAAAAGAAGAAAATCATATAATTTTGGTAAAATATATATTATTTGGATCATCCATGTATTACATACATATCTTGATACTACACATGGATGTGGTTTTGACACCGATGTACATTGGGGTACCCACACTGAAATGGTGTGTCAGGCCTGATGATAGCATAACCATGTTTCCAATATTAAGCCTTACTACAAACAAAGTTTGACACTCATATGGGATATTATTAGGATAATTTACATTTTATTTACAAACCATTATGATGTATTTGAATATAGAATGGAAATGAATGATCTAGGTTAAACCTAAAGTGTTTTGGATTGATAATAAGGTGTCATAATTTAGATATCCTAAAAATTATTGTATGTTTATCTTAATGTAACTATTTTTACTTACACTATGATTTATAGTCTTATTTAATGGATGTAACATGATGGAATCATGTTAACATTGAACATAAATGATAAGGTGGTGACAATGAATAAAAAAAATAATGTTCTTATATAAGTGGATGATAAATTTTTTATTCTTAATCAGTTTTCCTAAAATATTTTTTTACAACATATACTTTAAGTAAATCCCAAACTCATTAAATAAGATAAGGATTGAGGTTTCTAGGAGATTGTGGGGAAGATACCATAGAGAAAGGAATTCTTCATTTCTATAATGAAATAAATGTGGATGGGGGAACCTAAAATTTTTTCTTAATGTAATTGTGAAATTATTTTTATTTGATTATGAATTATATAATACAAATAATTCCTCAGAAAATATGAAGACTTCTATTGAAGGGAAAAAACTCATCATAAGGACATACTTATGGTTTATTTCCATGAATATGGAGAACCTTGTAATTACTCAAGTCCAGGACCTCTTCTAATGGATCAAACATACAAAAAATGTGGGAACTATGTAGAAATTAATTGATGAAGTTATTTTGTATTTAGTTTGTATTGAAAACATCATTTAATTGAATATTTAATGAATAAGTTTCAATGATTTACATATAATTTATTTTGGAAATTATATCAATATGGTTTTAGAAAAATATCAACCAATAAGTTAGTTGAGCTAGAAACCATGACCGAAGGATGATAAGGGTTTCATAGATACCACTATTCTAAATGATGTCCCTGTAAAATTTTCCTTGTTTTTAGTAAAACAATTTGTTGAACTAATTTTAACGATAAACCCATAATATTAACTTTTTGGTTTATAGATTAATGTACTCACCGTAATGGATTTTGGGAATAGTATGAGAAAATATGAAAGAACTTTAACTCATTAATGTGTATTACGATATGTTAAATGTGTATTTTATTGATTTTAGATTCAAAGATAATTTATAAAAATATATTTCTTGGTGTAAGAGATAAATTAGGATTTGATCAAAGAACAAATAAAAATGAAATTCTTCTTCTAAAATTGAAATATATAATGTAATTATATTTCATTATATTATTTCATAATAAAATAATATCTCATTATTATGAAAAGGGTCAGAGAAAATATTTTCATAATAATATATTTTTTGGAACTCATGGTTTTCAAAATCATAAAATATTTTTTGTCTTTGAGGCCCTAAACCTTTCATCGATCATCCACCTATTTATGACCCATGAACTCATTCACTCTATATATATATATATATACATTTTCCATCTAAATCAATATTTTCACATTCTAGTAATGTTCTCTTACTTATAGACCAATTTATATGTTATTCCATGTGGCCTTTATGCTTCAGATTATTTCTTATTAAGTGGATAATTATTTAAATATTCTCATGATGTGGGATTTAAAAAAGATATTTTCAAATATAAAACATGATAATTCTATGATTGAGTTTAAATTATTAGGAATAAATTTATTTATTGTGGGGGAATGAAATTGACAAAAATTACAAAGCGAGAATATTTTCTTCAATATAATTAATGGAATGCAGCACTAAGCACATAAAATAATATAATATCCCATGATTTTAAAAAATACTTACTATTAAAAAACATCTTACAAATGTCTTACCATTCATGTCATTATGTGTTAGCATTAATTTCTGTAATGTCCTAAAATTTCCGTGTAAATATTTTAAATTATATGGAATTATTTCGTGACCAGCCACTGAGACGACACATGATTTAGAGGACCAGGTGCCCAGAATGTATTCTTGAACACAATTTAATGTACGTTTAGTAAACATGGGAGTGGGTTATTATCACATTTTAAGAAGTGCTCAGATAAAAAATCTAAGGGTACCATTGAACTTAGAATGCCGGGATTTTCCTAGAACAAACCTAACTTCGACCAAAAAGTGTCAGCCAGAAAAGTTAATTTTCGGACTTTTTGGAAAATAATAAAATAACATAAGGAGTTATTTTATTTTTCTTTCACACCGTTGATTGGAGGACGATGGAACTGCAGTGCGGAGAAGAGTAATCTTTATGGAAACTCATAATGACTTAGTTTTTTTTCAATCATAACATCTATGTTGTTTCATAAATGAAATAGCATAACTATGCTACGTTGTAGCATAACAAGAATCCTAAAACATTTTTTTGTTTAATGACATGTTGGAGAAAATCAAATTAAGGATTTTCTCGGATGAACGTGGAACCTATCTATCCCTCTCTCTCTCTGATGAAGAATGTTATCGAAGAATGTTTGTGGAAAAAATTTGAGAGGTGATAAATGGTGATGAATTCTAATGAAGCCAGGATGCGACGATCGCTGACGAAGCTCGAACCCCCCACGAACAGAACACTTCTGTAGAGAAAATCAAATCGAGGTATGGGTTTATCTTTATTACAAGTATTCCCCAAACATCATTCTAAACAATGAATGTGGATCAACACATGAAAAGGTTGATATGAATATCACTCGTTCTTGTGGGAGGGTACGTTTGGGGGGGTTTTCCTCGGGATTGAATAATCATGGATTGCACATTATCCACAACCCTCCCCCATATATTGAAATTCTAATGAAAAGGGTGTGGGACAACATGAAAAAATCCTAAGACCCTCTGTATGTGAATTCTTTGGGACCATATATCTAATTTGGTGGTAAATAAAATTCGAGGACACCATAGGGAAGGAGGCATTCTTGAGGGTCCATAGGCACAATTGATGTGAAGAATGGACCACTGGAGCATGTCTGGTGGTCCGCCAATGATCCTCCAGGTACAAAACACTGACGGCACCATGATGGAGGTGGCGTGCTACGGTGGAAATGACAGCCACGTCAGCTGCTGTACCACATGGAGGAGGCCATGAAATTATGTTGTGGCATTGACCGGCCCATCAACTTAGCTGCAAGGTCCTTACTTGGTGGTCGACAATTTCCGTCTGCACTATACAGAGGGGTACGCTATGGTGACTACCATATCTCATGAGAAAAACCTTTGACCAGTCCAATGTAGGCTAGGAATCTGCTGGCAGGCCACACAATAGCTAGCGCGAAGAACAGGACCTGCTCTGGCGAGATGGACCCGTGCTGGTGGGCTGGGCTGGATGAGACCATGTCGTAGGGTGACCTGTCGGGCCGGACCCTTGGCTGAGCCAGGCTGGTTCCAGCGAGGCCCAATGGGGATGACTTGCTGGCCAAGCCGGACAAGAATGACCTAAACAAAGGCCATTCTATGTCGAGTCGGTCAAATCAACAGGGACATGTGGATCCCCCAAAGCTGGGTTGGTCGGTTCAGTCAGATCGGGTCAGACAGAGCCCAGATACAACATGCCCCTGTTTAGTAAAATGTAAATAACTGGAGAACCGTGCATCCAATTAATCAACTTCATTGGTGTTGGGACCCACGTGATGAATTGGTCCTAATGAGATACTCTACTGGTGTTTTGGTGGAGGTTAGCATATAGCTGGGTTGGATTGGACGTGAATACAACTAAGTCATTTTTACCAAAATGCCTATATCTTACAGACCGAGCATCTGTTCGACACACCATCCATTGTGTTGGGAACCTTACGTTGAGATGGTCGTTTGGGTTAATCTATGTGGGTACTCTTGCCACTTGATGTATGACTAATGGATTGAGAATCAGATCCTTCCAGAATCAAGCGTTCTATGTGCAGGAATCCGATGGCTGGAAGTGACATGAAGAATCAATAGAGACCCTTCATGGATTAGTATAAGAGCGACCCTTCAAAAATCAGCATAAGAGATACCCTTCATGGATTACCATAAGTGGGACCCTTCATGGATCATCATAAAAGTGACCCTTCATAGATCAACATAAGAGAGACCCTTCGTGGATAAACATAAGATCAACCCTTCTTGGATCTATAGTAGTGCGACCTGTCGTAGATCTGCCGTAGAGCGACCCGTCATGGATCTGAAGCAGAGAAAATATTTGTGGATTAACTATAGAGCGACCCATTTTGGATCAGTAGCAGAGCCTACCAACAGAATAAGATGATATAAATTTTTGAATAACCATATTTACTTCTTTACTTAAGTTATACCTATTGTGATATTCATCTTTTTCTTTGTGAGTTACTTTGAGATCTTTCTTTTTTTTATTTTCCATTGGGGATTTATGTGAGACCTGAGTTAGTATCGAGGTCCCTACTGAGTATTTTTATACTCACCCATGGACGGGCTTCGCCCGCACCTGTTGTGTCTTGTGAAAATGACATACAGATTCATCATGGACTTTAGGGAGATAGGGATAGATGATGATCAGAGGTGGACCGATAGACATGGTGTCCTACAATGATATCTGATAGTGAGTTGTACCTACCCTTTAGGTAGGATCCTTGGAAGAAGATCTTCAAGGATTTTACATCTTTTCTTGTACTTTCCTTTCATTTGATCTTGTATTCTGGTCCCATTACTTTAAGTTTACACCATTTACTCTCAGTGGTGGTACATTGTGGTAGTTGTATTAGCTTCCTTCCATTGTGGTCTGCTTTATAAATTATTCCATTTCTGTGTCTGTATTGGTTTTTTGGAAATGAATTATCTTTTTGGGATATGCCTTTCTGCTGCTAGTCACATCCCCCTGGCCTATGGAAGGTGGGTTTGGGGTAGTCACGAAACAGGCCCAATGGGATGGGACGTGAAGAATTTGTATCGAAGGAAGGTCAGTTCTACTAAAAGAACAAAGTGTCAGTGTTTTTGATGGTGGAAATAGTGTTAGGTGTTTTGAGTTCAGCTTTTAGTCTGGGGAGTCTAGTGTTTGGGAGACATCTGACATATCCATACCCTAGGTTCCTGAATTATATTTTATGACTCAGTACACAAAAACACTAGTTACATGTATTTTGGAGGTGCTTATCTCTTGATCTATTTTGAGTCATCTCACTAGGTATAACTTATTGATAGTGGAACATCTGTTTCCCTATAGGATGCTTCTACACAGTCAGATAGATAATATTACAGCGATGGATCAAGGAGATTTTTAATGAGGCATCGGTGTAGGGACTGCTAAATACAATAGCACATTCAGGTGGCATACCAGCACCAGCACCACCAGTTGATCAGCAGTTGCTACAAGCCCCACCAGCAGATAATGCACACTTACTAAGCACGTTGCATGAGTTCTATAGAAAGATTCCTCTGAGGTTTTGTGGCGAGACAGATCCTTAGTCAAGTGAGGATTGGTTGGAGGTAGATATGTGGGTATTAATTCCTAATAGAGACACCTATAGACCCGATGGTTGTCCTATCCACTAGAATTTTTCAGGGAACCACAGTGATATTGTGTAGCTTAATGCTCTAGACTCACGAGGAGGAGACCTTTACATGGTTGGACTTCGAGATCCTCTTTAGGGTGGAGTTCATACCAACGACACTATGCTCAGTGCATATTCAGGAGATACTGCACCTACAGTAGGGTAGCCTGACAATGGCCCAATGCCCGAAAAGTTGTACCTGCCTATCCCGCTACTCCAATGACATGGTGAAAGACCCTTTCTTCAGGCTCCATTCCATTGAGTAGGGACTTTGACAGGATATCAGGGCATCGATGATTTCACTCAAAATCCCAACGCATACTGGAGTGCTAGAGAGATATCTACTACCGGAGAGATTCCTCGCTGAGAAAGAACCAATGCTGAGATCCACCAATGGATGATAGGTCACTGATTCATCTGCAGTAGGAAGTAGGGAGACCACATAGAGGCCCAAACTGGATAGACATTCTGGAGGATAACCCCATGTTGCAGGGTCGGAGGTGTAGAGCTCGTTAGGAAGAGGAGGTCAACTGAGGTCTATATTTTGTTACTCTTGTGGCTGGAAGGGACACATGGATCATGATTTCCGAACCCACCACACAGAAAATCAGAAGACTATTGATGGAATTCCAAGGCATAGGTAGAGGTTTGAGTGAGTATTTCCACAGTGTGGCAGACATGGAAGGGGTCCATGCCAAGCGGCAGGCGGTGGAAGACAGTATGAGGTACTACCTTTCCCACCCCAAGGTGGTCCACAACGAGCTCTAGAAGCTAGAAGACATTGGCGAGCTCACCTTCAGGTAGTGGAGGCCCATGACCACGGTGCTCCAGAGTTCATTAGAGGTGCAATATGTGTCTTATACACCTTATCTATAGTTTTTATAGACACAGGTTCCAGTCACTCTTTCCATTCCTAGAACCTCCTTCAAGTATCAGAGATTTGGGTGGATACATTGGTTCGATCATTACGATTAGAGATTCATACAATAGGGGAATGGATGATTACACATTAGTTTCAGTAGTGTGAGATTACTCTAGGAGGAGACAACAATGACCGAGATCTCCTAGTAGCAGTGTCAAGTCCTTAAAACTTCATATTTGTTATTCATTGGTTATCTACAATCCATGCATAGATAGACTGTTTTAAGTGGAATGTGCATTGTGTCTGCAAGGGTGAGACGTAGTTTTCCTTCACCGATGAGAAGGAAACCGTTGCAGCACATGATTGAGTTTCATGGAGGAGGTTTCATCCGATCACTCCCCAGTGGGCTAGCCTCACCCTTGGTAAGGAGGACAAGAGGAGTTCGAGCATTCCTACAGTGGTGGAAGAGGATGTGGATGTCCTTAAAGAAGAATTCCCAGGACTACCTCCTCACAGAGAGGTAGACTTCTACATTGCATTTTACCTAGGGATTACAACAATATCTACACATTCATAATGGATGTTTCCCGTGATGCTATCGGATATGAGATTATAGTTGGTCAACTTGAAAAAGAAGGGGTCCATATGACCCAGTGTTTCTCCATGGGTTGCCCTGGTGTTGTTTTCCAAAAAAAAATGAGAGCATGAGATTATGTGTGGAATTCAGGTGCCTAAACTAGGTGAACGTGACACTTACAAGGATTGATAACCTATTGGTTAAGATGAATTGAGTGAGGTGGTTCTTAAAGATCGACCTTAGATTAGGATATCATCAGATTTGGGTTTGGGATGAGGACATACCAAAGGAATCCTTCAGATGCTAATATGGACACTATGAGTTCTTGGTGATTCCCTTCGGCATGACCAATGCCCCAGAAGTTTTCATGGGACCCAGGAATAAGATCTTCCAACCTTACCTTGATCGTTTCATGGTGGTATTCATTGACGACATCATGGTGTACTCGACATCAGAGGACAAGCACGCTAAACATCCGTAGATAGTCATGGATACACTATGAAAGAACCGGCTTTATAGTAAGCTCTGAAAGTACCAGTTCATGTATTAGGAGGTCCACTTTATAGGATACATCATCCCAGATACTAGAGTTGTGGTGGATTCAGTGAATATAGAAGTAGTGATTTCTTGGAAGCCACTTAGGAGCATGACTGAGGTGAGGATTTTCCTAGGGTTGGTTGGGTACTACCAGAGGTTCATACCTGACTTTTTCAAGGTCATCACCCTTTTCATCTTTTACAAAGAAGGGAAAACCTTTTTTATGGACCAAGAGGTTCCAATATAGTTTCCATGAGCATAGATAGAGACTAAGAAGTGCCCCCATCTCGAGACTATTAGAAGAGGGCGTTGGGTATGTAGTCTTCTATAATGCATCAGGGACCGAACTGGGTTTTATCCTGATGCAAGAGAGAGAAGTGATCGACTATAGATCACGATAGTAGAGGTATCATGAAAATTACTACATGACCCATGAACTGGACTTAACAAAAGTGGTTTTTTCCTTGTAGATGTAGCGATAATAATTTATTGGTGAATGGTTTACTATCTACTCCGAACAGAAGAGTCTTAGGTATATCTTCTCAAAGAAGGACCTGAACCGAATACAATGAAGATGGCTAGACTCCTTCTAGAAGTATGTTTTTGAGTTAGTATATACTCCTGGGAAGGAGAGAATGGTGGCTGAAGAGCTTTTCAGGACGACCATATTGTAGCTACTGATTGAGGAGACAGAGGAGCTTGACGTGATGCGGATTCCTTTGTGGATAATGATGTAGTAGCCTACCTCTAGTCTAGGAATTTCACTTATTGAATCCTTCAGTGAGTTAGGGAGGCACATCTTTTGGATATTTACTATGAGGCCTAACATTCTCAGATATCCTCAAGATAGGCTCCTGATAGATTTTTTATAGGTGGGGAGCACGTTATCCTTCTCAGAGGATGCACTACGGTACTCGTGGCATTATGGGAGGAGGTTTTTATGGAGTTCTATAAATCCACTTTGAAAGTACATCCTAATGTGGAGAAGATGTACTATGACCTCCGACGTCAGTACTGGTGTCCAAGAATGAAAAAAGCATTGGAAGAGTTTGTTTCACGATGCCTCACTTGTCAACAAGTGGAGGCCGAACATCATGTCTCGACAGGCATGCCGCAGCCACTTGAGCTACCAGAGTGGAAGTAGGATGGTATCTCTGTGGACTTTGTGATGGGGTTACCACACTTCTCTAGGGTCCATGACTCTATCTGGGTGGTCTTTGACTGACTCACTATGTCAGATTACTTCTTACCCATCTGATAGCTAGGATCCGAAGAGGGCTTGGGACGCACCTACATCTAGGAGATAGTGCAGCTTCATGGGTTTCCTTCAACAATCATCTCAAGTAGTGACACACATTTTACATCCCGATTGTGTAAGGGGTTTTAGGAGGTGTTCGGTACTCAACTACTCTGGAGGAAAAATTTTCCTCCCCAGACAGATGGTAAGACAGTGCAGAGCATACAATCCATGGAGGACATGCTTCATTCTTGTGCCCTATATTTTTGTCGATGTTAGGAGGACCACCTACCACCGGTGGAGTTTCCAGGCCATAATAACTATCACTCCACTATTGGAATGACACCGTTTGAGGGCTTATACGCATGTCCATGAATACAAACTCTATGCTATACATACCGAGGGGAGTCTGCACTCATGGGTCTATAGTTGTTACAGGCTACCACTGAGAAGGTGCAAATCATCCATGATCGGATGGGGACTTCAAGGAGCAGTCATAAGTCTTATGCTGATAGTAGATGGAGACCCTTGGATTTTGAGGAGGAAGAACATGGTTTCCTTCGGTTCTCTCCTCGACAGGGATTTCATAGATTTGGTCGGGGTGGCAAGTTGTCTTCATGGTTCATCAGACCTTTCCACATTCTCAGTAGTTTTGAAAAGGTGGCATACCGCCTAGATCGTCTCCCACCGATGCACCGAGTGCATGATGTTTTTCACGCATCGTAGATGAGGAGGTAGATGTAGGAATCATCACACATCATCAACTGGTGTGAGATGGACATTGTTGATGGGGTGACATTTGCAGAGTTCTCGACAGAGATAGAGGATCGAAATGAGCAGGTCCTTCGTGGATGGTTGATTGCTTTGGTGCACATTCAGTGGTTGCACAGGAACCTCCATGAGAGCACATGGGAGAGGAAGGCTTAGATTCTTTCCAAGTACCACAATTTATATGATTATCCTTTGTTTTGGATTTCGGGGATGTAAGTCCATAAGGTGGGGAGAATGTAATGTCCCGGAATTTCTGTGTAATTTTTTTTAAGTTAAATGGAATTATTTCAATACTAGGAACTAAGGAAGCACATGATTCCAAGGCCCGGGGTTCCTGAAATTTATTTTTGAAATTATTTTAATATATGTTCAATAAACCTGTGAGTGGGTTTTTCTAAATTTTTAACCGAATCTTGGATTGAAACTACGAGAGAACTGTTAAATTCGGAATTCTAGGATTCACCTAGAAAAGACATTACTTCGACCAGAAAGAGTAATATGGAAAAGTTAATTTTTAGAGTTTTCGAATAATAATAAAACCACATATAATGTTATTTTATTTTTATTGCACACCATTGAGAGGCAGGAGACGATGTTATTGTGCGGCGATGAGGCACATTAAAGGAAATTTAGAAGGTCCTGCTTTTTTGCATGAATAACGACACGACGTCACAACGTAATAGAAATGACGCAACATGTTTACTTTTAATAACACATTTGGGAAAATAAATTCGTGGAATATTCCTGATGATCATGGAACCTCTCTCTCTAATGAAGAACACTATCAATGAACAACAGTGGGATAGATTTGAGAGGTGATGAACGAAGACGAATGCTAACGAATCTGGGAAGTGATGATCGCTGAAGAATCTTGAACCAACCATGAACAGAATGCTTTGGCAGCGAACATCAAATAAAGGAAGGGGTTTATTTTTATTACATGTATTCGCCATTCTTCATTCTAAATAAAAGAGGTGGATCATCCCACGAATAGGTTTTTCCACAGATCGCTCGATCTTGTAGGAGGGTACTTTTTTGGGGGTTTTCATCAGGATTGAATTATCATGGATTGAACATAATCCCCCAAACTCCCCCTATTTTGAAATTCTAATGTGGAGGGAACGGGACGACACGAACAAGGCCTGATCCCCTCCACATGTGCATTCTTTGTGATCAGATTTCAAAGTAGGCAGGTTGTCAGATTCGAGGCCATCGAAAGTGCGTAGGCATTCTCGGGGGTCTATAAGCAAAAGTGGCATGAATAACAGACCACCAGAGCGTGTTTTGTGGTCCTCCAAAGATAGTCCCGGCATGAAATGGTGGCGCCGATAGCCACGTCATCGTCTATCCTATATGGAGGAGGCCGCGACCATGGGATACGACGTTGACCGGTCTCGTGGCATAGCCGTCAGATCCTTACCTGACATCCAGCCAATGATGGATGCACTTCATGGAGGGGGACATTAGGACGATTTCCATGTCCCAGGCGGGCAACCCTGGCCCACACCGACAGGGTTCAGGCATCTGCTGTCAAGTCGTTCACTAGCCTGCGGGTTTGGCCAAACCAACTCTAGGGGTTTAAACCGCCCCTTCGAGTTGGTCCAGATGAGACCGTGTCACCAGGAGACCTTGCGGGATGGACACTTGGTCGAGCCAGGATGGGTCCAGAGAGGCCCAATGGGCAGGGAAAACTGGTCATGATAGACCAGACCGATCCAAACCCAGGCTGGCCCTGGTTGGGTTGGTCAAATCAATAGGGTCATGTGAGGTCCATTGGTGGGGTGGGTTGGGTCGGTCCGACCGGGTTACACCAAGCCCAGATGCAACTGGGTCCTGTTTACTAAAACAAAAATAACTTGAGAACTGAGCATCCAATTGACGTGTACTCTACGTCATTGGGACCCACGTGACGAAGTTTTCTTCTTCAGATACCTTACATGAGTTTTAGAGGAGGTTGTAGTACGACTGGGTTGGATCAAACTCGAATCCAAGCATACCCTGTTTATAAAAATGTCAATATCTTACAGACCGAGCATCCATTTGATGCACCGTCTGTCGGATTAGGACCCATATAGAGAGATGTTCCTTTGGGTTACTCTATGTGAAAATTAATGAAGCACGAGGTAAAAATAATGTCTTGAGGATCAGATCCTCTTGGAATCAGGATTTCTATGTGAGTGATTCAAGTGGCAGGATGTGAATGAAGAATGAAGAGTGACCCTTCATGGATAAACATAAGAGCGAACATTCATGGATCAGCATAAGAGAGACCGTTCGTGAATCAACATAAGAGATACCCTTCGTACATTGGCATTAGGTAGACCCTTTATGAATCAATGTAATATTTACCCATCATGGATTTGGATATAGGAGACCATTTGTGGATCGGTAGTAATGTGACCCATCGTGGATCCGCCATATAGTGACCTTTCATCAATTAGTGGTAGAGTGAACTTCATGGATCAACAGTAGAGTGACCCTTCATGGATCAGTAGAAGAGCCTCTAAAAAAATAAGTAGATCTAGATTTTCGACTAATCATCTTTACTTCCATAATTATGTTATACCTCATGTGATCTTTTTATTTTGTTTTGTGCTTTATTTTGGGATCTTTCTTTGTTTTATTTTCCTTTGTGTATTTATGTGAGACCCGAGTTGGTCTCGCAGTTCATACTGAGTATTGTTATAGTCACCCCTGCATGGTCTTTTCCAACACATATTGTGTCTTTTACAGATGACGAACATCTTTGACTATGACTTTGGGGAGCCAGGGCTAGATGGTGCTAGGAGGTGGATCGATCGACGTGGTGTGGTGTAGTAAAGCTAACTGTGAACAGTACCTACCCTGAGGTAGGATTTTGGATGAAAGATCATTGGATCTTTTAGTTATTTTTTGTACTTTTATTTCAGTTGGGATTTTATTCTGGCCCCTTTACTTTCAGTTTAGACCTTCTACTCTTAGTGTTCATACTTTGTGGTAGTTGCATTAAGTTATTTTTTTTGTGGTCTTCATTGTGCACTATGCCCTGTCAGTGTGTGTACATGTTTAAAGGTAGTGCCTTACCTTTTTCGGATATGCCTTTCTAGTTATATTAATCTTCGGCTAGACTATGGAAGGAAGGATTGGATTAGTCACATAACATGCCCCAGGGATGGGTCGTGACAAAGTGGTATCAAAGGACAGTCAGTTATACCAGAAGAACTAAGAGTATGTGTTTTTGATGGGGGAAATAGTGTTAAGTGTCTTGAGTTTGGAATTCAGTATGGGGATTCCAGTGGTGGTGAGGAGGCCGAAGTATCCATACAATAGGACCCACATGATGAAGAGGTACTTCTAATATACTTTTCATGAGTTTTGTCCGAGCTTGCCTTAAGACCGGGTTGTATTGGACTAATATCCAGTTAGGGACTTTTTACAAAAATTCCCATATCTTAGAGACCGGGTATCCATTTAACGTGTTGTATGTTGCGTTGGTACCCTTAAGATAAGTCGGTCTATTGGGTTACTCTATGTGGAACTTCCTGGAGCTTGAGGTATGACTGATGTCTTGAGGAGAAGATATTCCCAGAATCAAGTGTGCAATGTGCGGGAATCCAATGGCTGGCTGTGACATGAAGAATGAAGAGAGACCCTTCATGGATCAACATAAGAGTTACCCTTTGTGGAACATCATAATGGATTCCCTTCATGGATCAATATAAGAGAGAACCTTCATGGATCAATTATAAGAGTGAACCGTCTTGGATCAACATTAATGTGACCCTTCATGGATCAGCATAAGAGTGACCCATCATGGATCAATAGATGTGGGACCCAACAGGGATCAACAGTCGAGCGACCCATCATGGATTGGTAACAGAGAGACCCTTCGTGGATTAGCAGTAGAGTGACCCTTCATGGATTAGCATCGGATCATCTCAAAAGAATAAGATGATCTATCTTTATGACTAAAAAACGTTAGTTCTATACATAAGTTATCATTAGTGTGAGATGTGTCTTCGGATCTGTGCTTTACATTTAGATATTTTCTGTGGTATTTTGATTTGTAGATTTTTATTAGACTTGAGTTTGTCTCAGGTTCCCTACTGAGTATTGTAATACTCACTCCTACACAGGCTTCACCCGCACTTATTGTGTCTTTTGCAGATGCCATACAACAGTGACTTTGAATTTGGGGAGCTAGGGATAGAAAATGCTTAGAGGTGGATTGATAAACGTGGTGTGTTGTAGTGACATCTGACAGTGATCTGTACCGATGCTTCAGGTAGGATCCTTGGTAGATGACCTCCAGAACTTGTACTTATTTTTCTGTACTTTCCATTCAGTTGGGCTTGTATTATGGACCCTTTATATTCAGTTTACACCTTTTACTCTCAGTGGTGGTACATTATGGTAGTTTAATTACCTCATTTTCTTTATGGTTTTCTTTCTGCTGCATTCCTTATCTATGTGTGTATAGGTTTAAAGGCAATATCTTTCCTTTCTGGGATATGCCTTTCTGATGATAGTCACCAGCCATTGGCCTATAGAAGGCGGGCTTCGGGTAGTCATGGCACGTGCCTCGGGGGGTGGGTCATGAAAATTTTACTCAAAAAAGAGTTTCTTCAATGTCTCGAATTATACAAAAGACTCAGTTTTACCAAAAACAACATATTATTAATATATCATTATTTAATATAATAATATATAAAATAACTGTTTAATTCGAGATAATGAAGTGTACTAAATAACATATATGAATATATATACTATAAATCTAATAAAATGTTTTTATATTAATACAATACATATTATATTCATATGATAATATCATACCCAAAATTATGTATAAAAACTAATACTTTTGTAAAGGCAATTTTACCGTCTTTTTATTGAAAAACTGTTTTAAATCTAAATTTGATCAATTTTATCTACGGAATATGTAAAAAAATGTTAATTTTTAAAGATAAATATAAACATTATCATAGGATTAATTTTTCTATTTCTATGAAATATTTCAATTTTTTTATGAATTGTTAAAAATACTTAGTTTTAAATCAAAATTAATATTTTTATAATTGATTTATAATGATAAATTATGTTTTTATTTGTGTTAATGTTCCATTAGATGAAATATAGCTATATTAATCCTATTTAGGTCAATGAGATTAATTTTAATTTTATATTTTATATAAAAAAATTCAATCTTTTGAACATTTTTAAATTAAAACCCTGCTTTATCATCCCCTCTACGGGATTAAATTCATATTAATTTCTAACACTTCAATGAATATAATTTCCAAAATAAGATTCCATATTTCAAATTAGAAAAATATATATTTTATAATATGGTTGACATTGTTTATACGAATAATATTTGTGAATGTGGTTAACATTAATTATAGATATTAAGAGAAAAATTAGCTTAAAAAGGACCAAACCTCTAACATAATGTCCAAAAGACCTATAAAAATGTCCAAAATCAATTTTATTTTCATGTTACAACACTATAAAAAATTTTATTTAATTTTTTACTCATTTTTGGAGCCAAATTACATGGTTAAATGTTGGGTGGAATTCCATTTAAAAAAATTTACTATAATGCCACACATCCTCCACTATAAAATGGCACTCTCCTCTCCCACTTATTCACACTTATCAATACCTTTGGTTCAAAAGAAATATTACAAAATAATATCCATACTTCCCCCCCCCTCATACATTAATCCCATCACTGAATATAAATCCATCCAATTATTTTTTTGGAAATATACCTATAGGAGTAACCAAAAAAAGAAGGAAACATTCTTTAACAAACATGTTCGTTTTATTTCTTCCTCAAACTACTAAATTATTATTATATAATGATTATATAATTAGATAAGTATCTCAAATATATTTATATGTTGTTATGAAAAACTTTAGACCTATAATTTCACAAACATCCATCAAAATGGGATAGACAATCATTATTTGTGTGTACGACAGACTACTACCTCTCGAATCGATGTTGCTCGTTTTCCATCTACCACCATTAAAGGTTGTAAATGATGATGTATTTATAGTTTATATGTGATATAAATGATATATATAATTAATTTATTCTTATTTTATTGTAATATAACACATAGATTCACATTTTTCATATTGCAATGATATGATAACATCATTTGTCGACGTGTGAACTACCACCTACTCAAAGCAAAGTGATTCGTTGACGGTATACATAGAATGTATAATTGATGGTTTTAATAAAAATATGTGAAATATATTAACTAAATATTATAATTGAATAATAATATATATATTCATATATATTAATTACTTTTCATTCTTTTATATACAACAAGCACATGGAAGTAACATTCATTTTTACGTATGACCTACCATCTCCAGAACGATGAATTTCATTTATTAACATCAAACAATATGGATTATAGTAAATACATATATAATTATTATATATGATAATTAAATTTGATTTAAATTTTTTATATTATGAAATGAAGATATATTTTATTGGAACAGAAAAACAAGATCAAACAAACTCGAAAAACTAGGAAATTAACACCCGAAATAGTGAAAATAATAAGGGATTTTTTTACCAACGGGTAATAAGATATTATTATAGGTTAATATATTAAATTGAAAATATTTTTATGATTCGACTATAAGTTATTTAAATTCTTAAAACCATTATATATTAGGTTAATGGATGTTCACCTGAATGAGAAAGCAAGATAAGGGATTCATATCTCACTTTTCTTTCTGTGAGGCACAAACCATTTTCAACACATAATTCATTTATGTGGTGTATATAATGCCACTATTTTATTTCATATAATGAATTAATTTATATTTATGTAATATATAGTGTCAATTGAAATTATTTCTATCATTCAGATTATAATTCAAAAGATACCAAATATTACAAGATTCTTGTCTCACTTTTCATTCTTTGAGGCATACACCATTTTAGCTAGTTAGTTATTTTATTTATTGTATAAAAGGCTCAATTTGATATATTTTATCATTAATATATTTTATATTACTTTTTTTTGAGTTTTTATTTTAATTTACTCATCTATAATGATTTTAATTAAATGTTTCTATATGGAAAATATTTTTATAACCTAATTCATTTTCATTGGGTTATATTAAATCCTCCTTATTGCTAATATTCTATTTTTAAATTTGTAATAACTTTTAAATATATATTATTGAATTTCAACTTCTTTAGTGTGGATTGAAATTTAACACACATAATTTATTTATTTCTTGATTCTCACATCAATGTTATGCTCTTTCTAAGGGTTTACATAGAAATCTCATTTTATTCAGGATTTTCAACACATGGATTTCCATTGGAGGAAATTTATTTACCATTAACTACCAAATTTTTTAATATTTTTATCTATTGTATGTTTATGAGGTTTTTCAAGTAATATAACCATTTTTCACACTTTGTTACTCAAAATATTTTATAAAATTTTTAATGAAAACCTGACCTAATTTATCTCATTAGTCAGAGAACCATTATTCTTATAAAAATCATATTTTACTAAAAATATTTAACAAATATTTTTAATACTTTCCAAATTATTTCATAATGAAAATTTTAACCTTTTTTCATTTTAATTGTTTGTCAATGTAACCTTTTCTCTATCTGAACAAGGAATTTACCGTTAATTTTTACCACAAAAAAGGAATGACTTTTATGTTGTATTAAATGTATGTATTTACAAATAGAAATTTATTAACACATTATTTTGTAATTTAAAAAGGTTAATTTTTATTGAAATGGTTTTCAAAATTTATTTTCAAAGAAAAGTATTTTGAATATTTTTTTCAAAAATATAAAAGATATTTTTCTTCCAAATTTTTTTAAAAGGCAATTTTATAGTATTTATATTCATCAAAGAAAAAACTATTTATTTCTACTCCACTTAGAATATTTTGTATTGATACTTTCCCAAATATTGATTTGGATGGTTTATGATTTATTTGAATAAGGATAGTATTGATATTCACTTCAATGACTTAATTTGTATTCCCGTTGAATTATTACATTTCTTTGAGTATATATAATGTTTAGCATGGATATCTTTTTTTCTTAAACCATATATAATATTTATATATGGTGTTTAATTTTAAAGTTATTTTATTTTATAGGGAAATATTGATAAATATTTTCACTGTATTAAATACAGATATTTGAGTAGGAATTTTTTTTATTAATTTAATAAATTGTTAGATATGAGGAATTATTTGGATAGAAAGTGACTAGTGGGACCTAGAAATAATATTTCCCCATGATGCATTGAAAATATCTCAGGAGTTAAATATGTTACAGAAATTAAATGTTCTTATACATTAAGCTTTAAAATGTCTTACAGAGGGTCTTGAGGGTATAGGTTTTCATGTTCCTCATAAGAATTTCCATAATTATTATTTCTGTTAATATTATTTATTATCTTTGAGATTTTGTTTTGAAAAAGTCTATGGATGCATATTAATCTCATTTTAGGGATTAAATGGAACGTATTTTTGATTATTAATCTTTCAATACTGATTATTCAATATTGAAAAATTTAAAATGAATTTTTTATTAGTTAGTTACATTTCCGTATTTATATGTAATTTATTTTTAGTTTATTGATTACATGGAATGTGTGTTCAGTTATTTACAATTACTTAATAATTACTCTCATTAATTAATTATTTCATCCATTGTACATTAGCCTTAATAAGAAATGGGTAATCCATTATTATAATTCCTTCCCCAAGGATTACTTGAAGTGCACAAAGAATGATATGAAATGACACTCTTGATGGAATAAATTTATTAACCTCAAAAAATTATGTTATATTTATCTTTTCATTATTAAAACTAGACAGATGTATGTGTTCGGTTTACAAATACTACTTAATTGACTGGTCATTTGCGATTTTATTCCTTGTAATCAAGCTAATTTAATGGTATTATATATTCGATCCGAGCTAACCGGTGTTGGGGTGCTATAGGTATAACGAAACAACCGAAAATTGTATATTTGATATTATATTTTTTAAATGAATAATTTCTATTTTTTGAAATGATGAAATATAAATCATATGAACTATATTTCATTTTTTAATATAGGATGAATATATAATATATCCATAATTATTACGTATAATATATGAAAATATTGAGATTGATAAATATTATTAATATAGATGTTCTATAGTGATTTCTATGATTAGTATATTTTAAGTGTTATGCAAATGTATAATTAATAGAAAAAGAAAAAATTATGGCCTTGACCACCTGGAACATACAATATGAAGCCTCTTTATTATTCCATTCAATGGAGAAATCATCACTGGGATTTCCCATTGGCTAAGCCCATTTCATGATTTAACAATTTAAACTTGAGGAGATCCTTTTAAAGGAGATGTTCAAGATTATTGAGATCATTGATAAAACCATGTTTTCCAAACCACCATGATAATGTACAAACATTTCAAACCATAACTATTGGGTGAACACTAGTATAATAATGTGTTATATATAAAGACCCTAGTTGTATGAAATTATTAATCTTTTTAGTTAAAAAATTAAATTTATCCTTTTTCTATTTTACTTAATACATGATTATATATAATGTTTTTGGTAATAAATATATTTTGATACGAATAAATCGAAATTAATTTCTAGAAAATTAATTTATTGAATTAAATCACAATAGAAGATATGTTAACGACTTATTTTTATATTTATTTTGGGGAAGTACTGCTATTATAAAATATTTATTTAAGTATACATAAAAATATATTATAATCATGTCTAATGTAATTATCATACGATTTTGGATGTTTCTAGTCTCATAATAACTAGTAATTTCCTAGTAAATAAATAATTTATTTAATAGTTTCAATTAATTTGTTTAGAAAATAATTTGGATAAAGTAAATATTAATTTTTCAATCCATATGTTGAAATAATCAAATGATCAAATTTTCAACATTTTCTGAATTTGTAAAACATTTAGCTAAAAATTTAACATTTTATAAATACATATTATATAATATGACATCATTATAGGCCTAAAGATATCAAATAAATAATATAAATGGAATCCAAGAAAAAAATAGATCACCCCTTCTTGATAATTTATTGTTTATGTTATGTTATTAATTCTATATTACATAACTGATTCATACAAATCAAATATTTTATTTTATTTTTTTAAATGGTTTTTATGAACACAAGTCACTTATACGTATATAATTGTATTAATTTATTAAATATATTTATCAAAATAATAAAATATTGAAAACCACAATTTTTTCGGTGAATATATTGTCAATATAAGTAGTATGTTTTTTTGTTTTAAATTTTTAAAAACTTTTACTCAAGAACATATGTTTAGTAATAAATATATAATTCTACTCCTATTATATATAAATACACAACTATCCTTTCATTCATATTCACTAAAAATCCATTAATTACGATGTTCCTCTACCACTAAATTTCTAAATCCCACCCAATTTCTTCCCATGATCCTTTGAATATCATCAAAATAATTTGATGCACCACCTCAAGGATAAAGTTTATCTCGATTTAGTTTTTATTCGATTATATTCCACTTAATGATCCTTTTGATTTATAGTTTTTGATTTGATACTGTATCTTTATAAATACCTTTAATATACGTGTTATTCCCATGTAATGAGGTTACACCTTTAACTTGAACTAATCCCTTACATGAACCTTTTTATACACCTATTATGAAGGTAAATGTTTTATGTGGTTCTGTGTAAAAAACATTTCTATTCTGAAGACCTGATCCAATTTCCACTTAATGGAATTCATGGAGACTTACCTGTAGTTCATTTTATTGGAGGATTCTTTTTTTAAACCACCATCCTTAATCATAATATTATAAACTATAAATAATTTTCTTAATTTTTATGATAAATATGGAACTCAAATGCATTTACATGATTTGAGGGTGATGGTTGGTTCTTGAATTATATATCACTCCAATGGATTTGGTAATGTTTCTATATCATGATATACCATATCTAGAAAAATAGTGGTTAGCCCAATGACAATATGTCATGATGTCTCAGTAGTTTCACTTTTTATACCTATGGGGCCATGTTTTATATTGCTTCCACATCCTCATATTTCCTTTATGTTTTCATCCAATATAATGTTTCTATTTTCATGTTTATGATTCCAACCTATTTTCATCACTTTAATATGACTCTTGAATTAAAAGTATTACTTTGAAAGTGATATTATTTTATTATTTCATTAACAAGATTTATATCTCCCCCATTCATATTACATGGAATATGTTATCCTGAGTATTTTTATAAAATAAATGGCATTGAAGCATGTTATTTAGTTTCTAATAATTTTTTTATCCCTATATCAATTTATTGTGGTATATATGAACCTATCTAATGTATCAAGACTAGATTAATTGTATTAGGAATTTTTTTTTCATATGTCATGAAATCATGTGAATTAAAAAAATTATTTTTCATAGTATCATATAAATTGACCTTAGGTATTATATCTATTGAGGAAAAAATTCCTTAAAGAATGTGAAGTATTAATTTGAATCCTTTATGTGGTAAATCATAAAATATATCCACATAGATTTTTGGCATTTTTTGAAGATAATGTATGAAAAACCATGAAAATCCATATTTTGGAAAACAATTATTAACATTTTCTTAAAGAGACAATATTATGAATCGCTATTAAAAATTATTTTCACCATTTTAACATGAACATATTTACAAATAACCACTATAAAATAATTCTAAAAAATATATCATTTAAAAATTCATAATAATTTCCATAAAAAATGTAGTGTTTTAGATATCATTAAAATCATGAAAGGGAAATACTTTCTGATTTTTTGAAAATTTCGTTATTAAAACACATATATGAAAAATAGTGATAACTCATTCATTTTAAAATAAAAATATATATTATTTAAGGTTAATATAAATAAAACATATCATATTTAATAATATTAGAAGAGAAAATTACATATAAGAATTAATATAGATAAAGAAGAAAAATTATTCATGAAGAGAGTTTATGAATTATTCATAAGAGAATCAAATTTTATGAATGGGGAAATAAATTAATGTTTTTTCACAAAAAAGAAGTAGGAATGTGTCACAAACATTCCCAATGGGTCATGTTCTATGACTCCCCAAGCTTGCCTCCAATATTCTAGGTGATGGGGACTATCACCGATTAGGCATATCACAAACATGGGAGGGCTTAGTTTATGTACATGTACACATGTACACATATCCAAGAACCCAAAATGCTGAAATTTAAAAAAAAAACTATGAAACCTTGAATTCATATATCTAAACTCCACAACCATTTTATGATAGAAGGAAAATATAAGTAAACATGTCAAAAGAAAATCCCACCAGAATAGTCGATAATCATGTTCAACTTGAAGTTAAACTGGGGACTGTTGTCAAGACACCACACCAACACACTATAGTCTATCTGGTTTCACTAAGCATCATCTAGTTTGGGTACCTAAATTAATTTTCCAAATGTTTTATCATGTTCATAATACATGACCCATGTGGGAATATCCCATGCTAGGGTGGCCAAAAAATTACCCATTAGGACACCCTGAAAGCCCAAAGCATAGAAAAAAAGAATAATGTCACATCTCAATAGGATAATTTCTACAACACATATAAAAATAATATACATATATACCCAAGAAAGGAACATAGTATAAATGTAATTCACAAACATAATAACATAATAGGATTACAACTCAAAGGCTCAACATAGAACCCATTCAATAGAACACACTCCTTCTGTCTAAAAGTAATGATGAAATCCTTCCGAGAGGTAATGATTGTCGGGACACTCCATTAGTACTACATGCTGACTGCCCAAATAGATACTATAAACATATAAAGATCACTCATGAGGCCATGGGGTATACTAATAACTCAATTTATTTTAACCTGATGTTTATAGGATTAATTCCCTCACAATGTTTTTCACAATGATACTGACAGATCCACATAGCTCACAAAGATGAACAAATGATCTCACTCTCGCATCACTAAAGGATCCAAACAACTCTATCCAATAAGTCTTAGTGAAGGGATTATTTTCCTATGTGTTGGGTATGATTCAATTATATCCATTAGGCATTATCTATGAGTAATTCCATATAACAAAACTTATCCAAGATATAGAGGAAAAGGGCTCAAATCCATGATATGATGAGTATATAGAATGTAGTAGGGTTACATGCCATGCCCCTTCGACCCAGAATCTATCATGTTGGAATGGCCTATGTCTGCGTCTTTTCCCATTAAGTAGTACAAGGTTTGAGGCTTCTCATGTACTCTAGCTATGTACACCAGGCTAATCCTTGTCTATGTGAGAGTACATGGCATGAAGTTGCCCATGTATTCTTCCAGTGTACACTAGGCCAAGCTGTGTATGTGTCTTTGTACATGACATTCCTATCCCTATTTAATCCAACCCGTTCTCTTTTACCCTTCAAGGAATATTCCTATCTATAATAGATAATTCTCTTTTCGTGTGATAGGGTCACATTCTATGTGATCCTTCACTTTCTTCTAATACACTAGTTTCCACAAGGGGAGAGCCACACACCCGGTAATCCTGGATTTCATGGCGTGTGGATTATTTTTTTCTAGAATCCTCAGTTCTTCCTTCTGTGTATTCCCAAACCTCTCTCATATTATATTTTGTCTTTAATCATGCATGACATTGAGGATATACCCCGACCAATCTTTAATATGGTCATTCTTCAGATTCCAACCCTTAGTTTTTTAGGAATGAGGTCTCATTATTCATTCATCTTTGTGTGGTAATGAAAATGAAATTTGGAATCCAAATACATCCAATTTTCCACTAAATCAATTTTGTCACCAAAATCATGTCGTGCCAAACCCGGATATACACTATTGAATAATTTTCCATGAAATGGGTTAACAATGATCTATTTCTAGTTTGCTGTTAAAAAATTGGGTAATGAATAACACAAATGATTAAAAAATAAATATTATATAAATGCACAAAATAAAACATGAATAACAAATATCTAAAAATTTCCATGTTAGACTTAATCCACACCATTAAAATAACATGTGAATAATCCTTAACAATGAATCAAAACTCCCAATATAATTCCCACAAACAAGATCATCCCTATTGAAAACCAAACCCCAGATAAATCTATCGAATGATTGATTCTCTTTATTAATATGAATTAAGAATGGGGAATGAATCCAAAAACATCAAATTTTCTACCTTGAAATGGATCGATCATTGATGAATAAAAATTTAAGATCATATTTGTTGGCGACATCCAGAATCTCATTGGACACCAAAAACAGAACTACGATCCATTATATGTTTTCTTCAGAGGGATCCACCAATGTTCTCTCCAAGGGTTCTCTAATGGATCAAGGTATTTTCAGATTAACATGGAACTCCCTCATAATTGTTTGACTAACAACAAATCAGCCGATGAGTCAAGTAAATAAAAGTAAAACAATTTATTTAGTAATTTTATTCATTTAAAGTGCAAGATAATATTCCTAGAAACCCCAATTCCAACATATTTTATGTCTCTCCTTGGTTAAATATCATTTTTGGACTAAATAGAGCTGTCATATTTCTGATATGGGTCCAAGAATTGATGTTATAAAACATTTACACGAATAATTTGTGATAACGATATTTAATATATTTTAAAATTTTTCTTCTTTAAATAACTGGCCTCCAGATCACAATCCTTTTTAAATACTTGTCTATAAGATAAACCATATAATATTTAGAAATAATATATTGAAAAAGCACGTCATTAAATTTTACCCACCTTGGGGTTTTACATACCCAAATATCTAAAAAAAGTTCCTAAACTAGGAAGATGTGGGTACTGAGTGGTTTTCTTTCCACCCCCTCCTAGGTGCTCTCTTGAAGATTCATGTGCTACCACTAGTCACACACTAATTGAATTACACTCCCACAAAGTATCCAATCATTCCAATCCTCGATCTCTATTAGTTACTAAACAAAGGTACCTCTATCCTTGATGTCTAGTCTCCCCAGTAGATAATGTGTGATGGTTCGTGCACATACCTCCTTATCAGTGATAGGTAGAAGTCATCATGGACCCAGTTTAACTTGGTTGTTATAGAAAAGTGGTACAGTACCACTCTGTCTCTATGCAGTATCTAAAAAATGGAAATTGATTATCTTTGGTAGCTTTTCTCCATGACTAAATCTTTATAATCCACTTCTAGGTGAAACCAGTAGGAACATTATGTCTTCATCCTCGAACTACAAATCCCCACTTAATCATTTGTCATATTACATATAACGAAATTGTAAAATCATTATATGCTATTGGATAATCAAAAAATTCTATGTACAAGTTCATACAAACTCTAGGACCATAAGGGTCGACTCTCTTGAATTAGTCTAGTAATGTGGTAAACTACAGGTTCACCTTTAAAAAAGCATCGAATAGTTCCATAATTATAGTGAAATGATAGTTTTCAATGTAGGAAAACTAAATTAGTTGTAGGTGATCCTACCAACTATGGAAAAAGCCCAATATGCATCTCGGAGCATTTACTCCAATTTCAGAATGGTCTACTCTATCTTCTCGTCAGTCTAGGGTAGAAATGTTGTTCTATTGTTATACTGAATCTTGAATGACTCCTATAATCCTTTACATTACTATTATGTGAAGCAAGAATCATGTTTGGAAACTATCATCGATGGAACTCCATAGAGTCAGACTATATCCACAACCTAGAGGTGTCCCTATATCTCTATTGATCTCTACTCCCAAATAGATAAGAAGTCAGATGACATTGTTAGTTAGTCAAAAATCACCTAGATGGAATCATGTCCAATGGATTTAATTGGAAATCATGTAATAAAGTTCGTAGATATCACATCCCACTTCCAATCTATCACCTCAAGTGATTATGCTGAAATAAATTGAACTTGGTTTCCATCTATCACTTGTTGTGATGTAAGACATAGAGAGACAAACTATCCAGCTCTTATCTTCTTCCCTGGACATGAAAGTTATTTTTGATGGTCTTTGTATACATTTTACACCAATATATGCACCAAAAAATGATATTATGTAACTATTATGGGACCTAATCAGGAAATATCACTATTACAATCATGAAACCTTAGAAAAGAGTGACATTCTCCGCACCTTCATAAAATAAATTCGGAAAATGTCATGTGGATATATGATTATGTATGGTCTCACAGTTGATATTCCTAAGATGTGCCACACTGAATCACTACATGGGAGTAGGGGTGGAAACCAATAAATGTAGGTATGATGATCAATCCCCATTCAAAATTCATAACTATAGTGAGGCCAACTGATCTGAAACCATATTATGTAACATTGACCTAGATCTACTACTCAAAGAATCTACTATAATGTTCTCATTCCAAGAAGTGTAGAAAACCTCAATTTAATAATCCAAGAGGAACTCTAGCCATCATCTTTGGGTCATGATATAATAATTGGGAGAGAAGGTATACTTGAGACTATTTTTATCCGAATGGATGATATACTGCTCGCCCATCAGGTATTGTTTCCACATATTTAGTGCAAAGACTACTACGACAAACTCATGATCTTTGGTCACATTGTTTTTATCATGAGTTCTCAACTGTCAAAAAAAGTAGCCATCACCTACCTATAACTCAATACACAACCAATCCTAGTTTTTTATTCATTATAGCAACATATTTTCTCGACACACTCATTTGGAAATATCAATTTGGGAGTGATCATCAATATCTTATTAATCTACTAAAATTCATGATGGAACCTCTTAGTATAGACATAAGGAAACCCCTTTCATGTAAATGATGTTGTGGGAGATGATATACTAGAGATGTTATCTATGAATATCCAAGAATAGCCAGCCAACACAATGAGGCTTGACAACCTCATCATGCTTTTGGGTGGATCCCAAGCTAATATTGCCCCAATATTTGTTGGATCAATTTCCACACCATCCATTGAGAAAACATATCACAAAAAAATCGACATCCTATAGCCAAAATTGACACATTGAGTGATTTCTATAAATTTGTTCCCACATAGTATATCCATATCCATCATGATGTGTCTCACATGATCCTCCTCAGCTACCGAGTACACAAGGATATCGTTATTGAATACATCAATGAACTAATCTAAGATAGGATAAATGATATAGTTTATGAATCACATGAACAAAACTAGGGAATTATTCTTGCTAATGGGAATGAAAAAAGTACACTTAGTGACTATAGAGACCTATGAAAATCATCTTTAGTATATCTTTGTCTTGAAAAAGAAACTGGAGGTATGCTGACTTATGGTTTGAAATCTAGAACCATAGTTCCTCTCTCAACTGATCTTAGAGGAAATTGACCTTTATGATTACATATTTGTTTCACATGGCCATCAGTTCAAGTGTTGGTATTCCAAAAATAACCTAAACCTTATGTCTTACTTCTTGGGGAACAAAACTTGGGCTGCCCAGGGTTAAACACTAGGCCTTAGAAATCCATTCCCTAGAAAGTCCTCCAACTGCACCCTCATCTCACGATGCTATATGGGTTCTATATGATGTACTATAATATATATTAGTGCCTTATGGGTGTAGATCAGTGAAGATGACTATCTTATGGTGGGGAGGTAAACCTGGAACATCCTTAGTGGATGCTTCCATGTACTCTACCACCACTACAAGTTACAATAACTTATAACTTCCACTGAAATAATGGTCAGGCAAGCCAACTGGTAAGTAATCCACTACACCCTCTTATGCATGAGTCCATACCATGATGTGTGGGTTTCATTTTCACCCACAATAGAGAACCTAGTTTTGTTTCTGGAAACACACCACATCCCCCTTTTGAAATAGTCAATGTCCCAAAGTATCCCATACACCCCAGTTTCATGATTCCCAGGCCGATCTTAAACTTTCTCGAAGGGCATACCCAATTCTTACAAGTTGTTGACTAGAACATGGAAAAATACAACATCAATGTGGAAATAATTTTCCCCCAAAAACAATGGAATAAGGAAAACATATTAGTATAAAAATCATAAAAAAATCAATAGGGATAACTCTACCCAAAGTAAAAAAGATATAAAAAATCCAATGTACAATCATAAAGTACTATAAACTAGGTTAAAAAACCAAAGCACCAACAGATATAGAAAATCCAGACCCAAGGATTAGAAACAAAATCCAACTCCAAGTTTCTCTTTATCATTTCAGGAATCCATAAAAAGATAATCTACAAACACCCTAAGGTACAGGTAGGGTGTAATCAAAAATCCTATAAGGCTTCAATAACAGGTTCCATAAAACAAATCCAAATTAATTAAGGAAAATGATGTTTCAATTTTAAATAAATAGGCATGGAATTTCAAAATCAGATTTAAAACAAATCACGCTATACAATTAAAATTATTGGAATTTCTCTACACAATTGCTTAATAATCATTTTATATAAAATATTTGTTATAAATTCATTATGAATTTGTAAAATATTTCATAAATAATTGAATATATTTTAAAATAATACGAAGAGTGAAATATTGAAATATTCTATGAGGTAAGATAGTTTCATGTTATAGGATCCTCACAAAATTATATTATAAATATGGAAATGCACACACACGTCCCCTCGACCTAAGTCAAAGAGGACTAACCAACATCCCACTAAGGATAAGATCTACCAATCAGTTTATGTTAGATTTATAATGCATCAATTTGTTTCCAGGGAATTCCCATCCTATGGTGTTTGTACATAATATCCCACTAACAACCTTGGATTCAAAATACTCAAAAAAATCAATAATGGGAAAATCATTTCAAAATTATTTAAATTCAATTAAACTATTTTCCACATAAATGGTCAATTTACATTAAAAAAAGGAAGTAATGTTGTGTATCAAATCATTATAATTCATGGATAAAACCAATGGGTTCTTATAAAATCTATTTAAGACATATTTTCACAAAATACTAATTTGAAATAAAATTCACATATCAATGTCACAATTTAGATTCCAGAGTTTAATTTCATAAATAAATTACCACAGTTTCCATTAAATCCAATGACCACACCAATTTAAAGGAATTGTGGGTTTTCATAAATTTAAAATTCTAAATAAGAAAAACCATTATTCACTATAATTTTATTTCTAAAAATATAATTGAATGAAATTAATACAATAAATAAATTCAAGGTTAAAACTATTTTTTAGAATCCTAAATGGAACCACATACTACAAAATCATGAGATCATGATTGAAAAATCACATAATAGGAAACTCCAATGAAGAACATTGGAAATAATGATTCGACAATCAACCCTAAATTTATGATCTAAAATAATAAATATTTGATCATCCAACAACACAGAGACCATTCAAACCCCATATATGAGAGAGAATGAGATTAGGGGATACTACAAGGATAATATTCACAATCCCAGAAGATATTGAAATTGATTTGAAACAATTTGATCCTCCTATGAAGGGGTTTGGAGGAGCCAAAGAGGGTTTTTGAGAGCCTTGTCATCCTTTGAAATCATTATATGTGAAGTTAGTCCATACCAGTGATCAAAATGTGGGGTTAATTTTTTTTTGAATTATTTGGAATTATAAATTCCTATGTACACGTTAAGCTAGCTAGGGATGCATAGTTTTTCTAACCATTATCTCTAGAAATGATCCCTTACTGACAGGGTTTCAGAATTTCTCCATGGTGCTCATAATGTCTTCCTCCAATGCGCTAACCATACAAACCCTAATAGCTTGGAAATGAAAAAGATTCATTATGAGTGTGCATAGTTTGGGAAAACCAAGTTCCATCCATGAACACCACAAGATCCTTTCAAAATTTCAATAAAATTACCTGAGGCACCCCTAAAAGAGTCCCAACAAAATAATGATCAATTAAGGGGTCAAGACATCACAAAAAATAGAAATAGGATGTTAAAACCCCAAAAATATAGATAGTATTTTTCCCCAGAAATCTTATTAAGAAGATTATGTGTCAAAATGATGACGACACTACTCTCTCACCATTGAATCCCTCTTCCAAATCACATGAGTATCAAAACCATTTTACCATAGCACAAAAACCAAAGAAATCATCCTCCCAAGAAGAGCCTAGGTTTCAGAATCAACTATTTGAGAAGGATGCTCAGTGATAAAAAAATCTAAGTCAACATTAAGATCATAACAAATAAGAACATGAAATGGATCAAAATGTAACTTTCATAGCTGATATTCTTGGAACATGATATGTACCGATGCAACTATAGAAAATGTGGTGAATGGTCTGCAATTTTACCCACATGATAAAAAACCTTGTAAGGTCTAAGAAAATGAGAAATAATAATATATTTGCATCCAACTTGTCAATGGTTAAAATGAGGTGAACATTTAGGAATATTTTATTTCCAATTTAAAATTCCAACGGTCTATGATGACTATGTATGTAAGATTTATACTGACTCTCTATGGTCAACAATATCTGAAGAATCAACTGAATTTTTTTATCATTTTGTGTACCATTCTTTTTTAAACCAATGAAAATACTATGATCTACAACCAAAAAAAAATATTTTCTATGCCTACCACACAAGGCCTTAAATGTATCCATTATGATCATAAGCTGGTAACTATTATTATAATAAAACTCAACCAGGACCAGATGGTAATCCCAAGCCCCACAAAAGTCAATAACATTGGCGTAAATCATATCTTCAAGAATATATATATATATATAGATCACTATGTATGGATATCTAACTATGAATGACATTCCATACTCAATCAGTCATGAGATCCTAATACCTCTTGAAGACTACTCCAAAAGAGATTATTAAACTCTTTATATCTATTTGAGAATAATGTGGATGGAACTCTTTAAAAAAGAACAATTTCTTTCACATAAATATTTTCCAAATCTTTAGTTTTTTATGATGAATGGGTTTATTTGTGAGTTGATTTGGTTAACCTATCATCCCCGTCCCATATCAAAATTTTCTTTTTCTTGGTACGTGATAACACTAGAAAAAATTCCATAGGTATTTTTTCTCAGTTTTAAGTTAGCACATAAAGTGTTTGAAGAAAAAATGGAGGTCGTCGGTGCTCTGTATTATCTTTTTGGCTTGTATAATAATGAGGTAAAAAATCAACAATGCCCCATCTCATTGCTAGCCCCCCAAATCTATGCCTCATGTCATTGAATATATTAATTGTTATTGGGTGCACTTCCAACTATTGATAATGGAAACCCCCAATCATATCCTTCCAAGCAGATAAAAGTACCACAAAATAATTCAGATTACATCGAATGACCTATGTGGAGAACGACCACTAAAAAATAGTATCCCCCCTATATAGAAAGTTTCTAATGGTGAAGAATTCATCATCAAGCTCTAGTCCTGAATATTCATCTTGAGAAGAGTAGAGGTCATCTAAACAATAGCCAAAACAACTTCAACTCCTGATTCCTATACTCTTAAATAAAATTTTGATAACATAGTCATAAAGATCTACTCTTTTGATGATTTATTTATGGAATGGGTCGAATGTTCCCTTATCAAAGAATCTTCCATGAAATTACCTTTCCCTAGGGTACTAGAGATTTCAAAATCATAGTATTCTAGGTACTCCATCCAAACCCTCTTGTGGAGAGTTAGATATTTTTGAGGGAATATATGACTCATGATCATTATGTCAGAATACACATCCAACCTTTATATAAAATGGTAATACTGCCAAATCATAAGTGCATACATCACTGCTTCATGTTCAAATTCTTGGGTTGTGAAATGATTATGATGTTGCCTAATATTTCTAGAGGTATAAGAAATGACATGATAACACTATATATGAACACATCCAAAACACAAACCTGATACATCACAGAAGATGACATAGACTTTCTTACATGATGAAAGATTCAACATCAATGCATTAGTCTAACTATGATTTAGATAAATAAAAAAACTATGAATTATTTCATTAAATGAAATCTATAATCCCTTATGAGTAAGATTAGTCATTAGAGAATCCAAATTCAATAATTTTTTTGAAAACTGGTGGGAGTATCCAGGAAAATAAACTAAGCTCTGAAACTTGAAAATATTCCATGGTTTTATCCCATGTCATAACATCATACACCTTTCTAGGATCAATTATGATACCATGATCTGACACCACATGTCCCAAGAGCATTACATAATGATTCTAGAAATAATATTTTGAGAGATTGTCATGGATTTGGTGATTCCTAAATAATTCCATAACTTTTCTAAAATGTCACACATGGTCCTCCTTGGACATATATTAAACAAGGATGTCAGCAATAAATACACCCAAGAAGGTATCAAGATACTCGGGGAAAATATTGTTCATTAAACCCATAAAGACTGTAGGATAATTGGTCATACCAAAAGGATTTAAAAAGAACTCATTATGGTTATGCTTTCTCTGAATGGATATTTGTGGAATGTCAAATCCTATTATTCTCAATTGAAGTTATCTAGATTCATGATAAATCATTGAAAACCAAATTTTCTACTTTAACCTATAAAATAGATCATCAATCCATGGGAAAATATTCATATTCTTTAAAGTGACTCGTTTGATTTTATGGTAATTTACACAATGGTGATGTCACCCATCATTTTTCTTAGTACTAATATCTGGGGAATCCCAAGTTGAAAAAATAATGTTTACGATGCCTTTGTCTAAAAAATCATCCAATTGAGTCTTTATTAATTTCATTTTAGTAGGTTCTACATAGTAATAAGAAATAAATAGTAGTTTAGTACTAGTAAATATATAGAGAAAAAACCCATCCTCCATTAAGAGTTGAAGACCTGAGAAGTTAAAAAGAAAAACATGAAGAACCACCATGATAATCATCATGATTCTTCTTCCATTTATGGGAACCCATATAATTTCCAATGTGGTAAAAAGGAACTCCCATAAACCCTGACATACCAACCTGGACCATCTTAACCATCAAAGCTCAATCTAACACATTATCATAAGAATTCATTGTCTGCAAGAGAACAAGAGAACGAATGTCATAATGAAGTCATATACCAAATCATCTAGTCATTATCTTCTCATTAGAAGCATTATTTTGTGAAAATTGTCGATGCCTAGAAAAATGATTTTCATAATATATCATGATCTTATCAGCCAACATGAGTTTGAGATATTCTATATCATTTACCCATACCATTTTTTATTGAATTGACTAGTTAGTTAAAATAGATTTAATGTCTTTCAACCATAAGAACTCATTCTAATTTTTCCATCATCATTGTGTCCCTCCATTTTCTTATAGGTCCCTCTATCTAGAATTTGGAATAGTTCACATTTATTTCATCATATTTCTTAAAGAAATCAAATAGGGAATCGATATCTATCAACCAATCCTCATCCAGTTGCAGATCGTTAGAGACATTGAATGCCAACTGCTTCTAGAAAAGGAACACCTGAGATTGATTTTCAAAAATATTACTCCGAGTTTCCACAACTGGAGATTAAACTATAATGGGTGAAGTTTTATGTACATGATCTAGAACATAACACATAATATCCTCAACTAGTTTATGGTCCATAAGAATATTTTCTCACTTTAGTTCATCAAAAGCTTCCTATTTGATCTGATTGTTACTTCTTATTAGTGGAATGAAAGTAAAAAGCATAACGAGAAAATGTTGAAGATATCAGAACATGACGAAGATAAAAAAATATAATAGGATAATCATTGGAAGTAATCTGAATAGAAAAGAATACCTGATTTTGGATTTCACCCAATCAAAATTCAAGGTAATAGAATACTAGAACAAATCCCCAAGTCTTCTTTCCCAAATCACCCCAGTTGACATAAGGTTCATTAAGATGATATTTGGCTAGTAACTCAAACTAAAATACCTCCTATGTCATGAAATGATTACTCAACATCACACTGTCCTCAATGAAAGATGCATAACCTTCATTGTTGATACATCTTTTTCTTATACTAGCCCGAAAACCGTAGTACCCCAATAACCTGGATAATTCTTAAGTGGCCTGAATGCCATTAATTATCCCATAGGTTAATGAATATCACATGGAATCATAAAAGTTGAATGTGGGAAACATTACCACAAACACAATGGAATAAAAAACAAATACCACTATTCAGAAAATAAAAACTCCACAGAGAGAATTGTACCAGTTATAAAAAAGATATTAAAAACCCAATTTACAATAATAAATTAATAATAATTGGATAAAATAAATATTTATTAATGGAAAAATTAGGTCAAAGGATAAGGATCATCAAGAAGAGACACCTTCAAGTGGAACAATACCCTTTCTTAAATCAAGAAGAAGATAATATACCAAAAACAGATGTCACAGGTTGGGTGTGAGATAAAAACATAGAAGGGTCTTACCTAATGTTTCCAAAAAAGATTCCAAATTAATTTTATGAATGGTTCTTTTATTTTTAAACTAAAAGGAATGACATTTCAAACCAATATTAAACAATGTCGCTCTTTAGATTCCAAATTATAGAAAAATATTTAAGTAATGGATTAATAGACATTTTATATAATACAATTTATATAAATTCACAATGAATGTGTAAATATGTTTTCAAATAATCTCATATATATCAAAATAATATAAAAGTAGAAACAATTAAATCTTCAAAGAAGCAAGATATTTCAAATTTTTGGTATCATTACAAAAATGTATAATTAAATTAGAAATGTGCACAATTGTTACATTAACACTTGTCAAAGGGTACAAACCAACATCCCATTGCGGATAATATTTTTCAATGAATTTATAATAGAGTTGTAAAGTATTAATCTATTTCTAGGGAATTCCCATAAAAGAGTGTTTTCCCACAAAAACTCACTAACAACCTAGGATTACATGTTTTAAATCAACAATGAATAATGATCAATTTACTTCATATTTCTCAAACAAAAAGTAACACATTTTTCACATAAATATTCTACATTTGATTTAAAAACCAAAATGGGGTTTTCATAAAATAATTAATTTTCAAGTAAAGAACCAATGGGCTCTTATAAAAAAAATCCATTTTATCTCAAAAATTACTATTTCAAAATCTATTTCCCATATTAATTTAACAATTTATATTCTACAATTTAATTTAAAAAAACAAATATCCACAACATCCATAAAATCCAAAAACCACTCCATTTCACTATAATTGTGGGGGGGGGGGTCTTCCCTAATATGTCATTCCAAATAAATATAAAGGGTCAATTCACTAGAATTTGGGTTTTCACAAATTAATTAAAATAAATAAATACAATCAATGAAATTGTAGATAATATAATTGGCCAATCATAAACAAAACCACATACTATGCAATCACCAGATCACGAATTAAAATGACAAAAACAAGAAAATCTAATTATGATCACCGAAAAATAAGATATGAGAATCGACCATTGATTAAAGATCTAATGAAAAGGGGATTATATTCTCTAACAACATAGAGACTGTTCAAACCATAGAGAGGAGAGAGAAAGTGATTGGGAGAGACCAATTGGTGAAGATTCACAGACTTATAAATGATTGAATTTGAATTACCATGCTTAGATATATATAGAATGGTTTTTGGAGGAGTCAAATAGATTTTTGAAGAGACTTCTAAACCACAGAAATCATGATATGTGATGTTAGTTGTCAGAAGGGGTCACAAATATGAGTTTAGATTTTTTTTAAATTTATGGAATAACAAAAAATTTGTGCATAGTTACCTCAGAACCGCCACACAATTTTTCATATTGTGTTCCCTATTCATATTCCCATGCTAATAAGGTTTCATGTTTAATACTTTGTGGGTTCATGGTTTTCCAAACTATGTTCCATCCATGAAAACTCTCACTATCTAGGATTTTACGGTTTATACTAGTAGGGTGCACAGTTTGGGAGAATCATTCACACACCATGTATATCCATATAACCCTTCGAAATTATGATATTTTATCTCGAGGGACCCCAAAACAAGATATAACAAAATTATGTTCTAAAAAGGTTGAGGAGTACGTAAAAATAGAATCAGTAAGTTTCAGTTAATCTGGGCATGAACCATAGATAACCAATCCATACCAAAGATAATTTTTAAGGCCAAAAAACTAGTACAAAGAGATCCCAAAAGATACTCTAGCCTCAAAGAGTCAGGACAAAGAGTTGGTCTATGGGTGTGATTACCAAGTCATCTCTAGAAGGATTCTCTAAGTGCCAGGTTTGATTTAGAGTCTCAACCAGGTTCTATACATATAGAACAAGATAGATGGAATGAAAATAATTACAAGAACATGTGAATATATATATTATAGATAAGGTAGAAAAGATAGAGATAATACTTTGAATCATTCATGTATCCTCTTGGTCTTATGTTTCCTACAATGTTAGGTTCCCCCACCCCAATCCTCCATCTCATTTAGCCTTTCATGGACCAGATGGGTGTGGTGGTGGTAAAAAGTCAAAGAATATACCACCCCAAATTGTACTCCCATATCTTCTATGATGTCCAACTCTTTGAAAACATGTATGGTCTTGGTGCTGTCTTTTCCTTAGTGGACTATCCACGGTCTCCTTCTTATCTATACGATAGGTTAGAAATTCTCATGAATGTTTTCCCTTTCCATATCAAGAGTAGAAACACCTCTCTATAGGATTACTGGACCCATCCTAAGATCAATAAACAATAAACCATCTGTCATGTGACATCCTCCTGAAACAGAATACATGTCCAGGTTCCTATGTCTAACATCGTCTCCCTGCTACTAAGATCTTTAATCTTATATGAAAATTACGAGAAACCACTAGCTTCATTCTCTCAGCTAAGAAAATTTCGAACATAAAAGCATTCTCTATCCCGCCCAACATAGGTTGTAATGAACAAAGTGATAAAAATTCTTTATATGTCACTATATATTTCTCACATAAAGGTATGATCTCGATAAAAGTGATGAAGAACCATTTACAAAGTGTTTATAGAGAGGTTTATAAATATGGATGAATACTCAACTATTTTAATTCTTCGCCACTAGAGTTTCAAAAGCTCTGGGATATGTATAGCATCATCATGAAAATATTGAACACCTCTCTAAAATGAACTCAAACTGTTAACTTTATAGAGTCGTATCATCTTAGGATTTGGTCACTAATCCTCAGCACAATCCAGATGATATATAATGAAGTCGCACCTTGAGGACCACCATATAATATTCTGCTTTATTGACCGAATAAATAACCCATGTCACCAGCTTATGTAGTTATTCTCTCTCCTATGGGTCAGGCTCACCTAAAAACCTGAGGGGAATCTATCACAAAAACTCATGAAGTGTGCTCAGCCTTCCTGGCTCAAATGTTAGTACTAATGGTACCTTCTATATATCAATATGTGGAGGTATATCAGGTGAACCAAATAGATGTAACATATTTAGAACATTTTCCTTTTTCAAAAACTCAACACTGAGGGGATCATCCTCGTGACCCTGATGATATATAATAGTTGGAATACGTCACAGTGCCATCCATAAATAAACAAGACGTATAATGGTTAGTGATTATATCATGATAGATGACACAAGAAAGACATTGAAGAAAACACATTATTATATGATTCATGTTCTATTTTTTCCCTTCAATTGGTGTTCTCATGTACCAAGTTGAAAAAAATGGTGATCAGAGTCATGGTTTTTGGGTACATCGGTTGTTGCACCAAAACTGAAGTCACTAGTCTAAAAGACGACCTCAACATAATTTAAACAATTTCTATAAACCAATCTTCCAAACATCAGTATTATGTTAGAAATTACTTATTTGATTCTAATATGTTACGACCCATCCTAAAGGGACCCATTCTGTAACTCCCCATGTCCGCCTCCAATCACCCTAGTGTGGGAGACCAGCATTGATTAGGCATATTACTTACATGAGAGACTTTATCCTATGTACCTATACACATGGACACATCTCTAAACCCATATAATTACAAAATTTAAACAATTATTAGCATCGATGCATTCATACATCCAAATCCTGCAACTAGAGTACGATAGAAAGTAAATGAATGTAAACAAGGGCAAATTCATGACCACTACAAGAGTCTGAAAACAAGTCCAACCTGAATGAAAATTGGGGACTATTGTTAGGATACCTTTGGAACAAAACTACGTCTTTTTGGTCTCACAATGAACCCCCGGGTTTTAGTCCTTTATGGAATCTATGAATAGGTTGATTATCTGCACAAGGCATGACAAGTTCCAGCAATGACTATGTATGGGTGAGTGTAAAAATACCCATTTGGACACCCAAAAATCACAAATCATACCAAAAAATAAGAAAATCCACTCTACACAGGTAAATGTCCACAACACATAAAATATGAATATCTATATATACCAAATAATGATACAAAGACATAAACTAATTCATAATCATAATACCAGCCTAGGTTTCGGACTCAAATGCTCCACATAGAACTCATCTACAAGAACACACTCAATGAGTCTGAATGCACTAATGACCTCCGTCTAAGAGGTAATTCTTGTTAGGTCTCTCCAATATAAGTATATGTTGATAGTTTGAAGAGATATATTACTCATAAAAGGATCAAACCCAAGGAAATGAGGTATAAAACTAATCATTATGGATTGACCAGATAAGTTTAGGTTTTTTTTCCTAAACAGTATTGGTCAGGAATATACCAAGAAATCTACCTACTGAATGAGTTGAACATAGGATTTCACTCTGGTCCTCATGGAAGGATTCCAATAGCTTGATCTAATAATTATTATAAAGGGGATCAAAATCCTATGTGTATGAGGTGATTCCATAATAACCTCCAAGAAATAGATTTGGGGAACACACCCTAATGGAACATATACAATATACAGATGAAAAGGTCTCCAATTCGTTGTTAATAGAGTATGAGATGTGTAGTAGGGTTACTCACTATCTTACGTGGACCTCAAGTAATGCTAGTGTAAACAGATATTGTTCATGTATATGCCCATTTAAAAGTACACATCATGAAAAATACCATATACTCTGATCATGTAAAATAGTCCAAGCAATGTTATTGTGGAAGTACATGTCATGTGGCTACCCATGTACTCTTCCCACATACACCAGGCTATTCTGTGTGTGTGGGGAAGTATACTCTATGCCGGTGCCTGTGTACTATAGCACATTATTGTGTACACTAGATGTTCATTTTGATCCATCATGGAGATATGATATGGAGTTTTAATGGGCACACTAAGTATGAATATTACCATTTATCTTAAAACCAATGCGCCTCTAGGAGGAATCGACATGTTGTGTAACACTGAAATACACGTCAGGTGGATCAGGTTTGTCCATAATCCCATGGTCATCCTTTAATGGACATTCAAACCTCTATAACATTTCATTTTAGCTTCAATCATTCTAGAAATAAAGGATTTAACTATGTTGAATATCTTCATAGTTGTTTATTAGATTTTATCACTTTAATTCATTCAGAAAAAAGACTCATTCTTGGATATTCATTACACACCGAAGAACAAAAAATAGAGTATCCAAAACAAACCTATCTTCTACCCCTTCCATACTTCCCCCAAAAACATTTATTTCTGATCCAAAATATACAATATCGAATTGTTGATCCACGAAATGGGCACTCAATGATTGATTTATTGGTGGAAGTCGAACAACGAGTCAACGAAGAACACCCGCAATGAACAAGGAGATATGGGTGAAATGAAAAAACATAAACATGAGGAATGAACCATGACCAATATTGTTGGTGGCCTTGATCCATCATTTTTTGAATTAATAAAGTATAATTGATCACAGTTAATCGAAAAATCCAATATAAATCATGAAAATTAACCCACCCTACATGATTATCGAACATTGGATCAGTAGTTTGGTATATTGATTCACATTAATTTTAGGAAGTAGTAGACATGAAGTAATAAAAACTAAAATAAATGTAATATATCGAGACTGATCAATCATTGATGAATAATGAATTTGTTTCAATTTCATCGGTGAGATCCCAAATATCATTTCACAATGATTTCCAATTAATGATCTGATTTATGTCCACTGCGAGGGATCATATAATAATCCCTCCAAGGGTTATCCAATGGATATCAGGTTATGTGGATAACACTAGAATTCCATCATAATAGTCTACATAAATAAATGTCAGTCGCACTGTCAGCAAAATAAAAAAATATCTTATTTGAATACATTAGTCAATTAATTCCTCTGATGATTGTTCCAAAAACACCATGAGCCGATAAAGGTTATATAGAGCCTATGGGAAAATTCCCATTCTGAACTAAATGTTTCCCTTATATTTATGATATGGGCCCCTATTTAGAATATATCAATTTTTTTTAAAAAAATGGGTTTTCTTTATATTTAATAAATTTATGAAATTTTAGACATCTATTCTAAGCACACAAGGAATCCGGATCACATGCCATCCCAATTCCTATTCTCAGAAACATTCAATACAATATAAAAAAATAATACCTATAAAATTTGATTCACTACTGAAATAAATTTTCTTTATCGTCAAAGAATAATGTAAATTCATCTTTAAAAATCATATTCATTAGAGAATAATTATGACATATGAAAAAAAGATTATTCAAAAACACCCATTTCCTTCACCCTCATCTTCATTGAAATCAATTTAATATCCTGTATCCCCAAAATAACTGTCATAATAACCTAGTTGAGAACTATATTAATATCTATCACCATATATGGTATTCATTTTAATCATTTATTATTCATTTATTAGTTATTACTAGTGTATTCCCATCATTAGATATTAACTATTTTGATTATATTGGTTATGAATTAATGATTCAATGTTGATTCTTAATATTTTTAAGTAATTTAATTATTTATAGAGAATCCATGGCACTAGAATATAAAAATTTTAAGTATTTATAACTCTATGATTCCATTCAATTATAGGATTACTCAAAATTCATGAAAATGGAATTATTGACTTTCTTATTTCAGGTAATTTACAGAAATTAACTTATTAAATTTTAATGAGCACTTATTCTCTATGTAAAAATTTCACAAGAATATTTTAAATGTATAATAATACATAACACCATATAATTTCAAAAAATATACATTTATTATTATCTTTATATGGTGATGACAAATAATATAATACGTAGTTAATAGAATACATAGTATGTACATATGGTAAATAAATGTTTTTGATTTCCATAACAAGGAAATAAATTATAAATTAGATTACATATTCATAATATTAATCAAGTTATAAATATAATATTTATTCATTAAATAATCTATGCTACTATTTTAAGGACACGTAGATCCAATAATGGAAAACAAGGATATGCGAGAAGGGGTATGGTATATAAATCCTATAATATATATTATATAAATATGTAATAAAAATATTTTTTTAATGTCTTTTACTACTAAATTTTTTACTTTATCCATGATAGGTATTTACTATTGTAATGTGAATTTTTTCTAACTATATATTTCTTTCATAATAAATAAATGTTCCATATTATATAATATAAAAATAATTATTCCGAAAACTAAATGAATCGTTTCAATTTAATCATCTATGGGTCATTTAAAATATTTCAATATTTTCTCACATAACGTCTAAAATTTAATATTTATAAAATCTGTTTATTAATGAATATTTTTTCTGATTAAAATAATCATATTAATTTTTATCGTTTAAATGAAATTAATTGATAATTTTTTAACACATTAAAAGTTATATGGTATTATTAATAATCTAATACTTAAATATACATTAATAAAAATTAATTAAATGATATAGACCAAATTTTTTTATTTAAAAATATTAAATAACATTTTGAATTATAAAAATGGGTTTTCTATATTCAACCATGTTTTTTCAATGATTCATTTTATTCCATAAATGAGTTTTTGTTAATTATTATTTAATATATATTTCATATTTTTAGTTATAGAATTATAATATAAAAAAACCTATGGTATTTAAAAAAATATTATTTTGTAAAGTTCACTGAAATTTTTTTTGTTGAAAAATAACCAAAATTAATCTTTTGTAAATATTAATATTTTTACTCGAAATTTAAATTTCCTTTTTCCAAATTAATATTCTATGCTTATAAATTTAAAATTTATGATTTAAATATAAATATATTGTATAATGGAAATAAATTTTTATAGAAGAATTATATTAAAAATTAACTTTTCTTAATATAATTTAATAATAATTTATTTAATTTTAATATATTATTCTTATGAAATTATGAATTTCTTAAAATAGACTATATAAAGGCCCAATTTAAGAAAAAATAAATTTTCATGAATAATATGACCCCTTAATCTATTTTGGAATAAAAATTAAATTTGATAAATTAATTAGTATTATAAATGTAATTTACTTATGTTTCATGAAATATTTTATAAATTTTTTATAAAATTTTATAATTCAAAATTAATGGATAATTTAAAATGGTTGAAAATGTGTTATGGTTCATTTATTTATCTTTCATATGTGAAATTATATTGAACATTGTAATAATTTAGAGAAAAATATATTACCAAATTAACTTGTGTTACATTCTAAACAATTAAATATATGGTTTCCACATAATTTTAATTTTCACCAACGAAGTTAAATTTATATAAACATATAAATGATATAAGTAAATTAAGATATAATTTATATAGAGATACCAAAGAAGGATACATATTATTTTCCTCAAAATAGGTTTATCCCCAATATTGTGTTTTTCTTTTTAAATTTTAGATAACTGTCTATTATAATTCGGTGTTAAGACAAAAAATACATTAGTTTCTTCTGATTTGTGTTCAAAATCATCATTTCAATAATAGACTATCATATTTTAAAATGAAATATTATTTATCAATTCAAATACATTTCTCTAAAGTGGGTAGATGAAAATCAATTCAATAATCACAATACAATGACCTAAATAATGGATAATAATAATTTATCAATTTATGATCCCATAAACATAATTTTGGATATAATAATTAAATATAAAAATGTTTTAATTGATAATAATTTCACTAGGGTATTGATTTAATTCTCTTATAAAATATATAAGATTTAATAGGTTTGGTTGAATCAATCTCTTATAACTAATCCAAATCTATAGTGTAATGGATATGTGCACCATGATTATCATGATCAACTTGAACATTTCTCATTGCATATTCCCATATTTATTCCATTGGTTTTATAGGTCTTGGATGTTAATCATTGTTTTTATCATTTGGATTTGGGAATTTACCTTGAAAATTCATGATTTCTCCACAATTAATATGGTATAATATTATTTTTACATTAGGGTGAACTATATTACCCCCATCACATCTACATTTTTTTCCTCAGTAACTTTTTCTCGGTTTCCTTCATTTAAACTAATAATAAATATTCCAACTCTATTGATAAATTTCCCTGGGTTACTCCTCCTTCATTTGTTTACTATAGAAAATTATATATTCATTGAATCAAGAACATTTACACCTAAACGTCTGTGAGAATTAATCATTATCTTACATCATGTGGTTGGGTTCTCAACAATTTTTATGTAGTTAAATATTATTTTTTATAGTTTGTAATATTAATATTAGTTCTCACTCCTTATCATATCTCTTTTACATCACTCATTGGAATAACATCTGCCTTATCTATGTATTTAATCACTGTCTTACAATCTAATTTCATTGTATATTACTAAAACAATTTTTCACATAATAATTAATGAGAGAATTATAGTAAAAAATATCATGAAAAACAACCAAATGACATCATATACTTCAAAACCATCAAATAATATTTTAGTTCAACCTAAATCACCTCGGTTAATTTTGTTGGGTTCCCTCATACTCTTAGGCATAATTAAATACATATTCAACCCAGTTAATGGTTTATAGTGATTTTGTGATTAACTAAATCATAACCACTAGGAGTTTCAAACTAGGTGTGAAGTTACACACCATTATCATGCATCTCCTAATATGACACTTTTATTGGAACTAAAATAGGGTTCATATGATCCATATCATGCAACCACTTTTCATTACATTGATATGGACTCTATTTCTAGTTAATGACATAAAATTTACATTACGGAGGCATCATGATCATATCCTATAAAAATTATTTGTAATTAGGTTTTTAAAAAATGTTCTCTCATCATAATACCTAAAAACAGATATAATCCAAGAAATAATAAACCATGATTTGATAAAATTTAAGACACCCCATCCCCATACTGATGTGTTTAGTGACAATAAAACACTAAAAATAAAATTAAATATGATGTGATATTACCTATGAAATACATTTCTTTATTTTAAATGATTTATAAAATCCATGCATTACATCTCTCAATAAATATAGCATCACATAAACTGATGGTTATATGTCATAGTGAATTAGAAATATAATGAACCAAAATTACAAAAGAATTTGAACATATAACCTAAAATAAGAAACAAATTACTCTCTTATTGAATTATAATACATTATAATCATATATCATTAGGAATGGAATCACAATAAATTGGTGAGATTAAACAATTAGTAAGAGAAAAACCTATAAATATACCATTTGGGTTTGATCATATGCATATATGAAAACATGAGATGTGAATAAATATCTTATTGTGAATAGTGTGGAAAAATATGTTATCTCTATATGTAATCTTAGATGTAAATATTAAGTAAAATGATTATATATATTCAATGGAATAAGAATGGGAGATAATTAACAAAAGTGATGGTGAATAATCTCAGAAATTTAACCATGAATTTTTAGATGTCATTGAATTATATAATAATATTAAATTATCAATGGATATTGTAATATGGAATCATTATATTATGGGAATATAAAATAAAGACAAACGATATTTTGTGGCCATTTTCTAAAAGTCCTAAAATTATATTTGTGATAATATCCCTGAACTCCCACCGTTTTTGTAATCATACCATAGAATGACTAGGATTCATTAAAAAAGTTATGAATATTGATTATCAAAGTTATTAGAGGGTTATATTGGCCCCACCAATCATCATATATTCATATGTGTTCAATTTTAACTTATTAATTTATCATATCATAAAGAGCCTGAGGAAAGGAATTGGGTTCCTTTTCAATATAAATTGGTATAAAACACTGATATTTGATATTTAATCCATTAATACCAAAATTCAAGAACAGAGAATGAGTACATAATCAATTAGTTTATACAATGATTCATAAAACATAACCCCTTTTAGATTGATATTTAATAGAGGAAAATATATAGAAAAACATTAAAATATATATTTTAGAAAACATTTTATAACATTGTTATAAACTAAAAAGGAATGAATCCATTTAAAAATTTTAATTCATGAAATAAATAATAAAACCTACATAAATATGAAATTTAAATGAATTATAAAAATTTCATAAATAAAAATGATAACGAAATCCATATAAAATATGTATCGGATGGTATAAGTATGGATGTGAAAGTAAAATTCATTTTAATATTTTTAACATAATGTTTTTGAATGAAGAATCCATGACATAGTGATAAATAATTAATTCTAATAGATTTAGTTATAATTTTTTTGAATAAAATAAATAAATCATGTTATTACATAAATATAATTAATGAAAACATTGGCGGGAAAGGTAAATATGGCTAAAAAAGATAAGGATTTCATTTTTAGGGGAAGTTAATTACTCATAAGATCATCAAGGCTTATGAAAAATACCATTAATTTCAATCACCAGAAGATCAGACGGAATGAAATTGTAATTCTATCATTAAATGGAATTTGTTCCTTATGTCAAATCATAGTCAATGAATTAACATAATGACTTAAAAACGATGACGTGTTAATAAAATAAATATCCCTTACCCTCGGATTCCTTGAAAAAAAAAATTAATCTCCCATATTATCTACAGAAACATCACAATCCAATATTTTATAACCTTATTCATATCTATTAACCAATATACCGTTTCTTTTTAATATCATATTCCACATTTATTACATAGTTATAGTTTAGTATCATTATCCCTTATAGAGAGTTCTGTTGTTTCATGCTTGTATTAATGTGTCGATGTTGATTCTACATGTTTAATAACAATTTAATCTTACCTATAAATTATATTATTCTAGAAAATATAAATAATAAGGATTTATAAATACCCAATTAAATTATATTATAATTTTATTCATTGTTCATGAGGATAGAATTTTTAGCATGATTATTTTTGGTAATTTTTTTATATTAATATTTTAATTTATAACATTAATTTAATTTTTTTGTACATATTTCATTACAATATTTATGAAATATAAAAGAAAATAATATCTTATAAAATTATCAAATATATATTTATATTCATCTATTTATGGTGATAATGAAAAAAAAGTTTCATCAATGGAGGTGGGACACCGATGAAACACATAACTAATGTTTTAGCTTTCCATAAAAGTATTGAAATTAAAAATTAATTTTTCATCTATGAATCATAATCATTTTATATATACAATGTTTATTCATTAAATATCCCCATTTAACCATCCATAAATTAATATTATGGGTAATGGATCATGTATCTCTTGGAAGTTGTAAATTATGAAACATATGAAAAGAAATTAAATTAATAAGTGGTATATGATAATTTTACCTTACTCTAAAAAAAATATTTTTGAAAGTTTTTAAGGATTTTAGAGATTGTATTCTAAAATAAAAAAGATATAAAGTATGTTCTTAGGAGTGTTGGTGAGTTATTTAGAATGATATTTATCAAATATTACACTCATGGTCTCTGAGGAGAAGTGGGGTTGTGATGAAAACTTTTAAAAGAGAGTGTAATTGAGTTTTTATAATAATATAAATGGTGATGTCACTATTCGATGGTTTAGTGGATATAATAATGGAAATATTTTTACTGGGAGAATAGTAATATTAATGAAATAATCAGCCTTACATTTCTAAAAATATTATTTAAATGTTTTTAAATATTTTACTCTTAGATTTTTCTATTTTTTTTGTCACAACTTATTTATACAAATGTAATATACATTTAATAGATAAAAATTAAATAATATTTATAAAATTATATAGACTTAATTTTTAAAAATATGAAATCAATTTTTTCAAATACAAATTCTAATGTTCATATATATTAATTTTAGTGTGAGTGCTCATAACACATGAAAATAAATATTACAAAAAGTATATTTTCATTCTAAAAAAAGATAAATTAATCATTTTTATGATTTATTTGAAATTATTTTATTTATTATTAAAAACACAAGAGTGATTTATATTTTAAAATAATCCAATAAATTACTTCCATATTTGGAAAACAAAATTATATGAAATAGACTATAAATAATGTTTTTTTAAAACAAATGTTCTTGTGTATCATAAAGATAATCATTGGTTTTATTAATTAAATATAAGATATTTTTTAAATGAAGAAATTTATTCCGTAATTTTTTTTTATTAAAACAGATTTATTTTTATTAATTTCCGACTTAGTTTATCTAAATTATATTTAATATTTGATATTTTTAAAAATGGTATTTTGAAATATTTATTTCATAATAAATAAATTTAGGAAGTCATAAAGAATTACTATACTGTTAATATTTACATGATAATTACAATAGTAAAGATTAATTTTTAAAATTAAATGTCTAATGTTTAGGAATATTACTTTTATATTAAAATTTATGATATACTAAAATAGAGTTTTTAATTAAATTTAGACATTCAAATACTATGTTTTTGTATTTTTTTCTCCCAAATTAAATTGGAGTTTATATATTAGTCATATTTTTTCATTTAAATTATTAAAATAATAAGGATAGTTTTTTTAATAAAATTAATATTTTTTCGTATGATAGTCTTATTAATTATTAAGAAACCCTAATTTCGTTTTATCAATTATTTATAATTTAAAATGACCATTAATTTTATTTATTTATCAATTCATAATGTAGTTACCTCTAATTATAACCTTCAATTAAAAAAATAAATTACAATTATTATAATTGATCATTGAGTATTTTTTATTTTTTCTAAGGAAACATTTTAATAAAACATTTACATGTTTAGAGAAAATATAAACTCCAAAAAATTTCTGTGTTACAGGTCGAATATTATATTTTCCATTCATGTTTTCATTTCAAAATTAATATTCTTATACCTTGATAATTGTTTTATAATATTAATTATCTCATAAATATAATTTTTATTTATTACAAATACTTTCATAACTATCAAAGTACATTTGTGATGATAAATTTAATACATCACTTCATGGAGGTGATAGTCTACATGCACAAACAAGTGATGTTTCCGTCTACAAATGGACTGAACGAAAGGAATGAAAATAAATATATTTCAATCATGATTCATTGTTATATTATGAATAACATATAATTCATTAATTCAATATATATTACCTTATATTATTTGTGTTAAAGAAAACATAAATACATTTCTTATGGTAGCAGTAGTCCACACATATAGACTGACAACATTTTTATTATCTATGAGATAGATAAGAAGTAAATAACTATTTAACTATAATAATAATTAAATATATTTATAGATTATATAATTAAGAAAATATTTTATAATTTTTAGAATCTATATGGAGGTTGGATAAGAATAACAGAATTAAAATAATAGAAAAAAGGGGTTATTATGAATTTTAAGATAACTACTTAGGATAACAAACTAAGCCTGGTTAGGATGGTAATTTGTAGATTCCAGAACCTATTGAACATTGGATATATTGTTTTAAATGGATATTAGATTAATTTTATAAATTTAAAATGATTTCTTATGAGGATAAATGTATTGATAAAGAGATTCGTTTATAAGTTATTAATGTAAAACTTTAAAAATTTCTGATAACATAATGTAAAAGTATATTCTGATTTAATTGAATACATTTTTAAAAAAATTAAGTTATGGGATAGGTGAGGATTAATCTTCAATAAATCACAAAATAACTGACTTGGAGACATGTTTTTGATATGCTATAGGTCTTCTGAAGTTATTTCATGTTTCCACCATAATTTATTTTACCAAGTTATTGCATTTTATAACCATGGTAACTTATTTAGGTGTCTATAAATAAAATTATCCTATTTTATATTTTGGATATTATGATTAAAAATATATAAATGATTTTATAATATTATATATGTAAAACAGATTCATATTTAATTTAAATTAATAAATGTGTGACAGAAAACAGTGTTTTATAAAAAATAAAATTTATGTTTTAAATGTTTTATTATTATTATATAAATTATTATTAATTTTTTATAAAATGTAAATCATAAATAAAGAAGTAGTATTTTTTAAATAATAAAATTTCATGTATTTTTTGGATACACATATATCCAGATGATGATATAAAACATAGAATATTTTAAAATTCAGTTTTTTTGTATTACTCACCAATAAATAAATTTTCTAAAATGATCCAAATATTCCATCTTAATTTTATAAATTTATTTTATTTAAAAAAATTAATTCAACATTTTAAAATTAAAATTACAAATTTAGGAATTGAGAATTTATAATTTTATATAAAATATTATGAATAATATTTTTATACGTAAATGATGCATTAATATTTTGACTATTACTATTATTATTATTTTATTTCAATTATAAATTAAATTATCGTTAATATATTATTAATGTTATAAATATTTTTTTCATCATAAAATCATAATTTAATTCATTCTAAAAATTGAAATTTTACAACACAAATTTTTTTAGAAAACTGCATTTTTAATCAAACAATGATTTTATTGAATTTGTGTTCTCAATAAAAACTATTATTTGAATATTAGGTTGTTTTCATGTAAATATTATTAATATTTCTGAATTTATTTTTTATTTAGAAATGAAAAATACATATACATTTTTTAAAAACAAGTTCATAAAAATTTGTTAATTTCAATCATAATTAATTATGTAAAATCCAAAAAAAATAATTATTGTTTTCCATTATTATTAATATATTTCTTAGAATAATATTATATTATGTCTTGCATGAAATTATCTAATTTTTATAAGAGTGTATCTCAGTTAATTATAATATATTTATATAATTTTTTTCATTCTCATTATGTATTAATTTTTAAATTTTATTGTAACATTTTGTATTAATTAAAAATATTGAGGTTTATTTGGATTGGGGTTGTCGGTGAAACAATCTATTCCACGTAATAATTATTTAATGGCTAATATATACAAAACTTATTTGTGTGTAACATTATTCCATCAAATAATATCAACATAAAAATATTTTCTATTTTAATATGAAAAATGCGAATACTTATTATTCATTAAAACTTTGGGTTGCCACATAGCTTCCTCATGACTATGTTTTTTCATAAAAAATAACTACGTGAGTGGTAATATTCTAGATCACATTGTCACTTCGATCCAAAATATTGAATATTTGTTCCCCCTATGAAATAATATTCTTTAACTGTATATCCAATCAGTCTGGTATTTAATTCATAAAATATCTATAAATAGAATAAAATATGATCTTTGAAGAGGTTCATTAGATGAAAATTATGTTAAATCACCATACATGTGTGATCGATAATCATTAACAGACCAAAATATAGATTATAATTTTCAATCAATATTATTAACTTCATTCCATATAATTTTTTTATTAATAACAAAAAGGATCTTTTGAGGTTTAGTTTATTTAAAACAAGTTATATAATATATGATGTAGATATGGTAAAAGTAAACATAAATAATATTTAATCCTCTTGATGGGATCTACCATTAATACACTATACATCACCTCCCTAAAAGTGATTTCCAAGGGACATATATGAATAAAATATATTATTCATAAATACCATTATTGCGCCAAACCAAAAACTACATATGTACATATTTTTTGTGAGTATCTAATATTTATCATAATAGAACATTTTGAAGAACTGTAATAGTTTGGTGTCATTGATTAATTGATATATAATCAATGAAAACAAATTTCAGTCTACACACCAAGTCATTAATCACATATCTATCTTGGGTTATGCACCCATTTATCTGCTTCATTCATTGGATAACCTCCCACATACCATATTTTGATCATGGGATAAACTTCAATGACCCCACTTTTTGGCCTGGGATAACTTCTTAGGAATCCTTTGATCTTATAAAACATTAATCATTACACAATTCAATAGCGGTATATGATATAACAATCCATCACATATTAAATATCCAAGAATATGTATGCCACAAGATCCTGATATCTTTTATCATTTCATCACAAAATAACACATTAAATAGAAGATGGTTTTAATTAGTATATCATCACCATAATCATTACATATACATATAATAAATAATTATATATTATTAGATGATACCCCCATTGAATCATAAGTTACCTAAATGTATCAAACATAATTAAAAATTAATTTAGATGATTTATAGGATTTATATATTTGTTAACAAGAAAAACTAATCTTTGAGAAAAAAGCAATATACTATAAAACATTTATTATTTAAATATTACCATTATAACCTAGATGATAAAATGGATTCATGAGTATGAATAACAATAATATAAAAATATATATAATAATTTATAAAATTAAAATTATACTATTAACGTATTACAATTAAAGCCTCAATTATCACTAAAGACACTTTTTTTTTGAAATTATGATTTCTTCAAAAATGGGTTTTATTTAATTTTTTCTCTTGAAATTATAATTAAAAAATTATATTTTTAGAATTTTCTTCTAGAAATATAATAAATTTTTAAAAATATTTATTTTATTATTATCTTAGGGTGAATGTTTTTGATTTTTCAAAAATGATTTATTTAATGTGAATAGTGAAAACTAAAATTTGAAAACTGATAATTCTTTTAATTAAAAATAATAATATTAAATTAAAAATAAATCATTAATTTTATTTTAATGTAAAAGAATATCCATAATATTATAATAAATTTAAATAATTTTATATAGATTAATATAATATTTTATTTCATTATAAGTTCATTTAATGTCTTCAAAGCCATTTTTCAGACAATCATATTCATTTAGTCAACGATTTTTTAAATAATATATTTAAAAAAAATAATTTATTATTTTGATTAATGAAATTTGCATATTATAATATTAAATAAATATTGTGACATTCATTTAAGTTTTATTAGATATATAATTAGATTAAATTATGTTTTAACATTGTAAATGCATATTTCCAAACAACTTTTTCATTACGTTTTAACAGCTTTTAAAAAAAGTTAATCCAACTGATTAAAATTAATTTTTATAGAATGGATTCCTTATTTTCAATCATAATTATCTTATATTTTATTGATTCCTATTTAATTTTTGGTTATATATAATTTCTATAAAAGGAATGGAAAGTTATCACAGTGATAGTTAAAATGGATTTGCGAGGGTGGAGAGATGGAGTGGAGTTAACTATGAGATATGTGTATTAGTGGCAAATTCACTTGTACAAGACTAATATTTTTAACATAGTTCGATCATATTTTATATTATCTTTTAACCATTTTCCTTTTGGTTCCACATTCACATGAATGTGACCATCATTTATTGAATTTTATTAGGCAATTCCCTACGTGTCTTTCTACTGACTTATGAAATGGGGAGCTCGTATTCGTCCTTTTTCACCAACATTGAGACATATATTACATAAATTCCATGAATTTCAAAATTATCTTCCTTCCGATCATCCTGGTGGCCCTAGAACTCTCCTAAGACCACTATTTCATGTCAATAGAAGAATATCAAAGGTGGCCTCTAAAAAATAGGTATATGTCATAACTGATCTCCTTCAATTTTTTTATTTATCAAACATTTCAAATGATATTTTATTCATATTAAAGTGAATAATATATTATAATTAATATTCTAATATATTAGAATAATAACATTCAATCATTTTTAACCATTTTCCCATAAAATTTGAAATGAGAGTATAACATGTATGTATGTGTTAACTACCACTTCCATATAAAGATACTAATCATTTTTCCTCACCACATATAATTCAGGTTTATAATGATAGTTTATTAAAAAATAATTATATATTAATTATTATTGAATAAATAAATGTTATATATCTTTCTTTTAGTGTTTTCCTTAGAAAATAAAATAACACACTTTTGTATATTCAAATAAACCTCTCCATGAACACTGTAATTCATTTTTCACTCAAGAAATTTAATTTAACATTATAAATATTAATATATATTTTTCATGTGTCAATTTTATCATTATTAACATTATGAAGATTATGGAACCATGATCAATATGCAAGGACCAAAAAAGTGAAATTGAAACATAAATTAAAAACAAAATATTTATCACCATGAATGGTGATTTTATGAATAAATTTCAAATTATAAATCAATAAGATGAATTAAGTGAACCCTTATTTTTATAAAAAAAAATTTAATAATAATTTGGTATATAGTTTTCATTAATTTAAATTCATTGTATAACAGATTATTGTTCGTATGAATCATGTTGATAATGACGGAAGAGATCATTATTTTTATAATTTTTTGTTGAGAAATGTCTAATGTTATGAAATTATTTATGTTTATGAGGTGTATATAATACCCATTTCACATGTTATATCACAGATAAATCATTATTAGATTTATTTAAAATTATAAATCAAATTATCTCATAAAATAGTTTTTATTAGAATTTTTACAATGTGGTATGAGATTATTTTCTCAAATTGTTTCCTCTAGACATATGTTAATTTATGAAAGTAAATTATTATATAAGGTTTATAAAGGCTACCATATATATTTTATATATTTAATATTCATACATTCTTATTATACATTTTTTTTGATTTTTATTCCTTTATTAGGGGTTAAGAATATAATATTATTAAATATGTAACAATTTTTTGTAATATCACTTTTTACATAGATTGTTTGTGAAGAAATTATTTCATAATGAAATTATATTATCAATGTCTAAAAAATATATTTTCTTCAATATTAATTTTTTTTTAATTTATGAGGTTAAAATTATTTTTTTCCATCTATATAATCAAAACCGTCAAATAATATCAAGAGTATTTTTCTTCCATGTCTATGTTTTCATTCAATTTTTTTAATTATTTTTGAGTAGTTTTCTATTATTTCTAATGAAATTATTACCCTTTTCTATTTTCACTAAATTGGTATGTAAAGGATCTTTATATCATTTTCCAAAAGATGAACTATTTTCTAATGGTGTGAATATTCTCTTTATTTTATAATACGCTGCCTGAATTACATTTACCACTAAAATTAATATTAATTTATTTTTAGATTCATTAATAGTTTTCCATGTTTCATTTTAATTATTAATATTTTCCTATTATTCTTAACGTTGTCAAAATTTAATTATGTTATTTAAAAATGAAAAACGTATTTTCCTAAGGAAATATTTTATTGAATGCTTGAAATTTTTTTTAATTAAAAACAATAAACATGGATGTCACATATGATTATATGTAGATATAGTCCTAGGATAAAATCTTTATTCCTTAACTGGATTTTATGTAATCATGATGATAAAATTTTGATGAAACCTAATTTATCTTACATGGGTTATGTTATTATGAAATTATAAATGTTTTCATGATCTTATGGAATATAATTTAATTGATTATAAATATGTGATAAGTGGATCAATTATATATCTCTAACGGATTGGGTATAAATTACTATTTTATTAAATCAAAAGGTTCATGGGAGCATATACAATGTCCAAAGTGCATAAACTATAAGTTATAAAATGTCCAATGATGGTACATTGGGAGTTATCTCATTCCAAATATTTGATTAATAACTAACTCTGTATCCTTTATACAATATTTTCCTAATTATTAATATTCCACATTTGATTCCACTATTTCTTGGAATTTCATTATTCCATTTTTATTATATAATGTATCATGTTATTTTATTCATATATTATTCATGTATTATAAATTTTATTGTTTGTGACATGACCCATGACTGTGATCGGTGAATTTTTGGGCATGATATTCAAGATTTCTTCTCAAATTATCATACCATGGTGCTCGTGTTAATCATAAAAATTTTCAACTATTGATATATAACTTTTTCAAAATTAAGGACTATTTGATCTCAATATTTATAATTTTTCCATTTCCACTGGATTAGAAGAGAGGCTTGATGTTTGATATATCAAACAAGGTGGTACCTTTGAATAAATTAATCGGAGAATATTTCCAGATTTTATGTACTACTTTATTATGAATCTATGTTTTAAATACAGTAATCCATTATTGTTCTCAATTTTATCATAATTATATGTTTTTAATATAACTGAAATATGATTCAATTTTTTTAGTATTTGTTTCTACTCAGTTTATATCAAAAATAGGTTTAGTTATTTTTATAATATTAGATGAAAAAAATTCAAGACCCTTAGGATAATCTTATGTATAGTAATAGATCCTAAATTATTGAAAATAAATTAATGTGTCATTACAATAAAATAAATCGATGTCTGGATACTGGAGTTCATATGTTGTTACAGTTTAAATTCATCTGGGGTTTAACTACACTGAAGTGGTAACATTGGGTATTAAATTGACTACCATTAGAGCATGATGAGTGGCTCCGTGATTGCACACCTATATATACACTCCTGGGAGATATTATTGGAAAAATTCATTTTATACATTTTCTATTACTATGAAGGATTTGATTAGATGATTATCATGGTTGATCTTGGATAAGAGAATTGTGTTATATAATGAAAATAAATTATAATTTTTAATAAATACAATAATTTGTTTTCAATATTATATGAGTTCTCAAATTGATTATTGTCATTCTTATTATGAACTGTAGTCTTAGTCGATTTATTTGACTAAGAGGAATCTTGATAACACATAATGTGATAGCTATTTTAATGATTATACTAATGAGAAAAAGAAATAAATAGCTTCTGGAATGTAAATGTATGTGATTGGTCCTAATAATATATCTTGAATTATGATTAAGAACAAGATAATAGATTAATTTATAAATGAAACAGCTAATATAAAAATGTAATTTCTACAATACCTTGGAAGAACCAATATTTATATTAAAATATGTCTAAAATTTAGGATGAATCATTCAATGAAATTTTTTAATGGAACAAAATGATGTTTTATGAATTGTATAGAAGGTAATAAGAATAAAATTATCATGGTAAAATAATATTCATAATTGAGGTAAATAAAGTACATATAAATGCATCTATTTTAGTTCAAATTCATATATGTTGGTAAATTGAGAATTATTAATTTCAATTCCCAAATTCAATGGATAAATCAATGACTATATAAGATCATATGTTATGTTGATCATGTATGTGGAATGATTAACTTGTTTTCTTCATGGGATCCAATAATTAAAATTTGGAAGTGTTTTATCAATGATATTAAGGTTATATAAATAATGAACAATCGTTAGATTTTTCATCCATTGTTTCTATTTTTGTATTTCATGAATATGTTTAATGGTAATTATTATATAGAAATGTGATGTAGTAGTAAGGTGATTATGATGACCCACCCTATCACAGGTTTAAAAAATGATGTTGAATTAAAATTTTTGTTTCTATAATAATTTATGGAGATAAAAAATAATTTATCCTTTGTGATGATCTCAAATAATTATTTATCACTATATTTGTCTTAAAACATGTATTTTAACAATGGAAAATAGTTTGGTGGAATTAATTTCAATTATAGTTTTCATAGTTTTAGTTAATATATAATTAAATAAATTATAATTTAATTAAAAATATTATATAGTGATACATTTTGAATAGAGTGTTAGACTGTGATTCCATCTCTATGTTTAAGTATCGAATGAAAAGATTTTTCTTAGGTAAGTTATTACCTCATCGTGGGGATTGATGCTTGGGTCTGCCATCATTCCCTTTTATTTTTATTTCATTTTCTCATTATTTTTTCCTTCATTTCCTTATATTTTTCTCCAGTCTTAAATTTTTTTCTCATGTATTATGCTTTTGGAGATACTTTGTCATATATCTGAGAGTGGGAAAGAGGGATATAAATTGTGGGGGGAAAATATCAGTTTACATATCATAGATCTTTTTTAGAGATAAATCTATTTTGAGTGGGCCCATCTTGGGGATCAGTGGGTGAAGCTTCATCACTTTATAATATAAGTTAGTATATTTTTTATCTTTTATCCTTGAACACCACATAGTTGTTGTATTTTCAATTTTGATGACATATATGTGTTATTAGGGAGCCCCTTTGGGATGTTTTTAGTTTCTTTTAATCTAATTTTGGGTTTCATGGTGCTTCACAAGGGATATCAATTTGGGAAGCCCGTATATTTGGCATATACTTCAGATAAATTTTTTTTTGACATACTAAAAATTTTAAGGAGTAAAATATTTCAAGGAATGAGTTTCTATGGACACGCCATGTAGGGGTGGATTAGGGTGTAGTTGGAAAATCATTGAGATACCCCATGTGTTGGGATCCTAGATGATCTGTTTAGTATACAATAGTTGACAAGACCCCATGTGTGGTACATGGTGAGTTTTTTTGTGGAAACCTAATGTGGAGTACATATAATTACCCAGCCTTAAAACGTTACATAATCTTTAATTAAATAAATAATTCACATTGAGGATATTTTCAGGTTTATATTTTTATAGAATTAGTCCTTAACTATTATATTACATATCGTAAATTAAAAAGTAGACACTTCTACTCAGTTTCCATTTTTTGAATAAAAAAACATGAAAAATGAGTCATGTCGAGTTCCATGTTTTAGATAGCATGAATTTTCCTTGATCCTATCCTTGACCCTATTCATATTTAGGTCCTGTGAGATACATTTCAAAGCAATGGATGAGCATAAAAAGCTCAGTAAGGGTTATAAAATAAAGAAAGAAAACATTATTACATCAAAACATAAGCTTTTTAACATACATCATGAAATCATAATATTTATGAATAAAAAATAGTAATAAAAATTCAAAAAGGTAACTTGTGGAATCCATAACATAATTACATTGTATCATTCACACCTACATAGAGAGTTACATTTGGAATACCCTGAAGTACCCCGAAACACCCTGAAAATGGAGGGTGAATCAGGGTGTCAAATTTTTCTTTTTAATGTTGTGGATCTTGTTCCCACATCGGTAGGAACCTATTAAACCTATATAAAAAATGAAATTAGGAAGATAACACATCAATTTTACTTGGTTCACCATAATGGGCTACGTCCAAGGAGCATATGATGACAGGTTGTCGGTTGTACCTAATTCCACTAAACTTTACTAGTTGCAGATTACAATGTTCAGGTACAATCACTCTATCCTAGGAACAATGCCTTTACAAAAGTTCATGGGTATCTAACTACGTCCATCGGGTCACTCCCATTGACTCCCCCTGGCTCACTGCCTTTGGTGAAGTCCCAATCAGTTTATAGACGTGAAAGTCTCTTCATTAGATTTTCATTCATGTCTTTGTCTCCGCATAGCATGAGAATCAGCTTGCATCGAAGTCTGAAAATGATTCACTTGAATGCACTGAACCACTGAACCGGATAATCAGAAATGCACAAACAGTTTTCACTGAAAAATTTTCCCAACACTATCTTTTACGCGCAACCTCAAGCATTTTGCACCACTTCACCTTTTTTGCGCAAACTATAATTATTCGCCCAACATGGATTTTTTGTACAAGCCAAAATATTTCACGCAACCTGTAATTTTTCACGCAAGGTGGAATATTTTGTGGAAATCTATATTTTTCCATGCGAGCCAGTATTTTTCATGCAAGCCCAAAGTTTTTTGCGTCTCTCTCAATTTTTATGCACGAGCTAGAATTTTTTGTGCAAGACTAAATTTTTCACGATAATCCCTTTACACAAACATTTTTAGGCGCATCAAACTTCATATATTCTTTGATTCTTCAACCATATGGAATGAGGGGGTCACCTATTATTTATAGGAATCTTAGACGCCCGCGTGAAAAACCCTATGTGGTCCAAAAAACCACTCATTCAACGCGTCAAAATTCGCGCATGTGCCGTTTTTTCCCACATCTCCATGTTTTTTGCACAGCCCATGCCTTTAACATTTTTCAACGTACTGATTCTAAAACACAACTTGCGCTAAAAATTTCGCTCCACTATTTCATGCACCACGTTATTTTTCACACACAACTCAAATATATTGAGCACATCCCACATTTTTCACGCACCACTTCCTCTTTGCGTGCACCTCATTTTTCCAACAATACATTTCCTCATTTTCTGATTTTTATGACCAAATATTTGGCAAATAGTGGGAAACAACTCCACCTTCAATACTATTGTCTGATTGAACTATATGATCAATTTATTGGGAATCATTCTGAACTTCCAATGAGGATTGACAAAAAGCACAAACCACAATCAATTATTGCATATAACGACCATGGTTCCAACAATCTCCCCCTTTGGGTTTCTTGGAAATCACCAAATAAATTCAATATAGAACTATCTACATGAAAAACCAAAATGCCAGAATCAACTCAGCCAACAATATAAGTCTACGTAAGCAATGCTTGATGTAGAAAAAAAGAGAGGAATCTTGAATTGGGTTCTCGGGTTTTGGAAATATCAATGACACCCAAGTAATTCTCCTACAGTGTCACAGAGGCATAACATTCCCAATGTATTCCTTCTCATCCTATCACTGACACTAAATTCTCATCGTGTCATAGAGGCATTACATGTCCATGACAAGCCTGAATTTATTCCTTTCTCCCCCATTGACAATAAACCAAAAGATCTGTAATTTTTCATTATTTATAACAAAAGACAATCTCCCTGGATATTATCTACCCCACAAACTTGCATCACATCGATAAACAGATTTAAAATGGCTAACATAACTGGGGAGAGGGGTACCTCGTAACCTCTTTATGCATTGGGAGGTGGATGAACACCAAGGTTCAACCGATGATTCCCAAACACAAACACTAATAGTGGAATGGTTAGGATATCCGCCACTTGCTCATCAGTCCCCACATGATCCATTTTCATCATGCCTTGTTCAACGTTTTCTTTCATAAAGTGATATATTTTTTCCGTATATTTTGTACAAAAATGCTGAATAGGATTTTTCATAAGATCAATTGTTCTCTTGTTATCACAGTAAATCATTATTGGTTGTTTAACCTCATCACCAATATATGTTAGATGTTGCTTCATCCATAGTAGTTGAGTGCATACCTTTGAAGTGGATATATACTCAGTGTCATCAGTACCAAGAGAAGTACTTTCTTGTTTCTTGATCAACTATCCAACACAATTGTTTTTCAGTATATAAGGCTCCACCACTAGAGGACTTTCTGTCCACAACATCACTAGCCCAGTCAGCATAAAAAAACACTGATAAATCACTGTCCCTGCCTGCAGCGTAGTATAACCCAAGGATATGAGTACCTGGAATGTAGCTCATGATTCTTTTTTACTACCACCATATGTTTCTCCTTTAGATTACTCTGAAATCGGGCTGCTAGACATGTTGAAAAGACAATATCTGGCCATGTCGCTGTTAGGTACAGTGGGCTCCCAATGATCCTCTTATACATGGTGGGATCTACAGAGGTCCCATCCTCATTCATTCCATGTTTGGTTCCAACTGAAATCGGATTTCACATTGGTTTTGATTCATGCATATTAAATTTCTTCAAAATCTATCTTGTGTGCTTTTCCTGAGTGATGAATGTGTATTCTTTCTTTTGAGTCACCTGTAGCCCCAAGAAATATGTGAGATCCCCAATCATTGACATTTCAAATTCTAATTTCATGTGATTGGAAAATTAATCCACTGATTTCTACATGCTGCCACCAAATATAATGTCATTGACGTAAAAAAGAACCATTATCTGATCTTTCGGGGAATTATTCACATAGATATTGTGATATACTCCTCCTCTTTTAAATTCCAGCTTCTTGAGATAATAATCCAGCAGGGAATACCATGCTCGTGGTGTCTGTTTAAAAACCTAGAGTGCTTTCTTTAGTTTAAAAACCTTTGTTTCATCATAACCCAGATGAAAACCCATTGGTTGTTCTATATAGACTTATTATTCGAGTACACCATTCAATAATATTTTCTTGACATCCATTTAATATACATTATATCATCTTTGGAGTTCCATGGTATGATAAATCCTGATTGAATCCAGTCTAGCCACCGGAGAAAAGGTTTCTTTTATATCAACACCTTCAATCTGGGAGTATCCTTTACATATAAGTCGTGCCTTGTTTCTAATAACACTTCCATGATCATCATACTTGTTCTTGAAGATCCATTTTTTACCTATCACATTGTGACCTTCGGGTCTCTGGGAAAGATCCAATGTCTTATTATTGTCAATCTGATCTAACTCTTCATTCATGGCTATCACTAAAGATTCATCCTTTACTGCTTCTTCAAATGAGGATGGCTCCACAGCTAACAGAAATGCAGATTGTGTGTTATTCTTCATCCTCCTTGTTTGTGTGGGTACACTCCTATCCCCAATTATGTTAGATGGATCAATCATAGCTCTTCAATTTCTCCTTTGTGTTTCAGTTGCATTCTATCCAGCCCAGGTTTCTTCCTCAAATTCTTCTTCTAAGTCAACATCATGATGTGACTACTAAGTGTTTTGTACACCTTCCTCTATTTCTGTATTTTTTTTTTCTCCACAATCACATTCTTCCTCACTTTCGATCACATCAGCATATGAAATCCTTGAATCATTTGTGGTTTTCTTTTCAATGATCTTAACATCACTGCTTTCTAGTGTCCTTCATAATCACTTGTTGAAACACTTCTTGGATTTGCTGTTCCTTGAGTATCCATGGAAAATTCCTTCATCTGCATTGTCACAATACTACCCATGATTTCCTTCTTTGTTTCTACGGAAGCTTTTACTTCCAAAAACACGAAAATATTTCAAAGTGGGTTTCCTTACATTCCCCAATTAATATGGTTTCTTGGTCTCACAAATGTAAATCCATGTTCAATTTTGAATATAAATTGCCGCTTGAATAGCCTCTTTCCATTAATGTCATGGAATATGACTCTCAAATAGCATAGTTCGTGCCATGTTGTTCACCTGTCGATTTATGCGTTCAACAACTCCATTTTGTTGTGGAGGTTCTCACTACTTCTACCTCATGTTGTATCACATGTTTCTCTAGATAGTTTCCAAATTCAATGAACGTGTATTACCCACCATTTTCAGAACGCAGTACTTTGATTTTTTGTCCAGTATCATTCTCAACTATTTGATGAAATGTTTTCATGCATTCAAGCACTTGTCGTTTCCTGTCAATAACCATTACACATGAAATTCTACTATAATCTTCTATGAAAACGAAAATGTACTTTTCTCCATGTGTTCTGGAAACATTTATCGGCCCACATACTTCTGTATGAATTAGACCAAGAAGATGAGATGGCCTTTTCTTCTTTGGCCGATATGAACACCATACCAGCTTCCCACGAATGAAAGAGTCAAAAAAAAATTCATGCACATGCTTTAGGTTGGGAATTTCCATGACAATCCTCAATTTTAATATTTTCTCTATGTATTTTTGATTGATGTTCCCCAGTCTCTGATGCCAAAAATTGTTTTCATCGTCAACAGTCATGTAACAAACATTTTCTTTACTATCAACCTAATACAAGTTTCATTCTGTTCTGTATCCCTTTATAAATGAATTTCCAATAATTTCTTTGATAATGATGCCTTTCTAATTAAAATTTAATATAAGTCCTGAGTCATAGAGTTGACTCACGCTGAGGAGATTATGACATAGGCCATTTACATAAAGGACTTCAGCCTTCTTTTGCTCTCCATTAGCTAATTCAGTACTTCCACTTCCTTTGATTTTCATAGATCCATCATTACCAAATCGTACTGTAAAATCAACCTTCTTTTTGATATCCATTAACAGGCATGCATTACCTATCATATGAAACGAACAACCATTATCTATAATTCAGGTGCTGTTTTTTTGTAGCTTTGACGACCACCTATGTAAGGTTGAATTTTTCAATTTTCTTCTTTTCTACCCATGAGACATTAGATTGATTGTAGAACACTGATGGACTTTCAATTTATTCTTTCATGTACATGGGATCTTCCAAGTCAAAATATTATTCAAGAGGAGAAAAACTGTTTCAAAGAGAAACACTATCTTGTTTACGTTCTTTGACTTTTCTCAGACTCGGGTATGAGGTGCCCATGTCCCTCCTCAACCTGCAATCAACGGTCTTAAGAAAAAATTTAGAACAATGAAAACAATATCAATAGAAAGTGTTTCTTCTAAAATAATTTTGATATTATTTTTTTCTTCTTTTTTGAACTCCCATATCTTCTCCATTCAAATAGATTCTTGCCTCTTCACAATAAGACATGGTATGACATAGATATCCCCAAAACTGACACTTCATGAGAGTAAATGCCTTCTCACTTCTGTTTATCCTCTTTCCTTCTTCCATTGGAAAATAGTTTGAGTGCATCTTATTGTTTGAGGCTCGAGGATAGTTTTCTGTTATTCTTTTATATTGGATTAAATGTTTCTTTCTTAGCACTTCATGTGACATTTCTACATGAACCACTTTCATCTTGCCTGTATTTTGGTCCCCTTGTTTTGTTGAATTTGATGCCTCAGCCTCACAACTGATTCCACTATTTCCCTTGCAAGTAGGTCTTTGATCATTCAAAATCTGTTCAACTCCATTAGAACCGTGTTTTGATCATTGCAACAACTATGCATCTGAGAACCTTCCAAACAGTATTTTCTTCCTTGATTATTTTGAAATTGATTCACTCTCTAGTTTTCTTCTAAGAGTAACAACTTCCTCTTCAAGACGCTCAGTAGTCTAGGAAATTTCCTCTAGTCTGGAGGTGTGATCATCGATGTCTCTTTCCTACTCTTAAATTCTCAGCTTCAGATCCACTACATCATCATTCCTCTCATGTATTTTAGACTATACTTTCACCAATTCTTCAAGTTGTTCAATTTCAGCTTCAATTTTATCAACATATTTAGTTGATTTTTCTTCAATTGATTCCACTTATTGAAACTCTTACATTTAATCTTAAGCTTACTAAAAGAATCCTTAAGTGGAAACTCGGGATTGGCACTAGTTTTCAACTGATTTCTTCCACCTATATCTTCTTATTTTTCAATAGTAGACATCATGGATGCAAGGTTTCCAATTTTAAATTCTGGTTCTTCTTCATTACAGAATTCATTATCATTATCTTCCTCTTCACAGAAAAAACTCTTCTTTGGTACTTTATTTCTAGATTTGAAGTCTCCCTTTTTAAAAAACCTTTTCTATGGATTCTCAATGTTTCTATCATCGCTATTCTCATCATCGATCTTTATTAAGCACTGAGAGGCAATGTGACCAACATTTCCACAACGAAAGTAAGTGAGAGGCAACTTCCTTTTGAATTTACCTCTTCCCTTCTAGAACATATTTTCAATGAGAGAATGAATTTATTTTTCCTCATCATATTCAACAATATAGTATTTTGATATTTTCAGTTTTTCTATGGATTTGAACGCCATTTCCTTGGTCACACGAGTCGTATCATCTTCTGGTTTCACTCTCATTCCATATTCTACCAAGCTGCTTAGTAGATCATCCAGAGAATGTTTGGAAGGATCTATTTCCTCAAGTGCTGACACCTTTGAATATTACTGGGGTAGATGTATTCTTAATATTTTATTTACAATATAAATGTCTTTTATTCCTAGACCCCAAATTGCTCCAACCACTTCAATAATTTTTTTAAAGTATGACTCTGCATTTTCGTCTGGATGCATCTTTAGAACATCAAATCGACTATGTAGGACTTGTAATTTAGCCTCCTTCACTTTGATATATCTTTCATAAATATTTTTTAGTTTATTCCTCATGGATTTTGTGGAGGTGCAAGCCATCACCTTTAGATAGATCTAATCAGAAAGAGATGTGGTGAGTGCATTCTATACTTTAGCATCTGCATCAAGAATTTTCCTATCTGCGTCAGTCAATGCCAGGCATATTGGATCATTGACTTGTATTCCATGCACAATAGAAAAAAGAACTTCCATTGTAAGAGATCTTAGATGATATCTCATTCGGTTCTTCCAGATTTAGAAATTACTTCCCCCAAATAGAGGGACTCCTCTAACATTGGCTGAATTGTCCACAATGGTAAATGACAGATCAAACACTAGTGAACCTCCCTCTGATACCACTTGAAGGACCCCGAAACACCCTAATAGTAGAGGGGTGAATCAGGGAGTCCGATTTTTCTTTTTAATTTTGTGGATCTTATTCCCACATTGTTAGGAACTTGTTAAACATGTCAAACAAATGAAAGTAGGAAGATGACACAACAATTTTACTTGGTTCACCACGAAGGGCTACGTCCAAGGAGCATAATCCAGAATATTTCATGGGATAGGTCACTACATCCCTCGGGTCACTCTCAATGACTCACCCTGGCTCACTGCCTTTGGTGAAGTCCCAGTCAGTTTATAGACATGAAGGTGTATTCAATAGATTTTCATTGAAGTCTTTGTCTATGCATAACATGATACTCTTCTTGCATCGATGTCTGGAAATGATTCACTTGAATGCACTGAATCCCCGAACCAGATAATCAGAAATGTATAAACTGGTTTCACTGACAAATTCATACAACACCATGTTTTAGGCACAACCTCATGTTTTTCATGCAACATAACTTTTTCACGCAAGCCGGAATATTTCGCACAACGTGGATTTTTTTCGAGCAAGCTGGAATATTTTGCACAATATGGAATTTTTCACGCAATCCAGAATATTTCATGCAACTCTAAATTTTTCTGTGTGAGCCAGTATTTTTTGTCCAAGCCCAAACATTTTCACGCAGCTCCAAATTTTTCCGTGCGAGCCGGAATTTTTCACGTAAGCCTAAATATTTTGGGAAACTCCCTTTACGCAAATTTTTTTACGCACATCAAACCTAAAATATTCTCTGAGTCTTCAACCATACGGAATGAGTTGCGTCACCTATTATTTATAGGCATCTTAGACCCCATGCGGAAAACCCCCTGTGGCTGGAAAAATCTCTCATTCGGCACGTAATATTTCACCCATGTACCGTTTTTTCGCGCACATCTCCATGTTTTTCGCGTAGCCCATGGCTTTTCCATTTTTCGACATTCTAATTCTGAAACACAACTTGCGCGAAAAACCTCGCTACACTATTTCGCGCACCACACTGTTTTTTACACACAACTCAAATATTTCTCGCATAGTCCACATTTTTCACGAACTACTTACTCTTTGCGCACTCCTCCTTTTAACAACAATCCATGTCTTCATTTTCAAATATTCAGACCCAAAAATTTGGCAAACACTGGGAAATGGCACCACCTTCAATACTGTTGTCTACTTGAACTGTATAATCACTTTAATGGGAATCATTCTGAACTTCCAATGAAGTTTGAAAACAACCACCAACCATACTCCAATTCATGAATAGAACGACCATGGTTCCAACATACCCATCATAGTATATTCCCTAAATCTCTTAGGAGAAACATTCATGTTTTCCTCCGTCATGTTATCCAATGCATTAGAGATCTATCTCGGGCTCACATACCCTAGGTATATCACGAAAGCACCCGTATAAGTAAACAATTCCAAAGAACCATAACATATTAATAACACATAAAAAAACATTAAGGAAAGATATAATTTCCACATTTCAATCACAATATATCATTTAAATATATTGACATAAAAAATATATTATAAAAACCATTTCCAATTCCAATATACATAAAAGAGTATATGATATTTATTTTCCTTTTAAAAACATTTCGACTTGTTAATGAAGCCAAGATCATATAATACTCACGGCGGTGGAAAATGTCGTTGTCACTGCTTACGTTAAAAAAATTTTTTTTGTTCTTTAGTAAAATGGCACGTAGAAAAAGATTCTCTTTTAGTGAAATGAAAATGAAAATGTGTTTATGCACTGTATAAAGGAAAGTCGTTTATAAAATAAAATATGCCTCAATGAAAGGAGATTGAGATGAAGTCCCTTACCTCATGCTTGACTTGACCCGTTCATTCTTTAATCTCATGAATAATAAAATAACGTTAAATTATACATTATTAAGAACTTTTTTCAAGTTTATTATTCCTTTTATATTACTTATTACCATGTTATAAACATAATGTAATCATTTAAGTTAATAATGGTAATTTTGTCAATATTTGGTAGTTGAGTCAAAAACGAACTTCTTATAATTACAAGTTGTTCATGTGGTCGCAGATCCATTATCTCCATAATGATATTAATGATGTAGATATCATATTTATCAAATATATCAAGTATAAAAATGTATTTATAATAGTACATAACAATTATAGATATGAAATGAAATGCATCGTTCATGGAGATAGTAAGCCGTACGTACGTAAAAACGCTTCTTTCATTTTTATTTCATATTTTCATGGGATTAAAAATTAATGATACATAGGTATATTATAATTCCAGTACATTATCATATAAAATTTCAGCAAACCCATCCTTTATACATTCCACTAATGGAATTAACGAGTCATATAACTTTTAGGGGGTGGTAGTTCGCACTTCCTTAAATGAAATTATCGTATTTCCCCACTATGGAAACCAAAAAGGTAAAATATAAATAGAAAACACAAAATCATAGAATCAATATAAATATAATATAAATCACATATAAATATAGTTCCATCTTAATGGCCACCATAAGAGGTGGTAGGAGAAGATTGAACAATCATCGTTTCGTGATGCAGTAGTTCGCTATCCACAAAAAACAATATGTTCTTTACCCATTAGATGGAGGTGTGTGTAAGTGTAGTTTGAATCCTTATCATAACAACAACCTAGTATACGGAGGATATTGTTGTTGTCATAAAATAATGGAATAAAAAAGTTTAGGGGGTTGTACAAGTAAAATAAATTATTAAAACTTAAGAGAAGATGTTACCTTAAAATTGGGTATCTCCCTTTGGTATGAACCAAAAGGTTTACTTGAAGTGCCTTCTGTCTATGGTATGGTTTCTAGGAGGAAGAGAGGAATGTATGGAGATTAATTAGGTAGAGGTTGGACGACCCAAGGGGCTTGAGAAGTGTGAGTAATTTGTTAGAAGTGAGGTCTTTTTATAAGGGGGAGGAGGATCTCTTTAGGAAAGATTGAAAATATTATTTTATTATATAATGAATTTCAGTTTCTAATGGTCCAAAACTCAGTAAATTAATAGAATATATAACTCTTTTTAGAAATAAAGTCATCTAATAAAAATTGGGCTGGTTTTGGGATATTTTTTTAATTTTTATAATCTTATTTATTTTAATCATTCATTAATGAGGTAAACACTAAATCATTATTGTGTTATAAATAATTTTATTTATTTGATGTCTAAAAATTAAAAAAAACTTACATGATGTAGGAAGTATTTTTAAAATTCAAACGAATTTTTATAGTCAAATAGATAACTTATATAACCCCATTTAAATTGATTTACTAAAATATTTATGTTTTTTGTCATTTTTTTCTTTACTTTAAATTAATTAATATAATGTGTCATTGTCACACTTAAGTGGCTCCATGGGGTCCAAAAATCGACCCAAGGACTCCAATAGTTGGAAAGGTATCAACAGAAGGTATGATAACACATGTTAGGGTAATTTAATAATAATATAACATTAATTTTACTTTGGATTACCCTATTTTACCTTTAACCGCGACAAATAAAAATCAAAAGTTACTATTCACCAAAAATTATTTTCATCTTATTGAACCACATTTTACATTATAATAATAACCATGTATGTCAGATTTTTGAAATTCAATTCTTAAAAGCGATAATATTTCATTTAAATGAAAATTTTGATTTTTAACTACTAGTTACTGTTTTCACTATTCAAAAGAAATGAAGGATTCCAAAAAAAATAAAAAAAATTTATCCTAATATATATACAATATTCTAAATTCAAAAATGATTTCTATTTTACCAAATTCAAAATATAAAATTTGCATTAATTAATTTAAAATTAATTCCCGCTGTCAAAACAAATAGTGTGTTTATAAGAAATAATAACTATCAAAAGATTTACACTTGTTTATGTCCAATTTCAAAGTGAAATTACTTCCATTGAAAAACATTGGATTAAATGGTAAAAATATAATCTAGTTATACTTTAAAACCAAATAAAATGATCATCTAACCATATAAATAAATTATATTTAAAGGACGTTTTGAATTAAAATACAGAATTATCACTATTCATTAAAAATGAATTTTATCTGAAAAATACCAAAAATATATCCAAAGAAAATTTGGATGTTCCGATTCTAAAGAATAATTTTATTTTGTCAAATAAAAAATATAAAAGTGACAACAACTATAATTAAAAATGGTTTTCCATCAAATGGCGGTAAATCGACCTTTTAAATAATATTAGACAATTTGTTCTTAAAATTGGATTCGTTGACATTTTAATCCTATATATTTTCTGGATAAATGTAAAAATATTTAAAAAAACAAGTATAATAGTATTGTATTAAGTTAGGTTTATTCCTGCCAATACAATAGCTAGGCATTAACTACCATTTAAAATAATATCATATTATTATCTTTCTGAATGACCCAACATTGTGAGTAACATAAAATTTCAAAGAAAACCGTTGTTGTGTATCAGGTACGCTACAAATCATATCATCCACTTTAAAGTAAAAGTAATATTTAATTCAAAAATATTAATAAATATGAATATATATTAATCTTCATTTACTTGGGATGTTACATCCTTCCCCCTTTTGCGAATTACAACCTCACAATTTTATTCACTTATCCAATAAAAGGGGGTATTTATCCCTCCTAGCATTTTCCGATTCCCACATTTCCTATTCAACAATAAGATTTTTCCACAAAACTGTTACATGATGAATTACCTTATTCCGCAACAATTTCTATCTTCGGTCAAGAATCTGGACTGGTTGTTCCTTATAGAAGTTATTCTGTTTCAACTAAAGTACATCTGGGCTCAAAACATGAGATGGATCTGACATATACTTTCTCAACATTGAAACATGAAAAACATTGTATACCTAAGATAAAAATGGAGGTAAAGCCACTTTGTACACAAATGATCCATCTTTCTCTAGAATTTTATAGGGTCCAATGAACCTCAGACTCAAATATCCTTTCTTACCAAAACACATCACACTTTTCCAAGGAGAAACATTGAGAAAGACATGATCACCTACCTCAAAAGATAGTTCCTTAATCCGGTTATCCACATAAATTTTATGGCTGCTTTGAGCTGTTCTCATGTGATTCTGAATCAACTGAAATTTTTCTTCCATCACTTTTACCAATTCTGGTTCCATAAACTACCTTCCATCTACATCATCCCAAAAAGATGGAGTTTGATAATGCTTTCCATATAATTCCCAAAACAGAGCCATCTGTATACTGGAATGAAAACTGTTATTATAAGGAAATTCAACCAAAGAAAAATGATGGTCCCAACATCCTTGGTAATCCAATGAACTAGAATGTAACATATCCTCCAGGGTCTAAATTGTTTGTTCAACTCCCCATCTTATTTAGGATGAAACGATGTACTAAAATTTAATTCAGTGCCCAATGACTTCTGTAGGCCTTTCTAAAAGATATAAGTAAACCTTGGATCATGATCAGATACAATTTAGAGGGTGACTCCATAAAACATGACTATCTCTTTAACATAAAACTGGGAATGTTTATATAGAGACAAAGTATCTCGAATATGATGTAAATGAGAAGATTTAATTAATCAGTCAACAATAACCAAGATTTAATTATTACCTCGATATGTCTTTGGTAATCCCACAATTAAGACCATGGATATATTTTCCCATTTCCACTCTGGCACTGGTAGAGGCTGAAGCATCCCTTTTGGTAACTGTTGTTCTATTTTAACCTGCTGACAAGTCAAAACCTTCATAGTAAAATTAGAAATATCTCCTTTCATTCCATACCACCAGTAATATTCTTGAAGATCTCTGTACATCTTAGTACTTGCAGGATGAACTAAAAATAGAGAACTATGAGATTTACATAATAAGTATTTCTTCAACTTCCAATCATAAGAAACAAATAATCTCTTCCCAATCCTCAAAACATAGTCATTATCAAGGTTTAAAATTAGGTAGCTTAACCTTCTTAACCAACTCTACCTTTTTCTGTAACTCACTATCTTCCTTCTGTGCTTGCATAATTCTGTCTGATAGAGATGATTTCAATGACACCTGAATTAAAACTGCGGAATTTCATGCACCCACCACTTCAATGATAATTTTCATGAAGTCTTTAATCAAAGGATCTTGTTCCAAATGTAACAATGTTATTTTAGCATTACTTTTTGGACTCAAAGCATTAACCAATGTATTTTCCTTTCTTGGATGGTAACGAATCGTGTAATCATAATTCTTGATTAATTCCAACCATCCCCTCTATCTCATGATTAATTACTTCTGAGTTAATATATAGATTAAACTTTTGTGATCATTATATATTTCACATTTTACTCCATACAGATGATGCCTCCAAAATTTTAAAGAAAAAACATCAATAGCTAATTCCAAATCATGTTTAGGGTAATTTAACTCATGAGGATTCAACTGACGTGCATCACATTCAATTACCCAATCATTCTGCATAAGGATACAACCATGACCTTTCAACAAAGCTTCACTGTAGATAGTAGACACACCATTTCTGGAAGGTAGTGACCAAACCTGAGCATTCACCAATCTTCTTTTCAATTCCTGGAACCAATAATCACATTCTTTAGTCCAAATGAACTTAATAACTTTTGAGGTAACTTAGTCATTGGGCTAGATAACCGTGAAAAATTATCAACAATCCTCCTCTAATAATCTTCCAAACGCAAAAAACTACAGATCTCAGTTATATTTAAAGATCATGGACATTCTTCAACAACTGTTGTTTTAGCATGATCAACAGTTATGCCATTTTTTAAAACAATGTGATCAATGAAATAAATTTTTCGTTACAAAAACTCATACTTATTGAATTTACCATAAAGTTTCTTTTATTTTAAGGGTTCTAAGAAAAACCTTAAATTAATATCATGCTCCTATTTATTTTAAAAATATACAAAAATACCATCTATTAAAGAAACCGCCATTATCACCTGAGTCAACTGATCCATCACTGTAACAAACCATTAAATTATGATTCTGACCAACTATGGATGCTTATTTTTTAAGATCATTTCCCTCTATATGCCTTCCTAATAAAGCTTCCCTATTTCCTCGTCGAAAAAACATTCATAACACAGACATAACATAGGCAAAGAAACATGGTAATATGTAAACTCTATATCATTTCAACCATACCATAAAGTAAAAATAATTTATGGATATTAATTTAACAATATCCTAACTTTTAATGTTATCTAAACTGACCTCTAATACAAACTATAAGGATCCATCCTTAATGCATTACATAATCACGAATTAAATGAATAATTCACATTGAGGATCTTTTCAAGATTATAGTTTTAGAGAATTAATCCATAATAATTACATTTCATCTAAAAAATTATAATGTAAACACTTCTACTCATTTTCCATTTTTTCATAAAACAACATGAAAAAAGAGTCATGTCTACTTCCATGTTCTAGATAGAATGACTTTTCCTTGATCCTATCCTTGACCGTATTCATCTTTAGGCCATGTGAAAAACATTTTGAAATTTGGGATGAGCATAAAAAGCTCAGTAAGGGTTATAAAATAAAGTAAATAAAACATTAGTCCATCAAAACACAATATTTTTAGCATAACTCATAAAATCACAAGATTTATGACTAACAAATAGTAATTACAAATCATAAAGGTAACTTGTGGCATCCATAACATAATTAAATTGGAGCATTCATAGCTACGTAGGGAGTTACATTTGTAATATCCATCACAGTATATTCTCTAAATATCTTAAGATAAACATTCACGTTTACATCCTTCATCTTACCGAATTCATTAGAAAGATATCTCGGGATCACCCACCCTAGATTTATCACAGAACCACTCGTATACGTAAATAATACCCATGAACCATAACATATTAATAACACATAAATAAAATAAAAAAAGAAAGATAACATTACCACATTTCAATAACAATTTATCATTTAAATATATCGACATAACAAATCTATTATCAAAACCATTTTCAATACAAAAATATGTAAAAGAGTATAAGGTAATTATTTTCATTTTAAAAACATTATGGCTTCTTAAGGAATCCAATGATCAAATTATACACGTGGCATTGGAAAAGGTCGTTGTCACTGCTTACATTAAAAATAAACATTTTTTATGTTGTTTAGTAAAATTCCTCTTCGAAAAAAATTCCCTTTTAATTAAATGAAAATTAAAAGGTTCTTATACACCATTTAAAATAATTTCTTGTATAAAACAAAATACGCCTTAATTAAAGGAGATTGAGACGAAGTCCCTTACCTCGTGTCTAACTTGACTCGTTCATTCTTTAATCTCCTGAATAATAAACAATAGGTAATTTATACTTTCTTAATAACTTTTTCTAAGTTTATTATTCCTTTTATATTACTTATTACCATGTTATAAACAATATTTAATCATTTAAGTTAATAATGGTAATTTGTCGATATTTGGTACTTCAGTCAAAAATGAACTTCTTATAATTACAAGTTGTTTATGTGGTCAAAGGTCTATTATCTATAGAACTATATTAATGATGTATATAACAAATATATTATATATATCTAGTACATATATGTATTTATAATAGTAGATAACATTCGGAGATAAGAAATAAAATGCACCATTCATGGAGACGGAAAGTCGTACGTACACATGAACGCTACTTTCATTTCTATTTATTATATTAATGGGATAAAAACATAATTATAAATAGGTATATTATTATTCTAGTATAATGTAATATACATTTTCAGTCACTCTATCCTTTATATGTTCAATGTATGGCTTGAATGAGTTGTATCACTTTGAGGGGGAAGTAGTCCGCACTTCCTAAAATGAAATTATCGTATTTACCTACATTGGAAACCATAATGGTATTCTATAAATGAAGAAAATAGAGAAGAATAGAAAAAATATAAATATAATATATATCACATATAAATACAGTTCCATCTTAATAGACACCCTATGAGGTGGTAGGAAAAGATTGAACAATCATCGTTTCGTGAGGCAGTAGTTCGCCGTCCAGAGAAACAATATGTTCTTTACCCATTAGATAGAGGTGTGTGTAAGTGTAGTTATAATACTTCTAATAAAAACAACCTAGTATATTGAGGATATAGGTTTTTTCATAAAAAATGGAACAAAAGTTTTTATGTGATTGGAGATGTAAAATAAAAGAAAAGAACTTAAGAGAAGATGTTGCCTTTTAATTGGGTATCTCCCTTTGGTTTGAACCAAATGGTTTACATGAAGTCCCTTCTACCTATGGTAAGGATTATAAGAGGAAGATATGGATGTAGTGAGATTACTTGGGTATATTTTGGATAAGCCAAGGGGCTTGAGGTGTGTGAGTAATGGTTTATAGGTGAGGGATTTTTATAAGGGCAAGGAGGGTCTCTTTAAGATAGTTTTAAAATATTATCTTATTATATAATTATTTTAGATTTATAAAGGTCCAAAACTCATTACCTTAGAAGATAATATGACTATTATTATATATAAAATCATCCAATAAGAATTGGATAGATTTCGTATATTTTTTTAATTTTTATAATATTATTTATTTCAATAATTCATTAATGTGGTGAACACTGCATCATTATTGTGTCATAAATAATTTTATTTATTTGATGTCTAAAAATTATAAAACAAATAAAATGATGTAAGAAATATATTTATCTTTGAAATTCATATTTATAGTCTAATAAATATATTATATATCCCCATGTAGAAATTTATTTACCAGAAGATATATGTTTATGTCATTTTTGTCTTTACTTTAAATTAATTAATATAAAGTGTCATTACAACTCTTAAGTCGCACCATGGGGTCCCAAACTCATCCCAAGGACGACCATGGTAGGAATTATAACAACCAATTGGATTAAGGAACATGTTAGGGTAATTTTAAATTAGTATAATGCTATTTTTACCTCAAATTACTCTATTTTCCTTTAACTATTGTAATTAAAAATCAAATGTTACTATTCACCAAAAAAATAATTTATTCTTATTGAACCAAATTTTAAATACTGATAATAACCATGTATGGTGGGTTTTCTAAATTCAATTCACAGAAGCGGTAAAATTTCATTTAAATGAAAAATTCATTTTTTTAACTACTACCCAGTGTTTTGACTATTCATCAAAAAATTGATGGTTTTTAGAAAAATAACAAAAATTGAGCCTAAGATAAATTTGATATTAAAAATTAAAAAATGATCTCTATTTTACCAAATTAAAAACATATAAGTTGCATTAATTAATTTGAAATTAATTCCCTCTGTCCAAACCAAACGCGTGTTTTTTTGAAATAGTAACTATCAAAGGATTTACACTTCTTTATGTCCAATTTCAAAGTGAAATTAATTCCAACATCCAAAATTTGATTAAATGGTAAAAATAAATTCTAATTAGGCTCTAAAACCAAATAAAAAGATAATATAACCATATAAATAAATTATATTAAAAGGCATTTTTGAATTAAAATACAATATGTTTCACTATACATTAAAAATGAATTTTATCATAAAAATACACAAAAATTTTACAAAGTAATTTTTTATGTTCTGATTCTAAAGAAGAATTTTATTTTGTGAAATAGAACTTATAAAAGTGAAAAAAACTAGATTTAAAAATGTTTTTCCATCAAAAGGTGGAAAATCGACGTTTTAAAGAATATTAGACAATTTGTGCTTAAAATTGGATTAATTCACTTTTTATTCCTCTAAATTTTATTGGATAAATGTAAAAACATCTAAAAAACATGTATAATCATATTTTAGTTTTTTTATTTATTCCCACCAATAAAACGACTAGTCGTTTACTACCTTTTAAAATAATATTATTTTATTATTATTTTATATGACCCAACGTTGTGTACAACGTAAGATTTCAAAGAAACTCGTTTGTGCGTATCGGGTACACGATCAAACATAGCATCTACTTTAATGTAAAATGAATATTTAATTCAAAATATTAAAAAATATGAATATATTTTTTTCTTTATTTACTTGGGATGTTACAGTACACACCATGATGAGTGATTTCAGACCATGTACTTAAGAAAAGTGAACATTGAGATAGATTTGGTATAATGTGAGGTATACATGTTTGATGTAGAAATCATGTATATTTGGAACAATACATTTATCCCCTACATAAATGTGTTCTATTGGATCATCACCATGGATTTGGAATATGACTCATGACTCAACAATTCTCAGAATTTTTTAGAATATATCATTAAGATATAATATTTATGGAATTCAGAGGTTTTTTAATGATATATTGTTTTGGGAGATCATTTCCAATAGGATTCAATAAATTCTTGTATTTATAATCCTCTGATGTGTTGATTTGTGTGATTCAAGTATTATGTGTGGTTCATGAGTTTTTTTTATCATAATTGAAATGGTATTTAAGGGTTAAATTTTATCTTTTATTTCTGATGATACGAGATAATGGGACAAAAATATATATTGGGAAGAATTTTTAGTATTATTTCTTATGGATGAAGTGGTCACAATTCTAGAACACTCACATGAGGTTTTAGATCGAATGTATAAAGATCAGTTTGTTTGTGACCATCTCGATGGGATGAAAATTTTGTCAGGTGTTTATGATTGGGTTCCATTAAGATGATGTTGAGTAGAATATTAGAAATTCTTGTTGATTTTCATTGGGGAGACATAATAAATAGGGATTATTAAAATGCTAGGGATACTGGTCGATGTATTCTCTTGATGGTCTATTTTCGTATTTTTATCTTATGCTAAAGATTCTCTATGATTTTTCCTTCTCTTAAGGTGTCCATAATGATCATTTATGATTCAATTGTATGTATGTTGTAGCTTTTGGATTGTACTATTTTTTTTTGTTTTTTGTTGAGAACTATTTGGATGAATTAGAGTGGGTATTGGAGATGATTTCTTATGAAATGGTTTACCAGAGGTTTGGCTGTTATAGAGGAAAACCTTATAAGGAATCATATTATCTTCATGTTATTATTTTTTTAATTTTAGGATTGTTATATGGGCATGGATAGAGATATTTTGGTGAATAATAGGAGCCATTATTAGGATATTTATTTATTGTATATCCCTAGGTACCCTGTGAGACTTTATTTTCATTTGAACATGAGGAGGGTTTATAAGAGATCATGGTTTCTATTTTATGAATGTTGAGATTTAGGATATTGAAGAAACCATAACTAGTTAACTAAGTGTTCATAGACCCTGATAATTTTTCCATGTTGATGATTGGTTTAGGAGTTAGATCGAACATTGTTTTGATGAACATTAGTGATTATTTTCAAATAGTTTTGAATAGGATTGTATATAATTTTATAACCTTAGGATATCATTTATAGGATTTTAGACTTGATATAATACCTTTTACGCACCTCCATTGGATGGTATTGGTTAGATAATCATAGGGAGATAATATGAGATATTGAGGAGTGAAACCCATCTCTAGGACTAGATTTGTATTTCCCAATCTAGGGATTGAATGTATGTGATATTTAATATTTAATGGACCCATAGTTCCATTATTACCCACCTAAAAATTATTTTATGGATCCAATATTTTTTGAAGTATTATCATATTCAGGAAAAGTTATCTTTGTGTTAAAATAGTTCTTTTCACCACATTATAACATTGAATTGGATTCCAATATCCTTTAGATTTTTTTTTTCCTGTATTCTTATCATTAAATACTTTGGTTTGATATTCATGTATACTGAATTCTAGTTTATATTAAGTATTGTTTATATTTGTAGGATGACCAGATGTCATGTGGTGGGTGATCCATGTATTATAAATCCTCTAACATGGGCCATAAAGGTGGTAGATTTACTAGGTGTGTCGGGATTAGAGCCTATATTTGGATTTGACCTATTTAATATTATTTATCTAGACCAGGAATACATCTTTTTCTTGCACTTATTTTGATATTAGATGTCTGGTCCACCATTATTGGTGGCATACTATATATTTATTCTCATCCACTATAGGAAATTCTTTGTTTGGGATAATACTGTATATTATTTTTCATGATACATCACATGATTCAATGTGAATCATGTGGAGATTTAGTGGATCTTGATTGAGCATAGCCACTAAAGTGGTTTCAGGGGATAGGGTTTGTGTATCTCAGGATTCATGGAATCTAGGTATATGATATGGCTTAAATAAGTAAGTTGAACCTATTGAATTTATTTTATTTTACATTTATATTCGGTATTTTTCCATACTAGTGGGTGATCGATTGATACATGTTTTATCATTCTTCATGTTTTTATTAATGTGTTACACAATTCATTTGATATAACATGTTTTTATTTATTTATTTATATTGAGTACTCTCATGCTTGGGGATTTTTTTAGTTAGTTTATTTATTCATTTTTATTGAACTCTGAATAGGGGTTATAGTCATCAAATTTTATATTTTAGACCCTTTCCACTATTCATAATCATTTAGCATATGAGGTGGAATCCGTGATTCCTTGTGGAGAGTTTGATTTGGTGAAAAGTCAAGTAGAGATTGATGGGTTCTCTTTGAAATTCTATCAGATATATCTATTATTATGATTTGGGTGGTTGTTATAACGGTTTTCAGGGAATGAGTTATAACATGGGATGGATACCATAGTTTTTTATCATGAATACCTTTATTGATATGAAGTGTCATTTTCTATAGAAATAAATTGTTGTTCCTCGATTATAAATCTATACTTTTGTGATATCACATAGCGTAATGAACATGTGTTGATGGATTTTTGGAATGTTTTAGTTTTTTCCACTTAGTCAATGGGAAATTGGCCAATGTTCATGCATCATTATAGAGATATATGATTCACCATATGTATATCTATCTTTTTTTTACTAATGACAGATCATTAGTGAATAAAATTTCATACATCAACCAACTATTTGTTTCACATATATCTATTTCATGAAATCATACTAATTATATATATTGTTTCTTCTTATTATATGTTATGGGGATCTAATAGAGGGGTGTTTGCTGATAATGGAGTTGTATTCCCTTCATTGAGGGATGATTGGGGTCCCTTTTGGGAGAATGAGGGTTTTGGATTCCATGATTCTATTCTTAGCGGTTTAGTGAATGTATGTAAGGTGTAGAGGTGTTTTTATTAGTCTCGTGATTCAATAAGATACTAATTTTTATGATCTCACATGTTTAGTTTTCATCGGAGGGAGTTGTTATTTAAAGGAGTAGTCTAAAGGGTCATGTGACAGGGAGTGTGTACCTACAATCACCGGGACATGGGTTAGAATATCTAATATTCTATGGTGGGAACATTGGTTTCTCATATCACTATGATGTGTTTTGGAACGAGGATCCCTAATTTTTGATAGGTAGAGTGCTGGGAGTTATCATAGTCTCACAGATATCAAGAGAGAGATGATTCTTTTGGATTTATTGCAATGTTAATCTAAATTTTTTTAGTACATTGAATAGTGAGATAATATTTTAGAACTAAGGTTTTTTTGTAACTAGATTAATGGGTGGTCCTATGGTTGATCTTGGAATGAGGTATATTCCTATGCTATTAGGAGGAATATTGAGGGACTCTATCTTATTAGAACAAACTATTTGAGTAGAATTATCATTGGGTATAATAACAGTAGCCTATGATTTTTTTGAATTGGGTTGTAATATTTTGAGAGACTTTGAGAGTTTCTTAGAAAAGATAACATCCTTGATGATTAGTGTTTTTTTCGTAATATTTTTTTTGATAAATCCTACTTATATGAGGGAATTTTTGTATGGGTTCTACATGGGGTTCATTTTGCTGAGTGTGTGTATTTGGATTGTGGTCTACTTTTAATAGAACCCAAAGTTCATTGTCATCGTGGTAATATTGGGTATATTCATAATGGAGTTGTGTATGGAGTGGCTTATAGTGGGGAGAAAAAAGCATATCATTTTATGATATGATCCTTATTATAAATTGGTTTTTGATCATGGTGAACATCATTAATGTTGTTCATATAATTTTTCATAATTGTAAATTTTGTGTTGGAGTTATAGTGTTAAAGAGTCATCCACATCTTGTAAATGTATTGGGTGTTGAATAGACCATGGGTTGTAGAGGTTGGTGTTGGATGTGGGAATGGATAAGTATATGGTTATGGTTGGAATTAGTAGACTAGATGTAGTTTCATGTCACTAATAATTAGTGTGTCATGGTAATTATAAGAAAAATAATTTGATTGTTCAGATATAATCACAGTATTTGTTTCTCAGGGTTAGACAATGGTTGTTTCCTTCAAATTAATCCTCCTATATTATTGTATAATAACTGATAGGGGGATGGTGGATCAGGGATCCAATTCATTCTTAGGATTCCTTAATGAAGCATCCCTCATCATCAGTTAGTGTTAATATTATCCACAATACAACATACACACACTGAGGGTGAAGTAGAGTAATAAGGTTCACCTCTAAAATTAAAATGATTATTCATCGGTCTCATAAAAATTTAACTAATTGCATATGTATAGTTTAACCATATAGGTACAATGACCATGGTCTTTTATTGTACTCTTGTTTAAAAAAAAATACCCAACTATGATAGTTCTTCCAAAAATGATACAAGGATAAAGAATAAAAATCGAAATACTTCTTGAAAAATCATTCATTTTTTGATATAGTAATTCCCTTCCATTTATTCTCTAGCTACTATAAAATAAATTATAATATCTTCACATTTGTAGAAATATTCCTAGCCACATCTTCTTCCACATATATTCTTCTTCTTTTTAAATCTATTTTTATTTTTTACATAAATGACCTTCTTTTTTTAATCACATCCTATAAATTTAGAAATATAAAGATAATATAATAATATTTAATTTAAATTTAAACCAAAAAAAATCTATTAAAAAAATAAACTACTCTTATATCATTTTGTTCCTTTAGATCTTGTACTATTGATTGGACATCGTTGATGCTTAGAGGAAAAAAATCGTTGATATTGTTAGTAATCAACTATATCATCCCTGAATTCACATCAAAAAAATTCTTATAACTGATTCAAAACTCAGAACATGGATTTTACTGTGTCCTATTGTAGAAAGTTTGACCATTTTACTTTCAATAGGCCTTTCACAATTGTTTTAGTAATCTTGATTATATCCATTTTGATTTTCTACATTGAATATTGACTACAACTTGAATATCAATGAATGAGTTCACCTATATTATACAACATCCCAGAGGTAGACCCAATAAAAACCATGTGGATCACCACATCCATTTTTTATTTTTCCATTTTAGACAAGAACACTAGAAGATCACATCATAGAAAAAAAATTCATTTCACCTTTGTTGTTTCATATAGAAACAAAATCAATGCACCATATCCACAAAAACTCCCAAACACGACAATAGCCTTTCACATATTGATGTTATGTCTCAATAACATTCCCACCAATATGGTTGTGTTCATATTGTCTTATCCCTAATTTCTTACAAGAATCATTGTAACTTCATGATTCATATAACAACCAATTGGAACCTTCCAACATCAAAAGAGGTCTGAATCATGATAAAAAATCCTGATATTTATCAATGAGGACCATAATTATTAGAACCATCTAATTTAACATTAAATTTTGTTGTGTATTGAAAAATATAATGGATACCCAAATATATCCACTTAAAAAAAATTTGAATCTCACTATTCACAACTACAGTCATAGAAAAAATCGGGGGAAAATTTTTACCAAATTGGATTTTTTTCATACATGGAATTTTAATCTCTATGTAACACTGGATAAAATGAAATGCATCATCAAAATATAAGTCTATAACTTAATGAGGGGTTATTTAGTGTAACTCCACAACCCCAGTAACCCAGAGTCGGTGTATTATTACATAACATTATCCTGATATAAGTAAATCATGTCCCGAAAGACATATCAGTTTAGTAGCCTTGGAAGTACTAGATACATTCATAAGATTTACATTACATTATAAAATGAAAAACAAAAAAAAATTGTCTTCGTTAACCATTGTCATATTCCATAGGTTATCCTTAAAGGTTAGTCATAATATACCTATTCGCATCCTAGAAAAAATAAAACATAGAAAAAGTGAGATCAGATGCTCAATAAGGATAACAATATAGCGGAATCCTTCATAAATAAGCATAAACAGTTTAAGGAAATGTATAATACTAAAACATAATCCTTTTAAACATAATCTTCTACATAATATGGAAAATATATATCAAATATTTCCATTTAATCATTCACATGGATATTCTACTAGTCGAATAATGACATGCAATATCAATAGACACTTTTATAACGATGAAATGTATAATGACAGACTTCATAACCATATATTAAAGGCCATTTATAATGACCCATACATTACATACATTGTTAGTACTTCAAAATTGAAGTACACTTACTACACCATATAACAAAACCATGAAAGGACCGTATAGGTATAGTGTCTTTAGAAACTGGGAAACATAAACAACTGGTTCATAAAGCGTCTACACTGTATCCCATTTAATTCATCATATCTATAGTCCCTTTTGGAATATATTACTTAATAACATTCTTCCTGACCTGGGGAAGGAAAACATATAAAAGGGTGAGCTCAAATTCTCAGTAAGGGTAAACAAAAGAAAGATTAATCACATCATATTCATAAGAACATAACATTTTAGAAATCTTACCCTGCAAAAGAGATCATAATTTCATAACATGGGATAAATCATGGTAGTGAAATTTAATCACAATAATCATACCATAAAACATGAAGCTTTTTTTCATACACACATAATCATAGAGAATCATTTCTTATTAGTCAAGACTCATTGCCAAGACTATCTTAGTGGACAAAGTCCATTTCTGAACTGAGTTCATTCCTCATTTCAGTCATGTTTCACGGAACTGGTTTAACCTGCCGTTCCAGCCATGTCTATCTAATGAGATATAAAATCTTTACCCAATGAATTGGAGGGAGATGTAGGTCCCACCCATCTCATAATGATACCATTCTTATGTGTGCCACAAAATCGTAAACCATACATCATAGCATAACCCATGTAATAAAAATGGGATTCATAAACATCGTGACATCATAAAACAATTCATATAAGATAAAGGAATTCATAAAAATAATTCCATCGCAACAAAATAAAATAAATGTAACAATAGGGATAGAAACATAACCCTTTATTATCTTAGATGGAAAATAATTTTGATAAAACACTTGAACTTCGTTCTTGAGGAAAATATCCATTCTACTTCAAAAACAATTTTCCTTTCTTAACATGACATACAATTCTAAACTAAAAGAAGTTGATTAAAGATAAAAATGAAAACATGTAAAGGAAGCTTCTTGGAAATAATGTTTTAAAAAACCATTCATGCCATATAAGTTAAGAAAACATTCTTCTCGTACTTTTGTCCGAAAATTCAAAAAAGTACCTCGTACGAAAAAAGACAAAAGATTCCTGTCATATATTTTATGAAAAACTTACCAAAGGGTAAAATTGGATTTAAAAAATTTTAGGTGGATGGAAATTATATTACATATTGAGGAAACATGGATGTGGATGATAAAATACTCCCTAGTAAATTCTGAAGTATAAACAATCTCGGATAAAAATAGAGATTGCGAGATTGTCCCTTACCTTAGATCTGATTTGCTTCGTAAGTGTCCGAACCTCCTGCATAATGATTTAAATAATGTCATTGACTTATTCCAGAATCATAATCATTGTTATGATATCATTTATGTTCATATTCTTAGCTTATCATTAGTAATATTTCATTGCTACTTGTTATTCGGGTGTTTATTACTTTTTGTTCTTATGCGTGTTTTGTCGAATAAATTCTTCTTCTTCTTTTTAGGTTATAGATACCTCATTTCCAGAATGGTATTAGTGTAATATATATCATATTTATTCACTCAATTCATTTATGAAATCATTAAGAAATGAAAATTATGCAGAACGAGTCACATCATATCATGGAGACGGTATTCCGTACGTACGCACGAGCGATGATATCGTTCCCGTGATCGTGGAATTGTATTGTAGTGTATGTATAATATTTCATAATAAATATAAATTTACAATAATAATATATATTCATTATTTACACCATTATACCCATCCAAGTAAGGTGGTGGTGGAAAATGGATTACACCACGGCGTGGAGACGGTATTCCGTACGTACGCACGCGCGATGATTTCATTTTCCGTAGGATGGATAGATTGTGAAATAGGGTTGTTTCATAATTATAATAACACATCAGTATATGAGTAATACTGATGTTATTACTTAATAATGAAAAAAATAAAGAAGAATAAGTGGAAGAAGAAATAAATTTGAAAGAATCGGTAACAGACATTACCTCTTCTTTGAAGCGCTTCTTTGAGACCTCCTTTTAGGGCACTAAAATCGGTCTTTGAAAAGAACAGGACCTCTAGGATGTTTCTAGGGAAGTGGAGAGGAGACATTGTCAGGGGTGGCCGAGCTTGAAGCCTCAAATTGGTGTGAGGAAGAGAGGGAGGAGGTTCCCTTTTATAAGGGTTGAGAGGGGAACCTTTGGAAAAACTAAAAATATTATATTATTATAAAGCCATATTCGGTTTTAAATAGATCAAATTGATTTATTTCGAAGCTAAGGTGGGGATGGGTCGAAATCCTCTCATAAAATAGAATTTGGACAAGTTTAGTTTACTATTGTAACCTGATCATTTAGATTTATCTTTAAGTTAGATAATTTTACTTTTACCGTGTCTTTTTGTGTTCTTACAATATAAGGTTAATAAACTTGCTATAAAAAGCCAAACGAACCCCAAGTTGTTTATTATTAATATATATAACCTTATATAAGTCATTTGGACGATCCTTAGATTTTTAGGAATAAAATAACAATTAATAATATAATATTTGTTTTAAAAACTATTTTATGTCAATTTTGACACTATTTAGTAATTGATTTTTGTGAAAACCATAACAGAAATATTAGTTCGAAACAAGTTAATTAAATCAATAAAAAAATGTCATATTAACCTATAAAATTTGTGTAATTCATAAAAAGTCTCAAATTACATTTATTTGGGTATTTATAACATACATTATGTCAATATTTCTTTAATAAGATAATTACTGCATCATATTTGTGTCATAAATAAATTAAATAATATAATTTCTAAAAATTACAAATAAAATACAATTATGTAGGAAATCTGTTTATCTTTCTAATGAATATTTATTGTTGAATTTTCCTTATGCATAACCCTGTATTAAAAATTATTTTCTTATTAAACTTTGATTTTAATGATTTTAAGCCTTCCTTAAATAAATTAATAATAAATGTCCTAATCTAATCCACGTGGGTCTAAATGGTCATATATTAATACTAAGGTTGTTTTTGGTCGAATTAAACTTATCCAATAGAATTAGGACATGTGTTAGGGTAATAATAATTTCATTTTTACCCTTAATTACCCTATTTACTTTTAACCGTGGTAAATAAAAGTAAAAAGTTACTATTCACCAAAAATTATTTCCATCTCATTGAACCACATTTTACTTACTGACATCAACCATGTGTCTCGGATTTTTGAAATTCCACTCACAGAAGCGGTAAAATTAAGTTTTATATAAATTTGCAAATTCTCTAGGAGGTGGGTAAAAGACGGTGAAAAGTTCAATAAAATATTTATATATCTAAAATTATTATGAAATTATTCTAATGAATTACATTGATCTCATATAGGTATTATGTATCAATTTTGACCTAAAATAAATTTAAATAAAATAAATAATTATTTAAATAAAAAGTCGGTTTTTAAATAGTAACCTAGTGTTTTCACTATTCATTAAAAATTGAATGTTTCCAGAAAAATACCAAAATTTCACCCTAGGCTAATTTCGATATTCCGAATCCAAAAATGAAATCCATTTTGAAAAATAAAATTTTTAAAATTTCAAAAAGTGGTTATTACTATTCATAACGGCTAGTTTTAGTAATATTTCAATAGCATATCGTTGTTTAGTGAAACTCGGTATTGCGTACGACACAAGCTATCAAGGAAGGTCGCGATTCCATGTAAAGCAATCCAAGCAAGTGTTGTGTGTATTGAAAGATTCCTTTGATGATTAATATAACATAAAAACAAAATATTTCTCATAAAAGTCTCGAGCGTTACATTCTACCCCCCTTAAAATGAATTTCTCCCTCGAAATTCGTCACTTTGTAACAAACAAATGAGGATACCTCTCCCTCATCATATCCTCAAGATCCCATGTAGCTTATTCTAATTGGTGGTTCCTCCATAAAACTTTCACCAAGCTAGTGGTCATGTTCCGTAGGACTTTTTCACTACGATCGAGAATCTCTATCGGTTTTTCTTCATAAGAAAGATCTTGTTCCAGCGGTACGACTTCTGAGCTGAGTACATGTGAAGGATCAGGTATGTACTTTTTCAGGAGAGATAAATGGAATACATCGTGAACTTGAGAGAGATTCAGTGGAAGAGCCAATCGATAAGCTACCTTCCCAACACGATCCAGTATTTCGAAAGGACCGATATACCTAGGGCTCCGCTTTCCCTTCATTGAAAATCTCATTACTCTCTTCCAAGGAGATATTCGTAAGAATTCTTTATCACCCACTTCAAACTCTTAGTCCTTTCTTCGATTGTCGTCATAACTTTTTTGTCAACTCTGAGCTTCTCTTATGTGTTGTTGAATAGATCAGACCTTTTCTGCCATCTCATCAACAAGATCAGGTCCTAATAGCTTTCTTTCCCCAACTTCATCCCAGCAAGTTGGAGTCCTGCATTTATTTCAATAGAGAGCTTCATAAGGATCCATATGAATACTGGAGTGAAAGATATTATTATAAGAAAATTCCACAAAAGGTAGGTGTTGATCCCAACCAACTTTGAAATCCATAGAGAAAGCTCTCAACATATCTTCTAGAGTTTGAATTGTCCTCTCAGACTGACCGTCTGTCTGAGGATGATAAGCAGTGCTGAAACTCAGCTCTGTATCCAGAGTATGATGGATACTTCGCTACAACATTGAGGTAAAACTCGGATCTCGATCAGATATAATAGAAAGTGGTACTCCATGCAATCTTACCACTTCCTTCACATATATCCTAGCAAGCATATCCAGAGAGAAATCATCTCTAATAGCGATGAAGTGTGCCGACTTTGTAAGACGATCAACTATGACCCAGATAGGATTATTGCCTTTGGATGTTTTAGGAAGTCCAGTGACAAAGCCCATAGTGATGTTTCCCCATTTCCATTCGGGTATGGGTAATGGTTGTAACATCCCCTTAGACATATGTCTCTCAGCTTTAACTTGCTGACAAACCAAGCATCGAGAGACATATTCAGCAACATCTCTTTTCATGCCATCCCACCAGAAGTACTCTTTCAGGTCCCTATATATCTTCGTGCTTCCTGGATGAATAGAGAATGAAGAACTATGAGCCTCATCTAGCAGATCCTTCTTTAATTCAGGGATGGGAGGAACACAAACCCGATTCCTGAACTTTATTATCCCATCACAATCAAGGTTCAATTCAGGAACATTTATCACCTTCTTTTGTAACTCTACATCTTCTTTATGTGCCTCTTTAATCTTAACATGTATAGATGGTTGAACATTCATTTGAGAAAGATACGATTTTCCCCTTTGATTATAATTCCAAGATCCATCCTTTGTAAATCCATATATATTGGATCTTTTGTGATCCTCATCATGGATAAACTGGCATGGTCTTGTCGACTTAATGCATCTTCCACCTTGTTTGCTTTCCCAGGGTGGTAATGAATTGAGCAGTCGTAATCCTTAATCAGCTCCAACCATCTTCTTTGGCGCATATTTTTCTCCTTTTGTGTGAAAATATAATTTAAACTTTTATGATCAGTATAAATGTCACACCTTTCACCATAATGATAATGCATCCAAATCATTAATGCAAAGATTACCACAGCTAACTCCAAATAAATAGTTGGGTAATTTTGATCATGGATTTTCAACTGTCGTGAGGCATAATCTATCACCATATCATTTTGCATAAGAACACACCCCAATCCCTTCTTGGATGCATCACTGTAGATCACAAACCTTTCTCCACTACAAGGCAGTGTGATCACAGGTTCACTGGATAACCTTCTTTTCAACTCCTTGAAATTCTCTTCACATTCCTCCGTCCAATCAAACTTAACTACTTTCCGAGTCAACCTGGTGAGTGGATTAGATAATCGTGAAAACCCTTTCACAAAACGTCGATAATATCCATCCAAACCAAGAAAACTTTGAATCTCAGTTACTGTTGTTGGTCTCAACCATCTTTTGATAACCTCTATTTTTGCTGGATCCATAGATATCCCCTCTTTTGAGATTATGTGACCCAAAAATGAAACTTTTTGAAGCCAAAATTCACACTTGGTAAATTTGTCATAAAGCTTCTCTTTTCTCAGGGTCTTCAATATAATTCACAAGTGATCTTCATGTTCTTCCATGATCTTTGAATATACGAGAATATCGTCTTTAAAGAATACCAAAAACTGATCAAGATATTCTCTAAAGACTATATTCATCGGATCCATGAAGATAGCAGGGGCATTAGTAAGACCAAATGGCATCACTATAAATTCATAGTGTCCATACCTTGTACGAAATGCGGTCTTTGGTATATCCTCCCTTTTGACCCTTAATTGATGATACCCTGAACGAAGATCAATCTTGGAAAAGTATTGAGCTCCGCGTAGTTGGTCAAATAAGTCATCAATGAGCGGGAGATGATATTTGTTCTTGATAGTGATCTTGTTAAGTTCTCAATAATCAATGCAAAGTCTCATTGATCCATCTCTCTTCTTAAAAAATAGAACAGGTGCTCCCCAAGGTGACGCACTAGGGCGTTTAACCCCTTATCAAGATTCTCTTAGAGTTGCTTCTTCAATTCCTGCAACTCAATTGGTGCCATTCTATAAGGTGTCTTTCAAATAGGCAAAGCACCCGGTACGAGTTCGATTGAAAAATCAACTTCACGATTTGGTGGAAGACCCGGCAATTCCTCTATAAAGACATTGTCAAACTCCCGTACAATGGGAATATTCTTAATCGTGAGATTCTCACCATCCATTTGAGATAAATAACCTTCATTTAGTGGAATCAAGACCCATAAGATGGAAGAAATTTCCACTTGAAGGTTATGTCCATCCTTGCATCGATAGACGATCAAAGATTGATCTGGAATATAAAATGTGACTTCCCTTATTTGGCAATTGATATGAGATCCATATATAGAAAGCCAATCCATGCCAAGAATCACATCAAATTACACTATAGGGAGGATCACAAGATTTGCAGGAAGCACTTTCCCACAAACTTCAATTAGAGAAGAATTAAAAAAAATTTATGCGACTGTTGTGCCATTAGGGGTTGTCACAGATAACTAAACATCTAATTGTTGAGGGAATATAGTGATACCCTTAGAAAATTCTTCAGAAATAAATGAGTGGGTGGATCCAGAATCAAATAAAACATTTGCTACTTTAGATTGGATGGTAAGTGTACCTTTCACCACTTCGTTATCCTACTCCACATTGCTGATTGAAATTGCATGTGACTTTCCTTTGTCTTTAGTCTTAAGAGTTTGTTGACGTCGATCATCGTCAACAACGCTTGGATTTGGGCATTGATTGGCATAATGCCCCATTTCCTTGCACTTGTAACATTGGCTAGGAGGTGCACACTGTGTAGCCTTTTCATTGTTCGCAGAACTAGACATCTTCTTCCCATCATTGCAGCATTCAAATGCCCGATGACCTTCCTTTCCACATTTGAACCATTTACTTGTCCCTTTAAGAAAACTCCCTCCATGTTTCTTTCCACACTTTGAGCATAAGAGAAAACTCATATTCTTTTCAGTGTGCTCTTTAAATTTTCCTTTGAATTCCATTTTCCTCTTCTTATCAAACCCGTATGACTGATGGGTTACTCCAATCTCCATCTTATCTTTGAGAGCACATTGAACGATTTCCTCGTAGCTATTGAAGTCCCTTATGGCTAATGCCCATCGAGGAATTGGTTTTAAGCCACTAAAAAATCGATCAATATTACTCTTGGGTTGGATAATAATACCAGAAGTGCACCTTGAAAGTCTTGTAAAATTTGCTTCATAGGTACCAACAGATTCATCATCCTTTTGCTTTAGTTCAAGAAAATCCTTCTCCATCTTTGTTCAGAGAATACGAGGGAAGTACTTATTGAAAAATAAGTTCTTGAACTCGTCCCATTCCATGGACTCAATTTCATCTCATGGCCTCATATTCTTGATAAGAATCCACCATTGATCAGCATCACCTTCCAAATGATACACTGCTAAGATGACATTATCATGTTCAGAACATTGAAGAATTGAAAATATCTTTTCAGTAGTACTGATCCGTTGTTCAGCAACTAATGGATCAGCAGACCTGCTGAATGAAGGTTGATGTTTTCTCATGAAGGATTCAATAGAATGTTTCTCCTTCCTTTGCTCGTTTGGAAGTCCTACATGATTCATAGCTTGAGAAAGTTGTGTGAGCATGGCTACAAGATTTTCCATTCCAGCTCCCATAATGTTTGGTTGTTTAGGGGGACAATCATTGCATTTCCCGTCGCATTTTTCATTAACATGGTTCCTTCGGGTTCCATCCATTAACTAAAACCAAGAAGAATAGTGTGAGCAACACTAATTATAATAGGAAAACCACATAATCAAGAATAAAATTTCACACTTAAGGTCTTATCCTAGGTTATTCATGGCCATTTCTAAAACACTATGATTCTGTTCTATGCTTAGACATATCCTTAGGAATTTTTCTAAGGCTTTCACATCCTAGTTTCCAAAGGTTGACTATACCTTTCCTCTAATACCAACTATAATGATCCATTCATTACATACATTGTTAGTACTTCAAAATTTACGTACACTTATTACAACATATAACACATCCATGAAAGGACCGTATAGGCATAGTGTCTTTAGAAACTGGGAAACATAAACAACTGGTTCATAAAGCGTCTACACTGTCTCCCATTTATTTCATCATATCTATAGTCCATTTTGGCATATCTTACTTAATAAACTTCTTCCTGACCTGGGGAAAGAAAACATACAAAAGGGTGAGCTCAAATGCCCAGTAAGGGTAAACAAAAGAAAGATCAATCACATCATATTCATAAGAACATATCATTTGAGAAATCTTTCCCTGCAAAAGGGATCATAATTTCATAACATGGGATAAATCATGGTAGTGAAATGTAATCACAATAATCAGAACTTTCACGAACCATCCCGGGTCGCCATCCGACCCGGTGCCCGAGCCGGCCCGCGACATGGACCAAGGGGCGTTTCTAATCCCCACGGGCTGGAAACTAGTGTCGGGCATCAAAACAAGACAAGTGGGAACTATTTCTCCCAGTGGAAATAAATAAAATAGCAGAAATTTATAAGAACGCAAAGTAAATAAATGAACCTGAAAAGAAAGAACAGCCAATGAGACACACTAACCGGGTCTCGAAAAAAACTTATCGCGACTCTGAGAGTCACTCTCCACACCACAACCAAGTCTCGCTTGCGAAAAACAAGCTCAAGTCAACCTACAACATAACTAAAAATTGGAAAACACTATAGGCGTGAATATTAAAACGCATTAGGTAGGCCCGACTAATTCTATTCCCAATGAACATACCATTAAATAAAGGATTCATTAATTCCATGTTTGAACTACATTGTACAAAATATGGGTTTTTTTACACACAATTTCATTTTTAATAAGTATCAGTCCATTGACCTTTATAATTAAAAAAAAATAATGCTTGAAAGGAACAGGTGCATTGCATTTTAAAACATTTTTGAAAACAATTAGTGAACCAAACATTAGTTATTATCCAAAAAGGAAAACCACTCATAACACACAACACACGCCAAGGGCAATGGGAAAAATGGCACACACGAGCCAGCAACCGAACTATACTTCTCAATCGTGCGCCACACAAAAATAAACACTAAATAAAACATGGGTCGAACCAAGGAGATCGCGAACAATCCATAACGTACTATACATCCGACTCATCCTAAAGGCATGCCCTAACTCGGTGACGTCATAACGCCCATACCACTACCCGATATAGCCATGCATGGCCTAACCGGGGGGCCCAATCCCCATAGCAGCAATAACTCAGTATTCCCCTACTACGGGGCCACTGGCCAGTGCGTGGTTTAAACTAGTGCAGCAATCATTCTCAGAAAATTCACTCAATATGCCAGGTTCCCATGTCAACACAAGAAATAAAAAGGGGGTGCATCCACAATGTAAATTAATCAGTCACGATGCACAAACATCACGCATAGCTCACGCAATCAACGCACACCAAATATCACCCCCGAGTGGGTTTTCCAAAATAATCTATTTTATTAAAGTGCCAAACGGGCCTTCACAAATTTTAAAGTAAAACCTCATTTCTCAAAAAGCTCAAAACACTTGTTCAGAAGAAATCATTTATCTATAAAACTAGAAGTACATTTGAAATGTCGTGAATTATGTTTAAAGTCCAAACAGGCATCCTTTCAATACTGAGTGTCCGATCGTCAGGAAAACGTTTCAAATGTCGTGTATAAAATAAACGGCTCCTTTAAACAAAATAATCATTATAAAATAATTATCTTCTTTTATTTCTCATTCATTAATATTAATAAAACATCAAGAAATTAATAAATTCTAAATCTGAATGTAAGTGCAGTGGGGACCTACCTCGACTCGCCGCTCGATCGTGATGACATGACTCGCTTCGCATTTGCGCATTAGCACGCGCAACCCGATAACCGCAGTGTCGTGGACTTCCGCTGATGACACACTGCAACAACCGTAGGACATTTAAAACTGGAAATATTTACCCAACTCAAACAAGATAATTTTATATCCTTAATAATTATTTAATAAAACATTTTAAAAAATTATAAATAATATTTTAAAGACCTTTTCCGCGGATAACAACACTAGAAAATTTATTAATCAATTTTAAAAATATTCTGCATGACTTTAAATGTCAAAAACATCCCTCAAAACATCCTTTAAAAACCAAACCCACCTTAGCGCAACACCGAACCACCTTCCAGACATGCTTCACACTATTAATAAAATCTAATAAACCATTTAAAATGTTTATAAAACAATAGAAAATGAGTGTCACATGGTTTTACACACACAAAAGAAATTATTTATAAATCCAAAACGCAGTCTGACATTGCACGCACTCAAATAAAGTTTTGAAGTGTAACTTTCACCACCAAAAGGTTTGACGGAAAACCCATAAACCATATGAAAGACACAATTGAATAAACCACAAAATTTAACAAGCCAAGAACAAAAGCTTATAAAAAAATTTAAAAGAAATATCTTAGCAGTAACCACTAAACTCAAGCAAAAACTAATTTTTCGACCAAACGCACCCGACGCCATATCAGAAAAACAGTTCTCACCACTTGCATGACATAAAAAGTTAACCACACAATTCAAAAGTCCCTATAGAGTTCATATCAGAAAACACCCAATAATATGAACAATTTACTAAATAGTTTCAATGCAAATCAAACTTCAAATAAAAAAACATCGCACAACAATAATTAATTAAATAATATGTGAAACAAATTAAGAATTGTAAATAAATTTATCAGATAACAATTAGACAGGGAACCACCTACCGTGGTGACGAAAAACCCCAAATACCAAAGCAAAGCTCCAATCGCGCACCGAATTCTCCGCAGACAACTCAAATAAACTCTAACATCAAAACAACAAACCAATTACACCAAAATTAAACCAAGCACAAAACTAAAACCCAAATTTCAACTCAATCGAATTGATAGAAGAACAATCGAGGTAGAACACACCTATAACAATGGTGTGAATGTACAATCGGGCAAGGGGAAGACCGTCAAAGGTGCAACGTATTGGAAAATTAGCCGGAAAAGAGGGCGGTGTGGTTGTGCGAAGGGGAAAGAGGCAGTGAGGTGGCTGAGGGGAGGCACCGCTAGACAAGAGGATCATCAGAGGGAAGAAGGGAACCGGTAGGATTTTAGGTCAGGTGTCGTTTGGTTTCGTTTCCGGAAAGAAACACCGGCAGTAGAAGGAGATGCGGCCAGGGGCGGTGCACGCAGGGCTTCGAAGTGAGAAGGGTAGACGGGGTGATTCGGGTGGCTCGGACGAGAGGGTTATGCGGGTATCCGGCCAGGGAAAAGAGGAGGTGATGCGGCTGTCCAACAAGGAGTACAGTGCGGCCATGTGAGGGTGCGGCGGACCTGCTGGGCGAGGGTGGTACGGGCTGTCGGAAAGGGAGAAAAGGGCGGTGTGCGGTGCGGCCTTCCGGAGAGGGGAAGCGGCGGGTGGGCCGGAAAAGGGAGGAGGAGCGGAGCGCGGTTAGGGTTAGGAGTGGTGCGCTGCGCAAACAGGAGGGGGGGGGGGAGAAGAGGCCTGTGTGACGAGAGAGATTAGAGAAATAAAGGGAGAGAAAAAAAAGAAAGAAAAAAAAGAAAAGGGAAAAAAATAAAATAAAATAAAAGTGAAAAAATAAGGATAAATTTATATCCTAATAAATTCTAACAAATTTAATATTAATAAGGAAAAGATAATAATAAAATCAACCACACAAAAAAAACATTGTTTATTAGGAACAGACACCGTGCATGGTCGCACACACGGTCATGCGCATAGTCGCTTTCCCGCAAAAGAAACCAAAAATTATAGAAATGACAAGGTTAAAAATATTAGCTGAAATAATAATAATAATAATAATAATAATAATAAAAATAAAACCAACCAAAATAATAACATCATTATTAATTTATGTTGGACACTGCACACGGTCGCGTGTGAGGGTGCGTTCGCGCGCCTAGTCGCGATTACGGTCGAGTAATCGTAAAAGATCTCAAAGACCTTTTAAAAAAAGAACTGATTCAAACTGCAAATCAAAATAACGGCTAAAAATAATTATATTAAAAGAAGTGTCAGTCGGGGTGTGAAAATTCTCCCCACCATGACACTTTTTGCCCCCAGAAAATCTCAAGAGACGAGGTCAACCAAGAGTTCCAAGCAAGAACGCAAAGATGCTTTAAGCCAAACCTCAATCGCCCAAAGAATGAGCATTTAAAATGCCGACGACCTGAAACATTGAAGATCTCAAAAGCAGAACCACCAAGAAAAAAACCAACAACAAGGAATTCACCTCAAAATAGAACTATAACATGAAACATCTCGACCCCTAACTTACGGATCACCGGGGCCGCTCGAGATCTCCAGGAACACTCATCAAGCGACCCACTATCTGAGCTAACCAATTAGCATGGACAAGGTCGGGCGGAGAAAAGGAAATGAGTTGCTCCACCAAGTTCATTTTGAAAACAAAGTCTTCCACAAGCTCGTCCTATAGTGGTCTCCCCACCATATTGGGATCCTTTTCATACATTTGTTCTCCAATCCGAATCGACTCACAAACCCAGAAAAAACCTCTAACACTGTCTTGACCCTCTAATCTCCCTAAGACGAACCAAGCCGACAGAAGAGAAGACGCTGGTGGGACCCACAGTGGGTCTCCCCACCATTTTAGAATTTTACTAACACCATGGAACCCGCGCAGGTATTCCCAATTTACATTAAGCAATACTGACTGAACACTTCATCGCGAACCCACCACACGGGCCGACCTGCACTGATTATTCCTACAGTGGACAATACTCCGCCACATGGGATTGCTTTGATAGCAGAAACCCCTACCCAGGAGGCGAACCAGACAGGCGCACGACAATTCCACAAGACTTGAGAGTCTCCGACCACAAGAAGGTTCACGGAGCACACCCACTAGCTTTACAAGTATACGGATTTTCCGAACCTCCTTAAGGCCCATGAGGAACTCCCATAAAATACCACAATGAAAAGTAGACAAGGGATCCATGCCCCTCACAACAAGAATGACACCTTCAGAGAGGGTACCACAAAGAGGAAATATAATCTTTACCTGTCCCATCACTGTGAACATAAGTCGGATCAAGTCCATCCAACGTCCGACGAGTTTTGACTACGCGCAATCTTCACCCCAAGGCCTGTGGCTGGGGTCCTGAGGTCTGAAGCATCTACAGCCTCGCAGTCATACATTGACCACCTCTGGCTAGAACTTCCTCTGCTGGAAAAGCAGCCTTCATACTTCTCCTCGTGCCCCGTGCGGCCACCCTATCAACATACCAACTGAGAATTGCAACAAATGACTTAGAGTGTCTAGCTGACCACACTAGAGATAGAAAGTTGAGAGGTCTATCTGACACGCAACACAAACTGATGGAAGGAGCGCTCCAAGAACAGGCCCCTTCGGTTCACACTCCTCATCGGATGAGGAACCTGCACTTACCACAATATGGATGAGACCAAAAACTATTACGAACTTTAAGCTGATTGTTCCACACCACCTCTGAAGAACATGATACCAGCTCATCAGAAAGGTCAATCACACCACCTTCTCTGCTTGTTGGATGGTTTAGCACCTACGAGATCCACCACTTTCTCTCACCTTCACTTCCTTAGGTACGACCGTGGGATGAGGCTAGTCTTGATAATCGCTCAAGACATCCTCATTTCCACCGAAAACGAAACGATCACCATTTTCTAGTGTAGTCCTGCTCCACCAGACATACTCGACACAACATGAAACCACACAACTATTAGAGTTCCACAAAAACTGGAGACACTTATGACTTTTCAAAAGTATTTAACATTATTCAACTGACCTCAACGTCTACGAACAATCGACACAACCGAGCAGGACCCAACTCCGCCACTCCATTAGGAGTCTGGGCTGAGCCAAGAATTAAGAGACCTACTGGAAACCCATTGGACCATTCTAGGGGGAATATCCCAACCAAGAAAAAAACCTTCCACAAATCCAAACACATCACAAAACAATCATCTACATTCCAGAAACCAATCCAACAATTCCAATTTAAAAAGACAATTCATTTTCAAGGAAAACACTCACTTGAAAAACCAAGAATAGTACATTAAAACCCATTAACTATTTGAACTCATCGCTTTTATTCTGGACTCGAAACCATTTTACAATTCCAAAACCATTAAATCACAAAAAACCGTTTGAGAGAAACCCCACTTTTCAGAAAACAAGATGCAACTTTTAAAATCAAACATTCACCACTGATATTCCTGGATGCCTCGCAGTTCTGCATTTCCGTGTCTCCCAGGCACCCATCCACACAATCCACCAACTATCCATTAATCACTTCCACATGCACATACGAGCACCCATAGGAATACCACTGGAAAAGAAACAAGGATCTTTCGCTTTCAAAACAATACATACCCAATTTTTCCAAAATACCTTTTTTTCCATCATTTCAAAAACTCAATACAAATTTCCAAAATGATTTCCATTTATAAAACCACCCACTACAATTTCAAACAACCTAGGATATCCTTTTATAAATATAACTTCGACAAATCAACACCAAATTCCAAAAACAAGGTCCAAGAGAAACGCACCCCAAATATCATGTCAACCGCAAATAAGAGCAGCAGCAATGTCCGCTTCACTTTTTAAAGGAAAAAAATTTGGCGTCAGTCCCAAAATTGAAGCAAGACATCACAAATATTAAAGCACCTGGGAGAAGGACTAGTGGTCGTGTCTAACCCGGCTACATGGTTTAGCAAACCATGCCCTAGGAAAGGACCACCCACTAGGAGTGTCGAACCGTACTCTCGGGCATCACATGGGTCGCTACTCCATGTGAGACCGTGAGCAGTACCGGTTTACCCCTATTGACATCCCCATACACACAGAGCAATACCGAAACATAAATCCTAGACTACCCCTGGTTACCCGAGGATCGGAACGCGTAAGAGTTCGCGACGATCTTCCCGTACCTACCACTCATGTACCAAGAGTCCTATCTCCGATCTACCTGACACCCCAAATAACAAGAACGAAAACCTCCTCTAATACCATTTTGTCACGAACCAGCCCGGGTCGCCATCCGACCCGGCGCCCGAGCCGGCCCGCGACGTGGCCCGAGGGGCGTTCCCGATTCCCACGGGCTGGCAACTAGTGTCGGGCATCAAAACAAGACAAGTGGGAATGATTTCGCACAATGGAAATAAATAAAACAGCAGAAAAGTATAAGAACACAAAGTAAATAAATGACCCTGAAAAGAAAGAACGACCAATGAGACACACTAACCTGGTCTCGAATAAAACTCATCGCGACTCTGAGTGTCACTCTCCACACCACAACCATGTCTCCCTCACAGAAAACAAGCTCAAGTCAACCTGAAATAGATCTAAAAATATGAAAACACTATAGGCGTGAGTATTAAAACTCAGTAGGTAGGCCCGACTAATTCTATTCCCAATGTACATACCATTAAATAAAGAATTCATTAATTCCAAGATTTAACTACATTGTACAAACTATGGGTTTTTTTACACACACTTTCATTTATAAATAAGTATCAGTCTATTTCCCTTTATAATTTTAAAAAAAATTTAATGTTTGAAAGAAACAGGTGCATTGCATTTTAAAACATTTTTGCAAAAAATTTGTGAACCAAACATTAGTTATTAGCCAAAAAGGAAAACCACTCATAACACACAACACACGCCAAGGGCAATAGGAAAAATGGCACACACGAGCCAGCAACTAAACTAGACTTCTCAATCGTGCGGCACAGACAAATAAACACTAAATAAAACATGGATCGAACCTAAGAGATTGTGAAAAATCCAGAACGTACTATACATCTGACTCATCCTGAAGGAATGCCCTAACTCGATGACGTCATAACGCCCATTCTACTACACAGTATAGCCCTGCATGGCCTAACCAAGGGGCCCAATACCCATAGCAGCAATAACTCAGTATTCCCCTACTACGGGGCCACTAGACAGTGCGTGGTCAAAACTAGTGCAGCAATCGTTCTCAGAAAATTCACTCAATATGCCAGGTTCCCATGTCAACACAAGCAATAAAAAGGGGGTGCGTCCACAATGTAAATTAATCGGTCACGATGCAAAAACATCACACACAGCTCACACAATCAACGCACACCAGAGATCACCCCCAAGTGGGTTTTCCAAAATAATCTATTTTATTAAAGTGCCAAACGGGCCTTCACCAATTTTAAAGTAAAACCTCATTTCTCACAAAGCTCACGACACTTGTTCATTGAAATCATTTATCTTTAAAACTAGAAGTACATTTGAAATGTCGTGAATTATGTTTAAAGTCCAGACATGCATCCTTTCAATTCTGAGTGTCCACTCGTCAGGAAAACGTTTCAAATGTCGTGTATAAAGTAAACAGCTCCTTTACACCAAATAATAATTTAGAAAATAATTATCTTATATTATTACTCATTCATTAAAATTAATAAAACATCAAGCAATTAATAAATTCTAAATCTAAAATAAGTGTAGTGGGGACCTACCTCGACTCACCACTCGATCGTGAAGACACGACTCGCTTCTCATTTGCGAATTAGCACGCGGAACCCGATAACCACAGTGTCGCGGACTTCTGCTGACGACACGCTGCAACAACCACAAGACATTTAATACCGGAAATCTTTACCCAACTCAAACAAGATAAATTTCCATCCATAATAATTATTTAATAAAACATTTTAAAAAATTATAAATAAAATTTTAAGTACCATTTCCACGGATAACAACACTAGAAAATTTATTAAACAATTTTCAAAATATTTTGCATGACTTTAAATACCGAAAACATCCCTCAAAAAATCCTTTAAAAACCAAACACACCTTAGCGCAACACCAAACCACCATCCAGACATGGTTCACACTATTAATATAATCTAATAAACCATTTATAAATTTTATAAAACAATATAAAATAAGTGTCACATGTTTTTACACACACAAAAAAATTATATATAAATCCAAAACCCAGTCTGACATTACACGCACTCAAATAAAGTTTTAAAGTGTAACCTTCACCACCAAAAGGTTTAACGGAAAACCAATACACCATATTAAAGACACAATTGCATAAACCACAAAATTTAACAAGCCAAAAACAAAATCTTATAAAATAATTTAGAAGAAATCGCTTAGCGTTAACCACTAAACTCAAGCAAAAACTAATTTTTCGACCAAACGCACCTGACGCCATATCAGAAAAATAGTTCTCACCACATGCACAACATAAAAAGATAACCACACAATTAAAAAGTCCCTAATAGAGTTCTTGGAAGAAAACACCCAATAATATGAACAATTTACTAAACAATTTCAATGCAAATCAAAATTCAAAAAAAAAAACAAACTTCGCACAAAAATAATTAATTAAATAATATGCTAAACAAATTAAGAATTGCAAATAAATTTGTCTGATAACAATTAGATAGGGAACCACCTACATTGGTGACGGAAAACCACAAATACCAAAGCAAAACACCAATCGTGCACCGAATTCTCCGCAAACAACTCAAATAAACTCTAACATCAAAACAACAAACAAATTACACCAAAATTAAACCAAACGCAAAACAAAAACCCAAATTGCAACTCAATCGAATTGAGAGAACAACAATCGAGGTAAAACGCACCTATAACAATGGTGTGAATGTACAACCGAGAAAGGGGAAGACCATTGAAGGTGCAACGTACAAGATAATTAGCCAGAAAAGAGGGCGGTGTGGTTGTGTGAAGGGGAAAGAGGCAGTGAGGTGGCTGAGGGGAGGCGCCGCTGGACAAGAGGATCATCGGAGGGAAGTAGGGAGATGGTAGGATTTGAGGGCGGGTGTCATTTGGTTACGTTGGTAGAAAGAAACACGAGCAGTAGAAGGAGATACGTCCAGGGGCGGTGCGCACTGGGCTTCGAAGCGAGAAGCATAGCCGGGGTGATTTGGGTGGCTCGTCCGAGAGGGTTGTGCGGTATCTGGCTAGGGAAAAGAGGAGGTGATGCGGCTGTCCGACGAGGAGTGTGGTGAGGCCATGTGAGGGAGCGACGAACCTGCTGGGCGAGGGTGGTGCGGACTGTAGGAGAGGGAGAAAAGGGCGGTGTGCGGTGCGGCCTGCCGGAGAGGGGAAGCGGAGGGCGGTCCGGCGATGGGAGGAGGAGCGGAGCACAGTTAGGCTTTGGAGAGGTGAGTTGTATAAACAGGAGGGGGGGGGGAGAAGAGGCTTGCGCGACGGGACAGAGGAGAGAAAGAAAGGGAGAGAAAAAAAGAAAGAAAAAAAGAAAAGGAGAAAAAAAAAGGAAATAAAAGTGAAAAAATAAGGATAAATTTATATCCTAATAAATTATAACAAATTTTATATTAATAAGAAAAATAATAATAAAATCAACCACACAAAAAACACATTGTTTATTAGGAACGGACACCATGCATGGTTGCACGCACGGTCATGCGCATAGTCGCTTGCCCACAAAAGAAACCAAAATAATAGAAATGACCAGGTTAAAAATATTAGCTCAAATAATAATAATAATAACAAAAATAATAATAATAAAATAATAAAACCAAACAAAATAATAACATAATTATTAATTTATGTTGGACACCGCACACGGTCGCGTGCACGGTCGCGTGTGCGGGTGCGTTCGCACTCCTAGTCGCGATTATGGTTGAGCACTAGTAAAAGATCTCAAATCCCTTTTAAATAAATAACTGATTCAAACTGCAACTCAAAAGAACGACTTAAAACAATTAAATTAAAAATAAGTGTCAGTCGGGGTGTGACAATAAATTAAAACATGTAGCTTTGTGGCATACACAGATAATCATAGAGAATCATTTCTTATTAGTCAAGACTCATTTCCAAGACTATCTTAGTGGAGAAATTCCATTTCTGAACCGAGTTCATTCCTCATTTCAGTCCTGTTTCACTGAACTGGTTTAACCTACCGTTCCAGCCATGTCTGTCTAATGAGATATAAAATCTTTACCCAATTCTTTGGAGGGAGATATATGTCCCACCCATCTCATAATATACCATTCTAATGTGTGCCACAAAATCATAAACCATACATCATAGCATAACCCATGTAATAAAAATGGGATTCTTAAACATCGTGACAACATAAAACAATTCATATAAGATAAAGGAATTCATAAAAATAATTCCATCGAAACATAATCGAATAAATGTAATAATAGGGATAGAAACAGAACCCTTTATTATCTTAGATAGAAAATAATTTTGATAAAACACTTGAACATCATTCTTGAGGAAAATATCCTTTCTACTACAAAAACACTTTTCCTTTATTAACATGTCATAAAATTCTAAACTAAAAGAAGTTGATTAAAAATAAAAATAAAAAATTGTACATGAAGCTTCTTGGAAAAAATGTTTTAAAAATCCATTCATGCCATATAAGTTAAAAAAACATTCTTCTCATACTTTTGTCGGGAAAGTCAAAAAGTACCTCATACGAAAAACGACAAAAGATACCTTTCATGTCTTTTACTAAAAACACACCGAAGGGTAAAATTGGATTTAAACAATTGTAGGTGGATGGGAATAATATTACATATTGAGGAAACATGGATGTGGATAATAAGATACTGCCTAGTAAATTCTGAAGTATAAACAATCTCGGATAAAAATTGAGATTGTGAGATTGTCCCTTACCTTAGGTCTGATATGCTTCGTAAGTGTCCGAACCTCCTGTATAATGATTTAAATAATGTCATTGATTTATTTCAGAATCATACTCATTGTTATGATATCATATATGGTCATATTATTAGCTTATTATTAGTAATATTTCATTGCTACTTGTTATTCGGGTGTTTATTACTTTTTGTTCTTATTCGTGTTTTCTCGAATAAATTCTTATTATTATTTTTAGGTTATAGATACATCATTTTCATAATTGTATTAGTGTAATATATATCATATTTATTAACTCAATTCATTTATTAAATCATTATTCAATGAAAATCATGTAGAAGGAGTCGCATCACATCGTGGAGACGGTATTCCGTAGGTACGCACGAGCGATGATATCGTTCCCATGATCGTGGAATTGTATTGGAGTGTATGTATACTATTTCAGAATAAATATCACTTTACAATAATCATATATATTTATTCTTTACACCATTATACCAATACAAGTATGGTGGTGGTGGAAAATAGATTACACTACGGCGTGGAGACGGTATTCCCTACGTACGCACGCGCAGTGATTTCGTTTTTCATAGGATGGATAGATGGTGAAATAGGGTTGTTTAATAATTATAATAACACATCATTATATTAGTGATACTGATCTTATTTCATAATAATTAAACAACTAAAGAACAAGCAGTGGAAGAAGAAATAAAGTTGAAAGAATCGGTAACAGACATTACCTCTTCTTTGAAGCTCTTCTTTGAGACCTCCTTTTAGGGCAATAAAATTGGTCTTTGAAGAAGACCATGACCTCTAGGATGTTTCTAGGGAAGTGGAGATGAGAAATTGGCAGGGTTTGGATGAGATTTATGGCTCAAAGTGGTGTGAGGAAGAGAGGGAGGAGGTTCCATTTTATAAGGGAGGAGAGGGGCACCTTTGGAAAAACTAACAATATTATTTTATTATAAAGCCAAATTCGGATTTAAATAGCTCCAAATTTATTTTTTTAAGATAAGGAGGGTATGGGTATAAATACTCTCATCCAATATAATTTGGACATGTTTAGTTTACTATTTTAACCTTATCATTTAGATTTAACTTTTAAGTTAGATAATTTTACTTTGACCGTGTCTTTTTGTGTTCTTACACTATAAGGTTAATAAACTTTCTATAACAAACCAAACGAACCCAAAGATGTTTAGTATTAATATATATAACCTTATATAAGTCATTTGGATGAACCTTATATTTTTAGGAATAAAATAACAATTAATAATATAATATTTTTTTAAAAATCTATTTTATGTCAATTTTGACACTATTTAGTAATTGATTTTTGTGAAACTCATAACAGAATGATTAGTTTGATACATGTTAATTAAATAAATACTAACATATCATGTTAACCTATAAAATTAGTTTAATTAATAAAAAGTCTAAAATTATATTTATTTGGGTATTTATAACATCAATTATGTCAATATTTCATTAATAAGATAATTACTACATCATCATTGTGTCATAAATAAATTAAATTATTTAATGTCTACAATTTACAAATAAACTACCTTTATGTAGGAAATCATTTTAGCTTTCTAATGAATACTTATATTCGAATTTATCTTATTTATAACCCTATATTAAAAATTATTTACTTATTAAACTTTGATTTTAACTATATTAACCCTTTTTTAAATAAATTAATAATAAATGTCCTCATCTAATCCATTTGGGCCTAAATGGTCATATTTTTTTTCCTAAGGTTGTTTTTGGTCGAAGTACACTTATCCAATAGAATTAGTACATGTGTTAGGATAATAATAATTTCATTTTTACCCTTAATTACCCTATTTACTTTTAACCGTGGTAAATAAAAGTAAAGAGTTACTATTCACCCAAAATTATTTTCATGTCATTGAACCACATTTTACTTACTGACATCAACCGTGTCTATCGGATTTTTGAAATTCCACTAACAGAAGTGGTAAAATTAAGTTTTATGTAAATTTGCAAATTCTCCTAGGAGGTGGGTAAAAGACGGTGAAAAGTTCAATAAAATTTTTATATATCTAAAATTATTATAAAATTACTCCAATGAATTAAATTGAACTTATATAGATATTATATTTCAATTTTGACCTAAAATAAATTTATATAAAATAAATAATTATTTAAATAAAAAGTCGGTTTTAAATAGTAACCCAGTGTTTTCACTATTAATCAAAAATTGAATGTTTCTAGAAAAATACCAAAATTTCACCCTAGGCTAATTTCGATATTCCAAATCCAAAAATGATGTCCATTTTGAAAAATAAATTTTAAAAAATTTCAAAAAGTGGTTATTACTATACATAACGGCTAGTTTTAATAATATTTTAATAGCATATCATTGTTTAGTGAAACTCGGTATTGCGTACGATGCATGCTATCGAGGAAGGTCGCGATTGCGTGTAAAGAAATCCAAGAAAGTGTTGTGTGTAGTGAAGGACTCCTTTGATGATTTATATAATATAAAAAAATATTTCTCATAAAAGACTCGGGTGTTACACCTTGTGCCAAGACTAAAAATAAGATTTTGTCCACGCATTGTGTCGACACACTATTTTGTCTCATGAGACCTACCGATGCATCCAGGAGCTATAGCGGGCTCCACCCGTCACTTACTAAGTCCAATTCATTCCTCGTATGAAAAGGTTAAAACATAAAATATACATTCATATTAAAAATTTCATAAAAATGTTAATACTTTAACTATAAATCATTAATGGTATAAAAATAACCCATCTATAGTCAAACATATCACAAAACCTTCAATACAGTATGGAAGATTTGTATCATAGTAAATCAACTTCAAACAAGTGTAAAATCCATCAAAGGATGTTGACATAGATGAAATGAAAACTATTTGAAAAAATTAACTCTTTATTTTTTAGAAATCATTTAACATCACACAATTAAAAATGTAAATATTTCTATAAGATTGTAAGTAAATCTTCAAAGGTGTAATAACGGTGGAAATAGCCGCACCCACCGTATAATTTAAAAAAACATTTTTTCCTTAATTTTGTCGAAAAGGTCAGAAAGTACCTTGTTTGGAAAATGAAAGAAATATTCCTTTATAAACATCTTATAAAAAGTAAAACAAGGGAATAAATGACTGTAACCCATAGTAAATAAAATAGTGATTTTTTTGAAATACATTTTTAAGAAACACAGAAGTGGATGATAAAGAGGTCCTAGTAGATACTTACATAAAACTAACCTTAGATAATAAAGAGATTGTGAAATTTACCCTTACCTAGTACCTTTCCTTAGTCGAGGACACATCAAACTTCTTTATAATAGTTAAATAATTGTTATTAAATTATAAAATAACCATATACAAAAATATAATATCATGATCTTCCAATATTTCATTGTTAATAATATTTTAGTATTATCGTCATTTCAGGTGTTAAATGGTTCATTTTCCATTATATGTTTTGTTAAATAAGTTGTGTTTTTCATGGATAGGTTATATTTGTTTCATATACAAAATTATATTAAGTTATTTATCATTATTTTTAATTATCAAATGAAAATTATTCTAAAATGGTTACGATGGGGAAATGAATTTCATCGCGTTCATGGAGATTGTAATCCGTACGTACGTACGAGCGAAAATATCATTATATTGATGGTGAGATCATATGTAATTGGATGGTATATCATATATATAGAATCATTAGAATGTTATATTTATTTTTAAATCAATTATACTCATTATTATACTCATCCAAACAGTGAAGTGTTGAATGAAAAACTACACCATGACATGGAGGCAGTAAGTTGTACGTACACATGTATGGTGACTTTTTCATTTATAGGATGGATAGAATAAATAATTTTGTTGTAACATTTTTATAATTAAATCACAGTATATAGATGTTAATGGAATTATTATTTTATAATGGAAACAACAAATAATGAAAAGTGGAAGAAGAAAATAACCTGAAAGAGGTGATGAAATATTTACCTCTTATTCGGGTTCTTCCTTTTTTATTGGATCAAAAGTGCTTCTTAGGTTGGATTTATAACCAATTAATGGCCTCTAGGATGACGGGAGGAAAATTGAGAGGATATTGTGGTAGGGTTTGGTGGAGCCAAATGGATTTGAATGAGTGAATTTTAGGGAAGGGGAAGTGCCATTTTATAAGAGGATTGAGGGGAACGTTCGAAAAAGATTGAAATATTATTTTATAATAATTTTTTTTTGGTTTCTAATTGCTCAAATATAACTTATTTCGAGGATAAGGTGGGTATGGGTCTAAAACCACTCAACTGATAGGTTTTAAACTGGTTTGGGTCACCATATTAACCATATCTTTTAGATTTACCTCTTAGTTAAATAGTTTGACATTTACCATGTCTCTTTGTATTTTTATATTATATGGTTAATAATCATACAATAAAATACCAAGGGAACTCCAAGAGGTTCTTGAATGACATATATAATATTATTTAGGCCATTCGGACGATCCTTAAATACTTATGAATATTATATCAACCAATAATATAGTATTTGTTTTAATAACACAATTATGTAAATTAGGAAATTATTTAATAATTGATTTTTTTTGAAATCCTAACAACTCTATTACTTCAAAATAAATTCATATATTCAATAATAACATGTCATATTATCTTAGAAAATTAGTGGAATTCATAAAAAGTGGAAAATTATATTATTTGGATATTTATAATATCAATTATTTTAATTATTCATTAATAATGTAATTATTGCATCATCATTGTGTCATAAATACATTTAATTATTTAATGACTAAAAATTATAAATAAAATATCATTATGTAGAAAATATTTTTATATTTATAATGAATATTTATAGACGAATTTATATTATGTATAACCCTATATTAAAAATGGTTTAGTTATTAAACTTAGAATTTAACACTTTTAACTCATCTTTAAATAAAATAATAATAAATGCCCTAATCTAATCCAAGTGGGCCTAAAAGAAAATATTTTATTCCTAAGGTTATTTTATATTGAAATACACTTATCCAATAGAAATAGGAAATGTGTTAGGGTATTAATAATATCATTTTTTCCTTTGATTACCGTATTTACTTTTAACCGTGGTAAATAAAAGTCAAAAGTTAGTAATCAACAAAAATTATTTTCACCTTGCTGGACCACATTTTACTTATTGATATCTACTATGTCTCTCAGATTTTAAAAATTCAACTCACTGAATTGTTAAAATAGTGTTTTATACAAATTTTCAAATGCTCCTAGGAGGTTGGTAAAAGATGGTAAAAAGTTCAATTTTTTTTATATATCTAAAATTATTATAAAATGACTCCAATGAAATAAATTGAACATATATAGTTATTATGTATATATTTTGACCTAAAATAAATTTAAATGAAATCAATAATTAATTAAATGAAAATTTGATTTTAAACAATAACAATGTGTTTTTTACTATTCATGAACAATTGAAAGTTTTCAGAAAAATACCAAAAATTCACACTAAGCTAAATTTTATATTCCGAATCCAAAATTGAAGACCATTTTGAAAGGTAAAATTTATAAAATTTTAAAAAGTGGGTATTAATATTCATAAAGTCTAGTTTGATTGTTCGTGGTGTGTTAAATCTCTAAGTTGCGTACAACGCAAGCTATTGCATTACTCAAAGGGAAACATACAATGGAAGCTTGTGGTGTTACATTCTACCCTGCTTCAAATAATTTTGTCCTCAAAATTTCTGGAATATTTATACATAAAAAGATTTGGGTAGTTCTTCAGCATAAGTTCCTTTGGTCCCAACGTTGCCTCTTCTAACTTATGGATTCTCCAATGAACTTTTACCAGACAAGTCATCCAATTTCTCAACACTTGTTATCTTGTATCAAGAATCTTGAAATGCTCTTTTCAATAAGACAAATCAGGTACCTATTTTAATTCTTCATAGGTGAGTACATGCTTTGGGTCAGGAATGTATTTTCTCAACAATGTTATGTGGAACACATCACAAACTTTGGAGATACTTGGCGGCATTTCCAAATAGCAAGCTACAGCTCCAATTAGTTTTAGAATTTTGAAAGATCTGATGTACCTAGGACTCAATTTACCCTTCTTACTGAATCTTATAATTCCCTTCCATGGAGATACCTTCAAGAAATCAGGATCTCCTACTTGAAATTCGAAATCCTTTCTTCGGTTATTGGCATATCTTTTTTCCTTCTTTGAGGTAATTTGATGTGGATTATGATAACCTTCACATTTTCCATCGTTTCATCACCATGTTCTGGGACTACATTTTTTCTTTCACCAACATCATCCCAACAGGTTGGCGTGAGACATATCTTTCCATAGAATGCATTCTATGGTGCCATCTTATTACTTGAATGGAAGCTATTGTTATAGGAAAATTATACCATAGGTAAATATTGATCCCACATACCATGAATGTCAATTGAGAATGATATCAACATGTCTTTTACGGTTTTAATAGTTTGTTCTGATTGTCCATCAGTTTGAGGGTGGTAGGCAATACTCAAACAATGTTCTATATCCATTACCATCGGAAGAATTTTCCAGAATCATGATGTAAAATGGGGATCATGGTCAGAAATAATCGATAAGGGTACTCCATGAATTCTTACAACTTCATTAATATATAGTCTTTCCAAACGTACAAGTGGAAAATATTCTCTTATAGTAAGAAAATGTGTTCACGTGGTAAGACGATCAATACTGACCCATATTTTGTCATTCCATATAGGAGTCTTTGGTAGCCCCATGATAAATTCCATCGTAATATCATCCCATTTACACTCATGTATGGGAAGAGGTTGTATGACTCTTCTAGTATGTTGCCTTCCAACTTTCACTTGTTGGCAAACCATACCTCTTGACACCTAATCAGAAATCTCCCTCTTCATGTTGTCTCACCAAAAATGTTCCTTCAAATCTCTATACATTTGGGTGATACTAGGTTGTATAGAGAAATTGGAGCTACATCCCTCATCCAACAATACCCTTTTTAGATTAGGTATATTGGGAACACAATGTCTCTTCCCAAATTTCAAAATTACATCTTCATAAATGAAGTCACTCAATCTCCCATCATTCACAGATTTAATCTTCTTTTGAAACTCCTCGTCATCATCCTGCGAACTTTATATCTATTCTAATAAAGATGGTTTGGAAAAAATTTGAAAAATTATCAATGTTTCACCTTCCATGGTAATTCCCATATCCATCATTACTAGATCCATGAAAATAGGATCTCTTTCAACTCTCATATTGTTCAAAACTCCATGATTTATTCTCCTCAAATCATCTTCCACCTAATTTTATTTCCCCGGGTGGTAGTTTATAATGCAATAATAATCCTTGAGTAGTTCAAGCCATCGTCTTTCCCATATGTTGAGTTATTTCAGTGAAAAACTATACATCAAACTCTTTTGATCGGTATATATCTCACATTTTCACATTAAAGATAGTGTCTCCAAATCTTCAAATGAAATATTACAGCTTCTAATTCGAGATCATGAGTGGGAGAGTTTTGTTCATGAATTTTTAGCTACCATGATTCATAGGAAATAACTATATCATTCTACATAAGGACACAACCAAGTCCATTATTTGTAGCATAAATATAAATTAAAAAACCATCATTACTTGATGGTAGAGTCAAGATAGGATCATTGAAAAATCTTCTATTCAGTTCTTCAAAACATTCTTCACACTCTTTTGTCCAATAAAATTTAACCCCTTTATGTGTGATCTTGGTTAATGGGTTAGCCAATCAGGCAAAATTGTGGATGGAACACTGACAATTACCTTCTAAACCAATAAAACAGTGTACCTCAGTTATACTTGTCGGTGCTACACATTTCATGGATTTCCTTTTTATTAGAAGGATCAATATAGATTCCATCCATTGAGACAATATGTCCAAGAAAAGAAATCTCCTGAATCCATAATTCACACTTGATAAATATAATATATAATTCTTTTCTTCTAAGAGTCCATAGAATAATACGCAACTGAATTTAATGATCTTCTTATCTTTTGGAGTATACTAGGATATCATCATTAAATACCACTACAATGTTATCAAGATTTTCCTTGAAAACATTGTTAATTATATCAATGAAAATAGAGGGTGAATTAGTCAGCCCAAAAGGCATTACTGTAAACTGGTAAGGCCCGTACATGGTTCGAAATGCTGTTTTTGGAATGTCCTCCTTCTTCACACACAACTGATGATATTCAGATTATAGGTCAATATTTGAAAAATATTGAGCTCCATGATGTTAGTCAAATAAATCATCAATGCGTGGTAGGGGATACTTGTTCTTTATTATTATAGTAGTGATCTCCCTATAGTGAATGCACAACCTCATAGATCCATCTTTCTTCTTAAAAAAAAGAACAGGTGCTCCCCCTAGAGAAAAACTAGGGTGAATAAATCTTTTATTACTCAATTCCTCTACTTGTTTCTTTATTTCCACTAATTCCACAATGACCATTCTATAAGGGGTCTTTGATATGGGCCTTGAACCAGGAATTAAGTTAACGGAAAACTAAATTTATCGTTCTGGAGGATGTCTAGGTAAATCCGTAGGAAACACATCAACATATTCCTGCACAATAGGCAAGTCCTCTATTTTATCATTCCGTTCCTTTTCATTCCCTTCGTCACCACTAATTGAATTTGGTTGATCTACTGGGGGAGGATCTAAATAATAATTAGAAGGTGATATTTCTACTATAAATATTGGGTACTCCTTATCATCATAAAAAATTATAACCTCCTTCTTCTTACAATAAATTTTAGCATTATGGTCTGAAATCAAATCCATACCGATGATTATATAAAATTAAATCCTAGGTATGACGATGATATCAGAAGGTAAAGAAAATTTATATACCCTAATGGGAACTGATTCACAAAACATTTTTGCAATGATACTTCCCTTAGGAGTTTTTACAGAAATCTCCCTTTTTAAGTCAAATTGGAAATATCTAATTTTCTTATCAAACATGGAAGATATTAAATAATTCAATGATTTAGAATCAAATAAATAATTGGATAAACCTGAGTAAACCATGAAATTACCTGCCACCACGTCTTTTAAAGCTTAAACCTTAGTAGTAGTGATCAGATAAGAATCTTGATCCCTTGAACTTTTCTGTGGTATGTTTCCTTGGTGATTAAGACATTCATTTCCATAATACCCCCTTTATATACAATTGTAGAATTCAACCTTAACAGCCTCCTTCATCCCCTTACAGTCACGAGCTTGGTGGTCTTTTTCACAACACTTGTAACAGACTCCAATTCCCTTCAGGAAAGTACTGGGGTGTTTTTTCCCACATTTACTGTCAAATGGAAATTAAACTTTTCCCTTCTTCCCCTTATTTACATTTCTAGAGTGTTTATCAGATCTCTTCTTCTCATGATTTTCTTTAAAGTCATAAAACATAGTGAACACCTTTTCCGTATTAATAACACATGAGACAATATCTTTTTATGATGAGAATGATTGTGAGACTAATGCTCGATGGAGAAATGGTTTTAACCCATCAAAGAAACATCCTATCTTACTTCTTGTGTTACGTATATAATCTACCACATTCCTTACTCACCATGTAAGTTTAGCCTCATACTTTGTGACATTTTCATCCTCCTTTTGCCCCAGACTGAGAAATTGACTTCCCATATCCTCTCAATGGTCACGAGGAAAGTATTTTCCTATGAAAATATCTTTATACTCCCTCCATTCCATAATTTATACTTCTTCATCCACCTTTGTGTTTTGAATCAATGACCACCATTGATATGCATCTCCTATGAGGTGATAAACTGCTATGAAATTTTTTTCCCTTTCGCTACTCACCAAATCATGATGTATTTTCTCTAAGGAACATATCCATTGCTCTACTAAAAATTGATTCGTACTCCCATTTAACGTTGGTGGTGGTTTCCTCATGAAGCAGTCTAACATTGATCCTCCACATTGTGGATCAGGGTGCTTCATACGAGTATGGTTATTATTCATAACCTGTGTGAGTTGTCCCAGTATGGTGATAAGCTGACCAACACTAGTTGTATCACCAGCTCCACTATAATTATCTTGAGATGGAGGTAAATACCTACATGGATTATGTACATTGATACGGTTTCCATTCCTTCCACTAGGGACCATTTCTAAACAATGGCATACACTACATTTGTTTATGAATCACAATATCTAATTCCAAACTTGTAAAACAATTAACATAAATTCAACAGGTTATATTTATAATACATAATCATAAAAATGTTTTCATTGAGGAATTATATACTAAAAAATCCTTCATAATGGTTTGTAATCAAAATTATAATTATCTTAATCATATCCCCATGGAGTGTCGTAACCTAGAGTGTAGCAAGGCCCGTTGTCGTGCACTAGTTCCCATTAGAGTCTAGCTCAAAGTTGTGTTTTCAAGTTTTACCCCTAGGTACATCTATGCCAGAGCCACCTCTACCTACTCATATCCATACAGGGAGGTATTTTGTGGAAAACACACAAAATATCTACATTACAAAAAATCTAGGAAATTATTCTATACTAATCCTCAAAGTCTATCATAGGGTAATGTGCTCTAATAAGAGATTATCTAAATCTATTTTCCATGGTTTGTACTAAACTTCTCTGATAAAAACTGAAACACTCTGATCCCAGTTACCCAGAGTCGGTGCATTATTACATAACATTTCAATGATACAAGGAAATCATGTCCCAAAAGACCTATCAGTTTAGTATCCTTAGAAGTACTAGATACATCCATAAATTTTACGTTAAATTATAAAATGAAAAACAACCAAAACATTGTCTTCAATAACCATAGTAAAATCCCATAGACTATCCCTGCAGATTAGTCATTATATACCACTTCACATCCTGAGAAAAATAAAACATAGAAAGGGGTGAGCTGAGATGCTTAGTAAGGATTACAATATAGCAGAAACTTTCCTAAATAAGCACATATTTTTTAAGGCTATGTATAAGACTAAAACATAAGACTTTTAAACGTAAACATCAGCATATTATGGAAAATTTAAATCAAAATATTCCATTTACTCATTAACATGGATATTCTACTAGTCGAATAATCACATGCAATATCAATAGCCACATTTATAATGATGGAATGCATAATGCCAGACTTCATTACCATATACTCAAGGCCTTGTGCCAAGACTATAGACAAGATTTTGTCAAGGCCTTGTGCCAAGACACTAGTTTCTCTCATGAGACCTACTGACTCATCGAGGAGAAATAGAGGGCTCAACCCGTCACTTACTATGTCCAATGCATTCCTCATATGAAAGGGTTGAAACATAACATAAGGATTCATATTAAAACTGGAACACTAAATGTTAATACTTTTACCATAAACCATGAATGGTATAAAATTGACACATCCTCAATAAAACATATCAAAAATCATTCAATACATTATGGAATATTTTTATCATAGTAAATAAACTTCAAATAAGTGTAAAATCCATCAAAGGATGTTGACAGAAATGAATCAAAACTATTTGAGAGAAATATATCTTTCTTTTTTCAATATAATTTAAAGTCACACAATTTTAAAAGAAAACATTTATTTTTAAAAAATTATTATATGTTTGTAAGGGATGCTTAAAAGGTGATATAAAGGTGGAAATAGCCTCACCCACCATATAAGTTAAAGAAACATTCTTTCCTAAATTTTGTCAAAAAGGTCGTAAAGTACCTTGTTTGGAAAACGCCAGAAATATTCTTCAATAAAAATATTAAAAAAATTAAAAAAAGGGTATAAATGACTTTAACCCATTGTATATAAAATAGTAAAAATGTTTTGATATGCATTTTTATGAAACATAGATGTGGATGATAAAGATGTCCCGGTAGGTACTTACGTAAAAACAACCTCAGATAATAAATAGATTGTGAAATTAACCCTCGCCTTGTACTTTTCCATGGTCCAGAGTATGTTAAAATCCTGTATAATAGATAAATCATTGTTAATAAATTATATAAGAACCATATACATATATATGATATCATGATCTTTTAATATTTCTTTATTGATAATATTTTAGTATTATCGTCATTTTGGGTGTTAACTGATTCATTTTCTTTATATGATTTGTTACATAAGGGATGTTTGTTATGGATAGGATGTATTTGATTCATATACAGATTTTTATTAGGTTCTTAATCATTATATTTAATGGTCAAATGAAAATTATTCATAAAGGGTTATGATGGGGAAATGAATCTCATCACATTCGTGGAGACGGTAATCTGTATGTACGGACGAGTGAAAAAAAAATAATTATATTGATGGTGAGATCGTATGTAATTAGATGTTATATCATCTATAAAGAATAATTAAAATGTTATATTTATTTTTCAATTTTTTATACTCATTATTATACTAATCCAGAAAGATAAATGTTGAATGACAAACTACACCACGACGTGGAGACGGTAAGCCGTACGTATGCACGTTTGGTGACTTTGGCATTTATAGGATGGATTGAATAAAAAATATTGTTCCACCATTTTTATAATGACATAAAATTATATAAAATATTATGGAGTTATTATTTTAGAATGGAAAAAACCAAGAAGGAAGAAGTGGAAGAAGAAATGAACATGGAAGAGGTGATGAAATATTTACCTCTTCTTCGGGTACTTCATTTTGATTTGATCAAAAGGGATCCATAGGGAGGATTTATGACTAAAGGGAGGCCTCTAGGATTAAGGTAGGATAGTTGAGAGGATATTTGGGTAGGGTTTGGCCGAGAAAAATGACTTTGAAGGTGTGAATTTAAAATACGGAGACGTACCCTTTTATAAGAGGGATGAGGGGAACCTTAGGAAAAGATTGAAATATTATTTTATAAAAAAATATTTTTCGGTTTCTAATGGCTCCAAAATGATTTATTTAGAGGATAAGGCGGTTTTGGGTATAAAAAAACTCAACAAAAAGGTTTTAGACCGTTGTGGGTCACCATATTAACCATATCTTTATGATTTAACTCTTAGTTAAATAGTTTGACATTTACCATGACTCTTTGTATTTTTATATTATATGGTTAATAATAAAACTATAAACTGCCAATAGAACCCCAAGATATTAATTAATGGCATATATAATATTATTTAGTCTCTTTGGCCGAACCTTATATTTTTATGAATATTATATCAACCAATAATATAAAATTTGTATTAAAAACTCAATTATGTCAATTTTGACATTATTTAATAATTGATTTTCTTTAAAGTCCTAAAAACTTTATTAATTTGATATAAATTAATATATTCCATCCTAACATGTCATAGTATCCTATAAAATTAGTTTAATTCATAAAAAGTCTCAAATTAAATTTATTTGGATATTTATAATATCAATTATTTTAATCATTCATTAATATTGTAATTGGTGCACCATCATTGTGTCATAAATAAATTTAGTTATTTAATGTCTAAAATTTATAAATAAAATTCCATTATGTATTAAATAGTTTTATCTTTCTAATTAATATTTATAGACTAATATATCTTATGTATATCCCTATATAAAAAATGTTTTAGTTATTAAACTTATAATTTAACACTTTTAACTTTTATTTAAATAAAATAATAATAAATGTCCAAATCTAATATAAGTGGACCTAAAGGATAATATTTTATTCCTAAGGTTGGTTTTGGTCTAAATACACTTATCTAATAGAAATAGGACATGTTTTAGTGTAACAATAATATAATTTTTACCTTTAATTACCCTATTTACTTTTAACCGTGGTAAATAAAAGTCAAATGTTACTATTAACCAAAAAATATTTCCATCTTGTTGAACCACATTTTACTTATTGATATCAACCATGTCTCTCAGATTTTTGAAATTCAACTCACAGATGTGGTAAAATTATGTTTTATTCAAATTTTCAAATGCTCCTAGGAGGTGGGTAAAAGACAGCAAAAAGTTCAATAAAATTTTTATGTATCTAAACTTATTATAAAATGACTGCAATGAATTACATTGAAGTTATATAGGTATTATGTATCTATTTTTAACTAAAATGAATTTAAATGAAACAAATAATAATTTAAATAAAAAGTTGGTTATTAACAATAACGAATTGTTTTTCACTATTCATAAAAAATTGAACGTTTTAAGAAAATTACCAAAAATTTAAACTAAGCTAAATTTGAAATTCTAAATCTAAAAATAAAGTCCATTTTGAACGATAAAATGTATTAACTTTCAAGAAGTGTGTATTACTATTCATAACGACTAGAATAATTTTTCATGGTGTGTTAAAACTCCATGTTGTGTACAACTCAAGCTATTGCATCACTCAATGTGAATCATACCATGGAAGTTTGGGGTGTTACATTTAGTTTGAAATAATAATATCAAAAAATTAATCTCATGTTTTCCACAAGGTAGTGATCTATTTTTATCTTCATTAATATAAACCTTACAATCATCAAATAGAACATTATTCTCACAAAAAAAGTATTTAAAAATATGTAGATTCATATAAAAAACTAAAATAAACCTTTAAAGTTGTTTATAGAACACTAAAATCACTACATACCTCTATTAATAAGTCACTTTTAATATATACATCCATTAAATATATAATAACAAAAAATTTACATTATATGAATAAATACACAACATATATTGTATTGTCCCACCTAAAAAAGATATTGGATGAGACATATGATGGAATGATTTATGAATTCAATTTTTATCCCCCACTGAAAAATATCCAATGGAATGATGAGATAGGGGAAACAAATATCACAAAATAGATGTATAAAAATTGATATATAACTCTAATATTATCATTTGACTATTAAATTTTTCCCCTGATAGTTTCTTAGTAATTTAATCTACAATATTCTCCATTATATGAAATAAATATAGGTTTTAGAGATTATATTTTATATGATAATAAATGATGGGATATATAAGATTTTTTTATTTTTATAATGACGATTGAAATGGATTCATTGAATGATTAATTTTACATCATTATCACATCACAATAGTAGTGGAAATATCGATTTATCTTTTAAATCATCTAAGAATTTATCAACATAATTTATGTGAAAGAATGGGTTTTAGAGACATATTAATCCATATATGGTTCAACCTGACTAAATTCTGATTTATTGAATGCCAAAAAACATTTTTTCACTAATAATGGAAAACACACAAGATATAGACTTTTTATCATTAAAATTTCATTCCCATTCTACATCTAAATGATCAACCCAATCTTTATTATTTATTTTTATTCATAGTTTTATATTCAATTTATGTATTTAAATATTCTCTACACATCGATGAAATGTGACATTTTTTATATACATTAATGCTGAGCATAATGTGTAACATAAAAGATAATATATTAAGTTGAATATGAGAACTGTAGTATCCTACCAATGATCTTTTATAATTTCATGAGACCCACATAATCTCCTTGTTCATCATTGTAAAAGTTAGTTACAACTAAAATTGGTTTATAAATAGATGATGAGTCTTCCATGGAAATCATCTTTAACACTTAATTTGTACACTTCTCTTGATATAGAAAAGATATTTTTTTGATAAATTCATAGTCTAAAAATTTATCCAATTTTTATAATTATGGAAATTTCAAAAATTCTCATCTTTTCATATGAATACACTTCAAAATATCATACTTCAAATATATAAAAAAATCATAATCATCATAATAAATAATGATGATAAATTTCGCATTGTCAACATTAATATTTGGATATCATAGATGTATTAATTTCCTAAAATTTAATTTTATTAAGAAGATCTCAAAATAAGAATGAAAATATCTTAAGGATTTATTTATCCCATATAATTACTTCATTAATAAGAAATATCAATTCTCATATTCAGCTAGACAGAAACCATATTGTGTCTTAATATACACAAACTCTTTAATTTCATTATTGAGGAATCATTAAAATGATATAAATGTGGATGATTTTATATTTCCATTATTCTATAATGGTATGAAAAATAATTATGGTTTGATTTAATGGAACCTTAAAAAAGGTCTCATAAAATCCATATCCTCCAACATATGAGTAAATTTTACTCACCAATCCTCCTTCCTTTCTCACAATTTCATATTTTTCATTTATCTTTTTATGAATACCTATTTGGTATTGAGAATTTTCTTCTCTATGAGATTAGGAAACAACTACTATGTCTCATTATTATCTAATTGATTTAATTATTGTTTCAATTAAATAAATCACATTTTATGTTTTATTACTTACTACACATCTCATAGTTTTACATGAGTGAAAAATGATGTATGAGATGTTTTCCTAATGTTTTCCCTAATTTAAAGCTACTATCCATGATTTATATGATATTTAGAACCTAAAATGGCATTATCATTCTTGTATAACATGAAAAATAATTTTCTTCATGACATTAATTTTAAAAATATGCATCTTTATAAGTATCACTATATTCGTGAACTTTCAATAATTGTTTCAGTTTTTTTCATTATCCTCGCATCTACAACACGATTATTTATATGAGCTCACATTATTTCTATTTTCCATCACTATAAAATCAATCAAATCAATAATCATTCATATCACTTTTTTAGTAATTATATAATTTTCCATTTTGTTGATAACCTTGGATGATATCATTAAAAACGTTTCATTCAAAAATTATTTGATGTTCACCTTTAATGTTGAATATTATATTCACCCAAAATCATTTAGATACTTTATATATGGAAACAACTTATAATACATATCATATGATGACATATCAGTATTTTCCCTATAATAATATCATTATTAAAATGAATCCACATAGAAATGATTTTCTATTGAAATACTAAGATGTTTCATGCACTAACAATTTTGTACGATATATCTCCAAAATACTTTTATTATTTCATTTAGACACATGATTTATTTAGGGATTATATGATACACTTTGATCATGATAGATACTATATATTTCAATTTTGTAATCAAACCCCCAACTGGTATACTCATATCTATTATCTATCTAATTATTCTTCAATAAGTAACGACACATGTCCTCTAGACAACACTTGAAACCCTCACAACATTTTAAAGGCTCATTTTTATAATTAATAATCATAATATAAGATGTATGATTATATTATTCAATAATGGAAATATAATAAAAATATCTATTGGTTGATTACATCAACATGGGGCTATAAATGGTAGTGTTAATTAGCTGCAATGGATTATTAGATATCTTTTATACATTACTATTTTGAGAATTGAAAATATATACCTTTTGAAAACTATAACACACACAATTAAATTTTTTTATTAACATAGGAACATCCCCAAAATTTTATTCATTGATAATTGTTGACCTCACCTGTTTTGATAATCTCAATCATGTATTCATATGTGTTGAAAATCCCAATTATGTTTTCATTCTCTATGATATTTTTAAGTATCATTGATCTATAATTTAATTCTTTCAAATCTATGATCAAACCAATAATAATTTTTAAAATAGTCTTTGGAATATGTTAATCCTCATTTATCCATGTTCATACAAGTTATAAATTGATTCTAACACAATCGGATGTGTTCTGCATAAAACAGATAAGTAATCTGCCTATAGCTACTGATAAAGAGCTACCGGTACCCAGTCTACCGATAGACTTAGTCTACCGACAGACAGAGTCACCGATATAGTTAACACAAAGCTACCGATGTGCTTATAAATGTAAGCTACTGACTTACAGACAGCTACCGATACAAACATAGAGCTACCGGTGTAAGTATAAATAACTACCGATGGAATAAGAGTCACCGATGGACGAAGCTACTGACAGACTCACAGCTACCGATACTGACGCATGGAGCTACCGACGCATGGAGCTACCGATAAACAAATTCACCGATACAAGCATATACCAACCGACGCATAGAGCCACCGATTGAGTCAAAGAAACTAATAAAATTGAGCTACCGATGTCCAAGATACCGATGCTGATTACCTACCGATCACTCGACTCACTGTTTTAATTTCTTTATTTCCTATCATTATTTAATCTATCCAACGGTCATATCATGTACATTTTAATGATTTTTCAAATATCTGATAATGGTTGTCAGATGTCATGAACCCGTACCTCGTACATACAGAAAGGAAATCTTTTCTGTCTCTTGTTTCCCGTGAGATAAATACGAGAAGACTACGCTGCCCAACTAGTAGAGTGTGGTGGATGGAATATACCAGAAACACAAGAACGAGAAGAATCAAGAAGAGAGAAACCAGTTCCATCAAGAACACAGAGAAGCTCATAGACAATCAAGCATACTCGAGAAGTGTTCTGTGCATATAATAAGAACACTGAAGAACTTCAACCACTACATTTTCACTGTCTATGAACCTAGAGCATACGACACTCTGTTTCTCAAACAGAAACGAGAAGAGGACTCAGACTCACTTCTGATCGAATCCAAAGGAGTCCAGAGCTACACTGAAATCACCAGAACCATTTCTAAACTCTACATCTCTTGTTCTGTGATTTATTATTATACTTCTCGAGCAGTGTGTTTTATCTGCTGTATCTAACACATACACTGTCTCATGTACTTAAACTGGAGGATTTGTAAATCCTTACCAAATTCTTTCATTCTTTCTTTCCCACGAATAATAGTGGTAGAGGTCGTGTGTGACCTGGACAACTGGTTGCTGTTGTACTGTTTCCCACGAATAACAGTGGTAGAGGTCTTGGACCTGGACAGTTGTAAACTGTTGAACCCTGATCCAGGGTGTGGATCATTTTTATATAAACTTTTGAGAGGACTAAGTCTCAGCTTGAGACTGAACCTCTTGGTTACATTTGTTGTTCCATCTCTTTCAAAGTTTTATTCTGCTGCTAATCACTTTAAAACCAATACTATTTTTAAAGTCACTTTGATAATTAAATTAGCAAGTTTTTATATTAAGTGTAGATTAGTAAGTTAGTTTCAAAAGATAATCACACACTCCTGTATTGATTAACTGGGAATTAATCAATCCCTTGAGAATCTAACAGAACCTCTACTTTAATATAAATTCACTACAGTTTAATTTATTATTTTATTTGGGGGTCTTTAAGACAGTATGTTTAAATACAGAAATTTTAATTGGTACTCAATTCACCCCCCCTCTTGAGTAAACCACTCCGACCAACACTTGGTATCAGAGGATCGAAAATACACTCTAAAAGTACTCTTATTTTGAACTGTGATTTTAGTTGTATTTTAAGGTTCTTAAAATTTCTGTTATATCTAAATTTTTATCTCTTTAAAATTTTCTCATCATGGACAATAGACTTGAGGGTGCTGCTACTAACCGGCCACCTTTCTTCAATGGAACTAATTATGCTCAGTGGAAACTGAAAATGAAAATTCATCTAGAAAGCATAGGTTTTGATATTTGGACTGCTATTGAATCAGAATACAAAATTCCCACTACTGCTAGATCTACTTGGGATGAACCTATAAAGACTGCTTACAATAACAACTGTAAAGCTATGAATGCCTTGTACTGTGCTCTAGGAGATGAAGAGTTTAATAGAATTTCTTCTTGTAAAACTGCATATAAAATTTGGGATACCTTAGCTGTTTCTCATGAAGGAACAATGAATGTTAAAGAAATGAGATTGAACACTTATACTATCAAGTATGATAATTTTAAAATGAAGCCTGACGAACCCATTTCTGACATGTATCTCAGGTTCAATTAAATTGTCAATACAATGATCTCGCTGGGAAAGGATGTCTCATCGAAGGAACAAATTATGAGAATTTTGAGATGTCTACCTGATAGATGGAGAGACACATCTGTCTCAATCAAAGAATCATGTGACATTGCTTCTCTACCTGTCAAGGAACTAATTGGCAAGCTGATGATGTATGAAGAAGAGATTAAAGTGAATAAAGAGGAAGAAAATGAACCTCCAAGAAAGTCTGTCGCTTTCAAATCTTCAACTTCAAAGAATAAGGACAAAGAAAAGCTTCAAGCTGTAGTTGAAAGTTCAAGCTGTGAAGACAATGAAAGTGATTCTGACAGTGATGCTGAGATGGCTCACATTTCTAGAAGATTTAAGAAATTTTATAGGAAAAATAAGTTCTTCAGAAAAACAAATTATAAGGGTAAGTATGATCACCAAGGTAAATGTAAAAAGGATTGGAAGAAGAATGACAAATCAGATGATGTTTTCTGCTATGAGTGCAAGAGAAAAGGACACATTAAAGCCGACTGTCCAAAGCTGAAGTATAAAAAGAAATATGAATATAAGGACAATAAGTTTAAGAAATCCATGAAGGCTACTTGGAGTGCTTCTGAGGATAGCTCTACTGAATCTGAAAGCTCTGAAACTGAACACAAAAATAAGGCAAACATGGGCTTTATGACAAACACTTCTCAGGTAACTGCTGAAACTCCTGCTTTAAATTATTATTACTCTGGAGATAATGTAGAATCTGATTCTGATTCTGGAACAATGTCTAAAAATGAATTGTTTGAGTACCGTGATATGCTGGAAGAGACATGTAATGAACTTAAGGATAAATACAAGTCATTAAAGAAACAGCATACTCTCACCACTACAGTTAAAACCGAACTCACTATTGAAAAAGAGAAAAATGCTCAACTGTTAAAAGAAAACACTGAACTGAAACTATCTAATGAGCAACTCAAGAAATACTTAGAGAAGTTCACCAATGGCAAAAATACACTAACACAGATGCTAGGAAAGCAAATAGAACCTAAATATACTACTGGTATAGGATACCAACCTGGACAAAGGAAAATTGCCAAAACTAGATTCATTTCTAAATCTGGACAGAATGAAGGTAATTCTGGAACTTCATATGCTTCAACCAGTTATATACATAGCTATGGATCTAATAAAGTTTATCTTTCAAAGAATGTCAATTCTAAAAATTATATGAGACCCATTAGACAAATATGTGTACCTAAAGTGTTATTGGCTAACCTGTCTGGACCCAAGAAAATCTGGGTACCAAAATCATTTCCCATCTGAATCTGTTTTGTAGGGAACTTGCTTAAAGAGCTCCTGTAAAGAGACCTGGTATTTGGATAGTGGATGTTCAAGACATATGTCAGGAGACTTCTCTTGTTTCAAGAGTTTAATAAAAGTTGATGGAGGCTTTGTCACCTTTGGTGATAATTCAAGAGGAAGAATCATTGGCCTAGGCCAGATTGGTAACACTGACTCAGTATTGATTTCTAAAGTTTTATTCGTTGATGGACTTAAATATAACTTGCTTAGTATATCTCAATTATGTGATGATGGTTTCAATGTCAAGTTTGAAAATAACTCGTGTGATGTTTTTAACTCTAAAAATTCTTTAGTATTTTCTTCTCTAAGGAATGAAAATGTTTATGCTGTTGATTTAAACTCTTTAGCTAAACAAAATATTTCTTGTTTAAATTCTTTTCATAAAGAGTCTTGGCTATGGCACAGAAGATTAGGACACTGCAACATTCACTCACTTAGAAAAATTTCTAGGAAGAACTTAGTTAGAGACTTACCAAAGTTAGAATTCCCAAATGACAAAGTGTGTAATCCCTGTCAAAAGGGAAAACAACACAAAGTTTCTTTTAAATCAAAGAAATAAGTCTCAACTTCTCAACCACTTGAGTTGGTTCACATGGATTTGTTTGGACCATCAAGAGTTTCTAGTTTAAATGGGAAGCACTATGTCTATGTTCTTGTAGATGATTTTTCTAGATATACTTGGGTATATTTTCTATCTCACAAAAGTGATGCCTGTTCTTCTTTTGTTAAATACTCTAAATCTGTAGAGAACCTTAGTGGACTTATGATTAAAACTTTGAGAAGTGATCATGGTCGTGAGTTTGAAAATCAAGATTTTGAATCTTATTGCTCACACAATGGCTATACTCATAACTTTTCTGCCCCTAGAACACCCCAACAGAATGGTGTAGTAGAAAGAAGAAACTGAACCCTTCAAGAAATTGCTAGAACCATGCTCAATGAATATGACCTGCCTATTTATTTTTGGGCTGAAGCTGTAAATACAGCTTGTTATGTCATTAATAGAGTCTTAATTAGACCTATTCTTAAGAAAACCCATTATGAATTGTGGAAGAATAGAAAGCCTAAGGTTAATTACATTAAAGTTTTTGGTTGCAAAGTATTTATTCCGAATACTAAAGATAATCTGGAAAAGTTTTCTTCCAAAAGTGATGAAGGAATTTTTCTGGGTTACTCTATTTCAAGTAAAGCCTATAGAGTATTCAATAAGAAAACTAAATGTGTGGAAGAATCTGTTCACATCAAGTTTGATGAAACTGATCCACATGAGTCTAAAACCTCTCTTTAAAATATTGAAGAAGACTTATCTGTTCTGGACATTAATGATAAATCTAAAGAACCTGTTATCAAAACATCCAGTTCTGGACTTTTTCCAGAATCTGCTTCTGTTGAACCCGAACCTATAGATGAACCTAATATTTCTAGTCCAACCTTTACCAGATCAACGAGGATTCTAAAGAATCATCCTTTAGAAGCTGTTGTTGGTAATCTTGATAGAGGAACACAAACTAGAGCTTCTCTAAGAAACCAGGTTGAACATCAAGCGTTTCTTTCACAGCTAGAACCCAAAAATATCAATGATGCTATCAATGATGAATTCTGGGTAATAGCTATGCAGGATGAATTAAATCAGTTTGAAAGAAACAAAGTCTGGGAATTAGTTGACAGACCTAAGGACACTTTGACAATAGGCACAAAATGGGTTTTTAGAAATAAAGTAGATGAATCTGGAAATATAGTTAGAAACAAAGCTAGACTAGTTGCACAAGGATATAGTCAAGAAGAAGGTATAGACTATGAGGAAACTTTGGCACCTGTAGCTAGACTAGAATCCATTAGGATCTTACTTGCATATGCTGCACATCTGGATTTCAAGTTATATCAAATGGATGTGAAAAGTGCATTTCTAAATGGTTTTATAATTGAAGAAGTTTTTGTAGAACAACCACCTGGATTTACTAACCTCCATTTTCCAAATCATGTTTTTAAACTTTCTAAAGAATTGTATGGTTTAAAACAAGCTCCAAGAGCTTGGTATGATAGACTTAACAATTTCCTTATCTCAAATGGTTTTACTAAAGGGATTGCTGATCCAACTCTTTTCATTAAAAGAATTTATAAAGATGTTTTAGTTGTACAAATATATGTTGATGATATTATTTCTGGATCTTCTAAACACTCTTTATGTACTGATTTTTCAAAAAGTATGCAAAATGAATTTGAAATGAGCTTAATGGGAGAACTTAAGTACTTTCTTGGATTTCAAGTATTTCAAAATGAAAATGGTATTATTTTGAAATAGAGTAAATATACAAAGGATCTTTTAAAACGTTTTGGTCTGGATAGTATCAAGGAAAGTGAAACTCCTATGAGTACTACCTGTAAATTGGACGCAGATGAAACTGAGAAACCGGTTGATCAAACAAATTACAGAGGTATGATTGGTAGTTTACTTTATCTTAATGCTAGTCGACCTGATATTATGTTTAGTGTGTGTATGTGTGCAAGATTTCAAGCTAATCCAAAAGAATCTCATTTTCTTGCTGTTAAAAGAATTTTTAAATATCTCAAACACACGGTTAACTTAGGTTTATTTTACCCAAAAGGACAATCCTTTGAGTTAATGAGTTATTCAGATGCTGACTTTGCTGGTTGTATGTTAGATAGAAAAAGCACATCAGGAACATGTCATTTGCTTGGAAAATCTTTAGTTTCTTGGTGTAGTAAGAAACAGAACTCAGTTGCATTATCTACTGCCGAAGCAGAATATATAGCTGCTGGTAGTTGCTGTGCACAAATTCTGTGGATGAAACACACTCTTTTGGACTATGGATATGTTTTTAAACATGTTTCAATCAACTGTGATAACACCAGTGCAATAAACATCTCTAAGAATCCTGTATCTCACACTAGAACCAAACACATAGATGTAAGACACCATTTCCTAAGAGATCACTATCAAAAAGGTGATATTTCTCTTGAATTTATTGGCACTGACATCAATTGGCTGATATTTTCACTAAACCTTTAAGTTCGGATAGGCTAAGTTACATAAGACACGAATTGGGAATGTTTAATCACAACTGATGTGAAAATCCTCACCGATGTGAAATTCTCACCAATGTGAAAATCCTCACCGATGTGAGATTCTCACCGATGTGAAAATCCTCACCGATGTACAATTCTCACCGATTTGTTTTCTCACCGATGATTAACTCACACCGATGCAATTTTTTTAAAAAAAAAAACATTTGTCTGCCTCCAAGAATACGAATCGCTTTATTTTATTTTATCTTACTCTATTTTAGTCGTTTATTTGGAATTCCTAAATGATAAAACTAAGCCTAAGCCACTTCCTACCTCACCGAGCTCAAAATCTCTCACCTTCGAACCTTAGCTCCCAAATCGGCCAAGAACCCTAAACCCGCGATGGCAAAAACTAAGCTTCCTACCGTCAGAGATGAAAGTGTAGAACCAAAAGCTAACAAGAAGAAGACACAGCATAAAGCCAGTGTTAGTGAAGTCAGAACTAGATCGGGAAAGCGATCAGTGAATCCTCACTTGCAGAATAGAGATATTGTGATTGAAAAGGAACTATGCGTAGATTGGTTGCCACCAAGCAAGTCATTGGTGCTTTCAATTCTGGAAAATCAGAGATGTGTAGATTGTTTTTCAAATAACAATGGTCCATACTACCCGAAGTTAGTGAAACATTTCTACGAATTCGTAAGCTTCGAGAAGTCTGAAAATGAGAATCGGGTAAGTTCTTTTTTAAATGGAAAGAAGATGTCTTTTTCTTTAGTAGAGTGGGCTGAGTGTTTAAAAGTACCACATGAAGGTGTCTTTGGGTACGTATCAAGAGCAATTCCACCTACCAGTAACATCTTTGACTATGAGACAGCTTTAAAAGAGATGACCGGTAATGGGAATCAAAGGCAAGTGGTTGCTGCTGAAATGGATGGAGAGAATCGACTGCTCTTCAAGTTTGTTCAGCATGTGTTGATACCAAGGTGAGGAGATTTTGCAAATCTGAGATATCAAGATATCTATCTTCTTCATCTGCTAAGACATGGTGTGAAAATCAATCTGTGCAGATTGTTAATGTTTCAAATGGAAGACATGATTAGACCAAAGTCAAAGACTAATGCTTTATTCTTTGCCAAGCTGATTTCAGTAATGATAAAAGTGAAAGGAATACCTGAGTCTCAGGATGAGACAGCTGTAGTCAGGAATAGTTTCTGCATCACCTCGACTGTTTGTAAGTACATGAAAATTAACTGGAACCCATGGAAGGGAGAATGGGTCAGTGATGATCAGAAGATATATGATAGGTTTAATCCTGTGTATCATCCCTCAAGACCAAAGGATAAGAGAGATCCGAGTCTGAGACCTGATGAAGAGGAACCATTTTATAGTAATGAAACAGAAGAAGAAGAAAAAACTCCCATGGATGTTGGAGGAGATCCAGACTTGCCCCCAAGTCCTGTTGCAGAATTGGTTTATTCTAAGAAAGGAAAGGTAGAGGAAATTTTGTCTACTTATGAGGAAGACCAGTCTGTGCCTCACCAAGAAGAAGAGGAAAAGGAGAATGTATCTGAATCGTCTGTTTCTGGAAGTTTATGTATGAGTCCTTTGATTGGAAGCTCAGCTATGCCGACTGCTGAAGTATAAAGAGATACAGAAGAAGTTGTACCTGTATCAGAAGATCTTCTAGATGCTGCACCGATGGAACTTGTAGTAGAAGATTCTGATGAAGAGAATCCAGCACTGAATGATGTTGTGATACATGAGAATGCACCCATTGAGGGGGAGCATCAATCTGTTCTTGGAAATGTTACAGTAGCTGTTGAGTTTGGAGACTGGGTAGAAGACCCAGGGTTTATAGTCTGTGGATTGGATTATCCGGATTCTGATAATGAGATGTCTGTGAATAGACCGAAGACCAATTATGATCTTGCTTCTGAGTTGTTGCCTGATAATGTGGTCATATTTCATGATCTGAATAAGCTGAAAGAGGACCTCAAAACCAGTTTTGATGAAGAAGTGAAGTTAATGGAATCCTCCCTTTCATCCTCAATTCAATCAGTAATGACTGATTCTGTAGTTAGTTTGGCCTCAGTAAAGGGATCTGCTGTAGTTGTCCCTAATGATTTTGTCTCTAAATATGATCTTGAATCCATGAAGAATGAGCTGAAAGAATCATTTAGTGTATCAGTTGCTGAGATGAAGCAAAGCATTGATGAAGAAATGAAAATGTTAGAGAAATCCTTCGAGCTCTCTCTGGCTTGTAATTTATCTTCTTTTGTGTCTGAGCTTATGGAAGAAGTGAAAGAGTGCTAGACTCAGCCTTCTATAATCGAAGCAGATCTTGAAGCTCTCAAGACATCTGTTGCTGCTTTGGATTCTTATATGAGCTCCAAGTCTCAAGCTGACAAGGACCTAGCTTATGTGAAGTGTGTAGTAAGCCAGTTTGTCTCGGTGTTTGAAAGTTTCAAAACCTCACTGAAAGATCACGTTCAATTACAGGACTCTCAATTTCAAAGCCTAATCAGTGGTTTGTCTAAGAGTTTCAAAGAAACTGTTTCCTTCTCTCTTGGCCCTCTCACATCCAAACTATTTGTCGACCTGAATCTAGTTCGAGCAATGATGAAGGAGGAGATTGGTTCTATTTCAACCAATGGCTCTGTGGACTCATCAGAGTTGAGCCGAGTGGTGCTTTCTACAAGAGATTCTGCTAGAGAAATAATTAAGATTGTTCAAGATTATATGAGAGAAGCCTCTGCCTCTCAGGAAGCCATAAAGAGCAAAGTGGACTACTACTTCACCAGAATTTTCACCAAGCATCAACTCGATCACCACTTCAAGCTGATGTTGGAAAACATGAAGCTACCTCCAGTAACTCAAGCTTTTAGAGAACAAGTGAGCCAACTAAGACAATTGACTCCTACCTTGGAGAAATTCATGGAGAACAAAGATGATTTCATCTCTTCTATGGAAAGAGGAGGAGGAATTATTATGGATTTTAGAAATCTGTTGCTGCCCTTCTTGCATGTTGATGCCAGACCAGTCATCGTACATCCTGCTTTGCCTGCTTCTGCCTCAGCTGTTTCCACAGTCCAGCTGACTCCTGCTCAAGCTATTCGAAGCCTCACACCAATGATCAACCAAAGATCTTCAACCTACAGGCCTGACTCTGTGTCAGTGGCTCAGCCTCCTTTGATCATTTCTGGCATTCCAAAACCTTCACCTGCATCCTCACCACCCGAACCTTCTTCTGATCCCAAAATAAAATGTCACGTTGAAGATGTGGATTGATCCAGTGGCCAGTATTTTTGATAGGAATTAATTTTTATTCTGTTTCTGTACTTTCTGACTGCTCTAATACAGAAGAACTCATTTTACTTCTCATGTTTTATTTGTCTCCTATATATGCTTTCCCACTTTTTGAATATCAAAAAGGGGGAGAACAATAAGCGGAAAATGAGAGAATGAGTAATATTTTCAATGGAGAAAAATAATGAATAAGGGGAGACACATTACCTTCTTTTCAATTTTATCAATTATATTATTGTGTTTCTTTTTACCTTCGGTACCTTATGCTTGTTACCTCTGATAACTTATGTCTATATCATACTATTTCTATTATCTCTGATGCTATTTTCTCTTAGAAAATTGAATTCAATATTATACTCTTTACTATTATATTTTCACTATGTTAAATGCCCATATCATAAATTGTGATTATCAAAAAGGGGGAGATTGTTGACCTCACCTGTTTTGATAATCTCAATCATGTATTCATATGTGTTGAAAATCCCAATTATGTTTTCATTCTCTATGATATTTTTAAGTATCATTGATCTATACTTTAATTCTTTCAAATCTGTGATCAAACCAATAATAATTTTTAAAATAGTCTTTGGAATATGTTAATCCTCATTTATCCATGTTCATACAAGTTATAAATTGATTCTATCACAATCAGATGTGTTCTGCATAAAACAGATAAGTAATCTGCCTATATCTACTGATAAAGAGCTACCGGTACCCAGTCTACCGATAGACTTAGTCTACCGACAGACAAAGTCACCGATATACTTAACACAGAGCTACCGATGTGCTTATAAATGTAAGCTACTGACGTACAGATAGCTACCGATACAAACATAGAGCTACCGGTGTAAGTATAAATAGCTACCGATGGAATAAGAGTCACCGATGGACGAAGCTACTGACAGACTCACAGTTACCGATACCGACACATGGAGCTACCGACGCATGGAGCTACCGATAAACAATGTCACCGATACAAGCATATACCAACCGACGCATAGAGCCACCGATAGAGTCAAAGCAACTAATGAAATTGAGCTACCGATGTCCAAGCTACCGATGCTGATTACCTACCGATCACTCGACTCACTGTTTGAATTTCTTTATTTCCTATCTTTATTTAATCTATCCAACGGTCATATCATGTACATTTTAATGATTTTTCAAATATCTGAAAAAGGTTGTCGGATGTCAGGAACCCGTACCTCGTACCTGCAGAAAGGAATCTTTTCTGTCTCCTGTTGCCCGTGAGATAAATACGAGAAGACTACGCTGCCCAACTAGTAGATTGTGGTGGATGGAATATTCCAGAAACACAAGAACGAGAAGAATCAAGAAGAGAAAAACCAGTTCCATCAAGAACACAGAGAAGATCATAGACAATCAAGCATACTCGAGAAGTGTTCTGTGCATATAAGAAGAACACTGAAGAACTTCAACCACTACATTTTCACTGTCTATGAACCTGGAGCATACGACACTCTGTTTCTCAAACAGAAACGAGAAGAGGACTCAGACTCACTTCTGATTGAATCCAAAGGAGTCTAGAGCTACACTAAAATCACCAGAACCATTTATAAACTCTACATCTCTTGTTCTGTGATTTATTATTATACTTTTCGAGCAGTGTGTGTTATCTGCTGTATCTAACACATACACTGTCTCCTGTAATTAAACTGGAGGATTTGTAAATCCTTACCAAATTCTTGCATTCTTTCTTTCCCACGAATAACAGTGGTAGAGGTCGTGTGTGACCTGGACAGCTGGATGCTGTTGTACTGTTTCCCACGAATAACAGTGGTAGAGGTCTTGGACCTGGACAGTTTTAAACTGTTGAACCCCGATCCAGGGTGTGGATCATTTTTATATAACATTTTGAGAGGACTAAGTCTCAGCTTGAGACTGAACCTCTTGGTTACATTTGTTGTTCCATCTCTTTCAATGTTTTATTCCGCTGCTAATCACTTTAAAACCAATACTGTTTTTAAAGTCACTTTGATAATTAAATTATCAAGTGTTTATGTTAAGTGTAGATTAGTAAGTTAGTTTCAAAAGATAATCACACAGTCCTGTATTGATTAACTGGGAATTAATCAATCCCATGAGAATCTAACAGAACGTCTACTTTAATATAAATTCACTATAGTTTAATTTATTATTTTATTTGGGGGTCTTTAAGACAGTATGTTTAAATACAGAAATTTTAATTGGTACACAATTCACCCCCCTCTTGAGTAAACCACTCTGACCAACAATAATAATAGACTAATTATTATTACCATAATAAAAAATTATTCATGGGAAAAATTGATTTTCTTTTATCATGGACATTTAATAGAATTTTTAAGTAAACATAATCTAAAAAAATTCACTCTTTTTAACGATACTCTTATCAATATATATTAATAATTTTATATAATCATAAAAAACACATCATTGTTCAAGAAAAATTACATTCCATGATCATATACCTGATATACACTAATAATATTGTGTGTAAATTTTTCTATATATAGTCAAATCATTGTTTTATATTGATATTTACTACTAAATATTGATATAAAAACATTTATTTTGTGTGAACTATAATTTAAAAAGGTCATAAATACTTCCTTATATATTTTAATATCCTTGTGATGATTTATACCTCTTATCATATCTATGTATAAACTCCTATAAAAATCATTTTTCATTCATTATTGGAATATTTGTATGAATCTTCACAAACAAAATATTTCTCGTTCCTTTCTCTTTCATTTTTCAAACATAAAAATGTTATAACTTGAGTAAATTTGGGATTATGTAATAAAAATAAGGTAATTTTTGAATGATTTTGTTTATCACATCATTCAGACGAATTTTTCCATTATTCGCATATATTTCTTTTTTTTATGTCTAGTTTTCGCAAACTCTTTTTAAATTTTTATCCATTGAATGGGGTGAATAAACCAAAATTATATCTTCCAAACCATATTTTCTAAATAGTATATTTGAAATAAGTTTTTTTTATTGAAATTTCCAAAAAACATCAACAATAAAACCAATAACCATAAGAAGCATATTTACTTTAAAAAATTTATTGGCATAAACAAAAAACATGAATTTACACCTTATTCTAACCATTAATCATGGATCCGATTTTCCAAAAAAAACCCGATGAACTAAATAATCTTTCTTATTCAAATAAAAATTATTTTTCATCCTTATTAATTTAACCATTTATAGTATCATTTTCATTAAAGAAGTTGCACTCAAAATTTAGATGATCTACAAAAACAACTTTATTATGCTAAAAACATGCTATTTCGGATTTTTAATCTTATTTATTGAGTTATTGAAAATATTTTTATCATTATTAGGATCTTTATGAAATTATTCTTATTATACATCATCTGATATAGTGTTATATAAAAATAATACTAATATTTTGAATAAAAAGGTAACATTTGATTCACATTTCTTAAAATCAACTTTTATTCAGAAAATGTTTTATTGTAAATGATCATACAATTTTTTCATACCCTTAAAATTTTATTCCAAAATAATGTGAAAAACCATCTCATCATCATTAAATTTAATCAACCCATTAAAATCATATTATAACATTGACGCTTCTATTCAAAATACAGATTCATTATTTATCTTATTTTTTAAATTCAATCACTTGTCTGGAAATCATCAAGAGAAATTATTCTAATTCTATCTTTAGTAGGTATTATAGCACATTTTCACTTTTTACATAAATTTAATATAACATTCATTAGTGAATTATAAATTATTCAAATATTTATCCAGCAGTGTTCTGTCAATATCCATTGACATCTCAAATTCTACTTCTTCATCACTATTATCAATGAATTCATATTTATATAAGAAAAAATGTATATATTATATTTAGAAATATATTTTATTTCCTTTTATTGAAATCATTTTTTTTCAAAAAAAAATTATTCTAAAAAATCTGCATATTGATTGTACTTAATCATCAATGATTCCTTCATTTATTTTATATAGGAAAATTTTTAGTACAATTTCCAATAATGTAATGCCCTGATCCCAGTTACCCAGAGTTAATGCAATATTACATCACATTGGCATCATCACAAAAGATCAAGTCCCGAAATTCCGATTAGATTAGTATCCTTGGAAACACTAGATACATTCAATAAGTCTTACATTACATCATAATGTGATAACCTAAAACAACATAGTCTCCATAGTTCACCGTCATATCCCCTCAGACTATCTCTTCAAGTTAGTCATAAAATATTTCATCACATCCTGAGAAAAATAAAACATAAAAAGGGGTGAGCTCAGATGCTCAGTAAGGATAACAATAAAGTGAAATCTTTCATAAATAACCATAAACATTTAAGTAAATGTATAACTAAAACAAAATCCATTTAATCTTGAACTTCAGAATAATAAAGAAAAAATGAAATGAAATAATTCCATTAACTTATTCACATTGTTATTCTACTAGTTGAATAATAATATGAAATATCAATAACCACTTTCATAATGATGGAATGCATAATTTCAGACTATCATAACCACATAGTCAAGGCCCTGTGCCAAGACTACAAATAAGATTTTGTAAAGGCCTTGTGCCAATACACTAGTTTATCTCACGAGACCTACCGATGAACCAAGGAGGTATAGCGGGCTCCACCCGTCACTTACTATGTCCAATGCATTCCTCATAAGAATAGGTTTAAACATAACATAAACATTCATATTAAAACTAGTATACGAAATGTCAATTCTTTCTCTATAAACCATCAATGGTATAAAAATAAAACATCCATAGTCAAACATATCACAAAACCTCAATACAATATGGATGTTTTGTATCATAATAAATCAACTTCAAATAAGCTTAAAATCAATAAAAGGATGTTGACATAGATGAAAACAAAACTATTTGAGGGAAATATCTCTTTTTTTGAAGTCATTTAAAAGTCACAAAATTATAAAAGAAAAAATTTACGTTGAAAATATTCTTATATGCTTGTTAGGGAATCTTCGATGATTTTATAATGGTGTAAAATAACTGCCCCCATCGTATAAGATAAAAAAGACATTGTTATGTTAATTCTGTCAAAAAGGATAAAAATGAACTTTTTTGGAAAATGACAGAAAGATTACTTTATAAACATCTTATAAAAAGTCAAACAAGGATATAAATAACTTTAAAACATAGTCTATAAAATAGTAATAATGTTTTTAAATTCATTTTTTTAGAAACATGGATGTGGATGATAAAGATGTCCCAGTAGATACTTACGTAAAAACAACCTCGGATAATAAAGAGATTGTGAAATTAACCCTTACTTTGTACTTTTCCTTGGTCTAGCGTAGTTTAACCTCCTGTATAATGGTGAAATAATTTTTATTAAATTATAAAATAATCCTATAGAATAATATGATATCATGTATGATCTTTTAACATTGTTTTGTTAATAATATCTTTTTATTTTCGTCGTTCAGGGTGTTAATAGATTCGTTTTCCTTTATATTATTTTTTATGTGAGTCATATTTGTTATTGATGGGATGTATCATATTCATATCCATAATTATATAAAGTCTATAAAAATTATTTTTAATCTTATAATGAAAATTACTATTGAATAGATACGATGGGGAATGAATCTCATCACGTTCGTTGAGACGGTAATCCGTACGTACGCGCGGATGACAATATAATATTTTTTATATTAACATAATATATAATTGGTTGGTATATCAAATATACAGAATAATTATCATGTCATATTTATTATTTACATGAATTACACATCTTTATTATACCAATCCAAATAATAATGTATTGAGTAACATTTACTCCATGACGTGGAGACAGTAGTTCGTACGTACGCACGTATGGTGATATGTCATTGAAATGATGGATAAAATAATGAATATGGAAGTACCATATTTATAAAAACAAGAAAAGTATATAGACGATACTGGATTAATTATTTTAGAATGAAAATAAAAAATAAATAATAAGTGGAAGAAGAAAACAACTTGAAAGAGGATGGTGAAATTATTATTTCTTCTTCAGGTTCTTTATTTTGATTTGATAAAAAAAGTCTCCATAGGTTGGTTTTATGAGTAAAGTAAGGCCTCTTGGATGACGTGAGGGAAGTTGAGAATATATTTGGGTAGGGGTTGGCCGAGCCAAAAGGCTTTTAAGGTCTGAATTAGAGAGAAGTTGGAGTTCCATTTTATAAGAGGGGTGAGAGGCATCTTAGGAAAAGATAGAAATATTATTTTATATTAAATCAATTTCGGTTTATAATGGATCTAAAATAGATTATTTAATGGATAAGGTGGTTATGGGTCTAAAACCACTCATCAAATAGGTTTTAGATAGGTTTGGGTTACTATATTAACCTTAACGTTTAGATTTAACTCTTAGTTAAATAGTTTGACATTTACCACCTCACTTTATATTTTTATATTATATTGTTAGTAAACATACTATATGCTTACAAGATAACCCAGAGTTGTTCATTAATGATACACCTATCATTATATAAGTGTTTTGGCCTATCTGTAGATTTTTAGAAATATAATATCAATTAATAATATAATATGTTTTTAAAAAACTCTTTTATGTTAATTTTGACACTATTTGGTATTTTGTTTTTTCTAAACTCATAACAACATGATTAATTCAAAAAAATGCATCTAACCAACCCGGATATGTACTATTAACCTATAATACTATTTTAATTCATAAAAAGACTCAAATTACATTTATTTGGATTTTTATAATATTAATTATTTTAATATTTCATTAATTAGTTAATTACTTCATCACCATTGTGTCATAAATAAATTAAATTATGTAATGTCTAAAAAATATAAATAAAATATAATTACATAGGAAATTATTTTATATTTCTAATGAATATTTATAATTGAATTTATATTTTTAATAACTCTATATTAAAAATGCTTTAGTTATTAAACATTGATTTTAGCTCTTTTAACTCTTCTTTGAATTAAATAATAATAAATGTCCTAATCTAAACCAAGTGGACGAAGGGGCTCATATATTTTTCCTAAGGATGTGTTTGGTCGATTTATACTTAGCCAATAGAATTAGTAAATGTGTTAGGGTAATAATAATATCATTTTTCCATTAATTACCCAATTTTCTTTTAACCGTGGTAAATAAAAGTAAAAAGGTACTATTCACCAACAATTATTATTATATTCTTGAACCACATTTTGCTCCTTAATATTAACCATGTCTCTCTGATTTTCTAAATTCCACTCACAGATGAGGTAAAATTATGTTTTATGTGAATTTGCAAATTCTCCTAGGAGATGGGTAAAAGACGGTGAAAAGTTTAATAAAATTTTTATATATCTAAAATTATTATAAACTAACACCAATGAATTACATTTAAATTATATAGGTATTATGTAAATATTTTAATCTTTAATAAATTTTAATATAATAAATAATTATTTAAATAAAAATTCTGTTTTAAACTATAACTCTGTGTTTTTCACTATTCATAAAGAATTGAACGTTTTTAGAAAAATACAAAAAATTCACTGTAGGATAATTTTGATATTCCGAATCCAAAAATTATGTCTATTTTAAAAAATCCAAAACATAGATTTTTCATTTATTAATTTAAAATTAATCTCCGTTTTCAAAACCAAAAGGCGTATTTTTAAGAAATTATAACTATCAAAAATTTGACACTTGTTCATATCCAATTTCAAAGTAAAATTACTAACAATGACCATAATTGGAATAAATGGTAAAAATATAATATAATTATACTTCCAAACCATTAAAATGTATAATTTAACACTATAATGTTTTTTGATTAAAAAAGTTGTTTTTAGTTTAAATATAGTATTTTCACTATTCACCCAAATATGAATGTTATCAGAAAAACACAAATAATTTATTGATATTAAATTATTTTGTTATGATTCTAAAGAAGATTTTTATTTTATCAAATTGAATATATTAAAGTTTCAAATATTTTATTTAAAAGGGTTCACCATAAAAAGGCGGTAAAAGTGCATTTTTTTGAAAAATACTTCTTTTATTTGAAAAATTAATTTGTTCTTACATTATGTATAAAAAAACTCATAATATGGATTCTAAAATTATAAATATTATATAAAGTTCAAAAATCAGTTAATACTATTCATAACTGCTTTTGAACGGTTAGTTTGGTATGTCGTGGCGCGATTAAACTCATTGCTGCGTGTAGTGCATGTTATCGAATTACATTGAAGAAATAACGGACTATAAAATCATGGGGTGTTACATTTTTCCCTATTTCAATAAATTGTGTCCTCTCAATTTTACATTGTTATTCTAAAATAAAACGTTGGAAATAGAAAATACATTTGTGGGAAAACCCATATCCGATATTGGGTTAATAAAATTTAGTTTTAATAAGAGGAAAAAGGGAATGAAAAAGTCACCACCAAATTATGATCTCGATTAGGAGAAAATTGGTGGAAATTAGAGACACATAATTAGAGGGAAAAAAGTAAATATTTATAGGGAGTGAGTGAGGTCATCAATCACAAACAATTATAGAATTGTGGGCCTTAAAGCAACCAATCTATGATGATTTAAAATACCATTGGTTCAACAAATTTAAGGTATTAGGATAACACATTTTTTGGTTTCAATATCCCTTCCCTAATGTTTAGTAATTAATTTATCAACAAAATAATAGGGGATATATATATATATACTTGACAAGTAGCGTTTCATCCCACAACTAATTCCTACCACAAACTCATCATTCACTCTAAATGATTTTAAAAAAAAATTCTATTTATCCTTATCGTATAGGGTTCCAAAAAATGAATTTATAATTCATCTACTAGAACCTTCAAAAAAACCACATTATTCAATCCATGACATCACGTGGGTTAGTGGTAGGTGATACACCCTTGTCACTCTTCGGTTGCGGGTTCAAGTCTCGCGGCCTTTTCGAACGCGAAGTGTTGTCAACCGATCTCTGGGTTTTCCTTTTTATGGAAATCCACAAGTAATATCTAACTAGAATTATCCAAAATAAATTTGTCCAAACTCACAGTTCAAAATTTATAAGGTAGGAAAAAACAATGAATATCCTTTTTTTCCATGTAATAACATGTGAACACCTTCATCATGTGTTCTTTTAAAACACTGCAACATCCTAAATTTCCATAAAGCCTTGTTGATTACATTTATGCTCCCTTATTCCTTACAAAATACTGGATATACTCCATCAATCCAAAAAATGTTGTAAACTAAAACAATTATGGAATATAAAAATCATTTATCATTTTCAAGGTAGTCAAGAATATCCAATATAATTTATCCAAATAAAACATGTATTGATCCAAAATCACTACCTCGGTATCAGAAACATATTGTGGTTTATCTTTCTCTCAAACATATATTTTTCAAAAATTTAACCCACTCTTGAGTCACATTTCTTGGTTTTAGAAAATCAAATGTCCTTAAAGAAAGAGTACTGCAGTGTAATCCTTATATAATCCATAATTATTATAACCAGCACATCATTGATACAACAATCAAATGGCATAATTCGTTAATATCAACATAAGATCTGTAATCATTCCTCCTCATCTATGGTAGTATCATAACATGATTATTATCTAATAGCATCATTTTGGGCATACTCTGATGATTTGGACATTGGTTTTTGTAGTGTCCCAACTCCTTGCAGATGAAGCATTGTAAAATTGAAGCTTTTTTCATACCCATGTAATCATGTATATGGTGTCCTTTTTCTCCACATTTATAACAATCTTTCATTACCTTCAGGAAAGTTCCAGGGTGTTTCTTCCCACAGTTATCACATATAGGAAAATTCTTCTTTTCCCTCTTCCCTTTATCTATCTCTCTCTTCCATCATTTTCTTCTCTTGCTTACATTCAAAGCCATAGGACCCGAAGAATTATTTACTTATCTTATTAACACATGATAATATTTGCTCATATATTGAGAATACATGGGAGACACTTTCCTTTCTAAATGTGGGCTTAATACTGTGAAAGATATGATCATTCTTACTATTTGGATCATACGTATTGTTGGAGTTCACATTGCTTCTACTGGGCGCCATTTCTATACAATGGAATACACTAGGTCAGTTTATGAATTTGAATGAATAATTATAAACTTGTAAAATACCAAACGTAGATTGAATAGTTTATGGATATAATCCATAATCATAAAAATGTTTTCATTGAGTAAATATATACTCACAAACCCTTCATAATGATTTTTAAAGTAAATGAGAATTATCCTTAGCATATCCCCCAGGAGTGTGGTAACCAAGAGTGCAGCAAGGCCCGTTGTTGTGCACCAGTTCCCATTGAATTCAATCTCAAAACGGTGTTTTCAGGTTTTACCCCTAGGCACATCTCTGCCAGAGCCGCCTCTACATGCTCGTATCCAGACAGGGATTTAATTCTCGGAAAACTCAAAAAATCTCTACAATACCAAAATTCTAGGATGTTCTTCTATAATAATCCTCAAAGTCCATCTTAGGTCCACGTTCTCTAATCCGAGTTTATCTAAATCTTGGTTCCGGATCTTGACCAAAAAATCCTATGATACTAACTGTAACGCCCTAAACCCAGTTACCTAGTGTTGGTGCATTATTACAAAACATTTTCATGATCAGAAAAGATCAAGTCTCAAAAGGCAGATTAGTTTAGTAGCCGTGGAAAAACTAGATACATTCATAAGTCTTACATTACAACATAAAGTGAAAAACTACAACAACATAGTCTCCATAGTTCACACTCATATCCCCTCAAACTATCCCTGTAGGTCAGTCATAAAATACTTCTTCACATCGTAGGAAAAATAAAACATAGAAAGGGGTGATCTCAGATGCTCAGTAAGGATAACAATAAAGCGGAATATTTCATAAATAATAATAATCATTTAAGGAAATGTATAACTAAAAAAGAGTCTTTTAAACCTGAACTTGAGCATAATATGGAAAAACTTAAATGAAATAATGCCAGTAACTTATTCACATGGATATTCTACTAGTCGAATAATCACATGAAATATCAATAACCACTTTCTTAATGATGGAATGCATAATTCCGAACTATCATAACCACATAGTCAAAGCACTGTACCTAGACTACAAATAAGATTTTGTGAAGGCCCTGTGCAAAGACAGTAGTTGGTCTCATGAGACCAACCGATGCATCAAGGTGCTATAGCGGGCTCTACCCATCACAAACTAAGTCCAATTCATTCCTCATATGAACAGGTTTAAACATAACATAAACATTCATATTAAAACTAGCATACGAAATGTCAATACATTCTCTATAAGCCATGAATGGTATAAAAAGAAAAAATCCACAGTCAAACATATCACAAACCCTTAAATAAAATATGGAAGTTTTGTATCATAACAAATCAACTTCAAATAAACTTATAATTCATCAAAGGATGTTGACAAAGATGAAATCAAAACTATTTGAGAGAAATATATCTTTTTTTGAAATAATTTTAACATAACTTAATTATAAAAGAAAACATTTACATTGAAGGTATTCTTATGATATTGTAAGGAAAGATTTGATGATTTTAAAACAGCGGAAAATAGCTGCACCCGTCGTATAAGTTAAAAAAGACATTCTTACCTTAATTCTGTCGAAAAGGATAAATAGGACCTTATTTAGAAAACGACAGAATGATTTCTTTGTAAACATCTTATAAAAAGTAAAACAAGGTTATAAATTCCTTTAACACGTTGTCTATAAAATATTAAGAAAGTTTTGAAATACATTTTTAAGAAACATGGATGTTGATGATAAATATGTCCCAGTAGATACATATGTAAAAACAACCACAGATAATAAAGAGATTGTGAAATTATCCCTTACTTGTACTTTTCTTTGGTCTAGGGTAGATTAACCTCCTTTATAATGGTGAAATAATTTTTATTAAATTATTAAAGAATCATATACATTAATATGATATCATATATGATCTTTTAATATTGTTTTGTTAATAATATCTTGTTATTATCATCGTTTCGAGTGTTAACAGATTCGTTTTGCATTATATTATTTTTTATGTGAGTCATATGTGTTATGGATGGGATTTATCTTATTCATATCCAGAATGATATCAAGTCATTAAACATTATTTTTATTCATATAATGAAAATTATTCTTGAATAGATACGATGGGGAATGAATCTTATCGCGTTTGTGGAGACGGTAATCCTTGCATACGCACGAGCGACAATATCATTCTTTTGATATTAAAATAATATATAATTGGATTTTATATCATATATACAGAATAATTATCATGTTATATTTATTATTTACTTGAATTACACATCATTATTATACCAATCAAAATAATAATTAATTGAATATCAATTACACCGAGACGTGGAGACGGTAATCCGTACGTACGCACTTATGGTGACCTGTCATTCAATGGTTGGATCGAATAATGAATATGGAAGTACCATATTTATAATAACATCACATTATAAAGAAGATATTGGATTTATTATTATAGAATGAAAATAACAAATAAGGAAGATGTGGAAGAAGAAAATAACTTGAAAGAGTGTGGTGAAATTATTACATCTTCTTCAAGTTCTTCCTTTTGATTTTATCAAAAGGGATCCTTGGGTTGGATTTATGACTAAAGGAATGCCTTTAGGATGAATTTCTGGAAGTTCAGAGGATATTTGGGTAGGTTTAGGCAGTTTCAAAAGTTTTTTAAGGTGTGAATTAGAGAGAAGAGGGAGTGCTCTTTTATAAGAGGGGTGATGAGCACCTTAGGAAAATCTAGAAATATTATTTTAAAATAAAATATTTTCTGTTAATAAAGGTCCAAAAATGGATTATTTAATTTATAAGGTGGGTGTGTGTCTAAAACCACACAACCAATAGGTTTTAGATAGGTTTGGGTCACTATAGTAACCTTACCTTTTAGATTTATCTCGTAGTTAAATATTTTGACATTTACCATCTCTCTTTGTATTTTTATATTATATTGCCTATAAACATACTATATACTTCCAAGAGAACCCCAAGTGGTCCATTAATGATATAGTAATCATTATATAATTATTTTGGCCGAACCTTAGTTTTTTAGAAATAGAATATTAATTAATAATAAAATATTTGTTTTAAAAACCCTTTTATGTCAATTTTGACACTATTTGGTATTTTGTTTTTTTTAATTCATAACAGAATTATTACATCGAAATTAATTCATCAAACCAACCCTAATATGTTATATTAACCTATAAAATTAGTGGAATTCATAAAAAGTCTCAAATTACAATTATTTGGATATTTATAATATCAATTATTTTAATATTTCATTAATCAGGTAATTACTACATCACCATTGTGTCATAAATAAATTAAATTATGTAATGTCTAAATATTATAAATAAAATACCAGTATGTAGGAAATATTTCTAGATTTCTAATGAATATTTATAAACATAAGTATCTTATGCATAGCACTATATTAGAAATGTTTTACTTATTAAACATTGATTTTAACTCTTTTAACACGTTTTTTAATTAAATAATAATAAATGTCCTAATCTAATCCAAGTGGACCAAAGAGGCTCATATTTTATTCATATGGTTTTTTTGGTCGAATTATACTTATTTAAAAGAATTGGGAAATGTGTTATGGTAATAATAATATCATTTTTACCTTTAAGTACCCGATCTTCTTTTAACCATAGTAAATAAAAGTATAAAGTTATTATTCATCAAAAATTATTTTTATCTTACTGAATCACATTTTACTCCTTAATATTAACAGTGTCTCTCAGATTTTTGAAATTCTACTCACATATTTGGTAAAATTACATTTTATGTGAATTTGCAAATTCTCATAAGAGATGTGTAAAAGACCGTGAAAAGTTCAATAAAATTTTTATATATCTAAAATTATTATAAACTGTCTCCAATTAATTAAAATGAACTTATATCGGTATTATGTAATTATTTGTAACCAAAATAAATTTAAATAAAATATATAATTATTTAAATAAAAATTCGGGTTTAAACTATAAGTCAGTTTTTTTCACTATTTATAAAAAATTGAACGTTTTTTGAAAAATACCGAAAATTCACCCTAAGATAATTTCAATATTCCAAATCCAAAAATGATGTCGTTTTTACCAAATTCAAAACATATATTTTTCATTAATTAATTTAAAATTAATTCCCGTTGTCCAATCCAAAAGGTGTATTTTTAAGAATTAATAACTATCAAAAGATTGACACTTGTTTATATCCAATTTCAAAGTAAAATTACTTACAATGACCAGCATTGAATTAAATTTTTAAAATATAATCTATTTATACTTCCAAACCATTAAAATTTATAATATAAAACTATAAATTATTTTGTTTAAAAAAAAATTTTCCAGTTAAAATATAGTATTTTCACTATTCACCCAAATATGAAAGCTATCAGAAAAACACCAAAAATTTCTTGAAACGGAATTCTTATGTACTGATTCTAATGAAGATGTTTATTTTTTCCGATTGAATATAAAAAAGTTTTGAATATTGGATTAAAAAGGGTCCACGATTAAAAGGTGGTGAAAGTGCATTTTTTCGAAAAATAATTCTTTTTTCTGAAAAATTAACTTGTTCTGACATTATGTATAAAAAACAAATAATATGGATTCTAAAATTATAAGGATTATATAATGTTCAAAATTCAGTTAATACTATTGATAACCTCTTTTTAACGGCAAGTCTGGTAAGTCGTGGTGCTCTTGAACTCGGTGTTGCGTGTAGTAACAATTATTGAATTACATTGAAGAAATAATGTACTATGAAGTCAGGGTGTTTTACAGTCTTCCTGCCTTCAATAAATTGCATCCTTGAAATTTGAAATTGTTCATCTAAAATGAAAGTTCGAAAATAGTATATTCCTTTGTGGGAAAACCCACATTGAAAATTGGGTTAATAATATATAGTCTTAATAAGAGGAAAAGGGGAATGAAAAAGTTAGCACCAAATTATGATCTCTATTAGGGGAGCATTGGTGGAAATTAGAGACACATAATTGGAGTAAAAATGTAAATATTTATAGAGAGTGATTGAGGTCATTAGTCACAAAAATATAGAGAATTTTGGGCCTCAAAGCCACCAATCTATGATGATTTAAAATACCACATGTTCAATAAAATTTAAGGTATTAGGATAACACATTTTTTGGTTTTAAGATCCCTTCCATAATGTTTAATATTTAATTTATCCATAATATAAGAGGGGAAATATATATATATATATATATGTATGTATGTATGTATATACATAATTGACAAGTAGAGTTTCATCCCTCAACTAATTACTACCACAAACTCATCTTTTACTCTAAATGATTTTAAAAAAAATCTATTTATCCAAATCGTATATGATTCCAAAAAAAAATTGAATTTATAATTCATCTACGAGAACTTTTAAAAAAACTACATTACTCAATCCAGGACGTCACGTGAGTTAGTGGTAGGTGATACACCCTTGTCGCCATTCAGTTGTGGGTTCAAGTCTCACGGCCTTACCAGATGCGACGGGTTGCCACCCGACCTCCGGGTTGTTATTTTTATGGAAATCCAAAAATAATCTCAAACTGAACTTATCCAAAATACTTCAGTCGAATCTCACAGTCCAAAATTTATAAAGTTGTTAAACATGACGAAGATCCTTTCTTCCACATAATAACATGTGAACACCTTCATCATGTATTCTTTTAAAACACTGCAACATCCTGAATTACCATAAAATGTTATTGATTACATTCTTGCACCTTTATTACATATATCATACTAGATATACTCCTTCTATCCAAAAATGTTGTAAACTCAAACAATGATGGAATATAAAAATCATTAATCATTTTCAAGTTAGTCATGAATATCCAATAAAATTTATCCAAATCAAACATGTATTGATCCAAAATCACAAGCTCAGTATCAGAACCATATTATGGTTTATCTTTCTCTCAACCATATATTTTCCAAAAAATTTACATTCTTTTCAGTCACATTTCTTGGTTCCTCACAATCTCAAGTCCTTAATGAAATAGTACTACAATACAATCCTTATATACTCCATAATTATTATAACAAGTACATCGTTGATACAACACTCAAATGACATAATTCTTTAATAACAACATAAGAACTCTAATCATTCCTCCTCATATGTTGTAGTATCATAACTTGATTATTATCTAATAGAATCATTTGGGGAATACTCTGATGATTTGGACATTGGTTTTCGTAGTGTCCCAAATCCTTTTAGATGAATCATTGTACATTTGAAACCTTTTTCTTACCCTTTTAGTCAACTACATGGTCTCCTTTCTTTCCACACTTATAACAAACTCCCATTCCTTTTAGGCAAGTTCTAGGGTGTTTCTTCCCACAGTTATCACATGTGGGAAAAATTTTCTTTTCCCTCTTCCCTTTATACATCTTTCTCTCTTCCAACATTTTATTCTCTTGATTCCCTTCAAAGCCATAGGACTCATAGAATTATTTAATTATCTTATGAACACATGATACTATTTCTTCATACGTTGAGAATACATGGGAGGAAATGTCCCTTCTAAATGTTGGCTTAATACCTAGAAAGATATGACCCTTATTAATCTTTGGATCACACATACTTTTTGGGTTCACATTCCTTCTAGTGGGCGCCATTTCTATACAATGGCATACACTAGGTCAGTTTATGAATTGCAATGAATAATTCCAATCTTGTAAAATATCTAACTTAGATCGAACAGTTTATGGATATAATCCATAATCATAAAAATGTTATCTTTGAGAAATTATATACTCATAAACACTTCACAATGGTTTGTAAATAAAATGAGAATTATCCTATGCATATACCCCCGGAGTTTCCTAACTAAGAGTGCAACAAGGCTCATTGTCGCGCACCTGTTCCCATTCGAGTCTAGCTCAAAGTAGTGTTTTTGGGTTTTACCGCTAGGTACATCTGTGCTTGAGCCGCCTCTACTTTCTCGTATCTAGTCAGGGATGTATTTCTCAGAAAACTTACAAAATCTCTACAATACCAAAATTCTAGGAATTTATTCTATACTAATCCTCAAAGTCCATATTAGGTCTATGTGCTGTAATTAGAGTTTTTCTAAATCTAGGTTCCATGGATTGTATTAAGCTTCCTCTGATACAAACTGTAACGCCCCGACCCCAGTTACCTAGAGTCGGTGCATTATTACATAACATTGGAATGATCACAAAAGATCACGTCTTGAATGACCGATTAGTTTAGTATCCTTGGAAACACTAGATACATTCATAAGTCTTACATTACATCATGAAGTGAAAAAATACAACAACATAGTCTCCATAGTTCACAATCATATCCCCTCAGACTATCCCTACAGGTCAGTCATAAAATACATCTGCACATCCTTGTAAAAATAAAACATAGAAAGGGGTGAGCTCAGATGCTTAGTAAGAATAACAATAAAGCGGAAACTTTCATAAATAAGCATTAAAATTTAAGGCAATGTATAACTAAAAAAAAACTTTTAAAACTTGAAATTCAGAGTAATACGTAAAAAATGAAATGAAATAATTCCATTAACTTATTCACATGGATATTCTACTAGTCGAATAATCACATGCAATATCAATAACAACTTTCATAATGATGGAATGCATAATTCCAGACTATCATAACCACATAGTCTAGGAATTGTGCCAAGACTACAAATAATATTTTTTCAATGCCTCGTTCCAAGACACTAGTTTGTCTCATGAGACCTACCGATGCATCGAGGAGCTATATTGTTCTCCATCCATCACTTACTAAGTCCAATGCAATCCTCATATGAACAGGTTTAAACATAACATAAACATTCGTATTAAAAATAGCATACAAAATGTCAATACATTCTCCATAAACGATGAATGGTATAAAATAACACATTCATAGTCAAACATATCACAAAACCGTCAATACAAAATGGAAGTTTTGTATCATAATTAATCAACATCAGATAATATTAAAATCCAACAAAGGATATTGACATAGATGAAATCAAAACTTTTTAAGAGAAATATCTCTTTTTTTGATATCATTTATAAGTCACATAATTATAAAAGAAAACATTTAATTTCAAAATATTATTATAATCTTGTAAGGGAAGCTTCGACAATTTTATAACATCAGAAAATAGACGCACCCGTCGTATAAGTTAAAAAAGACATTCTTATATTAATTCTGTCGAAAAGGTTAAAAAGGACCCTGTTTGGAAAATGATGTTAAGATTACATTTTAAAAATCATATAAAAAGTCAAACAAGGTTATAAATTACTTTAAAAAATAGTTTATAAAATATTATGAATGTTATGAAATTCATTTTTATGAAACATTGAAGTGGATGATAAAGATGTCCCAGCAGATACTTACGTCAAATCAATCTCAGATAATAAATAGATTGTGAAATTAACCATTACCTTATACTTTTCCTTGGTCTAGGGTAGGTTAAACTATTTTATAATGCTTAAATAATTGTTATTAAATTATACAATAATCATATATATTAATATGATATCATATATGATCTTTTAACATTGTTTTGTTAATAATATCTTAGTATTATTGTCATTTCAGGTGTTAACATATTCGTTTTCCTTTATATTATTTTTTATATGAGTCATATTTGTTATGGATAGGATATATATTATTCATATCCAGAATTATATCAAGTATTTAAACATTATTTTTTATCATCTAATGAAAATTAGTCTTGAATGGATACGATGGGGAATAAATCTCATCGCGTTCGTGGAGATGGTAATCCGTACATACGCATGAGCACAATATCATTATTTTGATATTAAAATAATATATAATTGGATGGTATATCATATATAAAGAATCATTATCATGTTATATTTATTATTTACATAATTTACACATCATTATTATAATCATCCAAATAATAATGTATTGAATAACAATTACACCACGACGTGGAGACGGTAATCCGTACGAACGCACGTATGGTGACATGTCATTCAAAGGTTGGATAGAATAATGAATATGTATGGACCATATTTATAATAACATCATAGTATATAGAAGACACTAAAGGTATTATATTATAATTAAAATAACAAAGAAAGAAGAAGTGGAAATGAAAAGAACTTGAAAGAGGGTGGTGAAATTATTACCTCTTCTTCAGGTTCTTCCTTTTGATTTGACCAAAAGGGCTCCTTATGTTAGAATTCTGACTAAAGGAAGCCCTCTAGGATGCTGTGAGGGAAGATAAAAGGATATTTTGTCAGGGTTTTTCTGATCCAAAAGGATTTTATGGTGTGAATTAGATAGAAGGGGTGTGCCTTTTTATAACAGGGGTGAGGGGCACCTTAGGAAAATCTAGAAATATATTTTATAATAAAATAATTTTCGGTATTTATAATGGATAAAAAATGTATTATGTATAGGATAAGGTGGTTATGGGTCGAAAATAACTCAACCAATATCTTTTATATAGGTTTGGGTCACTAGATGAACCTTAACTTTTAGATTTAACTCTTAGTTAAATAGTTTGACATTTACCATCTCTCTTTGTTTTTTATATTATATGGTTACTAAACATACTATATACTTCCAATAGAACCCCAAGTGGTTCGTTAATTATAAACCTATCATTATATAATTATTTTTTATGATCCTTAGATTTTTAGAAATAGAATATTAATTAATAATATAATATTTGTTTTAAAAACACTTTTATGTCGATTTTGACACTATTTGGTATTTTATTTTTTCTAAATTCATCACAACATTAATACATTGAAAATAATTCATCTATCAAACCCTAATATGTCATATTAACCTATAAAATTATTTGAATTCATAAAAAGTATCAAATTACCTTTATTTGGATATTTATAATATCAATTATTTTAATATTTCATTAATTAGGTAATTACTACATCACCATTGTGTCATCAATAAATTAAATTATTTAATGTCTAAAAATTATAATTAAAATACCAATATGTAGGAAATATTTTTAAATTTCTAATTATTTTTTATAACAGAATTTAACTTATGTATAACCCTATATTAAAAATATTTTAGCTATTAAACTATGATTTTAACTCTTTTAACTCTTCCTTGAATTAAATAATAATAAATGTCCTAATCTAATCCATGTGGACCATAGGCACATATTTTATTCCTAAGGTTGGTTTGGATTGAATTATAGTTAGCCAATAGAATTATTACATTTGTTAGGGTAATAATAATATCATTTTTACCCTTAATTACCATATTCTCTTTTAACCGTGGTAAACAAAAGTAAAAAGTTACTATTCACCAGAAATTATTATTATCTTACTGAACCACATTTTACTCATTGATATTAACCATGTCTCTTGTATTTTAGATATTCCACTCACAGAAGCGGTAAAATTATGTTTTATGTGAATTTGCAAATTCTCCTAAGAGATGGGTAAAAGACGGTGAAAAGTTCAATAAAATTTTAATATATCTAAAATTATTATAAACTGACTCCAATGAATTAAATTGAAATTATATAGGTATTATGTATCTATTTTGACATTAAATAAATTTAAATATAATAAATAATTATTTAAATAAAAATTCAGTTTTAAACATTAACTCAGTGTTTTTCACTATTCATCATAAATTGAACGTTTTTAGAAAAATACCAAAAATTCACCCTAGGATAATATCGATATTCCGAATTCAAAAATGATGCCTATTTTATGAAATTCAAAACATACAAGTTGAATTTATTAATTTAAAATTAATTTCCATTGTCAAATCCAAAAGGCGTATTTTGAAGAAATAATAACTATCAAAAGATGGACACGTGTTTATATCCAATTTCAAATTAAAATTTCTTACAACGACCATCATTGGATTAAATGGTAAAAATATATTCTATTTATACTTCCAAACCATTAAAATTTATAATTTAACACTATAAATTATTTTTAATAAAATGTTGTGTTGAGTTAAAATATAGTATTTTCACTATTCACCCAAATATGAAAGTTAAAGAAAATCACCAAAAATTTATTGAAACTAAATTCTTATGTCTTGATTCCAAAGAAGATGTTTATTTTGTCAAATCTAATATATAAAAGTTTCAAATATTTGATTTGAAAGGTTTCACCATTAAAAGGCGGTAAAAGTGCATTATTTTTTAAATATATATATTTTATCTAAAAAATTAATTTATTCTTACGTTATGTATAAAAAACTCATAATATGGATTCTAAAATTATAAGGACTATGTAAAGTTCAAAATTCAGTTAATACTATTCATAACCAAATTAGACCGGCTAGTTTGGAATGCCGTGGTGCGCTTGAACTTGGTGTTGCATGTAGTTCAAGTTATTGAATTACAATGAAAAATAACGTACTATGAAATGATGGGGTGTTACAAACCACACTAAATCTACTGAATTTTAGAGGAATCTAACCATTAAATCATCCCTTTAATTATCTAACATTTCTAGATATTAGATATATATTGATCAAAAACATCTTATCCAAAATATAATTGGAATCAATAAAATAATATTTCTCTTCCATGATGACCTTCATCTTCAATATTTCATACATTATGGCATTATAAATGATTTATTTTTCAACATACCCATTAATATTGATAAAAACATATTATCTCATATAATAATACATTAATAAATTTTCAAAATAAACAAGGGAAATGTAACATGAATCTTTCTCATCAAATTAAGAGACAGTAGAATCCCATCATTTTCGTATTTAATTTTTATTTGAAGAAAAATGAAGTACACAAAAAGAAAAGAGGCTAGCCCCCACCCACCACCACCACGAGGGAAAAAATCTAGGGAGGCCCGAAATAATGTAGACCGAGGGAACCCCCTATAATTAAGTTAACACCCTATGGATTCATGGGGACCATAGTATGAAAGAATACATCCTTAGGACTAGAGATATCAATAGAGGCCATGTGGTCCACAACTTTTTTCCCCTCACTCCATGAGTGTGACACATCAATTTGGTTGTCGAGGATACGCTGCAAAATTCTAGAAAAATATACTTAATCGAACAAGAAGAAGATCTATATCTATTCAAAGAGTTTTGCACCACTATTGAATCTATTTCAGATTCAATGATTCCTCATCTACGCTGGATATATAATCTTATCCCCATGAGCATCGTAATGGCCTCTACCTGAAGAGAAGAACCCTATCCCATCCGGACAGTGAATTCCATGTATACCGAACCACTAGCATTTCTCATGACCCGTACCAAAAAGGGCCCCTAGTGATAAAGGGCCATCCATATTATGTTTCAGACTTCTCAAATAGGTCCTCTACTTAACCCAACATCCCCCATTTCTGGTGTTATTGGGGAGATCATCTCAAGATCCATCTTTGAACTGAGTAAGAGAAAGAGATTCCGTCAAGTTTCACACTACATTGAAAAGGTTGATTGACCATTTTTTGTCCTTAAAATGATATTATGGGATGGGTGGATGCCTCTTAATGTCGCACCTTTTTCCTCTCATGATAGAAATAGTAAAAACCTGTATGAAACACCAATGTGCTAACCAACCTTTCTAGACCACCACCTCCCGAGCTATGGTACGATCTATACAGAGAGGGGTGTACAACCATAACTGAAATGGAGATAGTATCGAACCCCAAAAAATATTTTCACACATCACAAACCTGTTCAATATCAAAGAATAAATGGTTCATTTTTTCCTTGGTATGGGACATACAACATGCATGCCTGGAGGAAATATTTTAACCACAATGCTTGATATTATTATCCATCGGGACTTACCACTTCCTGATACTATGGGTTAGGAAGTTATTTTTCGGGGCATACTCTTAACCTAGAGTACCTCATCCTTTGTATCCACCTAAAATGGCACATTATAAGAACAAAAAATATTTTGAGGTAAAGTGCCCCAAAGGGGACTGAATGAACATACATCGGTCGGCCTCTGAGATTAGTTTAATGATATTTAACTAGTCCTATTACACAAAATAATTTCATAAATATTATCGTCTTCTAACTTCTCACTATATCCAATTATTATTCCAAAAACATTGTTCAAAAATATGAAGAAACTATCAATATTTTCATAAGTATGCATCTAGAGATCCTCATATATGTGTCTGAAAAACTAAAATTTGGATCATTTAAATTTGGTAATTCTTTCTTTGATATTATAATGTTTATTAAAAATGTATATAGTGATATTGTGTCCCATGACATCCAAAAATTAAGTTTCCAATAGATATGACATAATATCATTCTTTTAATGATAATTATTCCCCAAATTCCATTTCTCCACTACAGTTACACTAACCACCTCATCTCAAAGAAAAAAATAGTATTTCTAACAACCAATAAATCATAACTGATAGATAAAAATTATTGAATCATATTATCATTCCATAAGTGATATAGTTTATATCAAATTTATAAATCCCCACACTATTAGTAGATCTGTGATTCAAAATGACTTACACAAAACATTGAGGTGATAACACATCAAACAGAGAAAAAAACCTTCAGAAAAATTAAAAAGTAAATTGTTAATGAGGGTATCCTTGCTCAAATACAACATTAAAATCCTTCTCATATAATAATAAATAATCCTTGATAGGGTGTGTTATTTATTGATATAATTTCATCTCATGGTTCATTATTGAAAAATACTAATCAAAATTTTGTGTAAACATGCATATTATTCCAACACACACACTTTAAGGGTATTGGAACTATACAATGTTTACTTCTCAAATGGAAATCTTAGACCATAGATTGATCCTGATTTCAGTATGATGTAATGAACCACACGGATTAACATGTAGGTAAATGAGAAGGGTTTATCCTTTTACTCATGTAACAATACATCTATTGTCTATTACTTTTCATCCCACATAGTAACAATGAAAGTGAAATTTATATCAATATATTGAAATTCATTTGTATATATCATTCATTTTTCGATTCAATAATTTTTTCCCTTTAATTCCTTCACTTGTAAAACTATTAGTTTATCTATTAACTCTCCTATAATTTTTCATAGCCTCTTCTTCTTCCACAAATATTCATCATCTTCTCTCTTTTATCATTTTTTGTTCTTATAGTAACTATTTTATGTTTCTAGAAAATATCCCATAATTTTCATTGCAAAAATAGTATAGACTAAAATCAATTTTTCCTTTTCAAATTATAGTTCAAAACAAAAAATTCCTTCAAAAAACATATCTAATATGGTTCATTTTTAACAATTTGATATTTTAGGATGGATTGGAAAAAATTTATTCTTCCAAAATGACCTTAGTGATTGATTTAGTGATCAATTAGTTCATCTAAGATCCCAAATCATCTTAATAGCTCATAACTTAAATAAAAACCCTAAATCAAATTAAAACATGTTATGATATATATTTAGCTATTTGTTTTGACTACCAAAAACATATAATAAATGTCATAGTCCCCATGATTGGTAATTTTATCAATTACATATCCTTTTTGAGAAAAAGTTGACCAAGAACGATCGTGGATACCTATGGTATACATTTTCACAATGGCAAACAAAACAATAATTATTGGGACTACCAAGGATGTCTTGACCATTGTGGATTCATATTGGTTTCCTCTATCAACACCATGGGGATCACCCTGCACATTTTTCCTTATTTTATAAAAAAAAGATCTCTATCAACGCACCAAATCCTTCAATATTTTTTACTAGAAACAACGAATACACCCAAAATAACCTTCATGTCATCATTATTCCCTCTAACATGGGTGTATACTTCATTTCATAGACCTCCATACTTCCAAGAATCTTCATCAGTTAAAGAATATTCTAACAACTGAATATTTCCCATCTAATCATAATAAGTGGCCTACATAAGGGTCCAAAGATCATGGTATATATAAATGTTTAATATATTACATGGAATCGTATTATTTAACGTAAAATTTTATTTTTGTGTTAATAAAATATCCCAAATTACAAAATCAAATCCTCTACAAAAAATTAGCAGTGTCACTTTTCAAAAAAACATCATTCCACCTCAAAATATAAATATATAAGACCACATAAACTTGTATAGGGGGAGAAAAATATATCATGTAGTGTTTTTAATGATATTATTCATCCCATGTTGTAAAAATATATTGAAATTTGATGTTTTCTTGACATATTTGATTCAAAGGAGGAACAGAATTTCTCTAATGAAATAATCCTACACTATTTGTTTCCACTCTATTAGTCCCCTAATAAGGTGTTCACCCGTTGAAAGATGATTATTAGTATTCTTTTTTATTTTAAAATTTATGAAATACATAATTATTAATTAATCAAATATTAATATATTCACACAAATTAGTTCATAGATGTCAACTGAATGGATTATATGATTGATATTCAAACATAACCATTATTTCTAGAATGGGTGGTGTGTTATTTCATGGTGAGGCATAACCATGATTGGTGTTTTTGGATAGTCTTGGGCTTCATTTCATGTTTTCATGTTTTATTTTTTATCTTATTAATATTTTTTTGATCCTTTTCATCTTATTAATATTCTGTACACCCATGTTGGGATCCTATATCATAAAAACATGAGAATATGAGATGGAAATATATAGGGTTATATGTAGATTTTATCCAAATATGGAACCACTAAAAAGATAGATCCGGTGGTGATGGGTGAATGTTAGGGATCTATTAGGTAATCATCAATATTTTATACCCCAAGGAAATCTATTCCTTGTATTTTCATCCTTGATCCCTCTGGTAGATTAATAATAATTTTAATTTTTTATATAAAATGAGGTCTATCCAATAGTGGGTTAATTATACTTATTTTTTTCTTATCGAGGTTTCTATGGAATCTAGATGGGATTTTAATTTGAGAATCACATGAAATGGCATGATGATTGAATAACACATGATGTGTATTAATCCTTTTTTCTTGGTGAAAATGATGTTTATAACAACCATTTGTATTCCGAACCCACCATATCGGTGTGTCCTTAGGAGAGGTTTCGTACTCATCCAGATACACAGTGATAGGGGAACATGGACCTTTATGACACATGGTCATCTCCCATTCTATGAACATAAATTGTATTCCTATACTATAGTTGGAAATTTCCAATGGGTGGAATATGGATACGTTCTAGGGTAGCTTTATGATTTTCTCTACATTTAATTTAGGTAATGTTAACTTCATTTACATGGGCATACTGCATACTAAGTGCGATATATTACATGAACATGGAGGCGTGTGGGAGGTACATTTCATGTACATTTGGTACATTAATTGTACACCCTACACGGAGTTGTTATCATGTATTTTATAGAACTGTCAGAATGGAACCTGTGATTAATCCATTATAATGATTTATAAATATATCATGATGATGGAATCATTTTTGAAATTTTGTTGCCATCTAGATGGAGTAATGTTTTAAGTGATATTTGGTCAGTGTATTTCTATAATATTTTTAGTCATAATAATTTGGTGGGTTAGGCTATGTGATGTGAGGATTTAGTAAGGGTCATGAGTTAGTGAGAGACCTTTTGTTAATATTCCAAAACAATCTTTTCGATATTATATTATATTTTTAAAAATTATGGAACACTATTATTTATTGGTTGAAGATTTTAATATTTTTGGTTTTTCATGTAAAAAGTATAGGTTACAAACTGATGGATTAAGCATTTAGATCCAATGTATTAGGAATAGTTTGGTTAGATCACATAGAATGGTTTCATATCATGTTATTGTTTCTATTGGAGGGTGTAATTGAGATGATGTAATGGGGTATATTAGGGACAATAATGGATGACCTTATAAGTGATATAATATTTGGGGATGGGTTTTATTACATGGGTACTGACTGATGTTTTCTGGAGATAGTCTTTTTTCATAGATATATATTTTCTATTGGAGGTCCTGTAGGGTTACTAATCATAATTATGTTATAGGGTTTGACTAGGAAATCCTTGTCGGTGTTCTTGTTCTTTTAGAGTCACATAATTGTATCTTGTTAATAAATGACCAGTTGGAGGTTGTATAGGGACTCTTTTTGATAATGTCTCCTGATCCAAAATTCCCAACTTCTAGATGTCATTGGGTCAACCCCTAGTATGGTGTCCTATTCTTTCTCTATATTTATGTCATTTTTTTGTTTGTTTGAATGTTTTTCCATGATGGAATGGGAGTAGTTTGAGAGCCATATATAGAAAATATATTTTTGTTGTTACCCTAGGGACCATGTGATCCTTATGCTTCTTTTCAACTTGAGGAAGTTCACTAAGATCCCTTAGTGTATGTTTTATATATGATGGTACCTATTTATTAAAATGGTACTATTATTTATTACAATACATTTTATACGTGAAAATATTTCTCTTTATTAGACAATGGGTAGAATAGATAGATAAAATTTTTACGTTCTTCAGATGAGAAGTTGATGAAGTTTTGGATCCATATTTAATATGAGAGGTGAAAATTTGGATACTATAGAGGATTTTTTGGAACTAAGAATTTATTTGGATATATTCTACATTGGATATGTATAAAACATCTATATGATTGAATACATAACCATAAATTTGGTTTATATGGCACAAGACATTTGTTGGTCTTATGTAATTGGTGAAGCTAATCTGTATTTCTTTTATAAAGCCAGATAGTTCAATTGGAATACAATTTTATGGAAATGTTAGATCAGTGATAGTAGATGCACAATCTCTAGTTCATATTATTCAATTGTTGTAATAGATCATGGTATAGTTCTATATTATTTTATTGGACTACTATGGTTTTGCAGTGGGGTCTAACATTCATTCATGTTGTGTTTTTGTAATTTAGATCCCATGTATACATTTGTATGATGAAAATATTATCATGTGTTTGGGTGATCCACATGTTATATGTTCTTTTGATTTGGTGGGATCAAGATTATATCTAGATTAGTTTCAAGATAGAAGCATTAGTTGGAAATTTTAATTTATACTTTTTATCCTCTAGTATATTAATTTATAAGGTTGTTTCATTTCTTCCATCTGGTATTATTTTTCTTCTTGGATGGGAATATCATCTATCCATGAATAAGATACAACATCATATGTTTGTACAACAATTTAGGGTAATATATTGATATTTATTTTTCATCCCAGTACATGAACATGAAATATTTTGTAGAAAATATAACCTAATTTAGGTTGAATCATAGGTTTCAAAGTTCATTGTGATGAGTCCCTTTGGTGCTGGATTGACTGGATATTCTCATGTGGAGTCTCTAGATTAGGTTGGTTTATCTTGAGAGTGGTGGAGAATTTTTTTTGGTACTGATCAAATTTTAAACTAGTACAACATGCATTTATTTTTTATTTTTCCTATTTTTCATATCCATTAATCCTACTAGAATATTGATAGTTTCTTGTTTTATCACACTTTTAGTATTTTTGGCTTTATTCTTTTTTTCATATTGATTTAGCATTCTTCTATTTATATTTATATATAATATTTTTATAATGTTTATTCATTTAACAGGATATCGTTCATAATATACAATTATTACACCTTCACCAAAGGGTATTAACTCCCCACAATATAATCTAGATCATAAATGCTAGTTTGTAGCCTCTCGCATGAAGGGATGTGTGCTTGAGGACTTTTATAGAGAAAAATAGCATTATTTGTTATGTTATCCCGTGACAGTTTTCTGTAGTGATATGTTTGGAGAAAAAACGACTAGGGGGTAGGTAACCATTAATATATTCCGGATGTTGAGATAATAAAATTTAGTTGGGATAAAGAGTGGATTGATATAGATAACATATATTGTATTGTATTTTTGGACATAAAATTTTGTTAATGATAATTTAAAGCCTCTTTTTATTATGAATGAAAATTCCACCTTAAATCTGGGTAGAGGGAGATCCATTGCATAGCCAATATTATAAAGGCCAAGTGGCCCAATAACATAGCTATAAGGCAAAGTGCATCATCATGCCTACATCACCCTACATGCATCTTCATGGCTACATTATGATTTCATTATATTCATGCATCATTCCTACCTCACCATTTTAATATGCCATGTATGCATCACCACCAGAGACATAAATTACAAAAGGTGTCATGCGAGGATTCAAAAACTTTTCATTCAGTAGCATGACTAAGGGGCTTACCAATCTGTCACCAACATAACAACATTAGTGGAATTTAAATTATTTAGTGATATTATAAAAATGTTATATATGACATTGATGAAAATTCTTACTTCATTTTTTGATTTATTAAAAACATAATATATTTGTTAGTTTATTTTTTTTGAATATTCATAGTTAAAAAACAATTCCATTTATGTTTTCATTATGGTTTTATAGTGATTCATGTTATTTTAATGTTTTTGAATAATATATGAAGAATATATTCATGTGCTGGGTACGAAAAATTATGATCATCATTACATTGTTTGGAAAATAACATTTAATTGATTATGGAAGTTTTGTGACATAATTTTTTATTATTTTTTTCATCTTTTACTCATTTAATATTTCAAATTGATCACTCAAATGATGGGTTTTCCATATTAGTTTTATTAAAATTAACATTCCAATTTTTCCCATATCTGAATTAATACATGAACAATACATTTCCATGTTTTTATAGATCATAATATCTATTTTATTTTTTAGTGGTTCAGGCATAAAAAATTCATATTATTCATTCTTCATGGGCGTATCAGATGAAAACATGAGGTAACTAATTGAACCTTTCAGAAGAAGTGATAAAATGAAATTTAATGATTTTATTAAATAATGTAAATGTATTTCTCATATTCCAAAGTAAAATTACATCAGAAAACTAGGAAAAATTTCCTTAAATTTACAATATTTTCTTTATTAGTATTACATTTATTTAATTGATATTTTTTTTTACCACATACTAATTTATGGTTTAATGGTCATTAATTTTTATATGACAATGTTCTCTATAAACCTCTATTTCTCTATAGACATTATCATTCTACTCCATGTTAATATTTTTAGTTCCCTATAATGTTCTTTTTTATCATCATGCATATTTATGTGTTAATTAATCTGACTTTTATGTCTCACATATCTCCATTTCAAAGGATGATTTATTATTGTTTTATATGATTTAAGTTTTCAACAATGGTATTTTAAAATTATCATACCATTTATTGAAAAAATAAAAAATAACATAGACATAATTTATTTATGTGAGGGTGAATATAACACTAATAATTTTAATTTTTGATGAATAATATACTTGATAAATTTCTTTACATGCAACCAAAATTTAGACAAATTACAATATATGATAAAAATATTATTATTAAAAAATGACCGTTATAACAAAGACATTAAATTCTAAGTATTAATATGAATGAAAATATTATGAATCAATTTTATAAATTATTTCTCTAATAAAAATTAATTTTATTTACATACAATAAATTAATACTCAATTTTATGTAAATACATTTTTTTCTTTAAAAATATAATTTCATAATTTTATAATTTTGTGAAAGGTAATTAAAAATAAATTAATTTTTTTTTTAATTTTCTACAAATAAATTAATATTATTCTATAATTAGTAGATCAATATTATCTTATTATAAAATTTTTGTATTTTTATTCAAATATGTATTTTTACTAAACAGTGAAAACTACTTTTTTTTGTAAAATTTCGTTTATATTCATTAAATAATTTAATTTGGAAGTACCTTTCTATTTTTTTAAATTATAATGTTTCATATAATCTATTTTAAGGAAAAGAATATAAATAATTTCTTAGTAATCAATAATAAATTATATTTTCTTATATGATTTATTTGGGATTAAAAACTAAATTTTCATAAAATATTTTTATAAGTGGAAGTATTTTTATAATAAATAAACTAAGTCATTATTTATTAATGGATTTAATGAAATATATATCTTATATATTTTTTAATTCATTTATTAATTATATTTAGGAAGGGATAGGTGGTTATTTCATTTTTATTCTTAAAAAACATTTTTTCTTTAAATGGGTTTCCCATAATGTTTTGAAAGCTTATTAACCAATTAGAAATTAAATTTTATAAAATGGATTTCATATTGGAGTCATGTTGTCAAAATTTGATAATTATTCAACATTCATTTTTTTTCATAATGAATAGTAAAATAGTAACATTTTTTTTACTGTGTTTAGGGTTTAAAGGGGATTAGACAGGGCTATTATCTATGATATACGGGGGACAATGACAAATATATTAGTATAATTCTTATTGGTTTAATATGTTTATTATTTATCTTTTAAAAAAATTTCATCGTCCTTTTTTATCAATTTGACATGAATGTTATGTTATATTGTTGAAATATGTTATGTAATTCAGTATTTGTTCCTTTCCCCCATAAAAATGAGATCCTATTCTCCTATCATATTCACACACTTCGATACTTTTGTCATAGTAAATATCTACTTCTATTACTTATTATTTTCTTTATATTCTTTCAAGATTCAAGGGTCTTCTATTAATTCCAATAATTCATGCATTAAATTACAAGACAATGAAGTTATGTATAAAAAGAAAGTTGAATCATAACAAATATCTATCAATTTTATTTATTCTTCCACTTTATCCAATCATATTTTTATAAAAATATGACAATGAATCTAGTGTCATCAATATCTCTCGATGTCATTATGATGATGAAACTAATATTTTCCAGAATATACCATCAAATATTAAATTAAAATATCGCTTATGCGTATGTGTGGACTACCTCTATTATATATAGATATAGTTAATTTCTCAAAACCACTTATCTTTCATGGTTATCATAATGTAATTACCAAATATATATGATATTTATGATAAAATTATTTTTTTTAATGATAAGATAATTTTTTATTTTTATGTCCATATTTTTTAGAAAATGAAATTACCTATCAAGCTTACTTAAAGACTGATATCTCTATCAACAATGTAATTAATTGTTCTATAATAAAAAAATTTGGATGGATATAAATATTGATATAAATTTTTTTTATCATTATTAATATTTTAGATATTATGTAACAAGGATCATTATGTATGGACCATGCCATTTAATTTAATTAATATCAAAAAATAAAGTATTTATGACCCTTAAAAGAAAATTTAATAAATAAATTTCAATTAATGGGTAATACTAATTTATAATTAAAAAATTATTATATTACATGTCTAAATATGGTTCATTTATGAATATTCAATCAATTTAAAATTTTTTATGGAGGAATGATTTCTTGCGACTAATATTGAATATATAGTAAGGGTTATTTATCCTAATACTAATTAATTGAGATATGTTAGATTTTATACAACAAATTTTGTTTTTTATGTTTATGTACTTCTCCATTTACATTTTTTAGCATGTATCTATATTTATTATTGGTATGCTAATTTACAATTATTATATTTTAAACATAGGGGTTTTCATTTGAATATCACCAACTTGGTAATGTTTTAACATCTCAAAGTATATTCCTTTATAAATACGTCAAGTTATACAACTATTTACAATTTATGAGCTTTATGAATTACCCCTTGGTTATGTTGTAATATGAATATATTTGTGTTCATAGTATTTAATTTTTTATTTAAATTTATTTCATTCATGGTTTTTATGAATGAAAAGTTATCATAGTGATACAAGATTTATTTGAAATCACATATTTTACTGGGATTTTTTATGGTTAAGTCTAATGATGAAAATATAAGATATATATATATATCATAAATCAAAATTATTTTATATAGAATAGTTTAACTATATTAATTAATTTTTTTACTAAAAATTTATTTCTCCATGTACTCAAATGTTTAAAACAATTTGAAGGATAACTGAATTTGTTTTCTATTCATCTAGAAATATTATTCCTCAATTTCTATATATTTATTAAAAAAATTTAAATAATTCTTATAATATTATCTTATTTTTTAATACATTTTTACCCTTTATTTCATTTCAATAAAAAATTAATGTATATATATTAATTAATAATAAATAATTAATTTATATGATTTTGTGAAATTATTTTGTGTAGTCATTTTTACAATTTTATGACATCCTATAAAAAGTTTTAAAATAAATATTAATTTCATTTTAATAAGAATGATGTGTTTACCAATGGTGTGAATAAAATCATTTTTCTAATGTAAATCATAAAAATAGATTTTACAATTATCATGAATACTATATTCTTTGAATTATACTTAACATGATTCTAGGGTTATTATAAGAATGAATTTTATGGTATTATACTAATATTTATATATAAATTTTATGATTTGAAAATGAATATCTATTTTTATTTAAGAAATATCGAAGGGATATTTTAATGTTTCTTTCATTATGAGGGTAAAATAATTTGATGTTAATTATTATTCGTTGGGGATATGATCCAATTATATCATCTATATTTGATCTCTAAATGGATTATGTTTATGATGATGCAATATAAATGAATCTCATTTTTATTTCCATGATATAATAATATATGAAATTATAAATTTTTTCATGATATAGAGAGCTACTGATTAATTCATTCTGACTATGGGATGATTTGTTCTATTATTTACCGCCAATTAATTATGTAGTGATTAATGTTTTATGAGACAAAGGATGCATTGTAAGCTCTCCAAATCATAAAAAATGGATACAATGTAGGTCATAACATGACCAAATCACGTACAATAGTAGTTATCCCAAGCCTAAAATGTTATAAATTATATTGTGGGAATCCTGGACTTAAGATTTATAAGATTATTATTATTCCACTCTTCATGAAACTATATCATGACATGAACATATTCCATTGTTATAATCTTATGGAAAAAGATTTTTCAATGGTTTAGGATTCATATATTCTAATATTACAATTATTTTTCAAATGAAAACTGATGAAGATCTATGAATTTTAGTAGTGATTTTTAGTTTTTTATCTTATCATTTACTACCCCTATTATTATATTATGCATAAAAATAACCATTAATTGATATTTGCCTTATTTTCCCATATAGATATTATAATATCAACATTTATTATGTTTACTTTATAGAAGGATCTGATGAATGGTTTTAGATATTATATTATAATGAAGGCTGGTAGTTTTGAAGAACAAAATGATAGTTTATATAGATATTTTTTGTACCATACGATAATGTATCCACATTTCCAAAATCCCTAAAACATGAAGTTTCTGTAAGGATAGTATCATTTTTAACGAATATTTATCTTATAATATATATTAATTATAAATTTAACATTTGGTTTTTTTGAAAGGATGTTATCATAGATAAAAATACCATGAAATTATTAGTTGTTCATTTCATAAGGAAAATATATTATTCATATTAAAATTGAATATTTAAAATGTTAAAAATTATAAAATATATAGAAAAAAATTAATTTAAATTAAACATTAAAATATGTTTCATAATATTAATTTAAAATTTTATTAATGAAAATATGAATTTTCATTCATGTGGTATATGTTAAAATAATGATTTCATATACACAATTGATAAAAATAATCCCAATCCAAAAATTAAAAGATCATTCCTTATAAACCTTTTTTTATAATTTCAATAATTAGTGAAAATAAAATAAATTTATCATTTGAAAATATTATATACATTCTATAACACATTTTAATTAAAATATGGAAATTAGTAAAATTATTATTGATTGAAGGAAGATATAAATTCATGTTTTCCAAATAAAAGAAATTATAGAAATATGTTTATATAGAAAGAAAAAAAACGACTGGAAAACATGTAATATAGAGATATAACTAGTGGATAAAAACTAAAATAATTATTTATAGTAGAACGATAATATAATTTCATCATTGGAAAACTATAGAATATTTATTCCTAGTGAATATAAATTTTTTAACATAAAACCATCTACTCTTAACTATAGATTGTATTATGACCCCCAATAAACAAATATATTTAAAAGAAACATTAAATTCACTTAAGATAATTAGATTTGTGATATATCATATCATATGTGGAATAAATATACCACATGAATGAAATATATGGAAATATTCCATATGTCACAAATAAACATATTCGAGATGAGAAATGCTTGTCACTTTAAAAACATTGGAAACAAAACCAATTTGATGAATAAACATAAACTATAAATTTATATAATATTATTTAATAAGAATCAAAGATATATCCTCAAATTGGGTTAGTATATACACATCATAAACCAAAAAATTACATCATTTCAAACATGAATCAATGAAAAAAATTGAGATGAAGAACAATTTCATCAAGACCAACAAACATTAAAAGAGATTTAATCCATCAATATACTAAATTAGAATGTTCTATAGTTCCTCCCCAGAACAATATTAATACATATAACACCTTAAAATATTTAATTATAACATATCATCAAGCATCCATTAATAAATTTTCATTATCATCATTATTTCGTGTGTCAGCTACTTTATTTTTCATTTATATTATGTTTGATAGTTACGGTCTTTGAACATTGATAATAGTTTCATCTTATAACAGATTTTATTCTTGATAAAAATATGATATATTATCATTATATTCATATTAATATCCATTCATATAAATATGTTATGAATAATTAATTACCTCAGTACGTCAAGACAGAGCATTATATGTACACATGGGTGATGTCTTCACATTTTGATGGATTTAATAAAAAATAGGAATAAGTAATTAAAAATTATATAGAAATAATAACAGAATAAATTTAAAATATATTAAATAAATATTACATTATAACCCTAAATTTTATTACATTATGAAAAAATGAATGAAATGTTATGAGAAGGAGGTAGTCCACATATACACATAAGGGATAATTCAGTTCCAATTTTATAGGAAGGGGGTGGAAAATTGTGGTGACATATTAATAATTACATAGAAGTGTATTTATGATAATAAAAAAAATATATTAGGAAGGATGTAATATATTTATTACAATTATTATAAGAAATTATGTTCGAATGAGTTTAGTAAGACGATTAAATATTATTTTTGAATACTTCGTTAGAATACACATTTATCCTTGTTAGGGTGGTCTTTCAGTGATAAATTAATATCCTGGATTAAAAGAAAGAGTAATATAATCAATTATGTTCTGTATTTACATATGTAGTTGGATCAAAATTTGGAAAAAATGAGGATAGTTTGTTCTCTTTTATAAGTAAGGTAAAAGACATGGTAGGAATTACATGAAATATTTAAATACAATATATATCATTATCCTATAAAGTGAAAAAATAATACCAAATTGAAAGGTAAAATTTGGGTTGTTCAAAAGAAACTAAACTATATTCATTTAGACAATATATGGGTAAATGTTACTTATTTTCTACAAGTTAAACAACTTTAAACCAATTTTTTCGTCAACTGTGATAACATAACATTTTACTATGATAATATAATTACATAACAAAACATAATTATGTCCTTATTTAAATATATTTAAATTTTGATTTGAAATTTTGATTCAAAATTTTGAACCCATTTTATTTGATTCAATTTCTAGTTTAAACGAAATTCTTTCTAATAACATAAGAGAAAATATGTAGAAATATATTTTTGGAAAATAATATATTAATGTGTAAAAACAATTTTACATTGAAATAATGTAAAGTTTGGATTTCCCACAATTTTAGTAGATATTCATCAAAAAAATTAATGTTTTTGGACTTAAGGATCTATCCAAAACCAAATTCCACCTTCTAAACATACAATTAAATGTAGAAAACAAAATTTTATTTTAATTAAATAAAAATATAAAATATATTCATAGTGATAAATCATGGGTTCCAAAAATAAATACAATATTCTGAAAGAATTATATTATAAAATAAAAATATATTTTATTTATAAAAATAATTAAAAACATTTTAATTCATTCATATATAATTATAATGACATAGATGTAACAATATTTAAAAATGTAACATTTTAATTATTTACTCATTAATAAATCATTTCAAAAAAAGTATAAAAAATCAATACTTAAAATATTTTTACATGAAAATTTAAAAATTTATATTATTTTTTTGAAAAAAAATTAATTTTGAAAAAATAAAATATAACATTCATGGAAAAAATAAAATAAAATCTATTTTGATGAAAATGTTCTTCAAAATAAGAAAATCACTTTATTCCCATTAAAATACAAATAAAAATTTTTAGATAAATTTTAATTTATTTTATTGATATTATATTATCAAAAAATCATAAAAGTCATTCAAAAACAATGATTAAATTAATTTAATAAGGTAAAGAATCATTATTCACATAAAAAATGGTTTCATTAAAAATCATAAATGGTCAAAATTAATGGATTGTAATGTATTTTATAACAAATTGGTAACCAATGAATTCATTCTATACATGTTAAAATTTTAATTTCTAAAAATTTAATTGTTCTTATTCAAACATGAGAATCCTTTATCAAGATGATAACAATCATATTAAAACATATTAATTCAGTAGTATATCAAGATAATATTAAACATATTGTTTCATTGAAAGAATGTTATTGATCATATTAAATTTATTCAATGTAAATTTATCATAAAATTTCTTAGTCTCCTTATAAATTCCTTATCTAAAATTCACCTTGAAATTACATCACTCTAACACAAAAAATAAAGGAATCTTATGCACCCTCACATCCTCAGATTCCCATATAGATTATCCACATATTTGGTTTTAGCACAAAAAATTTACCAGTTGAGTGATATTATTTTAAAAAACTCTATCTCTAGGATATAGAATCTCCAAATGTTTTTCATGTAGAGTCAATAAGGTTTCCTTATGACTTTCCCATTCCATTATGTTTTTAAAATCACAAACACTCTATCTCGAGGAAAATTTTATATCCCCTAATATTTATCTTAATAAAGAAATTTTTTCTTTCCCCGTAGAAATTTTCTCCTTACATTTGTTTTCATTGTTCATTTAATAGTTTCTCAAAATCTAACTCATTTTATATCTATGTGTAAAATTAGGTTTCACATCTAAAACCTCATAATCCAAAAAATACATAGAAATATAGCATTCTGTTTTAGGGTTCTGAATTTGGATTCCAAATTCTCTGAAATTCAGACTCTGAATTCTCTGATATTCAGACTCCAAATTCATTGAAATTCTGACACTGATTTTTTACAATTCAGACTCTAAATTCCTCATAATTCAGATTCTGAATTCTCAGAATTCCAACTCTGAATTCCTCATAATTCAGACTCCAAATTCCTCATATTTCATTCACCAAATTCCTCAGAATTCAAACTCCAAATTACCTCATAATTCATACTTCTAATTCCTTATAATTCAGACTCTGAATTTATTAGAATTCAGACATTGAATTCCTTATAATTAAGACACCGAACTCTATAGATTCTAGGTTCCAAATTATTTGGAAAACAGAATCCAAACATTCATGATTTATAGTCTCCAAGTTTTTATTTTCATAGACTACAAACTTTATATTTCCTTAGACTCCGGTAAATTAGAAATGGATAAGAAACCATATTTTTTTTCTTACCCTTGTTATTGTTATGAAACGATGTCGTACAATCTATTTCTAACTAACTGTTGTTTGAGTGGCACGTGTATAGGTCCATCCAAAATTCCAGGAAAAATATAACCTTTGGAGGAGTTAGCTGACCATTGGAGAAGTGCCTATAAATAGGATCTCATTTGAAATATCACTATGATGGTTGATAACTATAGATATTACATGCTGCTGAAGTGATTTTTAGAGAGATACTCTACTGCCTTATGTGTACTAAACATATTGTGCAGCATGCTTAGTGCAACTCTGATTGTTGCTGAGTATAATCGAAGGCTTCCATGGAGAGGAAGAAAGAGGATTCGACTACCTTAATGTTCAAGTAATTCTATGGATAGGAAGACAATGGTTCCTACTACGTTGATGTTCCAAGACTTGCGTGAATAATAGGACAGATTTCGATATTCTTATTGAGGGCTTACCATAGTGTGGGAATGATAATCGTTCTTGAAAGTATAAATCAAGAGGCCTTTATCCAAGGTTATTGGATAACCTATTCATTGGGATAAAATATTTTATACGAGTTGATTGTTTGGTTTCAAGTTTATTTCCACTCCATTTTGATTAATAAGTAAAGTATAATTATATTATACTTCCTTGAACTTTTGTATACACTGATAATTTAGATTCTATATGATTTAAGGTAGAATATTTTTCTTGTAGACATTTCTTAAGTTTCATTTCTGGAACCATATTTCTGGAACCTAGAATGATTTTATAACTATAAGAGTTCTTATGAATTTTCCTTGTTTAACTTTGATAAACATAGTTTTCCTTAAGGTTAAAAAGGAGAGTTTTTAAACTTACAATTCACCCCCTCTTGTATTTGAGCATCTACATTCATATTTCTATCCTACAATTGGTATAAGAGTTGGTCACTAAAAGACATATATTCTCATATAAGTTTTCATCTTCAAGTTTTCATTGTTCTAAATATTTTCCTTACATAGGAATTTTATCCTTGTTTACTAACATTCTCTACTAAGAAGTTTTTGTGGAAAGATATTTTATTTTAGATGGAAGGAATGAATGTTGGTTCGATTGACAATTTAAATCCTACTAGGCCACCAGTTTTTGATAGGAATGATTATGAATATTAGAGAGATTGTATGAAGAATTTTGTTATTAATACTAGAGTGGAAAACCTTGTTATTCTTACTATATATTACAAGATTCTAGATAAAGAAGTATGATCTTTTACTATCCATGAAAATTCAGAATATTATCTAAACTACAACATATGCAATACTTTTTTGTGTTCCATGAACAAGAATATATATAGTCATATTTCTTCTTGTGAAGCTTAAATTTTCATCTGGAAGAAATTATATGTTACTCATTTTGGTACATCCAAAGTTATTGAAACAACACGAGCTATACCTAGAGCAGAATATCATGGATTTTTATTTATTTATAGAGAACCAGTGTGGAAGGTACAAAAAAGGATTAAGACTATTGTTAATAGTTTATAATATATGTGAGAGAATGGTCTTGATGATGATTCTCTTGTGGACATGATTATAGATATCATGGCTGATGATTTGTAATCTAAGAGAACAACTATTGATGAGAATATGAAAGTATCTAAAATTACTCTGGATTAGATTTTTGGAACTCTTCTTCTACATGAGAAAAAAATAAAAATAGAGGCTGATATGCATAAGAAGAATAATGGTAATGGAAGTGTATCCTTTACTACTACTAAGTTCCAAACTCTGAAAAGGGTTACAAGATCCAAGTCTAAAAAAGTAACTATTTTATCTGAATCTAGTGTATGTGAACATTCTGAAAATGAATTAAATAATCTTGCTCGATATATGAACAAGATAGTTGGAATGAAAGAATTTCAATACAGATATAAGAAAAAAGAAAGAAAAGTCAAGAAAGTCTCAGAAGTCACTTGTTATGAATGCAAAAGAATCGGGCATATAAATCAAGATTGTCCTATGCTTATGAAAAATGATAGAAAGGAAAATCATTATGAGATGAATAGAAATAAGTATTATAAGGATAAAGCTATGAATTTTTTAAAAGCCAATGACGCCGGGACTTCTAGTGGTGGTGACCCTTCTAATGAATCCTTAGAGTATGAATCTTCTGATTAGAAGAATCATGCTCTACTAGGTAGACTCCCCATTTAAAATCATTTTCTACTGGACGAGGTACACAATGCTGAATCTATAACCAATGTATCCTTGAATGAAAATTATAGTGATTATAAATACTATAAATCTTTAGATGAAGAATCCTCTTCTGAGGAAGATAATATATTACCTACTTATGAAGAAGTATCTAGGTTATCTAAACATTTTGAAAATGAAATTTCTAAACTCAAGAAAAATCTTGATAAGGTAAATTCTAGAAAATCTATTTTAAATAAAAAAGTATCAGGTCTTTCTAAATATCTTGGTAAGAAAATTTATGATTTCGAAGGTTTTTCAAAAGACCTTGTGGTAGTTAAATCTGAGAAGGATGAAACTTTTAGGGATATTGAAAGTGTAATTAATATGAAAAATATTTTAGAGACTAACTTTAGTTATAAAAATAATGTTGTTGAAAATATAAATTGGGTTATTAATCTAATGTTAAAAATATTTTCCTTAATGAAGTACTTTTCAAAATTTACCTCTGGTAAGGTAAAGACTGACAAGATGTATTCTAAAATTCGACCTCGAAGAAATAGTTCTAGTTTTGGTTATTCTTATTCTAAACCAATTTTCAGTAAACACTATTCTGTTCCTCAAAGTGCTCCATTCTGCACTAACTATTAGTGTGGTGGACATTGGGCATAAATTTTTTCATTAAATTAAACTCAGTCTTTAGCTTTTCATAAAGATTATTTTTCTATGATAATGTGGATACCCAAACTCTTTCATTCTGAAATTTTTTGAAACAAAAACGGTTGGATTCTGAAAATATAACACTCTTATTTTTATAAAAATAAAGAATGTACCAACAGAAATACATGGAACATCGATAGTGGATGTTCTCGGCGCATGACTGGTAATAAAAACATATTTTTAAATATTATCAAGACGAAATAAGGAAAAGTAACTTTCAGAGATAATGCTTAGTGAGAAATTATTTGTATTGGTAACATTGTTATTCTTGGAAAAACATTTATTTCAAATGTTTTATTTGTTAAGGGTCTAAATCACAACGTCCTTAGCATAATTAAATTATTTTATGTAGGTTACCTTGTGAATTTTTGGAATGATAAGTTCTTAGAACACAATTCCAAGGAAGAGTTTATTCGTTCTGTCCATATGAAAGAGAATGTATACACAATAATCACAGAATACCTTAGGAGCTAAGATCTTCCTTGTCTTACTGTAATGGAAGATCATTCTTCGTTATGGCATAGATGGTTAGGACACTGTAACCATAGGAAATTATGAAAAATCTATAATAAAATATTTCTTAAGAATCTACCAGATCTTAGATTTGATTCGTCAAATGTTTGTGGTCCTTTTTAATATGGGAAGCAACATAAATCATGTTTTAAATAAATTGGTGAAGTCTCAACTACTGATACATTACATTTGGTGCATATGGATCTTTTTGTTCCAACACAAACTGGAATCATTGGAAGAAAATATTATGTATTTGTCTTAGTTGATGGTTACAATATATTTATGTGGATCTATTTTCTTCCAAAAAATTATTATGGTTTTTCTTATTTCAAAATTATGAGAGCCCAAGTGAAAAATGAGAAAAAATTTCCATTGATAACTATTCATAGTGATCATGGAGGATAATTTCAAAATTCTAATTTTGAATATTTTTGTAGTAGAAAATGTATTACTCATTACATCTCAGCACCAAGAACTCCTCAAAAGAATTTTGTTGTTTATAGAAGAAATAGAATTCTTCAAGAGATAACTGGAACCAAGTTGTGTGAATATTCTATTTCTAAAAATTTTTTAGGCAGAAGATGTGTGTACTGCTTTGTATACAATAAATCGAGTTTTGATTAGACCTTTTCTTAATAAAACCCCCTCTGAGTTATGGAATGGTAGAAAACCTAGATATTATTACATCAAATGATTTAGTTGAAAATTATTAATTTTTAATACTAAAGTTAATCTTCATATATTCTAACCCAAATTTTATGAAGGAATTTTCCTAGGATACTTCACAACTTCTATGTCTTAATGAGTTTTTAATAAAAATAAATGTACTTTTGAAGTAATAGTAAATGTTAATTTTGATGAAACTGATCCCTTTTTTAAAAAAACCACATACTACATCTCCTGATGTGCTTTCTAAAATTCACTATCAACCGTTGAAAGAAGATAAATATGATAAGGAAAATTTTCAAGAAAATTTTTCTTAAACATTTACTCCAGAAGATTCCCTACCATATGTTGATAAACAGGTTTTACAAAACCCAAATAAGATGTTTCATAAGAATCATCCATGTGATAGCATCATTGGTGATGTAAATCAACCTGTAAGGATTAGAAGGTCCTTTAGGAATGATGTAGGACATCTAGCATTACATTCTTAGTTAGAACCTAAAATAACTGATGAAGCTTTAGGTGATGATGATTGGATTAAAGCCATTCAAGATGATCTAAATGAGTTTCAAAGTCATAAAGTTTGGGCCATGGTTGAATGACCTAAGGAAAATTCTATTATTAGAGTAAAATGGGTCGTTATAAATAAATGTGATGCAAATGGAGTCATAGTAAGAAATAAAACTAGATTAGTTACAAAGGCTATAATCAACAAGAAGGAATAGAGTATGAAGAAACCCATGCTCTAGTAGCTAGACATGAATCTATTCATATTTTACATGCCTTTGCAGCATTATTTAATTTCAAACATTTTCAAATGGATGCTAAATGTGATTTCCTTAATGGATATGTTCTATAGAAAGTTTTTGTTGAACAACCTCCTGGTTTTGAATACAAAAAACATCTTGAACTTGTTTTCCAACATACCAATGATTTATATAGACATAAACAAGACCCTATATGGTATTATGATAGAATTACATGATTTTAGTTACAAACCAATTATGTTAAGGGAAATTCTGATCCAACTCTTTTTATAATGAATGATAAGATTTTTTTTTGATTGTAAAAATTTATGTTGATGACATTATATTTGGTTCAACTCAGAAATCTTTAACTGATTCCTTTGTGAATCTAACAAGATCTGAGTTCTAGATGAGTATGATGGGTGAGTTAATGTTTTTCTTAGGATTCCAAATTTCTCAAAAACCATCAGTAACTTATATATCACATCATAAGTATATTAAATATATTCTTAAAAAGTATTGATATGACAACACTAAGAGTATAAGTACTCCCATCGGTACCTAAAATTTACTTGATCTTGATGAAGGTAGGAAACTAGTTGATCAAAAAAAATTAGTGGCATGGTAGGAATTTTACTATATTTGATAGCTAGTCATACAGACTTAATGTTTTTCATATGGTTATGTGAAAAATATCAATCCATTACTATGGAATCTCATTAAAAGGAAGTGAAAATATTTTTTCGCTACTTAAAGTGAACCATGGATTTAGGTCTCTTTTATACTTCTGGAAATGATTTTATTTTAAATTAATTTTCGGATGCTGACTTTGGGGGATGTATTATGGATATGAAAAGTACATCTGAAACTTTTCATTTCCTAGGAGATTATTTAGTTTCCTGGTAATGCAAAAAGAAACACTCAGTAGCACTTTCCACTTCTGAAGCTGAATATGTAGCAGTTGAAAGTTGTTGTGCTCAAGTGTTGTGGATGAAAAACACACTCACAGACTGTGGTATGAGTTTTACCAAAACAAAAATAATGTTTTCTAATACTACTGCAATTTCCATAAGTAAAAACCATGCACATCACTCTCGTGTAAAAAACATAGATATTATGCAACACTTTCTTAGGGATCACACACAAAAAGGAGACATCATTATTAAATTTATCAGAACAAAAGATCAAATTGTAGATATATTCACAAAATCATTACACTATAATAGATTTGAATATATTAAACAGATGTTAGGAATGATAACTATAATGTAATCTTTCATATTAACTTCTTGTTGAATCCTATCTCCTTATAGTAAGAATCTTTTTTTCATAGGGGGGTACATTTGGTTGTTAAACAAAATTTTCATAATCAAAATTTTTCTTAATCAAAATTTTCATAGTTAACATTTTTCGTAATAAATATTTTCATACTCAACATTTTTCGTAGTCAAATTATTCGTAATAAAATTTTTCTGTAATCAAATTTTCATAACAATTTTTTTTTCAGAATCTAAAGTTTTTCAAGATGAATTTTCCTCATTACATATAATTTCCCTAAGCAATCCGAAAGGTATGTCTCCATTACTAAATTTTTGTAATCATCCTTTTACATTTCGGAATTTTCATTTTGTTTTAAATTTTTCGGATTCAATTTTCCTTAAATATGAATGTTTATCTTAAAAACCTCAAAATATTAGAACCTAACAAATTCTTTCTTTGGCTATCATCTCAACCGTCATATCTGATCATAGTATTTCAACTGTTGGAGCAAGTATGGAAGTTGAACCATCACCTTAATTTCCTATATAAGAACCCCCTGATGTTTGTCCCACATCGATCTTCAAGCTCTATCGTACGGAATCCATGCCACTCTACTTAAGGCTATTACGAATCTTCAAGGATTCCTCAATTCCAAATATATGTACAAGCCTCTACTCAAAAAGAAATGTCATAAATGAAATCTCTGAGTGGTATATTTACTGATAAAGGTTGGTCGATTCGAAATTATATGCTAAGTATGATTCAATAATTTTAAATAATATCAAGATGAATGGCTGGGAGAGTGTATGTATATCCAAACTAAAGGAGAAGGATCTAGTTTATCCCGACGCGCGGATTCAGTTTTATGAATCAGTAAGTTTCCTTAAAGAGGGAGGAAGGGAAAATTTTTCCTTTAATAGATACGGAAAGACTTATTTCCTTTCTTATAGAAAGGAAAAAAGTTTTATTGGAATTCCTTATGAAGGGGAAACAGAGTTCTGTACTGAAAAAGCTATAGGATATAGTGGGATCTTTTGGTAAGGACAAAGCTCTCTCAAGTATTGGTCTTTCAGAGGCAAAGACTCCAAAGAATGTTCATTTATCTATGAATTTTGGATTCTTAAACTGTGGGTTCAACGTTTTTTTATTCTGAGAAAAGGAGATAAGGATACTATAATGGAGGGTGATATCGATATTTTTTTATTTCTTGGTGAACCTCAGTAAGATAATCTTGGTTATGTACATACTTTTTACGATTGAGAATACCAAGAATGAAAATTTGAAATCTAAAATTATCATGTATCTAGCTATTATCTCTAAGATTATTGTTCATTGTCTCGAGTCTTTCAAAATTCCTTGTAGTACTAAGCTGAGAAATTACAAGGTGATGTTGTTGAGTGATGACACTCTAAGAAGAGGGAAAATTGGTTTTTCTAGTGATCAGGAGAATTCTATGATTTCCCTGAAGAAGAATTAGAGGCTTTGTAAAAGAAACCAGAAGTTAGTGAAACTTCTTAGAAGGATGGAAGGAAGAGGAATTCCATGGAACCAGAAGAGAAAGGAAAATTCCCCTTGGATAAGGAAACTTAGTAAGCACCACCAAATCCAAAGAAGAAAAAGTCTTAGCCAGATGAAGTCATTTCTAGGTGGAGAGAAGAAAAGAAAAATAAAAAGGAAGGAGTGCCTATTTTTGGCATGGACCCTACTAAGGAAAAAGAGTTGAAGATAAAGGCTGCAAAGGATTTTGGAAAGAAAGAGAAAAAAATAAGAAATTGAAGAAGATGTCAGAAGCTGAAATCGTCTAATCCATTCTCAAGGCTGTTGAGAAAAGTTCTGATAAAATTTAAGTAATGGAATCCATAAAATGAGAATGACTACCAGTGACTCTGAGAAATAAGGTGGAGATTCTGGAACCACATCAAGAAGCAGAATAAGAATAAGTGGAAGAATAATAAGAATAAGAAGATTGCAGTGGTGTTACATAGGACATTATATGGCAAGTAGAGGGTTATCATGAGAAGGAGCGTCTTTCTAAGAAACTATCAATCCGAACTTCTGAAGCTAACTCTTCAAAACATGCTACACCAGGAAAAGATTTGAAGAGTCAGGAAGACGTAAACAAACCTTCTTAAGGAAGAAACCAGTAATCATGATTTCATTCAGCTAGATGATATTTTTGGTAGGATCTGTGAAACTAGAAGTTTATAAAGGTAAAAATTTTCAGTTATACGATAGCAAGAAAGTATCACCCAAATCAAAAAACATCATTCCAAGAGCTTACAAGGGAAAACTGGGGGTATTAGATATACCTAGTAAATACATTGTGAAAAAGAAAGATTTTGGTGCTTCGTCAAAGAGGAAAGATGATGAAATAGAAAAATAATCCTCACCAACCAAACAATCTAATTCAGAATTGTCTCCCCTTAGACATGATTTTGTTGTTCAGTCTTTGAAAAATCTGGTCGGTAATATTTCCTTATTCCCATGTATAGATTCAAGATTCCAGATGCTTCAAAATACGATAAATCAAAAATCATATTCAATTTCCATGATTATGGATAAATGTGTTGGACTTGAGGTAGATTTGAAATCTTTCCTCATGGGATATGAGGTTCATTAAATATCTTACAAGGATATGATAAGCTGTTCAAGGAAGAAATTTGATGATCTGAGAGCCATTGATGAATTTAATGATAATTTCTAGGCTGATTTTGAAACCGATGATGGGAAGATCACGGACCTTACAAATAGTTTTTAGGAAATTATATGTCTCAAAAAAACAACTTGGAAGCAAGAAGTTAAGGATCTGAATGGGAAGCTTAATTCTGTGGCCATGAATTGGAAGAGGGAATGGGATCTCAGAATGAAATTTGATGAAAATGTTGTTAAGAAAGAATAAGTCTAGAATGTTTAGGAAGATATTATTAAGGCTTCGGAGGAAAATAAATAAGCCTTATAGAAGAAAAGTGAAGATCAGAATCAGTTTATCAAGCGTATGGAAGAAGATCACAAGGAGGTCAAGATGCTAAAAACTATTGTAAAGAAGTTAATGTCGAAGGATAAAGAAGGATAATTTTTCCCAATTCTGATCTTTTGTTTTATTTCTTCCTTGTACAATTTCCTTCAATCATAATGGAATTTTGGTTTTTCTTCATATATTTTTTTGGTTGTTTAGTACTAATATTTCAAGTAACAAATTTTTTTCCTCTCCTTTTATTCATTTTTTAAAATCACAAAGGGGGAGAATGGAATGATAAAAATAATACTATGTAAATAAGATATTTCCCTAAGGGGGAGTTTATCTAACAGAAAGTTCTTATCAATGAAGATTTTTGTATGCCAGAAAATGTAAAATCATTATGAAAATCAATAATATGATCATTTGGGATTTCAATTCCTAAGGGGGAGTTAGTCGTATTTACTGTGATCCATAAGTAAAGGGAGATAATTTTTTATATTCAATTCCATAAAAAATTCTATGTCCTTATATTATTTTTCGTGAGGATGTTTGTACATTCCAAAAATTGGGAGATTGTTGAGTCAATAAGATTTCCTTATGAAATTTCCTTTCCTTTATGTTTTGAAAATAAGAAACACTCTATCTCAAGGAAAATTTTATTTCCCCTATGAATTATCTTTATATGAAATTTTTTCCTTCCCCATGGAAATTTTCTCCTTACCTTTTTTTTCATTGTTCATGTTATAGTTTCCCTAAATCTAACTAATTTTATGTAAAGACTCGGAAATTACTTAGAAATATCTTTTTTAATACATGGGAATTTTACGAGTTTGCAGTTTTTGACGGCGCCTGATTCCGAGGCCCGGTGTGCCCAGAGTCAATTTCTGAAGTTTTGTTTGGGTACATTCAGTAAACGTACATGCGGGTTTTTCTATCTTTTGAACCGATGCTCGGAATGGATATCCGAGGACACTGATAAACTCACAGCGCCGGTATTCAATTAAGGAGACCTTTATCGCAATTGCGTTTGGGTGAGAGAGGAAGATAATTTTGGGGATTCTTTATTAATTAAATAAAATTTATGTGTTACATAATTTTATATAGGTGGTGGTTATTTTTTCTCCAAAGGGAAGTTGGAGGTGGGGCCCACACCCCACATAACTTTCCATGAGAGGATATTGTTTGGTGGGGCCCACATGAACATCAAAATTTTCAACTCCTCATGTAACTCAATTTTAATTAAGGGAGTATTTTAAACTTCCAACTCTCCCTTGTTAATTTTTAAAACTCTCCACCTCCCACCTCCTCTCATTAATGTGCCGACACCATTACATAATTAATTGAGCTTCCATAATTAATTAATTAATTTGAAGTGTTATGAATTATTTTGAATTCATTTGAAATGCATGGAAATATTAAAATGATAGTGAGGCTTTTGTTTTATTTTGGCATGGGTTTTATTCTCTGGAGAGCATGGGAGAACTCTTGGAAGAACAACATGTTCCAACGAAGAACACTTCTCATCTTCGAAGAACACGAAAAACATCTTCAATGACCTCCTTCCACGTTAAAGGAGTAGGTGCTGCCAAGGAAGAACGTCATGAACGATGACTTCATCTTCATTTGACGTCAACGGAACGACGCCGCCTTTCCGGGACTTCACCGAGCTCTACCTCCTCCGACGTTGACGGGATGACGTCTGTCTTCCGGGACGCACGTCTTTTGTGACTCGTCAATGTACAACATCAATTACGAGGTAGGGGGAATTTGGTTTATTTATATGGGTGAATTATACCCTGGTAGTTCGGCATTTATTTTTGGATTAACGGTAGCCAAATTGTTATCACTTAACGCGGGGGGGCACGAGGTGAACAAACACGGCCCAATGACCCTCAGTTGATTCTTGTTTGTGTTGACGATAGAGTCAGAGCCGATAGGTAATGGTGCAGTCGCACCGTGCCAGAGAATAACCGCAGCCAGGGGGACCACGACAGATTGAAGAGGAACTGTGGACGGGAGGGCCGCGGCTGATGAAGAGGTGTGGAACCGTCATGCCGTGTTGTGGAACCGAATGCCACGACTAGGTTGGGCTGCGGTGGTGGAGGACTGGCGCCGTCGTGCTGGCCGTGTAGAGGTGGATGATGAGGCCCGTGTCCACGGGCCGCTCAGCCAAACTGAACCGGCCGGCCTCCTGCCAGCCGAGCTGAAGAACAGCGGCACCCAAAGGCGCCGCGTGGAGGAGTACCATGGCCCGATTTGCTGGGTGAACTGGCCGACTGCCTGCTGGCCGGGCTGGAAGACTGCTGCTCCAGCTGGCGCCGCGTGGGAAATAAAGTCGCCCGATGTGCGGGTCACGTGCGTCGGGCAGAACCGGCTAGCTATGACCAGACAGGCAGGGAGAGGTGGCGCCGCTTGGCGACATCGGGAAAACCAAATCGGCCCGCAGCACGGGCCGGGTCCGTGGGTGGGTCGCTCCCCACCGGGCTGGGCTGACCCCCCTGCCGGGTCGGACGCACCATGTCAGTCGGGCCGACCCCCTAGCCGGGTCGGACCTGCCAAGTCATCCGGGCCGACCCCCCCCAGCCATTTCGGACCTGCTGATCCGGGTCGGGCCGACCCGCCTGCCCACTGGGCTTGACGAGTCGGGCCGGACTCTGCTTAAATTCGAATACCTTCAAGATAGTGGTTCTGATCGACGCGCCATCTGTAGCACTGGGACCCTCACGATGAGGTGGTCCATTTGTGATAATCTATGTGAATTTTGGACAACTTTGAAAAAATGTCCGGGTTAGGATCAAGTGTAAATCCAACCGGGCCCTTGGAGCAGAAATGCCAATAACTCTCAGACCGGGCCTACGATTGACGCATCGTCTATCACGTTGGGTTCCCTTTAGTGATATGGAAGTAGGAGATATATCAACTTAGTACTTCATGATAGTTGATGTATCGCTACTTGAATTGAGGAGCGGACCCTCCCTGAATCGAGCGTGCTGTGTGCGGGAACCCTAGGGCTGGCTGCGACTCAGTGAAAGAATCCTTCATGGGTTCGACTACGACACTAATGTACCCTAATCCTCTGTGGGTTCGATAGCGGTGACTAATGTACCAGAATAATCCATGGGTTCGACAGCGATGACTACTATTCCGAGATCCTTCGTGGGTCCAACAGTTCTGAGTTCTGTTCCTGTATCCTGTGTGGGTCTGACAGAATAGCTGGTCTTACATCCTGTGTGGGTCTAACAGCATAGCTGGTTATGTATCCTGTGTCGGTCCGATAGCATAGATGAATCAGTGACTTCATCTGCTCATCTCTATCACTCTATGAATGATGTATACCTATGTGAGCTGAGTTTTGTCTTTCAATCATCATCATTGATGTGATTGACTTTACTTCCTGTGTGGACTAGGTTGTTCTTGGGCTCGTGAGTAGGAGTCGGACTGTGACTGGTAACATAGGTATATGTATGGGTATATACCTAATTAGGGTTGGTTGATACTTCGTGATTGTATCTTTTTTCTGTGGTTTATCCTTTTTGGATTTTAAGAGACCTTTGGGGGTCTCAGGGTCCCTTACTGAGTATTTTTATACTCACCCCTGCATGGTCTTTGCATGCACATTGTTGTGTTTTGTGCAGACAACATACATCAAGGATCGAGGATGAGGGTGACAGATTGAGGCTGCTCGGAGCCGGACTAGACGAGATGTACCACATGTAAGTGTTGATTGAGTTTTGTAACTACTCTTCTAGTAGGATTCCTGAGTGTACGATCCAAGAGATTTTTTCCCTTTTCCCTTGTACTTGTTGTTCAGTTGGGTTTGTATACTAGCCCAATTACTTTCCGCACACCTTAATTTTCTATTTCAGTACTTGTTGCCTCTACCGCTTTTGTTCAGACTATGTGTGTGTGTGTGTTACATATTAAAAGGAAATTACTTCCCTTTTTATCAGGATTATGCCTTTGGTGCTAGCCACCAGCCCCTGGCCTATGGAAGGAGGGCTTGGTGTAGTCACGGAACCAGCACCGAGGATGGGTCGGGACAAATTGGTATCAGAGGAGTCGGTTCTACTGCATAACATGGATCTAATTCTTTTAAATTAAATAGTGTTAAGTGTTTTGGGTGTGGTTATCAGTTTAGGGAAACCGGTGTTGGTGTGGCAGCAGACGTATCCATACACTAGGACTCTGACTTCTGATCTCTGACTCAGTGCCCGAAAACACTGATTGTGTGTGTGTTTCCATTAAAAAAGTTTTCTTCATGATTACATTGTGTTAGCACACTAGGTATACTTTTCTAAAATTGACGCACCTGTTTTTTTCAGGATGGCCCCACGAAGGTAGCTAGCTATGGTTCCAAGTTTCGTACGAGATGGTAGTCTACCGAGTGACAAGGCCTCGGTGCAGGGCCCCATCATAGCAGAGGTACTATTAGTACCACTACCTGCTGGGCCACTGATACCACCAGCTCCAGTAGCAGAGATTGCATGCCGCCTGAGTGCATTTCATGAGATCCAGTGACAAAGTCCGCCCAGGTTCAGGGGGGGAGATGAAACCACAATCATCTGAGGATTGGTTGGAGGCTGTCGTGAGTGTTTTTATATTGGTAGGGATACAAGCCGACCTCATGGTGATCATTTCCCTGAGTCTCTTGCATGAATCAGCTGTTAGATGGTGGAGCCTGATGCTCTAGGTGCATGACATGGCATCATTACTCTGGATAGACTTCAAGAGTCTCTTCCACTAGGAGTTTATTCCAGCCAACCTTCATGCGGTGCAGATTCGGGAGTTACATCATCTGCAGCAGGGCAGCATGACAGTAGCTCAGTACTCAACGTGGTTTACTGGCCTCTCCCACTACTCCACGGATGTGGTACGAGACCCGTTCGTCAGGGCCTGGACCTTCGATTAGGGACTCAGTCATTAGATCAGCCATTCAACGATTCCCCTCGGCATCCCGATATAGGCGGGGGTGCTGGAGTGAGCCACTTTAGTGGAGAGTTTTCTCGCTGAGCAGTCACCAGTGGAAAGACCCACCACAGGGCGACACGTAGCGGATTCTTTTGCAGCCGACAGTTGACAGATGAAGCAAAGGTCCATGTGGACCAGACCATCATGTGGGAGACCCCATGATACATCTTCAGTTGTGCGGGGCACACGAGACAGAGCCATCTATATGAGGAGAAGGCATTGCTATGCATGCAGCGGGTATGGCCACATGGCTTGTGACTGCCCGACCCGCCATGAAGATGAGTAGAAGACAGCCGAGGGACCTCCCAGGTAGAGACAGATGTTCGACGGTGGTAGTCCTTTAGGTGCAGGCGGACGTGGCAGAGGAGCTGGCCGAGCAGCAGGTGGTGGATGACGTTTCAAGGCTCTACCACCACCACCACCAAAAGGTCCACCCCGACCACAGGGTGCTGGAGGACAGAGGTGGGATCAGCTACAAGAAGTTGTGGCCTACGACCACGGCGCACCTGAGATGATTCGAGATACTATTTGTGTCTACTCCACCATTGCTGTAGCACTTATAGACACAGGTGCGAGTCATTCTTTTATTACCACTGCCCTCGTTCGGAGCTCAGAGATTCCGACAGAGCCATTGGCTCGATCCTTACGGCTAGAGACACATATGATAGTAGAATCTAAAATTATGCATTGGTTCAGGTATTGTGACCTTACTCTAGGAGGAAAGAGCTTCGACTAGGATCTTCTTGTAGCAGCGTCAAGGCCTTACGACGTCATCTTGGGTATGGACTAGTTATTCACAGTTCATTATCTGATTGACTGTATTAGGTGTAAAGTATGGTGTATCAACACGGATGTGACCAGGTTCACCTTCACTGGAGAGAAGGGAGCCTTTTCAGTGCAAGATGGACTTACGCAAAGGAGGGGGCAACCGATCACACATCAGTTGTCTAGTATCATCCTCAGAGCGGTTGATGTGCGTAGTACGAGTTTTACTATTATGGTGGATCAGAACGCAGATGTTTTCCCTAACGACATTCTAGGACTACCTCCTCATAGAGATATATACTTCATTATTGACTTATACCCTAGTAATTCACTGATATCTACTACAGCATATCGGATGGCTCCCGCCGAGCTTCGTGAGCTGCGCGTACAGCTGGAGGACTTACAGTGGAAGGGATCTATCCGACCTACTGTTTCACCCTGGTCATCCTTAATTTTGTTCTCCAAGAAGGCGGATGGGAGCTTGCGACTGTGTGTTGACTACTGTCACTAGAATTAGGTGACTGTGAAGAACAAGTACCCACTCATGAGGATTGACGACCTCTTAGATCTGCTAAAGGGAGTACGATGGTTCTAAAAGATAGAACTCAGGCCAGGCTATCACCAGCTCAGAGTTCGAGATGAGGATGTGAAGAAGACGTCCTTCAGGTGTCGGTATGGCTTATACAAGTTCTTTGTTATTCCCTTCGGTGTAACCAATGCTCCAGCAGTGTTCATGAGTCTCATGAACAGGATATTCTAGCCTTACCTCGATCGTTTTGTCATAGTCTTCATCAACGACATACTGATTTACTCAGCCACTGAGGAGGAGTAGGCCTACCATTTGAGGGTTGTACTAGACACACTCTGAGATCACTATCTATATGGTATGCTCTCTATGTGCCTATTCTAGATTAGAGTGGTTCACTTCTTGGGACACATCATCTCAAAGGCTGGAGTTGTAGTGGATCTAGCGAAGATCGAGGCAATACTTTCTTGGGATCCACCTAGGAGTGAGACAGAGGTGCAGAGTTTCCTGGGACTGGATGAGTACTATTATAGATGTGTTCTAGACTTCTCCTAAGTTGTAGCACCGCTTTCAACATTGATGAAGAAGGAGAAACCCTTTATGTGATCATAGATATGCCAGTAGAGCTTTCAGGAGCTGAGGTAGAGGTTGACCAGTGCGCCCATCATGAGGCTACCAGAGGAGGGAGTAGGTTACATAGTTTACTACGACGCCTTAGGGACCGAAATATGGTGAGTCCGGATGCAAGAGTGAGTAGTTATCGCATATGGATCACGATAGTTGAGACAACATGAGCAGAAATACGCTACCCATGACCTGGAGTTAGCATCATCAGGGTTTTCCTTGAATATGTGGAAACTCTATCTGATGGGTGATCATTTTATAGTCAAATCTGACCACCAGAATCTCAGGTACATATTCTCACATAAGGACCTAAACTTGAGATATTGGTGATGGATCGAGTTCCTCTAGGACAATGAATTCGAGATAGTGTATACTTCTGGAAAGGGGAACGTTGTTCATATTCTCTCAGCAGGAGATCCGGCATTCAGCTACTTGCAGAGGCGACAGAGCAGCTGGCCGTGTTGCAGATATCCTTTGTGGATAGAGATGGAGCAGGCTATCTACAGTCTCTCACATTCACTACTTCGTAACATCAGCAAGTCAGAGAAGCACAACGTGGGTAAGTTGACTGTGAGACGTGACAAGCTATGATATCCTCAGGGCAGGCACCTGATGGGTTTTCTGAAGGTGGGGAGCACGTCATCCTCTTTAGAGGATGTACCATGGCACCAGCAACACTATAGGAGGATGTGTTGAGGGAGTTTCACACTTCCCCTCTAGTGGTGTATCCAGTAGTGGTAAATATGTATTTGGACCACAGACGATAGCACTGGTGGCCATGTATGAAGAAAGCGGTCGCAGAGTTTGTCTCACGATGTCTCACTTGTCAACATGTGAAGGCATAGCACCAGGTTCAAGTAGGTTTGTTTCAACCATTAGATGCCCCATAGTGGAAGTGGGATGGGATATCAATGGATTTCATAACAGGACGTCAATGTACATCCAATGGAAATGACTCTATTTGGGTGATTGTCGACCAACTCACCAAGTTGGACCACTTCCTATTGATCAGAGAGCAGGGCTCAGTATAGATCTTGGGATGCCTTACGTACAAGATATCTTAGGGCTTCATGGTGTTCCATTGATGATCGTCATTGATCGAGATGCTCGTTTCACTTCCTGGTTATAGAAGGGGTTGCATGAGGCTTTCGGGACGCAGCTTCGCTTGGGCACCACCTTCCATCCTCAGACAGATGGACAGACTGAGAGGACCATTCAGACTCTCGAGGACATGCTCCGTGCATGTGTCCTTGACTTTGGTCACAGCTGGGAGGGTCACTTACCCCTGGTGGAGTTTTCATACAACAAAAGCTACAACTCCACCATGGAGATGGCACCATACGAGGAAATGTACGGTCGAACTTTCATATCACCACTATGCTAGACTAACTTATGGGAGTCAGCACTTGTAGGACTATAGATGGTGTAGGCTATGATGGAGAAGGTGAAGATAATCTAGGAGTGGATGAAGACTATAAAGAGCAGACAGAAGTCCCATGCTGATAGGAGATAGAGATCATTGTAGTTCGAGGATGGCGACCATGTCTTTCTACGGGTCTCACCTCAATGAGGTCTTCAGAGATTTGGCCGAGGCCGAATGTTATCTCCGCGATTCATTGGACCATTCCAGGTCCTTAGCAGGGTAGGCGAGGTGGCTTACCACTTGGTCCTTCCACCTCAATTGCACCGGGTGCAGGACGTCTTACACATATCTCAGCTGAGGAGATACGTGCATGACCCATCCCACATCATCGACCATTGGGATCTGGACATCGATGATGGGGAGACTATCACAGAGGTTCCAATGTAGATTGAGGATCGACAGGAGTGGGTCCTGCGTGGATGGTCGATTCCTCTAGTGTGCGTTCACTGGCAGCATTGGAACCTCTTGGAGATCACATGGGAGCGGGAGGCTCAGATGCATACTCAGTACTCCCGTTTGTTTCTTTAGTATGTGTCGTAGCATATGGGGACATAATTCCCTGCGGTTGGCAGAATGTGAAGACCCGGAAATTCCGTGGAAATTTTTTAATACATTGGAATTTTATGAGTCCGCAGTTTCTGACGACACTTGATTCCATGTCCCAGTGTGCCTGGAATCAATTTCTGAAGTTTTGTGTGGGTATGTTCAGTAAATGCATGTTAGGGTTTTTCTATCTTTTGAATCGATTCTCAGAATTGAAATCCGAGGACACTGATGATCTAACAGTGCTGGTATTTTCTTAAGCAGACCTTTACGGTAGTTGCGTTTGGTCGAGACCGGAAGTTAATTTTGGGGATTCTTAATAAATTAAATAAAATTTTGTGTTAAATAATTTTATTTAGGTGGTGGTTATTTTTTCTCCAAAGGGAAGTTAGAGGTGGGTCCGACACCCCACATAACATCCCATGGGAGAATATTGTGTGTTGGGGCCCACACAAACATTAAACTTCTCAACTACCCATGTAACTCTCTTTTTATTAGGGGATTATCTTAAACTTCCAACTCTTCCTTTTGAATTTTTAAAACTCTCCACATCCCACCTCCTCTCATTAACGTTCCAACGCCATTAATTAATTAATTCAGCTTCGTCAATTTATTAATTAATTTATAGTGTTAGGAATTCTTTTGAATTGATTTGAAATTCATGCAAATATTAAAATGATAGGGAGGCTTTTGTTTTATTTTGGCTTGGCGTTTATTCTCTGGAGAGCTTGAGAGAACTCTTGGAAGAACAACCTGTTCCAACGAAGAACGCTCCTCGTCTCCAAAGAACACGAAGAACATCATTAAAGACCTACTTCCACATTGAAGGAGTAGATGTTTCCCACGAATAACGTCGCCAATGACGACGTCATCATCTTCCGACATCAAAGGAACAACACCGCCTTTTCGGGACTTCACCGAGATCTACCTCCTACGACATTGACAGGATGACCTCTGTCTTCCGCGATGCCCGTCTTTCGTGACTCGTCAACATACAACATCAAATACGAGGTAGGGGTAATTGAGTTTATTTATACATGTGAATTATACCCTCGTACTTTGAGGTTTATTTTTGGATTGATGGTGGCCAAATTGTTATCACCTAACACGGAGGGCGCGGGCCGAACAAACACAGCCCAAAGACCCTCTGTTGATTCTTGTTTGTATTGACAACGGAGGCAGAGCTAGTAGGGCATGGTGACATCACACCATGCCAGAGAATAACCGCGGCAAGGAGGACCGTGGTGGATGGAAGAGGAACCACGGTCAGGAGGGTTGCGATGGATGAAGAGGCGTGGTGTCGTCACGCCGTGATGTGGAGCCGAAGGCCACGACGAGGTCGGGCCGTGGCGGTAGAGGACCGACAACGTCACGCCAGCCACATAGTGGTGGGGGATGTGGCCCTTATCCTCAGACTGCTCAGTCGAACTGAACCGGCCGGCCTCCTACAGGTCGGGCTGAAGAACCATGGTGCCTGAAGGCACCGCCTGGAGGACCGCGGGCCGCTTTGCTGGGCAAACCGGCTGGCCACCTACCGGCCAGGCTGGAAGACCGCAGTGCCTGCTGGTGCCGCATTGGAAGAATAGCGGCGCGCTGTGCAGGCCGCGTGCTCCGGGCATAACCGGCCCGCTACGGACGGCCGGGCAGGGAGAGGCAGCACTGCAAGGCACCACCGGGCGAACCGAACCGGCCCGCAGCGAGGGCCGGGTCCCCTGGTGGGCCGCGCCCCACCGGGTGGGGCTAACCACCCAGCCGGGTCGGACCCGCCATGTCGGTTCGAGCCAACCCCTAGCCGGGTCGGACCTACCGAGCCGGGTCGGGCCGACCCACCATCCCACTGTGCTTGATGGGCCGGACCCGACTCCGCTTAAATTTGAATATCTTCTAGACCGCGCATCCAATCGATGCCCTGTCTGCGGAACTGGGACCCTCGCAACGAAGAGGTCATTTTTTGATACTCTATGTGAGTTTTGGAAAACTTTGGAAAACTGCCAGGATTGGATTGAGCGTAAATCCTACCTGGCCCCTGGAACAGAAATGACAATAAATCTCAGACCGGGCGTCCGATTGAGGTTCCGTCTGTCACGTTGGGTTCCTTTTGGTGAGACGGAACAATGTGATACATTAACTTACTACTGTGTGACAGTTGAGATATCGACACTTGACTCGAGGAGCGGACCCTCACGGAATCGAGCATGCTTTTTGCGGGAACCCTAGGGCTGGCAGTGATTGAGTTGATGGAATCCTTTGTGGGTTCTATTACGACGCAAATGTACGAGAATCCTCAATGGGATCGATAGCAGTGACTACTATATTGGAATCCACCATGGGTTTGATAGCAATGACTACTGTACCAAGATCCTCCGTGGGTCCGACAGTTATGACTTCTGTTCCTGTATCCCATGTGGGTCTGACAGAATAGCTGGTCTTGTATCCTGTGTGGGTCCGACAGCTTAGCTGGTCCTATATCCTGTGTGGGTCTGACATGTTAGATGAATCAGTGACTATATATGATCATCTCTATCGCTCTACAAAAGATGTATACCTTTGTGAGGTGAGTCTTGTCTTTCAATCATCATCCTTGATGTGATTGACTTTACTTCCCGTGTGGACTGCGTTGCGCTTTGGAACGTGAGTAGGAGTTAGACTGTGACTTGTAACTTAGGTATATGTATAGTTATATACCTATGTAGGGTTGATTTATACTTCATGATTGTATCTTTCTACTGTGGTATATCCTTTGTGGATTCTAGGAGACCTTTGGGGGTCTCGGGGTCCCCCGCTGAGTATTGTTATACTCACCACTGCACGGCCTTTTCCCACACCTCGTTGTGTTCTATGCAGATGACGGGCATCAGTGATCGATGCTGAGGGTGATAGACAGAGGCTACTCTGAGTTGGAATAGATGGGACGTACCGCATGGATGAGTTGATAGAGTTCATTACCTACCATTCAGGTAGGATTCCCGGGCGGACAATCCATGATCTGTTTTTCCTTTTTACGTGTACTTGTTGTTCAGTTGGGTTTGTAAACCGGACCACTTACTTTAAATACACCTTACTTTTCTATTTTATTACTTGTCGCCTCTACTTCTTGTGTTCAGACTGTGTGTGTGCTACATATTTTAAGGAAATGGCTTCCCTTTTTATAGGGATTATGCCTTTGGTGCTAGTCGCCAGCCCCTGGCCTATGAAAGGTGATATTGGGGTAGTCATGACACGGGCCCCAAGGATGGGTCGTGACATTTTATTTCTATGTGTAAAATTTGGTCACACATCTAAAACCTCAGAATCCTATAAATACTTAAATATATAGTATTATGTTTTCAGGTTCCTAATTTATATTCGAAATTCATTGAAATTCAGTCTCTGAATTCTCTGAAATTCCCACTCCGAATTCTCTGAAATTCATACTCCAAATTCTCTGAAATTCTGAGTCCGAATTCTCTGAAATTTGGAATCTACATTCTTAGAATTCAGACTCCGAATTACTCAAAATTTGGACTCCAAATTCATCATAATTTTCAGTCTGATTTCTCAGAATTACCACTCCAAATTACTCAGTATTCAGACTCTGAATTCCTCAGAAATTTAACTCTGAATTCCTCTAAATTCCTCAGAATTCAGACTCCGAATTCCATATAATTTAGACTCAAAATTACTCATAATTCAAACTCCTAATTCATTAGAATTCAGACTCCTAATTCTATAAATTTCAGGTTCCAAATTTTTTGGAAAACAGAATCCACACATTCATGATTTATAGTCCCCATGTTTTTATTTTCATAGACTCTGAACATAATTTTCTCCTTAGACTCTGGTAAAATACATTTGGTTGCGCAACCATATTATTTTTCTTAACAATGTTATAGTAATGAAACAATGTTGTACAATATGTTTTTAACTAACCATTTTTTGAGAAAGACGTGTATAGATCCCTTCGAAATTCAAGAAAAAATATTACCATTGGAGGAGGGAGCTGGCTGTTGGAGAAGTTCCTACAAAATTTGATCTCATTGGAAAGATCTCGGTTATGGTTGATTACTATAGAGATTACATGTTGCTGAAGTAATTTTTAGAGAGAGAGTCTCATGGCTTATGCATATTGAACATCTTATTCAGCTTTCCTAGTGACACTCTGATTATTGCTGAGTACAATCGAGGGCTTCCATGGATAATAAGACAAGGGTTTCAACTACCTTAAAGTCTGAGGACTTCTATGGATAGGAATACAGAGGTGCCGATGACCTTGAAGTTTGAGGGCTTGCAAAAATAGCAAGATAGATTATGATATTCCTATTGAGGGATTACCCTGGTGTGGGTAAGACAAAATTTCTTGAAAGTATAAATCAATGGACCTTTATCCATGGTTGTTGGATACCCTACTCATTAGGATAAAAGATTTTATTATTATTGTTTTGTATCTGTTTTATTTCGCCAACATTTTGATTAATAAGGAATATATAACTATCTTATAATTCATTTAACTTTTTTATACTCTCACAAGCAAGATTCTATATGCTTTAAGGTAGAATCTGTTTTCTTTTAAACATTTCATAAGTTTCATTTTCGGAACCATATTTCTGGAACCTAGAACATTTTTTTAACTAGAAGATGTCTTGTAAATATACCTTGTTTAACTTTGTTAAACATAGTTTTTTGGGTAAAAAATGATAGATTTTAAACTTACAATTCACCCACTCTTTTATTTGAGCATCTACATTAATATTTCAATCCTACCATTCCTAGTTATAATGATAATTACCCCATGGTATAAACTCATGTTTTTGAACATCTAAATTATTATGTATATACTTAGTCAAAAAAGAAAAATGGAACACATCAATAACATGAGTGATATTGATTTTATGTTACAAGATAAGTAGCTATATTAATATTATTGAGGGTGTTGAAATGGATGATATATAATTCTCCCAATAGACCATTCATTCCTTGTCTCATATCCTTATTCCATAATGATATCCATAGAAACACATTATCATCAAAATTGAACTAATAATCAAATCTTTGATTGAGAGTCTAACATTTCAGTCAATAATTTATTACCATGATGTGATAAATAATTTCTACGATATTTTTTTACCATTTAACATATTAGCATATGTCCTAATTTTTCCATTTTCAATATTCATCCCAACATGTTAAAATTATGTACTTATTAACATAATGGAATTTATAAGGAGCGATTTTAATTCTCACGTGAAATGTACTATTATATGAATACTCCACCAGAGGAATGTGCTGATATAAACCAAATTTTAAATCAACAAAAAGGTTTATATAAAATATTCTAGGATTTTAGTGGTCCTATAAAAAAGACCATCACTTTTAAAATTATATGAATCACAAAAGATTAATCCCTTTCTCATCATCTTATGAAGACATATCGGGAACATTGATGTTTTTTCTAACATCCTGATGATATCCAATAAGTTATTTTACTGAAAAAATATAAAACATTCATAATGTAAATCCTATAATGATTAAAATGAGAGAAATATTTTCATTCTACAATTAATATTATGACTTTTTTTTGTGATCATCTTGAACAAAAAATTAATTATGTCATTCATATTTTTTGGGGTGTCCTAAAATGAAATCTACAATTAAAATTTAACATTTTTTAATGTTTTTTGAAATTATTTTAACATTCACATTGACTTATGATGGTTAATAATAAAATTTTGTAGACAAAGAATAATGATAAATACTCTGAAATATCACTCTTCATGTTATCCGTCTAGAAATGATCCTTACATTCTACATACATCATCATAAATACAAGATGAAGACAAAATGATTACATATGAGCTTAATCCAATAGAACCTTCATTAATTATTCAATAACATCGACATATTCATTATTATTTATCATTATCATTCCATCCCAAACAATGTATAACTCAAGAAAACTCATCTCTTGATTATTTAGTTCTATAACACTATCATAAGATTATTTATTCCAAAAATGGATAAATGCGGAAACATTCAGCAATGAAATAGATAATGAATACCCTTTATGATGATCTCAAGATCAAAACTCTAAAAATACATAATAATTGAATCTCATTCAATACTCAATATGGATCGACTTTTATGGAAATTCATACTCAAAGAATCAGATACCGTGTTCAACATTGCTGGTTGGTATTGTATTAGATAATCATTATCATTTATAACTTTTATACATATTAATAAAAAAAATGTTCATCCTTTCTGATAAAAATATATACAACTAGATTTTATTTTCATATTTTATATCACAACATTCACCATATATCTAATGCGTCCATTTAATCAATGATGTGTTTCTCGGGTACCATCCATGATAGATATCCATCTACATAAGTTAACAAGACCCATAAAATGGTTGAAATTTTCCTAGGAAATAAATGTTTATCCCCACATGTATAAATGATCATAGGTTGATTCATAATATTAAATATTATTTCCTTTTTCATGAAATATAATTGAAATCTATGTTGAGATATATGATCAATGCTAAAAATCACATCATATTCTTTTAATGAAAGGATAATTACATTTTTATAGGGATCATTATTATAATATGCAACATGAATTTAATTGAGAATATGTTTCCACTAAGAATCATGATCCACTTTAATGATATTCTTAGAATAGTCCCTTATATGGTATAGGGGTTGGAACATAGATTAGGGAATTTACTTGGATAATTCCCATGATCCCCACCCATAATACATTGATAATTTTTTTGTAAATAGGATGAATTTAATTTATCTATGTTGTACTAATCATCTTTCATCATTAATTAATTTATATATTTCCTTATTTTACACAAGATAAACACCTTTAAATTTCATTTTTACATTATAGTAGTTTATTCTCCACACAATATCAATTTTTTACAGTGTTGAATATTCATTTCTAAATTGTATTAATCAGTTGAACTACCATTAGAATCCATTTTTCTCTATCTAGTAATTTTATTCAACTCACCCATGGAGGTTTTATAAATCATATATTTAGATAGACATGTAGAACTAATCGCATGATTTTACATTCTATCACAAATTTTATTTGGTTTCTCATCATGAAAATCATTAAATTTTAATTAATATTCATAGTTAAAGAGTTTTTCACTTTCTAAATCCAAACAATAAAATTATATTTCCAGTGTTAGAATAAATAATCATAGGGATTAATTGAGTAATCATGAAATATCACTCATATTATGTCTAAATAATGACACCATACTATCAATATATAAAAACGTAGTTCTAACCTAGGTAATTTATTATCACAATCTATTCATACAAATCCATTTATTCAATTTTTCTAAAATATTGATTATGGATTAGTACTATCCATACATTAAAATATTAAAAAATAGCCCACTGATATTTCAGAGTTCAAAATTCAAAACAGTAAACAAAAAACATTGAGAAACCATTTCCATGTTAGGTAGCAAAATTCAATATTCAAAAGACTTCGCCAAACACATTGATCCCAATTATATCACCTAACACTACTACTGGTATCCTTGAGTCATCAACCTACATCTTGTCAACTTCCATACCATATTTATCACTACTGCAATACCGGTGAGAGAAGAATCATCGGAATACAAAAACAAAAAAAACAGAGAAACCAATGACAATAATAGACCATAAAACCATAAGCAAAAGAAAGAATTTTTTTTGAAATTTTCCCCATTGACCAATAAAAAATAAAGCTCTATCACCAATCTAGGGGAACTAGTAACAAGAAAAATCCACATCATTAAGAATGGAAACCATCTGGAATGTCGTAGAACACTCAATACCACCTCCCAATAAAACTTGAAAGCCACCAAACAAATCCATTTGGGAGGATAGTTGTCGAATCCAGCAGCAAGAATAGAGTAGGAGTAAAAAACCATGAGTGGAAACATCATCACCAAAAACATCTAATGTTGTCAAGGGTAAAAACCATGAACTAATGAAAACCATTAAAAGTAAAAAGATCAATTGAGACAGCACAGACCCACTAGGAAGAAAAGAACACCATATGAAAGAGATGTCGAAAATGAAACCAATCAATGAATAATTAAAAAAAAAATTTAAAAAAGAAACATAAGGAAATGTGACACATGGAAACTGATGAGATTTGAAATAGAACATCCCAAACCCCAATGAGAGACACTGAGTCAAGTTGAAATGGGGTTTGTTGCAATAGATATGGGTGAAAGAGAACAGATTGAGATAACCAATAACTCGGTAGTGATCCACGATTGCAGAGAGAATGTTATAGTCGACCTTGATGAACAGAAAGAGCACATAAGAGAGAAGGAAAGGGAACCCCAATAAACCTGTTGTCGAAGAAGAGAATCCTGATCAAGAAGGAGGATCAAGAACACAGATGAGATAATCGAGAAATGGAATCTAAAATAGGTCTCTTAACACTAGGGGAAGAACCCTAGAAGGAGTAGATTTGAGGCGTAATCCAGTGAGAATCATGTAGAGAAGGGATCCATGACACTATCCTTTCATTCAACGTTAGTCATCATAAATTCAATTCCTTAATAATGATTTATAATGATAATTTTTATTGACCAAGAAATTCCTCTAGATAGATTCTATCTTAGTTTATATGCATTGACCCAATAATTAATCATCAATGATTATGTAGTTAATACTAAATCCTCCTCTTTTGGAGGTGTTAACCCATGAATCATATGTGCTACGACCTCTTTAATTTTATATTATCTAGGAATGGATTAATTTATAGTTACACAAGTTACACTGATAATTAACCATACTTAAATCTCATAATTTCGTAATACATTTCAATATAATTCATACAAACCAAGGACCTAATGGCGTAGTTTAATGGATATTACATTTTAAGAAATTTATTTCCCAACACATGCAAACAATTCAATAAAACACGATTCATGTAGACCCTTTATTGACATCTTGTCACGACCCCCTCCCCACAATGTGTACCCCTCCTAGATTGGAAATGTGAGAAGGGAGATGGTGACCCTTAATTCCCACATACATTAGGCCCCAGGTTTGATACTAGAACCGAGGGTATAGTAAACACACAAATGGGAATCATTGCCCTCTAAGTGAACACATGAAAAACAATGAGATGAGACATACACCAACTGACTCCAAATTTGAGAACAATATAAAATAAACCCCAAGTACAAATATGAAATGGCTTGAAAAACTACTAAAAATAAAGGGGGGAACTGCAAGTACCAAAGTAATGTAAAAAAACAACAGCAACCACAAGCCCGAACATCTCCTGCAACCCCAAGCTAGTAGAAGCCAGCCTAATCTCCAACCTGCTCCAAGTGACCTGCAAAAACAAATATATAGACATAGGGTGAGTATAATAGTATACTCAGTTGGATCCTCCCCAGAACCACTCATGCAAAAGTAATGAAAGAACGCTAAAGCACAGTGAACTACAAGTGAAACAAACTCATCACCTAAACAGGTATACTTTGTTCCCAGCCGCACCATGGATACTCTCCCCAAGTTTCAAATACAAGAGTATATAATATAATAAATAATATCAAGGGTACCCCACTACTACTTCCCCACTGTATTGCCTCTTTTACCCAACATAGCACGTCCTAAGACATCTCTTTCGAAAAGGCTTGACTGTAGACACCTGGGTGAAGCACCGAAATATGCATCTCATTCAACAAAACCACCACATCCACATAAGCAAAGTAACTATGTATTTTCCGAGAGCTACTAAAGCTCGTATATAATGTATCACATGTTGAGAATTATACCACAAGCCATTATAGCCCCCACACTGAGTAAGGATCTTTAATCCATCACAACCTATACATGTTACACCAATAGTAGTCTATATGAAACTATATCAAGAATATATATGTCTGAATAACCACAAGCCATTACATCCCTCTAAAAACATATATGGGGAAAACTGACTGCAATGCCTACCAGCACAAGTAACTACCAAGAGAAGAGTTAGGGGCCAAAGGGGGTAGTCAGCCATCCATCCTCCAACCAGAATGTCGGGGAAAACACCCCATAGAGCTCAGAATCTTTGGGGTGCCGATTTCCCAAACTGACAGGGTGGAGTAGAGTAAAATAACACAAAAGTACAGAATATACTATAAATCACAACCAAACTATGGGCATAAACTACTATTACACTAAACTGCAAATAATTTCTCTTGGACTCCTAGATTCCACTTCTAAGATTAGGTATCCTATAAGAACACAAAAAATTTAAAAGATTATTACATTAACTCATTCCCTTTTTTATTTGTTGCAATTTACATTAATAAATTATTTAATCATTAATTAACCATTACCAATTTCCACATTATATTTCATTAGCAACACACCCAAATTCTACTATTCCTTTAAAATTTCAACCAGAACGTTGTATCACAACAGGATCCAACCCCATGGGTTAACATCATTTATTCAATCATTTATTAACATCATTACAATCCTATATTCCGACGAATTATAGAAAAAAATTCTAAGATACTAAACAAAAGGTGCTCAGCATAGTTTGTAGATGACATACCCTTCTAGTCCTTTCCACCTATAGCAAGAGTGTAGACCCATCCTCCCTCGAGAATCCAAGCAAAAAAAGCACGTGGCATACCCCATGAATCTTCACACATTTCTGAAGAAGGGAAAGAAACCAGTTGGCCTGAGAAGTGCAGAAATTATGAAACATAAAAAACCAAAAAGAAAAAAAAAGAATCCAATCATTCACATCCAAACCATTCCATCATCTATGGTGTTCTCCCCAATAGACAAATGCATAAAATGATACATCTCTCCACTCTAGTCATCAACTTATGCCACTACCAATAGGCCTCCCTGCCCCCACATATCACAAAAGCCTTCTTGCCTAACATCACAACACAAGTAGAAAGAAAACAAACATCATATAAACTGGGATCTTGGCCCTTAAACAAGCGAGAGGGTAACTTAGAATGCAACAATAAATTATCATTTATCAAACAACTAGTTATTTAATCCATCTTGAATTAACTGATTAATTATTCGTAGGTTCTAATTATGGGTATCCTAAACCGGAAGCAAACCCAAATAGATTAAACATGATTACTGCATGAATTTGATTAACATCAAATTACAACAACAACCAGATACATTTACAAACCTCCTTATCTTTAGAAAAAAATATCAATTAATTACAGCTTTATGTTCATTACCATCTTCCATCAAGAACGAAAATCTAACAAAGCAAGCATAGATATCACACTATCTAGAAAAATAATAGGCAATAACATATGATCAGTATAAATTTATTTATCAAGATCAAATATTTAATATTTCAATTCCATGGTGATCTAGTGGACTAAAACATGATAACTCTATAGTTGCACATAAATGAATAGAGAAGCAATGAATCCCCTACCTCAAAAGTTTCTAGACGTTCTTTATACGAGAATGAGACACACAAAGGGTTATGATCTCCTCCCCCCGTGACAATTGAATCCTCCTGAGGATGCAGAGACACCACCACACTGGTCAGCACCCCAAAAAATTACATTAAGAACATGGATAAAACATTCCATAAAAGGAAAAGGAGATACATAAGGAGATGAACCCAAAAAAATGACGATTGATCATACCTTATATCGAAGATTGATCGATACTTCATGGTTTCATCACAATAGTGGGGAACCAATCCAAGGAGGATTGTTTGATCACACAACTCATACAAGAAGGAATTAAATGTTTGAGCATCTCATATGAGAGAACATGGAGGAAGAACTAGGGGAAGATATATTATCCCTTTAGAAGATTTAATGGGGCAGCTATATAAGATACGCTAAACTTTCCATTAAAAGAGGATCACATTAAACCACATGGTTTTGACCAAGTAAAAGATTCCTGAGCCTTATGAAATTTAATATAGGAGTTATGGCCTTTGAATCGACCTTGGAGTCCTTAAAATGAGGCTTTAAAAGCATTTTACGTCAAAGGAAATGTTAAAGGGGAAAAATGTAGGAAGTTGGAAATACTATATACCAAACTAGAAATATGGAAAAGGAAAAAAAGGCTCTAGTTAGAACCTCACCATTCTAGAAACACTATTCCTGAACTCAAATTTTGGATAAGAAAATATGGGCAAAAGTTGGAACCTCATAGCTCTAGAAACACTATTCATGATATAAAAAATTCTCAAAGGAAATAGAGGACGCAGTTGGAATCTCACAATTATAGAATAACTGTTTTGAGACCTAAAATTTAGAAAAGGAAATAGAGGCTGTAGTTGGAACCTCCCCATTAAGGAAATATTGTTCATGAACTCTAAATTTATAAAAGGAAATTGAGGCTTCAATTGGAACCTCACTGTTCTGGAAACACTGTTAATGAACTCAAAATTTAGAAAAGGAAATAGAGGTTGCAGTTGGAAGTCTGTTGTTCTGGTTACACTATTCACAGAATGTCTCACCGTTGGGAAACACTGTTCACATCGGTATACCCTTGGAACCGTTCACATCAGTTTATCATTGGAACTCTTCACATCGGTCTCACAAGTGGAACATTTCACCGACTTAGAAATTTGGAGTATTGTGGGGCATAAGTCACCTTGACCACCAGAACACCTCAAACACTAGATTTTCTTAGAGGAATGGACTAGTGAGTTCCAAACCATAAAATCAGATACCTCTCAAAACATTAACATCAAAGAGAATTCAAAACCCACCTAAATGGAATCTGAAATGCGGTCCGAAAAACCACCCATCAAGATTCCTCTCAAAAGAGGGAAAGCCACAGAAAGATACCATAGAACGCCATCTCATAAAGATGATAGGGATACAACCACAGAGAGCGAATATATATATATATATATATATATATATATATTAACTTTAAAAGTGTTAAACATCAAACAAATTGGGTACTAAGTACGTATCTGCGGCTCACATTCCCAGGAAGTCTCCTCCACACCACTATGTCGCCTCAAGACACGAACCAAGGGGATAGAACACCCACACAACACCTTCTTTTTTGTGTACTTGGATCTCTAAAGGATGCTCCTCGAAGGTCACATTATCATCAAAATCGATCTCTCCCCAATCGATGACGTGTGAGTCATCATAAAGATAATATAGGTGTTATGATACATGGAAAACATCATGTATCCAGATCATCTACGGGGGAAGTGCTATCTAATATGCCTCACATCCAATATGATCCAAAACCTAAAAAGGAGGACAAAATTGTGGAGAAATATTACTTCTATGACAGGACCATCAATCCCATGACAAGGAGTCACCTTCAAAAACATGTGATCCCCAATATCGAACTCCAAAGGTCTCCTCCATTGATCAGCATATGATTTCTGGCGATCATGTGTTGTCTTCATCCTCTCCTGAATCACCTAAACCATCTATGTTGTATTCTGTACTAGTTCTGGTCTGAGAATTGATGAATCTCCGACCCAAGTCTAGTATAATGGAGAATGATAAGGTCGACCAAAAAAGGCATCCAATGGTGCCATACCGATGGTGGAGTGAAAATTATTATCGTGAGAGAACTCCACAAAGGGTAAGTGCCTCATCCAAAAACCTCCAAAATTCAGGACAAAAGAGAGTAACATGTCTTCATTAGTCTGAATAGTCTACCCTATCTGACTATCCATCTGCAGATGAAAAGTAGTGCTAAGGAATAACTATGAACCGAAAGCATGTTGGAGACCTCTCCACAACCTGGAGGTAAAACTAGGATATTAATAGGAAATGATCGTCCTCGGTATATCATGGAGTCTCACCACCTCTTCCAGATACTGCCTTGACAAAACATCCACAAAGATTGACTCCTTGATTGGTATGAAGTGGGATGATTTTATAAACAATCCAATACCACAAAAATAGGGTCATGTCCTTTCTAGGATCTAGGAAAACCCGTAACAAAGCCTTTTGAGATGTCCTTCCATGTCCACCGAGGAACATCTAAAAGTTGGAGGAAACCACTAAGAACTCGGTGTTTGACATTCCCCTTCTAGCAGAACAATCATCGAGACAGAAACTCTGCAACCGCACACTTCATATAGGGCCACCAAAACTGACTCTTCAAGGCTCGGTACATCTTTTTCACTCCACGATTCACCACTAAAAGAGAACTATGGAACACTCTAAGAACCATCTCATGCATCTCCAAAGTAACAAATAGCCTTACATGATACAATACTCAGTGTTGTTCATCCTCTACCCAACCATCAGGGGCCTCACCACAAACAACCCTGTCTCTCCATACGTCCACCTCAAGATCCTGTAACTCGAAATCTTCCACCAGATACACCTGAGATGATTGGACCACCATATAAAAAATACAACCTATTCCACCAACTTCTCCCATATCGATATGTAATGCTGATAGTTCTTCCATTACTCTCCATGAACCACCAATTCATGCACTGCATAACTATGTGACTTTCAGCTCCGCGCATCAACTACAACATTCCCCTTTCTAGTGGTATATAATATTTCGTATTCATATTCTTGTAAGAATTCCATCCACTGATGCTATCACAAGTTTAATTCACGCTGGGAGATAACCTTCCTTAGGAACTTATTATCATTCAAAACCATAAAGTTCTATCGAATGAGGTAACTTCCCTAACACTTTAGAGAATACACCATGGCTTCCAAATCAAGATCATGGGCGGCATAGTTACATTCTTGGGGACACAACTGCCAAGAACTATAAGAAAAAACTGATATCTACTGCATCAGAACATAGCCTAACCCCATATGTGATGCATTGTAGATAACATCAAACTGAACTCCATCTTCAATAAGACAATGAACTGGAGAACTTACTGACTTATCCTTCAGATAATCGAAAGTTTCCTGACAGTGACCAATCCACAAGAATGCCTGATCCATTTTGGGCAATTCTATCTGAGGAGTTGTAACCCGAGAGAAATTGGCTGTGAACCACCTGTAGTATCCGGAATGACCAAGGAAGCTTTTCGTCTCTTCCATTTTCTTAGGGGGTGCCCAGGACACAACTGCTTCTATCATCGATGGATCCAAAACTACTACCTAATATGAAAAAACATTCCCCAAGAAACAGACATCTTGATACCAAAACTCACACTTTGAAAACATACCAAATAGCTGATGTTGATGAAGAACTCCCAAAATGGCGCATAGATGCTCTACATGCTCCTCATCAGACATGGAGTACACAAGGATTTCATAAATGAAAACCACCATGAACATATTCAGGAACTCAAGGAACACTGTGTTCATCAATACCATGAAAACAATAGGATCATTCATTACACCGAACGACATTACAACTAACTTTTAATGCCCATGATAAAAAAATTAAGAATTCATTGAGATATCCCCATCCTTCACACGCATTTGATGATATCCTGACCACAAGTCGATCTTTGAAGACCAACATGAACCCTTTAGTTGATCAATTAAATCATCAATCCACAGAAGAGGATAGTAATTCTTCATTATCACTTTGTTTAAGCGACGATAAATGATACACAACCGCAAACTGATGTCAGCATTCTTCGCTAACAAAATTGGTTCACCTCACGATGACACACTCAGCCAAAACAATCACACTTTAAAAGATCATAATGTTGTATACATATGTCTTGTAACTCATAAGGGGGCATCTTATATGGATACAAAGAGATAGGAGAAGCTCCTGGTTATAGCTCGATCCTAAACTCGATCTCTCGTCAAGGGGGTAATGCCTCAACCTCTTCTAGAAAGACATCAGGGTACTCTTCTGTGACCCTAGGAAACGCCTACTGTTGAACCTCTAAAGAACTCAGCATCAGCGCAGCCATCAAGGATGATAAGGACAGATCGTGCCTCTAACCCATCTGATGGTCTCACTCATTAACAAACACCACTAGATCTTCATCCTCATCGAAGAACACAACCTGCCTCCTGAAGAAATCCAAAATAGCCTACAATGAATAAAACTAATCCATGCTAAGGATGAAATCATATGGTTGTATCCGTAAACATATGAAAATATCCCCCAGAGTGGTGCTACCCCAACACTAGCTCACAGTCTCTACATACTTCAAACAAGTCAACTCTACCTCCAACTGGCATAGTCAATACCAAGGGCACTGGAAGCCTCTCTACCTCAAGTCCCAATGTAGGGAAAAGGGTATGTGATATGAAGGAGTGTATCACACCTAAATAAAACATGGAATACACCATGGTCGAAAAAAGAAAAGGGTACCCTAAACGACGTCTGGCTCACCTAGAGCTGGAAAAGGTAATTAATTCAACCGACCACAACCTCATCCATGGCTTCTCTGATCCTAATGACGACCACCACCATGACTGTGGTCTACTCTCTATGGACATGGAGCATCACATGGTTGTCCTATGACTGCCCCATCTACCCTTCGCTGATCCAATGCTGGTGCAACCTTCTGCTGCTACCTCGGCTAGAACTGCATCAATGGAGGAACATGGAGTGGAACAATTGTGCATGATGACAGCTCTTAAAGGTCAGGAACTTTCTATGATGATGACCTCAAACACTATAAGAAAAACATGTTCATGATCCCTTGGTATATGCCTGAGAGCCACTGGCCTCGGAGAAATGAGATGTTGAGGGATGGGACCTTCCTCCAGCTGAATGGAAACTCTTCTGACCTGAAAACTGAGAATCCCGAATCACATCTATGCTTCGTGAGGAATCATGACGACTAACCTCTTGTAACAATCTATTTCCAAAAGATGTCCTCTTGATGACCCTTGCCCTCGCGAGCACCTTAATATATGTCTTCAGCATAAATGGGGTGGCCTGGTGCTTGATCTCTTGACACAAAGCCTCCTTGAAATGCCTCACTGTGGCCTCCTCATCTAGAAATTGGTCCCAAGAATATCGTAAAAGGTTCGTAAAATATATTTCAAGATCTCACACACTTGAGCACTCCTGTCAAAGGGTAAGAAGATCCGGGTGACTGAACGCCTTTTTGGTTGAAGAAAGAAAATCGAATCTAAAATTGTCTCGGAACTCCTTCAATGATATCGCCAAATCCTCATGGTCCCCAATGAACAAGAACCACCATTGCCTCGCTGCTCCATCCAGCAGTGTCACAACCAAGGAAAAACAGTGCTCCCTCCGAGCAAGGATAAAACTGAAGAATATCTCGACCTCCTCCAACCATTATCCGTGACTACATATGAAATGAAGTCCTCATTCTTCTGCAGACTCTGGAACATGAACTCTTAGAGTGTCCTCCACCAAGTGTCTTCATCGCCATTCTCTACCCTTCGGCGATCTTCTGGAATAGCCCGGTACACATATTATGCACAAACATTATGAGGACGTCAACCTGGAGTGAAACCTTCAAAATAACAAACAGTTAGATCTCCTAAACTAGGAATATTGGAGACTAAATGTTAATTAATTAATTTTTTTATTCATTTTAGCTTAACCTATCCCAATGTCTACCAATTCACACACATGAACAAAAAAGCATGATGCATGATCATTTCCTAGGTCTCCACACAGGTACTTGTATCACCTCATTTAGTATCTATTATAAAATTAATGGTCCATGAATCAGATCACAGGGGGCCCTGAATGCTTATGTCTAAGCCGATATCTAGTGTTTAAATTAATTACTAAACATGAATGACACTGTTTCCCTACCAACCCATGAAACCTCACCTTTTCCTGACACCAAACTCCATCATATCCCTCAACTAGACCTCAGATACCACTCTATCACGACACCCTAGCAACAAGGTGTACCCCTCCAAGGCTGGAAATGTGACAAGGGTGATAATGACCCCTAATTCCTGCCTCTTGTAGGCCTTGGGTTGGCGACTAGCACAGAGGGTATAGTAAACACACAAATGTGAGGCATTAACCTTTATGAGAACACTGGAAAAAGAGCGATATAAGAAAGACAACACCCAACTCCGAATCAGACAACAATATAAAATAAAACTCTAGAACACATATGTAATGTCATGAAAAACTGCTAAAAATAAAGGGTGGAAACTACATGTACCGAAGGAGTGTAAAAACAACAGCAACCACAAGCTCAAACCGCACTTACAACCCCACACTAGTACAAACCATCCTGATCTCCAACCTGCTCCAAGTGACCTGAAAATAGTTTATATAGACTTAGGGTGAGAATAAAAGTATACTCAGTAGGATCCTCCCTGGATCCTCTCGTGAAAAAGTAAAGAAAGCATGATAAATCACAGTGAACAAAAACTAAAACTAACGCATCACCTAAACATGTATACTAAGTTACAACAAAACCACCACATCCTCTAATGAAAAGTAACCAGGTATTTTCCAGGAGCCACCATAGCATGCATAACAATTATTATACGTCAGGCATTAGACCTCAAGCCGTTACAACCCACACACTGAGTAAGGATTCCCAAGCCATCACAGCCTATAAACGTTACAGCTATAGTAGTCCATAGGAAAGAATATCTGGAATATATGTTCGTGAATAACCACAAACCATTATATCCCTCTACAAACATATATGGTGAAAACTAACCATTGTGCCTACCAGCACAGGTAACTACCAAGAGAAGGGAGTGGGGGCAAAGGGGGTAGTCACCCATCCATCCTACCACATTAATGATGGGGAAAACACACCTCATAGGGCACAGAATCCCAGAGGCGCTAGATACCCTAACTGATGGGGTGGAGTAGCATATAAAATCACAAGAAGTATAGAATATACTATAGCTCACAACCACACTACGGGAATAAACTAGTATTAGAATCGACTGTAGCTAACATCTCTCGGACTCCTGTATACCACATCAAAGACTAGGTATCCTACAGGCACACAACCATTTAAAAAGATTATTACATTACTTCAATCCCTTTTTTTATCAGATGCACATTATGTTAATTAATTATTTAAACATTAATTAACCATTAACAATTTCCACATTATATTTTGTTAGAATCACACTCAAAGTCCACTATACCTTTAAAATTTCAACAACAACATTGTATCCCAGCAAGCTCCAACCCCATTGGTTAACATCATTTATTCAATAATTTATTAACATCATTACATTACAATATTCACAGGAATTATTGAAATACATTAAAAGAAACTAAACACAAGGGGAGCAACATGGTGAGTAGGTGAACTACCCATAATGTCTTTTCCACCTATAGCAAGTGCTTAGATCCATAATCCCTCTAAAACATAAACATGGAAAGCATGTGGAATACCTTGTGCATCATCAACAGTTTTGGAAGAAGGTTAAGCAAACCATCTTCCTTGAGAAATGGGAATATTATGGGAGATAAACAACGAATAAGAAACATCATGAATCCAAACATTCACATCCAACCCATTCAATCATCTCAGGTGTCTTCCATGACACCCACATGCATAAAACGATGCATCTCGCCACTCTAGGCATCAACTGCCACCACAAACAATAGGCCCTCATGCCCCCACATATTACAAAAGGCCTTTGAAGATCACATAACAACATAAGCTACAGGGAAAAACATCATATCAACTGGGTTCTTGGACCTTAAACAAGCAAGAAGGTAACTCAGAAACCTAAAATAAATATATTTTATCAAACAAATAGTTATTTAATCCATCTTGAATTAACTTGTTTATCATTGGTAGGTTCCAACTATACATAACCTAAAAATAATTCTATCACAAATTGATTAAATATTCTTACTTGATCAATTTGATTAAAATCAAATTATAAAAAGGACAACCAGATTCATTTACATACCACTAAATCTTTAGCCAAAAAAATTATCATTTAATTCTAGCATTATTTTCATTACCAATTTCCATCATGAATGAAAAGTTAACAAATAAAGAATAGATATCCCACTATCTAGAAAAACAAGAGGCAATAACATATAATCAATATCAATTTATTCATCTAGTTCAAATATTTAATATTTCAATTCCATTGTGATTTAGTAGGATAAAACATTATAACTCTATAGTTGCACATAAAAGAATAGGAAAACAATGAATCCCATACCTCAGATGGGTTTTGAAGTTATTTAATTGAGAAAGAGCCACACAAAAGGTTGTGATATCCTCCCCCCAGGACAACTGTATCCACCCGAGCATGCAGAGACACCACCACACCAGCCAACACCCATGAAAAGACTATTAGGAATTTGGAGATAGAATTCCATACAAGGGAAAGGTAAAATATAAGGAGATGAACCCAAAACAATAATGATAGATTATACCTTATATGAAAGATTGATCTATAATGCATAGTTGCATCAAAATAGAGGGTAACCAATCAAAGGAGGAATGTTTGGTCACACAACTCCTATGGGATGGAATGAATGGTTTGAGAATCTCACACCAGAGAATAAGGAGGAAGAACTAGGGAGGAAGATATCTCATACGATTAGAGTATTTAATGGAGCAGAGGATTAAGATACAGTGGACATTCATTAAAATTGGACAGCATTAAACCTCACTATTTTTTCCATGTAAATACTTCTATAGCCTTAGGTAAATTAATATAGGATTTATGGACTTTGGAGCATCCCTATAGTCATTAAAATGATGCGTTAAATTCATTTTATGTCAAATGAAATGTCAAAAGGGAAAAACTATAGGAATCGTGAAACATTGTACACCAAACTAGAAATTTGGAAGTAGAAAAAAAGGCTACTGTTAAAACATCACCATTCTGGAAACACTATTTATGAAATCGAAATTTGGAAAAGGAAATAGAAGCTGCAGTTGAAACCTCATAGTTTTAGAAACATTGTTCATAAACTCTAAAATTTGTAAAGGAAATTGAGGCTGCAGTTGGAACATCAACGTTCTGGAAAAAAAATTCATGAACTCAAAATTTGGAAAAAAGAAATAGAGGATGCAGTTGGACCACACCATTCTGGAAACACTGTTCATGAACACGAAATTTGGTAACTGAAATAGAGGCTGCTGTTGAAACCTCACAATTTTAGAAACACTGTTCACGAACTCAAAATTTAGTAAAGGAAATAGAGGCTGTTGTTGAAAGGCTGCTGTTTTGGAAACACTATTCACAGAATGTCTCATTGATGGGAAATGCTATTCACATCGGTCTCACTAGTGGAACAGTTCACCGAATTGGAAATTTGGAAAAGTTTTAGGGATATGTCACCTTGAACACCATAACACCTCAAACACTATATTTTCGTAGATGAATGGATCAAAGGGGTCCAGGACATTACACATCTCACATTTTATAATTAACTTCATATCATGGGGAAAATAAGCATAACAATGTGATGATGTTATATGCTCAATAATTTTAAATCAAATCATAATGCGTAAGAATAATAAAATGAGGGAGAACCTGCGGTAGATGATAAATATCTTATTAAATGACCTTAAAAACATAAATGATAACCAAAAATCATTTTAGAGAAACATATTATTATAAAAATATCATTATTAAAACAAAAATTACATTAAATATCTCATAGTGCATATCAATATTATAAAATCATGTCTACAAGATATTATAGTGAAGAATACATTATAAACATGGCGTAATCCTGAAAAATATTATTTAATATAAATTGAATTCTTTTGAAATATTATAATTACATTATAAAAACATGTAAATGAGGATAATTCCAAACAATAGGAATATCTTTTTGGGAATCCCCATTATTCTAATCACTATTTGAATGAAATTATTATTTATACAACTGAAATTTATAGCAATCCCATCATGACCATGACTATTTGAACATACAAATTATGTCCATGTTTGATTATAAGAAGATATATAAACATAAAAAATTCATTTTAATGTGGTAGAGGACCCCAAAAATAATTATCCAGACATATGTGATCAAGTTACAGGCAATAATAATCATATCATTATGAACCATCAAATAAAGTACACATTTTTTAATATTTCCAAAAGCATCATATAAAATAAACATAAATGGTCATAAAAATCTCATTTCAAAAGGAAGGAAATATAAATAAAATATCACAGATGACCAAATACTCACCTCATGAGATATAATATTAGGAATAAAAATAGATGTGAATAATAAACTTTTTTTCAGAATACCATTCATACATTCTTATACAAAATGATTTAAAGGGTAAATAAAAAATATTAGAGAAGGGAAATAAAATTATTATGAAAACATTATCATACATATTTAAAAATAAAAAATTATCAAAATGGCATAATAATAATCAAGATATGTGAAATGGAATATAAAAGTATAAATTTTTAAAAGGTGGAAACCCATTTTCATTAAAATTTATATTTTTGAAAACACACATTGTAAGGACCCAACCTTAAATAATACATATTAAAGTTATTTTAAAACATTAATTCACATTAATTTCCAAAATAAATTTTATTTTTAGAATTTATAAAAATTATTAAAATCTTTTACAAACTAAAAATAGATATTAAAATTTTACTCTCATACTCATTATAATATTTTTAACAAAAGGAAACCCTTTTAATATAAACATGGTATCTTTTCATGATCAGTATTAAAAGTTTTCTTATTGATATCATCTGTTTATCTATAATCCCATAAACCCTCTAATTTTTTTTAAAACATGGGATGGGAAAAGAAAGAAAAAATGGACATAAAGGAAAAGGAATTGTATGTCAAGGGAAATCCATATTACATATTCTAAAAATCATATGGTTTCATTTAGAAAAAGTAATAATGTATTAAAAAATATCAATATCATACCTTTTTAAATCATCTGATTTTCGTGAAAAAATATTATAAATCATCTAATATATATGTTAGTATAATAGGAAATCATCCTACATCTCACACATAGGGAAGATATTATAGGCTTACCCACTAATATTAAGGACAACAATTGTTAAGAAGTAGTGGGTTCTCCATCACTATTTATCCCACCCCATTTTAATCATTCATGGGAATTTTTTGTGCTATATAGGACACCCCTTGAAATTCTAATATGGGCTTTCCTAATACTATAATTTTCACCCAATATAATTATGTAACTGGCTTTCATGGTGGTATCTAGGCCACTTCGTGATTAATTCTCTTGTACCACATAATGAATAAGACATTTTTATTCTTATATTTTAAATCATAATGAAAGAGGGAAAATCCTCTAATCAAATATAAGTTTAAAAAATTATATTTTTTTTATAAAAGTCACAATGAACCAATTTTAGAAAAAAATGATAACATTTAATACATTTTATAAATTAGCAAACATGAATAGTAATAAAATTAAATAAATTAATGAAAATATAGAATTTTTTTCTATAAACTCTTTTAGAAAACATGAATATAGAAGTAAAAAGTGTTTTATGGGTAACATTACAAATAATAAAAATTTTATAAGAAATTCCATTAGGAATATCATATTGGTAAACATGGAATTAATCAAATGGAATGAATATATATATCCACTATAAATCGATATAGTTAAATTTTAAATACAATATAATATTTTCAAAACTTATTTCACACATATTCATAGAATGACATAATCAACTTTTATAAGTTAAACCCAATGAATGGAAATTAGGTTAAGTAAATCCATTACATCACACTTCCTTTATGGGTTAATTATTTTAACCATCATTATAATGGTTTAATGAATGTTATTAATTCATATTATTACTATATTGATATTTATAACACCTTATATGTTTCTTTTATAACACCATATGAACCTATAATTATTAATATATAATTATTTTGATTATTTTGGGTTTATTTATTTCAGGGATTCATGTTCGGTTTTCTTGGGTATAGTTATGGATATTATTTTAAAATGGGAATAAAACATCATTAGTGGAATTTAATGGTTCTAATTAAATTCAATGAGTAAAAATTTATCCATATAAAATTTTTGATCCAAACAAGAGGATATTTCATAAGATATAACATTAATAATAAATGTTTATTTTATTTTGACGGTTTTTCCAAATATCACAAACTTATTCCGTATTATTTAATATTATTTGTGAATATCAGTTCAAGAACATGAAATAGGTTATAATAAGAAAATTTAAATATGATAGAAACAAAATATTACTATTGGGAAAATAAATTATGGAATCTATGGAAAATGAAAAATCATTATTCATGGAGATGATAAACGAATATAATTTGGGAAATAGTTTAGTTGAATTGAATAATAGGATATAGGAAATGAAATGGAAATGTCATATGAAATTAAAAAAAATAAAATATATAAATTCTTCTATAGTTTTCATTCCATGACGAATGAAGGTAGTATAGAGAAAATTGAAGAAGATATGAAATAAAGTGAGGTATATTGAGAAAATTACCTCATGAATACCACCTCCTTAAGAGACCCTTGGGGACCAATGATTTGGTATATTGGGGTGAAAAAAAAGAAAAAGGAATTGGTTTGAGTGAGGAGGAGAGGTATTTTAGTTATTTTAGGAGGTACATGTCTTGTTAGTTGAAATGGGGTGGTTTGGGGTGCACTTTTACTTGATGTTTCACGGGTTTTAGTGATTAAAAAATCATTATTTTATGTTTAAATCAACCATCATTTGGCTATTGAAATTTACAGGAAATTGGATGGAAATTAATTTTCTAATTTATGGATATGATCTAATAAAACCTCAAAACCCCATTAAATTTTTTTAATTTTTATTTGTGTTATGATTTTACATTTTATCATTAAAATATTTCATTATTTTACTAATAGTGCGGTAAATAAATATTATACCACGATAAAATATTTTCTACCTGAAAATGAAATTTACCGACAAACATTATTTGGAAATTATTATTCCAATTATGGAGTCCATTTTTAACTATTCTACTCAAATAATTTATAGAATTTGGTTTAAAATTATTCCCACAATTCAAATGAAAAAACTCGTTCTTAAAGTGAAATATTGAAAAGATTGAAATGTTTTTTTTATCTCATATAAATGTAAAATTGTTTCCAATTTACTAAAATAGTTTTATTGATGTATTATAGAACTAATTATACTTTAAAAAAATTAAATTAAATTTATCTATATTAAAATTAGACAAAAAAGTTTATTTCAAATATAATGTAGTATTTCTAACATTTCTTCATAAAATTAAAATTATCAGAAAATACCAATATTACACCGTAATTTTATTAGGATTTTTTGATTCCAAAATATAAAATTATTTTTTTTAAAAATAATTTTTTTTGAATTTATTGATTTAAAATTGGTGCCCCATCAAAAAGTGGTAAAATTTTCCTTTAGAAATATATATATATTTATGTCCAAATTTTAGGTTTTTATTATCATAATCCAATAAAACTTTCTTGGATAAATTTGAAATCATTTTATTTAATATATGAAATATAAATTTCATTAGTATCTTGTACTAATAGTGGTTAATTTAATTAATTAATAATAAATTCCATTTTGGGAATAATATAGTTTTTAATAAAAACATGTCTTTTATCTTAAACTGATTTTTATTTTAATTTCTAATTACATTGTGACCAAAAAATTATTTTTAGTGTCTTGAGTAAACTATATTTTTAAAATTTAGTTTATCTCATTCATTCCCGATCTTCCAATGGCTAGTAATAACTATTTTATTTATATAAAAATATTTAGTCATATGTTTATGATTAAAGTGGTGTATCTTGTATGAGATTGAACATAGTGTTTTATTTTAAATTCATAGGATTCTAAATTCATTACCACTATAATAAACAGTTTCCTTACTATTTGATATTGGGATTTATATATTAGGGGCTTGAATGTGAAAAATACCTTTGTTTACATCCCCATCATAAAATCAATCAATAAAACCTCTACATGAAAAGTGAGAATATAAAGTACAATGATCACCAAACATAACACGTATTATGTTTTCATTTAGGAAAACCTGGACATGGAAGAAAAAAATAAATCTCATGTGTGATGCGTTAAATGGAAATTGGTAGAACTAAATGGATATCTTTTTTTCTTCAAAATACCTTTCTTGAAATTGAGGAATTATTTTACTACCTAAACAAGGAACATAAAGAGAACATATATATTTGACATGTTGTATTTTATCCTTTGATCAATTTCCACAAAAACCGTATATTTTCTCTAAATGATTATTATTCAATAGTAATTCTCACTCATGAAGAATTATAATTATACTTTTGGAAAAATAAATAAAAAAATTATAAAAATATATTTGTCAAATCATTAGGCATTAAATATAATCCCAATGGTTAGTACAATATATAATATTTCAAAATGAATAAATCTTTATGTGGTGAGAACCCACAAAAATAAAAAAATATGAACTATGGTACCTAGATTTCAATATATATTATTCAAAAAACATCTAACCATAAAAGTCCTCACAATATTCTAGAATTAAACAAAAAACTGAAAATTAGAAGAATACGATCACATAGTCTTCCTTGATAAATTTAATACAATTCATCATATAATATCAATCCATCTTAATGTCTCATAAAAAATGTAATCTCCCCAATCAAATAATATTCATGATATAATAATCTTTTACAAAAAATAACCTGAATAACCATAAATAATACACACTTAAAAAGGGTAATTCATGATTTATTACTTGAATAAAATCCCCTATTATTTTCATTAACTTTATCAAAGTGGGTTACCAAAATAGTGAACATATTGTGAAATATCATTTATCACTTAATCATCAACTAATTTTCAAGTCAAATTCTTATCAGTATGATAAACATATAATTAAAAGATAAACATAACCATTATCAATCATAATTTTTAATAATGAAAAACAATTTAATACTAACCAAGACATCATGTAGTCTAGTTATAGGGGATACATGTTTTTCACCCTTTGGTTGAGGTTTCATAACCTATATACAAGGTGAATATGATGGGTTATAACTGATCCCATAGGACATCCTTTTTCTAAAATGAGATTCATATAATCCTTATAAAACAATATAAATGTATGAAGAATACTAAAAAATAACCATAAAATAGTTGTCCTTAAAGGTTTTACGTACCTTTCATTCTTCTTGAAAAAGTATAAACCCATAATGACCTCAAATTTAGAGATTAGATAAACCAAAAAAAACATGTGATACCTTGAAATATATTTCCACCAAATTTAATAAAAATTTTCATTAAATAACATTATTCATATTTTAATCATAAGGGTTTTATGTACATTAAACTTATCACCTTTTTCCCAATTTTATATGGATTTGATTTCATCAAACATATGATTCTGAATGATTGAATAAAATAACTATAATTGAAATATGCATAGTGTTTCCATGATTATAATAATATTAGTTAAATAAAACAATATAGAAAATATGAATACTCAACACATAAACACGTCCTTTATTTAAGACCCTTCTTAAACCATTAACCCTACTTCGGCATCTTATTCCTTAATGATTCATTCTTAGAATCAACTATATGAGTTATATAATTTTAATTCATCACTACAAAACCAATAAATATGAAAATTTTAAACATATGAAAAAAATATATACATTAAATATAAACAACATGATTTCTTCTTTACACCCTTCATCTTCAGACATGATTTCCAACTTCCAAAATTTTAATGGTTGTGTCCTTTTTGTATTTTGATTATTCAATATAGATGGTAATATTTTATATTTTAACTAAAATGGAATAAATACAATTATCCATAATATTTTTTGAGAATTGAAAATTGTTAGATAATTCATATAACTTCATAGAGGTGATTTGAATACTTAAAAAGCTGTTGAAATAATTTGATGAATATTTTACAATAATGATGATAATCAAATCATGCGGACGTGGTAAGTAGTTTTTGAGTGATAAAATTATTTAAATATTGATAATATATTATTAATCAATACAAAATAACATCATAAAATTCAAGAAATGAATTTGTACATGTTTAAATCAAAATAGACGTTTTATAAATGACACCCATAAAAAATCTATAATAATTTAACCCTCAATTTCATTTCACCTATATAGATTAACATTATAAGTACAATATCCAAAAAAATAATTAATATCTTATAAATCCTAAACATTAAACCAATAATGGTGTTCCTAATAATTTGACCATATAATCATCCTTATTCTTGTAAACTGATGATGATATCCACAACTCCAAAAAAAAACTACATAAGGAAACATCTTAATCAAATTTATTGTATAAAACTTACTCTCATAAAATCTATAAGGAACTATCCATAAATTATAGATATCCTAGTTAATTTGAAACCCTAAATTTGTTTCATTTCACAATTATCAGTTAGGTTTATATATTTATTGTATAATTAAAAACTCTTACGATGTAAACCCATAAATTACAAGTGCACTCTTGTACTCAATATCAATTTTTTTGGAAAAAGTAAAACCTTTTTATAAAACATGGTTTCCTTTAATGATCATTATTTACAATTTTTCTATTAATTTCATCATTTCCTATATTATTTATTAAATCCCATGAAAAACATTATATAACATTATATGAGCACAAATCACAATAAGAGACATAAAGCATGGGAAGATTTATTATAGTGAAAAACAATAAAATATTGTAATAAAAATATCACTTATATTCATAAAAATGAATCGTATTTTCAAATAGATTAATATAACTCCTTTTTTAATCAACTGATATTCATGAAAACTCATTAGAATGAATCTAAAACATACACATGTAACATGGGATATCAGTATACATTTCACACTTACAAAACATATTATGGTTTTACCCATTCTAATTTGGGACAACAACAATTTTTCTATAATAGGATAACCTGGTGGTATTTTGGTAAATCCATTTTATTATATCTTGGTCTTTCCCGGTACTGTCTGGGCCACACCAGGTTAAGATGTAATGGTATTTCATTGCACTATCTAAGCCACCCATGTTAAGATATAACAGCATTTCCTGATGCTATCTAGGCCACCCAATGTTTAATTATCATGTACCATATAATTAATAAGATATTTATATACGTGAAATTCTTATTAACATAATTCATTTCAAAAACTATTGTGAAATCATAAAAAATTACATTTGGATATCAAAATACATTTTCCTTCTTCTAAAAATTAAATTTAAAACCAAAACATTTTTCTTATCACAAAGAAACTATTAACTATTAAATAAATATGAAGTCTTATAAAAAATAATAAAATAATTAAAGCACCATGAAAATGATAAAATATCTAATTCTGTATAATATAAAAACATTTTATCTATATATTGTTTTATAATGGTAATAATGAACATCATTTAGAAAATTTTAAAAAGAATAATTTTAAAAAAATTCAACCATATAATCACGAGTAGAAATTTATTTAATAAATAAAAGGAGAGTAGTAAAAAATGGAATTAATTCTAGAAATCATGGACATAGATGAATGAAAATACTTTTAAGGGTATCATTAAAAAATAATTTATTAAGATGAATATACCTTATAAATACCATATCATTAAAGTTGGAGTAAATAAAATAAATAAAATATATGTATCTACTATACATCAAGAGAGAAAAGGATTAAATATAAAATTAGACATTTTAATGTCATTTAAAACCTTATCGTAGAACAAGATAATCAATTAGTTGTTTTATAACCCAAAGAAATGAAATTGAGTTGTGAAAATACATTACCTCACACATCCCTTTAATGGTTAATACTATAAAAAACTCTGTAATAGTTTGAATACTATTATTCGATAATTACACAATAGTATTGAATTTTTTTATACCTTCTTTGAAGCTATAATTTCATCATATGATCCATTGATTAATAATATTTCATTATTTTCATTATTATGGGTTTTTTCGTTTCAAGGTTTCATGACTAGTTCTTTTGAGTATAATTATGGATGATTTGTATTATGGAAATTGAACTCATGAAGTGGAATATAATGGTATTAATTGAATTAAATTTTTATAAATGGTCAAATATATCAATTTTTTCAACAAGATGATGATTCAGTAGATTAAACTTTGATGATAAATGTTTTGTTTATTTTTTCAGTTTTTATAACCATTAGGAATTAGTTTCTTATTATATAGTATTTTGTGTTTATATTAGTTCCATAACATGAAATAGGATATAATATACCTACTTTAATTTTATTTATCTTGTATACCTATTTTATGTGTAGATATTAACGCAGTAATGGAAAATGAAAAATTAGTATTCATGGAGATGGTAAACCGACATAATTTTTTATGTAGATTGGTTTCATTGATTAATAGGAGAGAAGAAATGAAATGGATATAATATATTCTATTATAAACAAAACAGATGATTATATAAAGGATTTTTGAGTTATCATTCCTTGTTATATTAAAGAGGTGGGGAGAATATAGAAGAAGAAATTAAATTAATATTTGTACTTTGGACAAAATTATATCTTCAATACCACGACCTTGAATGACAGGTGAGGAAATTGGATATGGTTTTTGTTGAGACTGGTTGGAACATTGATGTGGTGAGAGTGAGTAGGAGAGTGTTGGGAATATATTTTAGGATCTTTATAAAATGTGAGTCGAAATGGGGTGGTGAGGGGTGGTATTTATACTTGAGGAGTGGTCAGTTTGAGTGATTAAATAATGATTATTTTATCATTAAAACAAAAACATTTGAATGGAATTAATTTCAATGAATATGTATAAAAAATAACATTTTAATTGTTTTTTAGTGTTTATAAATACAACAACAATTCATTGAATTTTTTAATTTTAATCTTTGTCAATATTTTCCATTTTAGCTTTAATCATTTTTATTATTGTAACTATATTACAGTAAATAATTTGTTTATTAAGGTAAGTTTTTATACCTAAAAAATGAAATATACCATAAAACCTAGTTTTTACCTTATGATTCAAGTTATAGAATCTATTTTACATATCTAAATTCAAATAATTGTGTAAAATATTTTTAGAATTTATTCATCATACAAAATGAAACAACAAGGTTTTAAAGTAAATAGTTCAAAAGATCTATGTTTTTTATATCCAATTTAAAGATGAAAATTATTACAATGAATAAAATGGTTTTATTGATGTATAATATCACTAATTATAATTATAAAAAAATTTATAACATAATTTTATATATAAATAAATTATATAGAAAATCAATTTTAAATTATATTTTCCTTTTTTTAGTTTTCATAAAAAAATAAAATTTCATAGAAAAATATCAAAAATTAATCCTAAGATCATATTAATATTCTGGGTTCAATTTTTTTCAAATTTAATTTTAAATTTTTTAAATATTTTAATTAAAATGGGTGTCCCATCAAAAGGAGGACCCTTTTATAGAAAAAATATAAGTTTTTATGGTACAAATCAAACTGATTCTCATCTTTAGTCTTTAAAACTTTTTGGATGAATTTAATATCATTTTATTGAATATATTGAAAATAAATTTAATTAAAACTTTTAATAATAGTGTTTAATTTCATTTATTATGAAAAAATGCACTATAGGTATCAAATAATTTCTTTTATAAAAAAAATATTTTATATTCATTGAATTTCAATTTTCATTTCTCATTAATCAGTGAAAAAAGTAGTAATTTCATAATAATATATAAACTATATATTGATAATTTAGTTAATCTCATTAATTTTCCATTCCAACTACATGGTTATAACTATCAAATTTAAATAATAATATTTACTAATCTATTTAAGGTTGATTTAGAGTATCTTTTATGATATTGAACCATGTGTATCATTTTAAATTTTCAAAATGTTACATCCTCCCCAAATAAATTTCAACCCCACAATTTGAACCTTGGAAAAACCATTGTGTTTTAATTTCATGTATAAATTTTTTGAAACCCCACATCATAAAAAGGATCCATAAAACATCATCATGTAATGATAAAAAGGAATGTATGATGTTAACAAGAGATAAAACAAATTAGGTTTACATTTGGAAAACATGGACATGGAATACAAAACTAAAGATCATGACTAATGTGTTAAAAGTCCATTGATAAAATAAAATGGATAATATTTTTTAAAAAATAAATTTTATAAAATTGAGGTATTATTTTACTATACAAACTATGAGAAAAAGGATATATACTAACTTGATAAGTATAATTTAATCTTTTAACCAATTTCCACCACAATATCATCTTTTATCTAAACTGTGACTAATAAAGTTGAATTATAATATTTTAATCATCATAATTTAATAATATATATAACAAAGCAAATACAATTATTACTTTATATTTTTCATGTATTTAGGCATTAACCAAAAAAATTATTTGTACAAGATATAAATTTAATAAAAGAATAATCCATAATATGAAAAAATATCAAAAAAAAATAAACAGTTGAAACATGAGTTTAAAATATATCATTCTATAACTATATATCCTTAAAATTATCCAAAATATTCATTCCTAAACTAAAAACACAAAAATTAGAAGTATATGATCACATAGTATTCCAAGATAAATTTATGACTACTATTCAAATAATATCAATAACTCTTAATGTATCATTCCATTGTTTCATCTATTAAATGACATAATATTCATGATATAATAATAATTTTCATGATCAATATGAATCCCAATTAATCAGATATTCTTGAAAATGATTATTTATCCATTGTTTCTCAAATAAAATCCCACAGTGTTCTGATTACCATAATAGTAAAAGATTAAAAAAATAGTGAAAATCCTAGGAAATAATTTCAATCACTTAATCAAAAATTCATTTTACAATAAAATTTGTTATCAATAAAATATATATATGTCCCAAAAATTTACTCAATCATCATCCAACATGTTTATTAATAATGAAAACTAATTTCATACTAACCGGAACATCACATATGCAGGTGGTAGATGATATACCCTTATCACCCTTTGGGGTTGGGTTCAAACCTTGAGTACTTTCCATATATGATTGAATCCAAACCATCCTTATGGTTGTCCATTTTCAAATACTATATTAATAAATTCCTTATAAAATTATAGAAACATTAGAAATTTACACAAAAATAACCTCAATATATTTAACCTCAATGATTTTCTCATACACTTAAATTTTCATTCCAAAGTATGTACTAATAATTATAAAAAATTTTGATATCATATAAACCAAAAATACATCCAATACATAAAAAATATTTCCATAAAAATTAATGGAAATTTTCCTCAAATAAAATTTTTCATTTTAAAAACGTAAGGGTTAAATATACATTTTAAATTTTTACATTTTTTCCACTTTTCAGTGGTTTCACTTCCATCTTATATATGTTTACAAATTTAAGAAAAAGGACATATAATTTATAAATCCATAGGTGTTCCATGATTCCCAAAATATTTATTAAATTCAACTATATCATCAATTTTAATACACAACACATTGACACATCAATTAATCATCATTGTTCTTAAACCATTAACCACGATTCATAATTTTATTCCTCAGTAATATATTTCTACAATCAAATATATGATTATAACCTTATAATTCATCACTATCAACCCAAAATTGATTCACACTTTGAACATTAGAGAATAATTCATACCTTAAATCCAGATCTCATGATTTACTTCTTATCACCATTGTCTTCGGGCATGATGCCCAAATTTCAAATTGTAAATGGTCATTCCATTTAAGGAATTTTAATTTTAGGGAGTGATGGTAATACATTCAGATTTAAATAAAATTTGAAAGATACCATGAACCATACATTTTCTATATAAACAAAAATGTGGTACATAAGTCATATAGTTTGGTTTAGGTGATTTGAGTACTTAGAAAGAAATCAAAATCATTTGAACAATATTTTACAATAACAATTATAATCACATAATATAAAAGGGATAATAATTTTCTAAAGTATCTCTTTCCTTTCATCTTGATAAAATATCATTAATTTATATATAATAACTTCATTAACATAGGAAATGAATTATTACATGGTATAGTTAAACTATTCATTTTAAATTTGATACCCATATAAACTCTATAAAAATTTAAACCATAAATCTGTTATAACTAAATATTCTACTATTACAAATACTGTATCTATATATATCATCAATCACCATGAAATACTTTACTATATACCACTAATGGAGTGTATTATAATATGAACATTTAATAATCATTAATATTATAAACCCATGGTGGTATCCATAAAATTTAAGAAAACATCACAATGATACCTCCTAATCACCAATGATGTATAAACCCATATTCGATACCAACTATTAGTAACCATCCTTAAACAATATAAATTGTTGTTTTTTTAAAACTATAATTCACATCCATTTACCAATGACCTTTTTGGTATACATTTTTTTAGAATTTGAAAAAACTATTGAAATGTAATACCATAAATTACAAGTGAACTCTTGCAATCAGTATACATTTTTTCTCCAATGGAATAACTTTTAATATAGAAAATGTTTTTCTTTAAAGCTCAATATTCCAAATCGTACCAGTGAGTTCAACCATTTTTCAGTTCTCTCTTAAATCCTTTGATAAAATTTTAATAGTTGGGATGATAAAAAAAGTTTAGTAAGAGACATAAAGGAATAGAAACCATTATTCTATAGAAAATACATAAAATCCCCATAAAAATATTTTCTATTAAATAAATTGAATAATATTTTCAAATAGATCAATATCAAAACTTTTGAAAATCATATGATTCTCTTGAAAACTCATTAGAAAGAATCTCAAACATATGTTTGTAAAATCATACATCATATTACATAAAATAATTATAACGGTTATTATGGGATTACCCGACGGTATCTGGGACACACAATGTTCAGATATAACGGGCTAACATTAGGAAATCTGGGAATCCCATTGTTATTTTATCATTGACATTCCAAGAACTATCTAGGACAATCCAAGATATGTTATAACGGTCTTTCTCGGCTCAATATGGGCCACCTTATATGAAGTTGTAACTGGTTTTCCTAGTGTTATATGAGACACCCCTTTTTTAATGATCAATTACAATACAATGAATTATACACTTTTATTGTGGAATTTTTTTATCATAAATCATTTCAGAAACACTTTTAATCTCATAATGAAATTAATTTTGGATTTCAAAATAACCATTCCTTCTATTAAAAATTTCATTGAAAATGAATAAATTGTGCATATCTGAAGGAATCAATTTATGTGAAACAAGTATGAATATTTATAAAAAAAAATTATTTATTTAAAGCATCATGGTGTCATGAAAATATACCTATTCTGTATATGTTATGAAAATAAATTTCTTACTTACTTATGTATAAAAAGTCACAAATAGGCTTCTTTAGAAAAGGAAAAAGTAAAAAATTTAAAACGTCATGTAAAATGATAGCTAAAATTAAAAATTATTTAAAAAAATCTTAAGAGAATAGTAAAAAACATTTTTTGGAAATAAATCTTGAAAACATTTACATGGATGGAAAATACATTTCTAAGGGTAATATAAAAAAATTATTTATTTAAAAGAAATTACATTATAAATATCATATCATTAATGTGAAGATTAATAAAAGGAATCGAATATGTGTTTCAATTGTAAATCCATTTGAGAAACGTTTCAATACAATATAAGTTATTGAAAATTCATTTCACAGATATTATTACCATGACACAATCAATAAGTAGTTGTTTTACCCATTGAATGGAAATTTTGTTAAGAGAATCCCTCACCTCATGTTTCACTTTAATGGTGCATACATTAACCTAGTATATAATGGTTTAAATAATGATATTATCTCATTATATAAAAATATTCACATTTATAATACCATATATTATTTTTTATGACATATTATAACCCTTTGATTAATAAAACTTCATGATTTTCATTATTTTGGGTGTGTTCATTTCATGGTTTCATTATCTATTATGTTGGCTATAATTATGAATGATATTCTAAAATGAGAATACAAAAAAATAATTGTAATCAAATGGTATTGATGAACATCCTGGAGAATAAATTATCCCAAATATCTTTACGGTGACTAACATGTGGATGATTTATTATATAAAACATTAATGCTAAATGTTTAGTTTATTTTGGATGTTTTTTTGAACATCACAAAATATTTTCATAATGATTAATATTATGAATTTAAATTATTTACATAACATGTAATAGTTTCTAATACTCATATTTCAATATTATTTAACTTGAATGGAAATTTTATGAAAAACCGAAAAAGTGATAACTGAAAAAGAAAAATCGTTATTCACAGAGATGGTAAACCATCATAAGTTGTAAAATATATTTGTTTCATTGAATAATAAGATATTATAAATTAAATTGATAAGATATATTAAATTATGATTTTACAAATATAGTGTATAAATGATTATGAATTTATCATTACTAGTTTGATGAATATGGTGGGGATAAAATTGAAGATGAAAATAAGTTATGAGAGTTTCTGTAAGAATATTTACTCTAGAATACCAATGAAACGCGCGACCGATTGTCACCTATCGACCGGTCAAAGTTCTGGTGCCCTGCTAATGTGTATAGCAGCACTCGGGTCAAATCCTTGACGATGATACATTGTAATAGTCGTTTGTATTTAGTTGATCGTATTATGATTAGGGGTTTGTTTTCATAGCATAAATGAAGTGATTAATGATTGGTGTTTGATTTAACAATTTGATAAATATTGGGGTGAGTTCATTTTTAGGGAGTTAAGCTTGTGATATCCTAGAGTATTGCTTAATATAGCAGTTAATTTAACACCCACATTGCAAGATTATTTTGATTGGAATTACTAAGTGTTAAGACTTTAATACAAGCCTTATATTAACATAGGGTTATAATCTCAATCAAATATTATTGATGGTAGTGTATTTATGGTTCCAATAATCCATGGAAACCACACATTAAACAAAAAAAGTCAATAATTCATGACATGGTAAGTTCAACATACATAATGTTATATTAAAGAATATTCATCGAGAAAATACTCTCAATAACTTAACATCCCTAAATTTTGACCCACCCCAATAATATATTTACTCATCCATTGATATTAATATTAATCTAGTTTATATATTTATGATTGTGAATTAAAAATAGATGAAAAATAAAGGGATAAGAAAAGAGTTGTACGTCGAACAGACACACACACGAACAATGATGAGAATTAAAAATTGGACTTTCGATTGAATAAGGAATCAAAATAATGGAAGATGATTCAATAGTATTGATACTATTTTATGAAAATTAATATTAAAAAACAGATGGTGGACGATAATAAGATATATTTAAAAAGAAACATGCATAAAAACGGAATTAAAAAAAAACATACAAGATTACAAACGAAGAACAACACAAAAGTGAAAGGAAAACAAAGAGAGGAGGAAGGGTATATAAAGTGAAAGCATGAGTATGGAAATTACTCATAAGCCTTTTTCAAGTCTTAAGTCAGGCCAATATGTGCTCATATCTTCTGAAATGCCAACCTATTTGATGGAGAGGAGGGGGAGGTATTTATTGCCCCTTAAAGTGGACTGTTTTCATTCCCAATCTATCCATCCACTTGGATCGACTATTTGGACATCCATACAACAAAATAAAGAGATATCTCCTTCTTTAAAGTTTTATATAATAATTTTGGCCGACTACTCTAAAAAATTTTAGGCATTGGGACTTATTGATCCAATGTTATGGCCGGAAGATTAAACAATTTTAATCGATCAATTTCAATCCAGTCTATTTGAATTCCAATATGTGAAATGGTTTTTGAATATGAAAATGCCTTAAAAACCTAATGATTTCTCCAAAAAAAAGTCATCCTCTTATCTCTCATCTTTCACAATGCAAAATTGCAGCTCGATTTGATGAATATATCATGAGAATTGTCATGAATAGTTTCTGGATATTAATTCCCAGCGAGAATGGTGGGGTGGACTTTAAGGCATTAGTTGGGCCCTTTTTTCATGTAGTTGGACCTTATAATTTTTATCCATGATTTTTTTGGATAATCTAGAACATATGGTGGAGTTTCATAATATTGGGGATTTGGGATTTAGGCCAATAACTCAATCATAATTGATGGTCCAGTTTCATCACAAATTCATTGGGTCTTCTAGTGTTGCCCATATGAGCCTTTAAATGGCATAATTGGCCCCTGATTCCCTATAATGATATGTGAGAAATTTAATATGGAATCCTACAAAATAATAACCACATAATTTTAATCTGTATTGTGAGAGTTATAATTAAAATAGTATACTGACTCAATTGGAAAACTTAAAAAATTCTCAAAAATTATACTTAGTATTAAAACATTAATATTTCACACAAATTATGCACATTTCATATAAAGTTAGTAAAGGGAGTATATAATAAGTTATGAAAATATTAATAAAATCAACTCCCCAACACATAGTCTTGTTCAAGTCCTCATGTGAACAAAATAAAAAAATATAACAAAATCATTTCACTCACCAACAAATAGTAAAATTTTGTTTTCTCCAATCATGGGAGGTTTAGACTATTTCACTCATCCATTTTTAATTCCACCACAAGTTGTTATAGAAAAAATGTTCCAAAACTAATTCATATTTTTTATACTCAAATTTAGAAATGGAAAATGTGGACACTCAAAACCCACACCTCTCAAGATGATAAAATTAATTTGTGGAGGTTCACACTTTCACCAACCAAAAGTGAAAATCATAGAGTTTGAAAGAGCTCTCAGCTTCCAATGCATATCAAAAGTTCCCAAGAATCAAGAGGTATTTTTATGGGGTTTTTCTGTTTCTATAGGATGGTAGGAATATAATTTTCAAGATAATTAAGAAGAGGGGTAAAGAACCAACATAGAAAAAGCAATGCAGATTTTTTTTTGAAATAAAACATGGAAGGAAATGAAAACACATATTTACACGAGAATTATTGTGTGAAGAAAGACCCAATATAGGATGAAAATTTTAATGGGATGAGAAGAGAATATATTTAGAAACTATAAAACTTCTCCCAATTATATAAGACTATAATGCAAGTGTTCTTTTTTTTCATTTTTTTTATTTTTTCAAAAATTGATCTTGGAAAAGATCTCACACTCATATCCCAAACCATGATTAATCTCCAAATGAAACTAATTGTAATATTTATAATTGGATTAAAGGTTGAGGAAGAGTTAATTTTGACCTACCCATGATACAACCCAATTTTTTTGATTTTTTTAATTTTTTTTATGAAAACTTGTAAATAACATTCACAAAATTACATAAATGAAAGTACATTACATTCCCTAAATCACACTGAATGAAAACCTCTCCCCCGCACTAAAATGGATGATTTTCCTCAAGCATCTGATAACATGGTGATATCAAAAAATGGTACCCAAAATGAAATCCATCCCCCCACACTTAAATTTCAAAAAAAAATTATGCAATGAAAATCCTTGTTGATATTCGGTGGGAAAAGGTATTGGGTTTGTAATGTGTCTATCAAAGAAAAAGTTTTCATAGGATCAAAGGGGAATTCAAAAGGAGGATTAATGTAAGGGAAATGGGTGTATATTTTTCTATTGGGATTCTCATGTGGTTCATAAAATGTCCCTATCATAATAATGCACACTAAAGTGGGAAATTAAGCTCGAAGGTCCAAAAACTCTCGACTCACAAATGGGGGTGAAAACACACATTTTGAAAATAAGGCCGTAGGTATCCCTAGCATGAAATCCAATATTGGTTCTCATGTTTGGGGAAAAGAATTTTCCAAATCAATAAATAAGCATTCAAAATGTATTATTCTTGACACACAATTATTTATCCAAATATATGATGAAAACACAAAATTTATGAGATTAAACCATTTCTTTTGACTTCCCAAAATCATTGGAAAAAATTTGAAAATTGAAAGTGAGTAAGTATGACTCTTTTGGTTTTTTTGTTTTTTTTTTACTTTATTAGTTTTTAGTAATCTTTAAAATATACACCCACAAAAAAGAGATAGAGAGAAAGAAATAAAATAGAGATAAAAAAGAAGAAGGTGTGAGAGAGAGGAAGAGATAGAGGGAGTTAAAGGGAAAGAGGTCCCCATGGGTTGGATTCGGTGGGTCTCCATCTCTATCTAGTGGTGGGTCGACTGCAGATGTTGGTGATCTAGTGGAAGTCGTTGTTGATCCAGGATTGTGCATCGTCTCATGGTGATGCTTTAACCGTTGTCCATTAACCGTGAATGTCCTTTTGGAAGAGGGGTCTTGGACTTGCACTACACCAAATGGGTAAACATTAGTAAACACAAAAGGACCATCCCATTGAGAATTAAGCATACCTGGGTGGAGCTAAAATCGAGAATTTAAGAACATTAACTTTTCACCTTCATGAAATAACTTTATCAGGATTTTTTAATCATGGAGTGCTTTGGATTTTTCTTTTTAGATATTTGAATTCTCACAAGAATCAAATCGAAAGCTCCTCCAGTTCAGCCAATTGCAACAATATTTCTTCACCAGATTTTTCAAGATCAATATTACATGTTTTCAATGCCCAAAAAGTATAATGTTGGATTTCAACTGGTAGATGGCTATATTTACCAAAAACTATTCTAAAAGGAGACATCCCAATGGGTTTTTTATAGGCAGTTCGACAAGCCCAATGTGCTTCACAAAGTCTTTCAGGCCAGTCTTTTCTGGTGGGTTTTACAATTCTCTCAAGAACTCTTTTCACTTCTCTAGTCGAAAGTTCAGCCATTCCATTTGTTTGGGGGTGGTATGATGTTGATGTTTTATGTATAACCCCATTATTTTTCAAAATTGATTCCATGATTATATTACAGAAATGGGTTCCTAAGTCACTTATCCAGGCACATGGGGTGCCAAATCAGTGGAAGATGTGTGTCTTTAGGAACTCATTAATAGTATGTGAAAAATCCTTTCTAGTGGGTTTGGCCTCGACGCATCTTGAAACATAATCAACCGCATGAAGGATGTATGAGAATCCATTGGAAGCGGGAAATGGTCCCATGAAATCGATTCCCCAAAAATCAATGATCTCAGAGAAAATTAATGGTTTTTGGGGCATCTCATTTCTCTTTGAAATTGTTCCAAACTTTTGGCATGTGGGACATGATTTACAGAACTCATGCGAGTCCTTGAAGAGTGAAGGCTAGAAGAATCTAGAGTCTAGGACCTTTCAGTAGGTCCTTTGTGGTCTCAAGTGGCCACCTCTAGGAAGTGAGTGGAAGAATTCTAAGATGGAGGAATTTTCATCTTCATCAACACATTTCCTAATTACCATGTCTTCCCCAGTTTTCCAAATATTATTTTCATTCCAAAAATAGTATTTTGAATCACTTTTCAACTCCATTTTTTGTTCATTGGAATATTTTTCAAGAAAAACACCAGAAACCAAGTAATTTACAATTGGGGCATGCCATGGTATTTTTGGAGTGAGAGATGAATGGTGCTCAGTGGGGAATTCAGGATCATTGATTTCAGAATGAGAAGAATTAGAAATTCCACACAAGTGATCACCCACAGGGTTTTATTTTCCTCATCAATCGTTGATTTCAAGGTCAAACACTTAGATCATTAGGATCCATATTATTAGCCTCGGTTTGGAATCTCTTTTCTTTAGTAAGATATTTATAGCAGAATGTTCTGTGAAGATGATGATTTTTCCACCTAAGAGATAGGGCTGGAATTTATCTAAAGCAAAAACAATAGTTAAAAGTTCTTTTTCAGTGACAGTGTAGTGAGATTGAGTTTCATCCAATGTTTTTGAGGCATAATAGATTACATGAGGAGTTTTTCATTTCCTTGACCAAGAACAGCCCCAACGGCTCTATCAGAAGCATCACACCTCAACCCAAATGGTTAGGACCAATATGTGGGTTGGATTATCCGGGCAGATGTAAGAGAAGTTTTCAGTTCAAAGAAGGATCCCTTGAAAACCTCATCGAAATGGAAAAGGATATCATTTTGGAGCAACCGAGTGAGTGGGAGGGAAATTTTACTGAAGTTATGGGTGAATCCCCGATAGAAACAAGCATGACCAAGGAATGAATGAATGACTCGAACAGAGTTGGGTTTAGGAAGTGATTGGGTCACTTCTATTTTGGCAGGATCTACTTCAATACCCTCTTTTGAATATATGTGCCCTAGAATAATCCCATTTGCAACCATGAAGTGACATTTTTCAAAATTTAACACAAGGTTAAACTTGACACACCTTTGAAGGACTAGAGACAGTGAATTCAAACAAGATTCAAATGACTCACCATAAATGGTGAAGTAATCATGGAAGACTTCCATGCATTGTTCAATGAATTATGAAAAGATACTCATCATACATTTCTGGAATGTTGAAGGATAATTTCAAAGTCCAGAAGGAATTCTTCTATATGTATATGTTCCAAAGGGGAATGTGAAAGTAGTCTTTTCTTGGTCCAAAGGTGTGCTTGGGATTTGGAAGTAGTTGATGTATCCATCAAGAAAGTAATAGTGTGACTTACCAGCTAATCATTCCAACATTTGATCAAGGAATGAAAGAGGGTGGTGATCTTTTCTTGTTTCAACATTCAATTTCCTATAGTCAATGCACTAATGTCATTTGTTCTTCACTCGAGTTCTGACTACCTCTCCATGTTCATCAATAGTTATCCCACCCTTCTTAGGTACAACGTGAATTGTACTAACCCATTCAATATTAGAAATTGGGTAGATAATTCCAGCTTGAAGAAGCCTGGTGATCTCATCCCTAACTACCTCAAGTATGAGTGGATTGAGTCTTCTTTGTGGTTGTCTAATTGGTTTAATGACTCCTCAAGATGGATGTGATGCATGAAAAGGGAAGGGTTGATTTCTAGTATGTCATTTAGGGTCCAACCTAGGGCCTTTTTGTTTTCCTCTAACACCTTAACAAGTTTGGACTCTTCGGTTTCCGTTATTGAAGTAGAGACAATCACAGGATAAGAGAGATCATGGAAAAGGAATGAATATATTTGGTGTTTAGGTAGATGTTTCAGATCAATATCATCTTTCATTTTGTGGGATAGAAAACTCAGGAATGGAGGAAGGGACTTTAGTTTCTTCATATTCATTCTTATTAATACTATCCAAGGTAGAGCAGTAGAGATCATAGTTGATGTCGGATTCAAGAGAGTTTTCAAGTTCCTCTACATTGATGGAGTCTATGAATGAACGGTCCATATAAAAATCATCATTTATGACTTGGTTAATTATGTTGCATATTTCACAAGATCCTTTATCAATATTAAATGAAGAACATGGTGTATTGGGGCTCGATTGACTCTTAGAAGTGTCCTCAGAAGCATGGATTGAGAATGCAGAGTGATCCTCAGATGGGTATCGCATGGCTTGGAAAATGTTGAATGTGACCAGTTGGTCAATGAATCCCATGGATAAGATGCATGAAATGAAATCAATATTGGTTCTCATAGTCATGAAAATTGATCTTCTTATAAATAGGGGAGATCGAGAAGAGTTCGTCTCACCTTCCATGTCAAGGACATAGAAATCAGCAAGGAAGATAAGATCATTTACTCGAACAATGACGTCCTCAATTATTCCCTCAGGACTGGTTGTGCATCGATTCTCCAATTGAATGAAAACACCCATTGGATGTAAGGGACCAAGACCTAGGTTGGATAATATGGATTTGGGCATGACATTAATTGAGGATCCTAGGTCTATGAGTGCATCATCAAAGTTTGAACTTCCAATTTTGCATGGAACCGTAAAGGTCCCTAGATCTTTGCAATTTATGGGAATATACTGATGGGTGGAAACATTTTTGAAGGTCCTAAGTTGCCACTTGTGGGTACAAAACTCCCTGACAAACATGGTATACTTAGGAATTTTTTTATGGAATCTAAGAGGATAATGTTGACTTCAACACATCTAAACATGTTGATCATTTCAGGATCGGGTTCAAAGGACTTCTTTGGCTTAGAAACGGCTAGAGGTAAAGGAATTGGGTTCCTATGTGGAATTGAAGGAGGTGAGGGACTGGTTTCAGGTTCCTCTTCATGTTTTTTTTCATTTTATTTTCTAGGTCAACATTTAAACATGGTATATATGACATATCTTGAGGTGTAACAATTTGATTTTCTGATCTAAGTGCAATTGCAATTACATTACCCTTGGGGTTGGGTAATGGGTGAGTTGGAAGTTGAGAATAATTGGATGGTTGCTGCTGACTATGGTGGGATGCAAGTTGACCGATTTGGGTTTCAATGTTTTTGTGGTTGGAACGAGTGAAGGATGGAAGATCTTCCACTGCACTTTCCCATGGTTTCTTAGATGAAGTGGCTTGTACCAGATTGGGATTACCTAGATTTTGGTTTTGGGAAATAGATTGTATAGGTTTTGGAATTGGGAAGGCTCACTTGGATAATGGAATCCAGGAGGTGGATTGTTCCATTGAGGTTAAGGAATAAAAGGATAAGGTTGCTGTAAATTACCAACACCTTGACCATATTGAAACTGGTTTGGGTTTTGAAGAGGGAATTGAGGGGGATGAGAGATGGGATTACCATACCTCAGGCCTTGGTTATAGGAAGAAGAGGAGGGATCAGAGTGATGGTGGTTGAAGTTTTTAACAAACTGGCCTTATTTTTTAGGGTTGGTTTTCCACTGAGCATATGCTACATTAAGCTCCATTGGACCAGATGAATTAGATTGATTTTCATGAAGTTATGGACATGTGTCTGTTGGATGAGATGAAGAGTTGCAGATTCCACAGTTTTTGACAGGTCCAAGAAACATTGATTACGAAGTAGATGAGGTTGGGGGTTTGGTATCCACAACTAGTTGTCACACAAGACATCTAAGTTCACTCATCCACTCGGTCATCTTATTCGGCTCAATTGATTGGTTATATTGGTCTTGTTTGACTTGATCATGTTCTCATGTATGAAATTCATGTGTGTTTGTAGCCATGTTACTTATAATATCTCTTGAAGCTGCAGGAGTTTTATCAATAAGAGCACCACCACCTGTAACATCAATGAGAGTTCTCTCTATAGCCAATAACCCCACATAAATGTATTGGATCAAGATTTCATCTGGGATTTGGTGATGTGGGCATGATGAAACAATATTTTTGATCCTCTCCCAGTATTCTGGGAGTGATTCACTTGGGATGTAATAGATACCACATATTTCTTTTCGGATAGAAGCAGTATGAGAAGCATGACAGAATTTCTCTAAGAAGAGTCACTTCATGTCATTCCATGTGGTTATGGAACCAAGAGAAAGGTAGTAATGCCATGACGTAGCAGTGTTATCTAGGGAGAAAGGGACTGCTCGTAGGTTGATTTGTTCCTTAGAAACCCCTTGATTCTTCATGGTAGGGCAAACCACTTGAAACTCTTTAAGGTGAAGATGTGGATCCTCACCGGCAAGCCCATGGAAATGAGGGAGAAGATGAATCAAACCCTATTTGAGTTCAAAGTCAGACTCTATTTTTGGATATTTAATACTAAGAGGTTGGTAATTCATATCAGGGGTAACATGTTCTTTAAGTGTTTGTTCAATAGGATTGGCCACATCTAATTCAATTGGATGGTCAAGGACGGGTTCTTGAATTATTTGATTATCTCATATGATCCTCCTAAGTTGGAGAAGTGTTCTCTCAATTTCATGGTCAAAAAAATCTGATGGTTTGTTTAGGAGGCTGCAATGCATTCAAAAAGATGTTGGAAGAAAGAGGAATATGGTTTTTCCCCTGTGATTTCCTTTTATGATTTTTATGAGGAAGGAGGGATTTTCTTTGTGTGTTTTTTTAAAAAAATTAATCTTTTTTATTTTGGGGTTTTTTTAAAATAACCAGAAACTAATGACTAAATAAAGAAACATCCCCAGAAACAGAACCACTTTAAACGTGCAGCCAAATGTCGCATATCGACCGGTCAAAGTTTCGATGCTCTGCTAATGTGTATAGCAGCACTCGGGTCTAATCCTTAGCGATGATACTTTGTAATAGTTTTTTGTTTTTAGTTGATTATATTCTGATTGGGGGTTTTTTTTTCAGAGCTCAAATGAAGTGATTAATGACTGGTATTTTATTTAAAAATTTGATAAATATTAGGGTGAGTTAATTTTTAGGTAGTTATGCTTGTGATATCCTGGAGCTTTTCTTTATATTGCAGTTAATTTAACACCCACTTTGCAAGAGAATGTTGATTGGAATCACTAAGTGTTAAGTCTTTAATCCAAGCCTTAACATAACTCAGGGTTCTAATATCAATCAGAGATTTTTATGGTAGTGTATTTATGGTTTTAATAATCCCTGGATACCACACGTTAAACAAAACAAGTCATTAATCCATGACATGTTAAGTCCAACATACACAATATTAAATTAAAGAATATTCATTGAGAAAATACTCTCAATAACTTAACATACATAAATTTTGACTCAACCCAATAATATATTTACTCATCCATTGATATTAATATTACTCTAGTTTTTATATTTTAGATGATGAATTAACAATAGGAGAAAAATAAATGGATAATAAAAGAGTGGAATGTCGAACACATACAGACGAACAATGATGAGAACTAAAAAATGGACTTTATATTGAATGAGGAAGCAAAATAAGGGAAGGGGATTCAACTATATTTAAACTATTTCAATAACATTATTATTAAAATACATAAGGTGGATGCGAATAAGAGATATTGAAGAAGAAACATGCATTAAAACGTAATTACAAAACACTAACTTAAAAGATTACAAACGAAGAACAACATAAAAGTGAAAGGAAACGAAGTGAGGAGGAAGGGTATCTCAAGTGAAAACATGAGTATGGAAAGTCCTCCCCATCCTTTTTCAATGCTTTGGTCATGCCAATATGTGCTTCTATCTTCTGAAATGCCAACCCCTTCGAAGGATAGGAGGGGGATATATTTATATCCCAAGGAAGTGGACTGTTTTCATTCTCAATCTATCCATCCACTTGCCTCGATGATTTGGACATCCAGAAAGATAAATATCGAGATATATCCTTCTTAAAATTTTTATATAATAATGTTGGCCGACTACTATCAAAATGTATTGGAATTTGGACCTATTGAGCCAGTGTTATAGTCGGCTTATTAAACAATTTTAATCTGTCAATTTCAATCCAGTATTTTTAATGTCCAATATGTGAAGCAATTTTTGAATAGTAAGATTGTTTCCAAAATGAATGATTTATTAAAAAAAGTCGGGTACCCATATCCCCCATTTCACACTGCAAAATATCATCTCGATTTGATGATTACATCATAAGATATGTCCTGAATAGTGTACGGATTGTAGTTCCCAGCTAGAATGGTGGGCTGGATTTACAATCATCATTGATGGTCCACTTTCATCACAAGTTCTGTGGGTCTTCTTGTGTTGACCATATGAGCCTTCAAATGGTAGAATTGGCCCCTGATTCTTTTTAATGATATGTGAGAAATTGAATAAGGAATCCTAAAAAAAATAACCACACAATTAGAATCAGTAGGGTGAGTGTTATAAATAAAATAGTAAATGGACCCAATTGGACTACTTCTAAAAATGCTCAAAAATTATACTTAATATTAAAACATTTATATGTCACAAAAATTAGGCACATTTCATATAAAATAAGAAAAGGGAGTATATAATAATTCATGAAAATATTAATAACATCAACCACATCATTTAGATACCCATGAGGACCTTGTAATTTGGGTTATGGTGACACCATAGGAATATGAGAATGGGGACAGTATTTAGGAGAGGTTTTGGAAGAAATTTGAGGATCTACAAGTGTTTTGAGATGTAATTTGGTAGGGGGGTTGAGGGATGATATTTATACCTAAGGGGTGGTTGGATTATGTGAGTAATTGATGATTATTATATGTATAAAGGAAACCAAATCTGGTTGGTATTAATTTCTATGAATTTGGCCGATAATTAATTTTTTAATATTTGGGTAAGTTGGAGTAATAACTCAACAAACCATTAAATTTTTTATTTTTTGGTTTGTCAATATTTTACATTTTATGTAAAAATCTAATCATTATTTTTCATATTCTTCAGTAAATAATTCTCTTTTAACGAATGTTTTTTACCTAAAAATGAAATTTAACTTATAACCTAATTTATAACTTTTAATTCAAATAATGAAATCCATTTTAATTAATTTAAATCATAAAATTTTTAATTTTTTAAAAAATTAATCCAATAGATAAAACTGAAAAGTGGGTTTTAAAATTGAAAAGTAAAAATGTTTGAAATTTGATTATAACCATTTTCAATGTGAAATTGAATAAAATGATCTTAATTGGTATTATTAAAGTATATATGAATGAATTATACTATAAAACCATTTTAATGAATAATTTACATATATAAATAAATTATAATAAAAATAAATGTCCAAATACGATGCAGTATTTTTCACTTTTTTAAAAAAACTTATACTTATCTGAAAAAAAAATTCCCTAAGAAAATGATGTTTTTTATTTTTGAAAACATAATTTTCTATTTTTATTTGGTACATTATATATGTGCCAAATAAATATTTAAAATAGGTGAACCATCAAAATTTGGGAAGAATGTGTTTTAGAAAAATGTTGTTTATTTATGTTCAGAATGGAAATTTTTATGATCTTAAACCTCTAAAAATTATTAGATAAATATAAGATCATCTTCTTGAGTATATAAAATATAAATTACATTAATATATTTTATTACTAGTAACAAATTTAATTTTTTAGGATAAAGAGTAATTATGTGCATAAAATAGTTTTTTAATGAAAAAATATCATTTAAATTCAATTGGTTTTTTTATTTCTAATTAAATTTTCAAAATTTAATTAATTTGATAAACATGAGTAATATATATTTTCATAATTTCGTTAATCTCCTTAATTCTCTATATTAAAATGAATATCTAATAACTATCATATTTAATTGATAATATTTATTCTTTCATGTAAGATCGACGTTGTTTATCTTATAGATATTGAACATATTGTTTCGTTTAAAATTATTAGGATGATAAAAAAAACATAAAAATTAAAATAAAATTAAATTGGAAAATATACTAATAGAATTATTATAATCATATAATATAATTCATTTTGTATTTAATAAAAAATAGTAGAACATTGTCGGGAAGTAAATTATATTAGTAGTTGTAATGATTCATTGTTAATAATTTGAGTGGTTAGAACCAATAGTATACATTTAGTTTTGCATGCGTCTTATAAATGAATTCTTTATTTATAATTATATATAATTTTCACAGAGAAAAAAAATAAATAAAAAATGGAGTTTTTTATAAATGATTGACTAATATTTATATCCATGTATGACACCCCATGAACCAATGAATAAAAAATTATGTCGATGAAAACACCACTATGAATTCTCTCATTCTTGGTCACACCCAAACATCTTGTATGAAAAACACACACACAGATATATATATATATAAATTTATTTATATTGTATTAAATAATTATATCTATAAAACATTTTAAAAATCATTTACATGGAAAAAAATTAATAATATTATAGTTATTAAATGCATCAAGAAGATATAAAATAAAATAACGTTTTTTGATGGTTTAAGATGATGAAAAAGGAATTATGGAATTGATTAATTTGAGACAATGATATTATATTAAAACTAGTGAATCATGAAAATTGTAGTGGATTTATTATGGAATTATGGATTAATAATAAAATATAAATCCAAAGTCTTATAACAATGAAAATTCTTGAGATAAAAAGATGAGGGAGAAAATCAAGGAGTTATTTTAGCATCAAAGCAGCTATGTAAAATGTGTAATGGAATGGGTTTAGTGAGAGGTAATGATAGACTATCATAAATAAGTAATATGTTTTATCTAAAATGGATTATTATTAATATATTAAATCATATTTAATTGAATCTCAAATGGATTATCACCAATGAATTGCACTTATCAAAAATAAGGGGAGGATAACCGTTAAATTACACTGTTGCTTCTTAAATCATGGCTATAATCCATTAAATAATAAAAATATTTAGTAGCAATTTATTGAGGGATATTATAGGGAACATATGGATAATTTCCATTATTGTGTAGTGGAATAAGTAAAACTTTTGGGATTTAGGATCATTTTCAAGTCAAATAGAGGGTATTTTTAATTGTAAAATACATTTAGGTAAGGGGATAATTGTAATCACATGGGGAGTTAGGTGGGTTAGGTAATTTTCTTATACAAATAGGTTATTTATTGCTAGTTAATGTAAATAAGATTATAAATATAAAATTCTTTTTATTATAATTTTTTCTTTTTCTATCATTAGAAAAAAGAAGGTACATGTTACCATGGGGAATTGACTATGGTGAATTTAAAAAATTATTTAATTTTGACTTAATGGTAGGTCTTGTGACAATGAATAAAGGACTATAAGGATGTGAACATATAAAGAAGTTTTGACAGACATAGTATGTCATTTTACAAAGAGGAATTGACTTTATGAACAAATATATACTATGTCACTAGGGGTGTAAGGTGGGTTGTGTATGTCAATGATTCAAAGAGGGTTTTTTTGTTAGTTACTTTAGAGAAGATTCTAAATAGAAAATTTATATTACTCTAATTTTATCATTTTTTTCATCTACATAATGAAGATACATGTTACCATGCGGAATAAGCTGTGATGAATTGGCTAAATAATTTATTATTTTCATGAATTGTAGGACATTTGACATTGAGGAAGGGACCATAAAGATGTGACCATGTGAAAAAAATGATGATTAGCATAATTGGTCACTTTATAATGAGGAATTACCTCATGAATAAATATGAATAGAAATGCTTGGTCTAATGTTGATGAGGTAGTCTTCATAGTCTTCACATTATTTTAAGAACAATGCGCCCAAATTGTAGAAATTGTACACCCCATCATTAGGCCACGTGGTTAGGTTGAACAGTTTGACAAACAGTTTGGCCCTGTCCAGCTAACCAAGAAAACTATGATTTTTTAGAATAATTTTAAAATTTCCCAAACCCCCATATGATCATATACTAAAAACTAATATGATTTGTATGAAATCCTAGTTTCTTGGGCCTCCGAAAACCCCTTGTTGTCTCCATCAATCCTATTCTATGGAAAATTGAATCTAGGAAAACATCTTTTGATCCCTCCCTATTAAAAGATCATCTCCTATTCCACATCTCCTTCATTTTCTTTCCTTCATTTGTAGGATATTTTTATTGATTATTGTTAATGGATTTAGATTCTTTTGTTTTTAATCATTATTCTAAATTAATTATTTATATCTCTGTTGTTGTCATTCTTTATTGGAATATATCATTGTAGGAGTTGCATTATATGATCTCTGTGATAATAGTAAGTGGTTATGTCTATGTTTGGCCAATTGAATAACCCTTTCCAATTTTACTATTTAAATTTATTTCAATTAATTGTGGGAAAAAATTGCTTCAAATTTGTATTTTATTTTACATGGTATGGAAATATGTGGGAAACCACTATTTATGATTGGATTTGAAATTAGGGTGCATGATGATATTGATGGGGTTATCAAATAAATTTTTGTAATTAAATTTTGAAAAATGGTAATTGATAAAATGGCATTAATTTATTTCATAATAACTTTTTATTGGTTTTATATTGAAAAAAAATGACATGATTAAATACACGTGTGTTGATTTTTAAATGGAAATAGGTTTCTTAAAGCGTTAAATGGGGTTAATTAATTATAAACTATTATCAAATAAATTTTAAATAATTGGTTGATTGATTACATGATAAACTAGGTAGTTAGTAGTCTGTTTAGAATTAATATTTTGTGATATTAATTCTCTAGAAACATATCGACAAATTAAAAGTCTAATAAAATTTAATTTTATAAGATCATATCCCTATTGAGATGTCGATGAGAAACATTTTTTCTAATCCCAAAGGATGTGTGTGCACATTGATGTGATCACAGATTGAGTGTGTGATGATATGATAACTAGAAATTGGCATAACTCAGGGCATATAACATGTATCATGTCATGATTATTTATATATATATTCCATTCAATATAAAACTTCTATACGCATCCCTTGTGATTTATATAAACTATTATATATTAAATTTTAATTAAGGCGTTATTTGAAATTTTTAAATCTATTGAAATGAAAATAATATTTTTTTTAAAAGATGAAATTGTATATCTATTCAAATATTATTTGAAAATAAATGATTAATTTTTTCAGTATTATTATCATACTATAATGAAAAAATTGGTGAGACCCTCGTCGGATATTGAAAACACACCTGACATTTTCCTTTGACATTTTTTAGATTTCCTTTATTAGGTTCGAGAAAGTGGAAATAAACACATGTAGGTGGTGGTTGTTGTTTTTTTAGTAATAGAGTGATGTTTCTATTAAGACTTCAGTTTCATATCATTTTTTTTGTAACGGTTATCCCTATTGAGTTTTTATTTGAGAAATTAGATGTTAGCATTGTTCTTATTCTATTTTTATTGAAAACTCATTCTTTATTTTATCTAGAATAGTGATATGTTATTGTCTCGAACTGATGGGTATTAAGAAAAAACTTATGGATATATTTGTGTCGAAATAGGTATTTGGATTATTGTTTATTCAAGATATTTATCAAAGGAGCATGTTATGAATATTTCTTTAATTCTAGTGTGCATTTGGGAGATCTTTTCAACACATAAAAGGTAGTTACGAGTGAGTGGTTATCCATATCTCATTATAATATACCTTATTCACCCATGGATGGTTAGATAAAGATGTCTTAAATATTAGTTATATTCTTTTTTTATTTGGGTAGTTGAAATACATATATTTTTTTCTTATCTGATTAGATTAATATCAGTATTTATCTTGTTTTTGTGTTGTTCTGAATAATCTTGTCACATCTTAAATGTTATTTGCTGATTCTTTGTAGAATCGTCACATTAGGAATACATATGAATATGATCTTGGAGGAAGCTGATGAAGAACCAAAGCATGAAATTCCTCCCATGGAATTGAATCCCATTGATATTATTGTCTTCTATATCCATGATCTTGGATATAAAAATACACCCATCCTCATATGCTCCAACTATTTATCCTTAGAGGGATGAATTTAGGAATATTTCTCTAGTGTTCCTTCTCCATAGGAAAATATTATTATGAGGCTCAATCAATCCTCAATAGGATGAAGATTGGTTTTGGAGGATTGAGATCGTATTTTAGTTATAAAAAAATCATTATTTAATCAATGTTAAATGTTTCACCTTAAATCTAGAGTGGTGTAGAAAAAGATAGTGGGACATGGTTATGATAATAATGAAGAAGGATGGAATATAGTGGAATAACAGTAAAAAAAATTTCAAAGAAATTTTCTATCTATATTCTATGGTTCTAGACAAGGATTTGGAGTTTTTCAAACATGAGTTGGAGGGAACGACCATTAATGAATATAAAAATATATTATCTAATATTATGTAGTTTTCAACTCTTAATTTTTCATATGAGAAGAAGAAGAATTTATATTTTGATATGGGACTTAAATATGTTATTTTTTATTATGTTTTCTTGTGGAATAATTCCTCTTATATTGGTGTGATAGATATGGAAGTGATAGAAATGTTTTATTTGGATGAGAATTTAGGGTTTACTGGAGTAGATTTTTATTATAGTGGAAGGTCTATATGTTTATTTAATTAGAAAAGGATGTAGGATTAGTCTCATAGTGGTTCTTGATAGTATGTTTCATCTAGACATTTGATTATTCCTCGAAGTGGCCATTTGATTAACTACCTATGTCGAATGTTGGAGAACTCGAAATGGGTATTCACTGATGTAGCCATGAGATTTAGTTATAATGGATGCACAAGTCACACGTAGATGTTCTGTCAGACATATTCTACTCTATGTAGTGGCATGAGATAACCATCAACTAATAGAACATTGTTGAAATTATATTCTTCAGGAAGAAATTGGTTCTAGCCCTTGAAATCTAGAATGAAGTTTCGTAAATCATTGGAAATGTCTCTAGAAGAATTAAATACAGGTCTATAAACCATGATACGTACAATTTATATTGATTCACCTTTAGTGAATACTTTATTTGATACCAGTGCATCACATTTTTTACCAACACATATTTTGATTATTCTAAATCTTCCAACGATGATTTTATCTTATGTGATGGATAATAATACACCCATTAGAATAAAGAGAGATCATGGTCTCTATTGTCTTGAATGGGTTTTCTCATTATAAGAAATTCAACAAGCTTGGGGTTTTATGGATCTCAACCTAAAAACTATTTATATATCTTCTTGGATTGATTAGATCATTTATATAAAATATTGAATTGATTATTATAATTAGTGAGTTTTTTCTATGGCTGATGGGGTGTTCAATATATTTTTAGAAGAATGATACCCTATTATATATAGTTTGTGAAAAGTGACATCAATGAGTGAGTTTAACCTATAGAGATAATCCTTGAGTGATGATATACATCTATTTGTTTATGAGATTCTGGATGTTTATACTTCTGATATATTTCAGTTTTCACAGGTAATGGAGGTAAATTTTTATATCAATTTAATGCATGGTACTCCAATAGTGTGTATACCCTCTTATAGTATGGAACTAGCTAAAATTAAAGAGTTATAGACTTAGTTAGATGATCTCTTATATAAATACTATATATTCCTGAGTGTGTCACCTTGGGTTGATTTGGTTATCTTTGTTATGAAATGTGATAGGACACATTGCCTTTGTATTGATTTCTAGAATATATACAGAGTTATAGTAGTGAACTTGTATTTGTTTCCACGGATTAATGATTTTTTTAATAGTTGAAATGGGTGATGTTGTTTTTATAGATTGGACATTGATATGGTTATCACTAGTTTAGAAAAAAAGAATATGACATTCAGAAATACACCATCTGGAGTAGGAATGAAAATCATGAGTTACTTTTCCTGCAATTTGGTCTAAATAATTCTCATGAAGTTTTTATTTATTTGATGAAAAAGATCTCCTCAGAGTATCATGATACTTTTTGGTGGAATTTTTAGATAACATTATTTCTTATTATATGTATGAGGGGGGTCATATGTTTCCTACAAGAGAAGTTCTATAATTATTGAGAACTCACTAACATTATCCCAACCTATCAAAATGTGATTTTTACATTTTTTTTAAGTTATGTTATTGGGATACATGGTGCCATAAAAAGATATTTCAGTTGATCTTGAGAAGGTTAAGGATGTTATGACAAGGGTGAAGTAACATAATGTTTATCAGATATAGAGTTTCTTTGGTTTTGTTTGATATTTTCACTGATTCATAAATTATTTCTCAATTTTTACATCAATGAAGAACACACTAACTCAAAAGGTATGGATTTTTTTGGGGGATGATAAATGTAGTTTTTTAGAGAAAACATAATATGATTATTATATTGGTGTGGAATCGTCAAGTTTCCAAGAAGTACTATGTGGTCTTCATATACTGATCATATTTAGGTTTGTGTTGTGTTATTATATAGAAGGATCCTGTTATTACTTAGGGATCTCTGATGCTTTTTCCATATGAGAAAAATTACACATCCCAAGACATTGAAATCATAATCATGATTCATAATCACAATATATAGTGATATTACCATATTTTTGAATATTTTACCATGTATTCTGACCACAATATATTGAGTTATATATATTCACATAAATATTTGTATCCTCTCTAGAGGCATTGTGTGGAGCACTTGAAATCCTCTAATTTTTATATCTCTTATACCCAAGGGAAATGTAATCCACTTTATGATTATTTGAGTATGAAACATCCATCCTATGTCATGAATGAATCATCGAAATAGTGGGACATGAAGTCTCTTTTTTATTGTTAAATATTAATATTCCTGAAATAGGGGAGGAGGATTCCTTATCTGTTGTCCAGGTAACCACCACTCTTCTCAAGATGATTCTTCATAAAAAATATCCTGATAACGAGTCTCATAAAATTAAAATCTCTCTTTTTGTAGGGGTAATTGTTGCTAAGTGGTAGTCCTTGATGGAGGGTATTCTATGTTATCAGAATCAATGTGTTGTGCCAATAGTTGTAAAGAAATATATGAATGGGGATTTACATAATTCCTAGTGGTAAGTGAACCAAAGATCAACTTAGATGTTTTATGAAGTCAACCAATTATTCTGGTGGTCAGTGTGGAATTTTTGATTTTATCTATCTTTGTTATACATTCATATATGCCTATTCCAAGCACCAGAATCCTTTAGTTTTTCTTTAACCACATCCATTGGAATAATTGATTTTTTATGAGTTCTTTATATGCATTATGTTTGGGTTACCATGTACCTATATAAAAAGTAATGAGGCCTGGGTTTTGGTCGATAGGCTGAAATAATTGGTTCAATTTTTAACCATTTGTGTTACAACCAAATATAAGAAGATAGTAAATCACTATGAAAGGGAGATTATTCATCTTCATAGAGTTTCCTCAACTATTGTCACTGAAAGAGATCTTCATTTAACATCTATCTTTTGGAATGGCCTTCAAGAAGCACAAGAATCTCAAGTTCATTTGAGCATGGCTTACAATCTATATTCAGATGTACAAATTGAAATTGATAATAAATTTTGGAGGATATATCTCATTATTGCATCATCAATTTTAATAGATATTGAAAGAAAATTTGGGACAAGTTGAGTTTTCTTATAAAAATAGTTACCAGTAGACATTCATGGTGGCTCATTTGGAGGCCTTCTTTGGCCATCCTTTCTAAATCTCTATTTGTTTGGTAAGATGTAACATCCCCGACATGGGTTCCTCTGAACCATTTTCCATGCCGGTTCTTCAAATTTCCTCAAGCATGCCTTTTCATACACCAGAGTTTTTTGATTACCAACAAGGGTCTAAATATTGATTAGGGAGAGTATATCATCTTTCTTAGAGAAATTCACCAAAGAAAACGTAAATAATAGTGAAAAACCCCTAGATTAATCAATGAACATGCCTAAAAAATAATTTTTCAAATAGGGTACACATCAAAACCAACAATAAATGTGTCATGTCAGGATTTCATATCAAGTGGAAAAACTAAAATAAATACAATTAGTATAATCCATAAAGTTTTCCTGCATCAATTTTCAGAACCTCTTCCATGTACATCCCAAGCCCAACTCAACATCTGAGTATAGGGCCTTTGTTCTTTTCCTAACCAGAGACCATTAAATCTTCCAAGGTACCCAATGGTGGCCTGAGAAGGGTGTGAGTAAATCAATGTATACCATCATCGATACAGTCTACAAAACATATAGGCTAATAGATAGTGAATTATAAGACTAAATAATTACAAGTAGACAAAATATTGTTCAAATTGTTGTTAGTGTTAATGTTTTCTAAAAAGTAAATTCACCTTCAAATCAAGAATCTATACTTATATTATCATAAGGAATAATTCACTTTTTTCAAGTGTTTAATGGACTAGGCATGTTCATCAAATGTAATGAATATTGGAAAGAAATCATGCCCATATATCAATAGGTCACACACTATAAAAACAACATTATCCCCACCTCGAGGCCTTAGTCTTGGTGTAGTGGAATTGTTATGGGAATAATACTTAGTTCACTCCCATAACCCCATGCATTGAGGGGTGGAGTTTAGATCATCTGTTCAACTCAACCCATGGGAGAAGAAGATCATGTTTACACCCGACTCTACAATGCATGGTGAACGTGCTAAATTATTCATTCACCACACATAAACACATTACAAACAATAATAATCAATATCATTAGAAATATCAATACCAAAAAAACTAAAATGTGAATCAATATTATGCCACAGTCCATTAACACATATATCATTTAAATCACATAACTATTTAGACCAATTTTCATTCTCCATGACTAACTCACTAAGAATATTCTAGTAAAACATGATTCATTGATATATTACAATTAATCCAATTTAACCAATATACATTCCAAGAAAAAAATCCCTTAACAATTATATGTATCTACATACATATACCCATAATAATTTCATAATGCACAATAATAACAACAATTCTTACCTTGGGTGACATGGGTTTTACATAATTCATGGCTTATCTCTTCATAAGCACAAACTAATTTCTAAGGCTTGAAAAATTCCTATCCTAAAATCTAATATCCCCAAATAATAATTTCTAAAAAATACATACTCTGAAACCACAATGTAACATCCTTGACCCAGGTTCCACTAAACCGATGCCCCAGGCCTAGTTGTCACATGAACTCAAGCACGCCTCTCTGTACACTACAACTTTCCGACTTGTAAAAAGGGTCAAAAATCACATTAGGATACTATACCCACATTACGAGAGTGATCCAAAACATAAAACATATATAATAGAAAATAATATATTAATCAAAGAACATGGATAAATAACCCTTTCCCAAATTGGGTACAAATCAAAACCAACAATAAATAAGTCATTGTGTGCTACAGTTTGTAGTTAAAAAACCCAAAAAAAGACCAATAGAAGTATACCTAAAAATGGGCTTCACTCCATGTCCATAACCTCATCCATGAACATCCTAATTACAAATAAACATCCGATCAAAGGGCCCTTGCTCTTGCCCTGGCCTGGAACTAGGAAATCATCTCGGGTACCCAATGATGTGAGTGAAACTAAATAAGCCATAACCAATGGTGTCTACAAAATATCTAGTATAATAGATAATAGAGGCATGGAATAAATAATGACATGTAGATAATATAATTGTCAGGTATCCATTAATAATAATGTTTTCCATAAGTTAATCCACTATTAAATACTGATTCAATACCTATAATATCTTAGAGTTCATTTCACCCTTTTCATGTTTTAATTGATTAGGCATGTCCATATAATGTAAATAATATGGTAATAAGTCAATCTCCTTTGTCAATAATGGAGACACCCCACACAAAAAAAAATTTCCTCGCCTCAAAGCCTCTGTCTGCGTGGAATGTAACTATTAGGGGAATAGAACTGCACCCATTTTCCTAACCTCAACTTTTAGGGGTGGATTTAAGATCCTTAGTCCAACTCGACCCATGGGTGTATAACTTCATGTCTATATCCCACTCTACCGAGCCATTTTCACATGCTTAATTATTCATTCACCACCAATAACCACATTATAACCAAGCATAACCAATATCATTTGGATTATCAAAATTATAAAAACTAAACAGGGAATCCATTTAATGTATAATCCATTAACACATTAATAATATATAACACATAAACATTCTTCCCAATTCTCATTCCACTTACATAACTCACTATGTATATTGATGTAACAAACATGATTCCTTGAAATATTCCCATTAATCATATTTATGCCATTTACATGCCAATACAAACAATCCCTTACCATTTTCCACATATAAAAACTTCTACCCACAATCCATTTTTAATTATTAAATTTACCAATTTAAACAGTTGACATGGGGTCTACCTATTTACACATAAATTTCTCACCTATGTTATCATTAACAATGATTAAGAAGGTTGATGCACCCAATAGGTGGCCCCAAATTGTTCAGGTAATCCTCCATGAATCCTGTAGGGATTATTATGGGGATCAATTGGTCATTTAGACACCCATTAAATCAAACCATGTAGACAACACCAAGAACACATCAATAAGAAAATAAGAACATAACCCTAAATGATTAAATCTTGGGAAACACCATGGGATATAACTTTTAGACCACCTAAATTAAATATTTCAATGAAATCCCTCATAATATTATACTTATATGCTAATTCCACAACTATTTGATGCCTCAACATAGATCAAACCGGAAAATTAGGGATTCTGAGCTTTAAATGGATATAAAGTATTCAAACCCCAAACCAAAAAGAGATGCAAGGGAGGGATTAGAAATACCATAAGGTTTGATCCATAACAAACATCACTCTAAATGACATAGAGATTAAGGAAAATATCCCTTGGGAGACCTTGGAAGGATTATTTTGTCACTAGGGTTCAATGGATAAAATGTGGGGTGAAAATCTAGTGAGTGTTTAAAATCCTATAATGAATTTTTTATAATTTTCCCAATAATATAGGGGCAGACGTTTTACCCCCACAGTTTGAAAAACAGTGCTCTTACTATACACAAGCCAATATCCAAAGGAATATGGGTCCCATAGTTAACATGGCCTCTCACATGGATTGATAGACTGTAAACCAATTGTTTGTTAAGAATCATTCCAAGGAAGCACCATTACCTGGGGTTTCTGCACAGTTTTCTTAATCGTGCACTAAATATGGGCCTTGCACATATTGGCTTGCTTTTCCCCATTCTCACATCCCAAAAACCTGTAACACCCCTGATTCCCTACATAATTCCCAAAAAAATTCATTATCCAAAATCAAAAGGTTGAAATAAAAATTTAAAATATGACATAAATCCATGGTTTTTGGTTTCTTACATATGACACCAGTGAATGTTCATTGGTTGGATTGGGATTGGAAAATGATACTACATAAATGATTCAATTTATTCATAAGATAATTTTTATGTAACATATCCTTTATAAATCTTATATTGGACATCTTTAAAGACCATTGGGATATTCTATTGGGGATCTGGTGTTGTGGAATGTTTTAACTCATCTGGGTCATCAACAGATTCAAAGGCAAGAATAGATTTCTCTTCATTATGTAGGATATGTTGGGGTTACAAAGAAGGTAGAGAAATAGTCATAATATTAAGCACTTCTTCCATATATGACATTGATAGATAATGTGTTATATGTTATTCAGATGAAAATGTATAATTCCACTCTATCTCAAGATTTGAGAGATATTTATATTGATGTTGAGCCTTATTTATTTGTGAATTAGAATCTAGTCAAGAAAGTTGATTATGAAAAGAAGGTACATCATGGGTATATGATTACATTTGTTTTATTACCATAAAGGAAAAGTTATGATACTAATGATACTTGGTAGAGAGACGAACTAATGAGAGATCAGTGGAAACATATTTTAATAATGGGAGATTCTTGATAGTAATTATAGGGATGGATGGTTCTTTAGTATGGATTTTGTAACATCCATTTACTTATTTCATTATCACATTGTATGTCATTTTTATTTTCTATATTTTGAGTCTTTTTATGAGTTCTTCATGATATATATTGAAAATTATGGAATTTTCTGGGCTGTAGATGTTCGGCCAATTTTATTCTAAAATTGTGTGCCCACCTGGGGAATCTAAAAAAAATCTAGTAGGGATCTTCATGATTGTTGTATGGTTTTGAAAACTATGAACCCCCTAATAGGGTGAAAAATTTGGGTATAAGGTTCTAGAGATCATACATCCCATCATAGATAATCATATGAATGACATGTTTTTATTTTTTTTAAATTTTTGGATACCCATATGAACCCTCGCTCAACCATAACTAATGATTAGACCAAATCCAAGGTCCTTAGAGGTCTTAGTAACCTTTTCTGTCTCTTCAAAACCTATTAAATGGTAGATCAAATCTTTAAAAACATCTTTCTATCCTTCTCCATTAATAGTTATTCTCCCATTCCCACTCTAGATATCTATCCTTCCATACAACATAGGTATTGTTTGATTATAATGTGGTTGATGGATTTAAATTCCATTATGTTGAATCGTAATTCTAGATTCATTTTGGACATCATTGATTCCATCATTCATTTTTGGAGAATCTCATTTTGGGAGTTCTCTAATTTGATCCCATGATAAATGTTTGTGGTTCCATCTATGATTGGACAACTATATAACCCTTAAATTTATTTAATGTTTAAATTTAATTCAATTAAATTTTGAATAAGCAATTTGATGAATATTGTGATTTTAGTTGACTTGGTACAGAAATTGGTAGAATAACATCCAATTTTTACGGGATTGGAAATTGAGGTGTGAATTTAAATTTGTGGAATTGTCAAATTGATACGATACATTTCATTCAATAATTGGTATTTGATAAAGTGGAATAAATAATTTTGATAAGAACAATTAACTATTTTTATCATGTAATTGGCATGAATTGATTAAAAACAAATGTTGTTGTTTTAAAATAAAAATTTTCATATTGAAATTTGAAATGGGGAGATTGTATGTTAAAATTTTTAAATGCATTTCCTATAATTGGTTGATTCAACCCATGAGGGACTAGGTTATTTGTAGTTAATTTTGGAAAAACATGATAGAATGGTAATGTCAAAGAAAATCATTGGTTATTTAAAACAATAACAAAAACAAAGATTAGAAAATATTATCCTAAGTGGGATCTTAATGATTATATTCATATAGAGACATATGGATGAGTATCCACATTACTATGATCATGGATTGAGTGTGTAAGGATCTCATAACCATAAACAATCATACCTCAAGAATATAATTTTTTTTCAATTTTTCCTAGATTGATATGAATTCTATTTAATGTAAAACTATATTACACATGCCTGGTGATTTATATATACTATTTTATATAAAATGATTATTACCCCACTATATGAAATGATTCTACCAATTGAGGGGAATGAAATGTTTTTAATGGTGAAATTTAACTTCCATGCCTATTTTATATGAAATAGAATGAATGGTTTGGTTTTTACTTATTGGATTTAAATTGTGGAACACATTGTGAGACCCTACTGGGCACTTTATCTCACACACTACTATTTGGTTCCAAAAAATTAAAACAACCTTCTTATAGGTTTGAGAATAGGTATGAACCATGTGAAGGTGGTGGTCATTTATTATTGGTCTTGGAATGTTGTTTATATTGGGACTTGGGTTGATTATCATTTAATTCTTCTAATGTTCTCCCTGTAGAGTGTTTTCTGGAGCATAATGATATGTATCTAGTTCCTCACAGTATTTTTGGATTAATATATTGTTATTATATCTTTTATGATTCCCAATACTTTTCACATTCCTATAGGGAACTATAATTCCCTTTTTTACTACGTCATTACCGACTCGGGTATCTAGGTTGCATGTAATCTAGGAAAGTTTTTGACATGATTCACCTCACATACGTTATTTATACAACACATGAAATGTAACACAGCTATGATTGAATTTGTTTTGGTCTTAGGATAATGAATTCTAGGATTGGAGATATAATTATTATTTCTCTATTTCATGTTTTAATTGATATGTTTGCATGTTTTTATTTCAAGAGAAACAAAGGGGAAATGAATATAGGAGAGGCTGGTTTTCTATCAAAACCTATTTCTATTATGAATAGTTATGGATGTTTTTTCTCATTATAGTAATAATGATGACCATATCCAAAATTTCTGGTTGACAAGATATCTAATATAAATACATGATAGAGTATTTATTTTAATTCTAATGAAATATAATATTGTAACTGTCAAGAATTATTAAATAGTTGTAGGATTATTTTAGAATATTGTGGTTGAAAAATATGACATTGAAAATTAAGTTATATAATACTCTGAAAAATATTTTTCTTTGTGTTATTCCATGCATGTAAATTAAAGTGAATAAATTCAATTAAATGTATATAAAATGAAAAATATTTCATCCAAACACTAGATAATTGGATTATAATCTAAAAGGGGAAGATCATTTTATAGTATCATTATCATTAGATTATTGTAATAATGTGGGATGGAAGACTATGCAGGATTAACAAAATATTTTCTAGACATGTAAGTTAGTCATATTATTCCCCTAATAATGATTTTTTATAATTAATTATTAATGAATCATATGTTCACATTCTATACTGGATCAACCAAATACTAACTACCAAATTAATTAGTGAACCTTGTAAATCACCCAAACTCTCTCTTTATGTACCTATGTTTTCCTAAAAAATATTACTCTAACCTGTGGTAACGGTTATTTAAAATGGAAGGTAATATAAAATATATTACTAAAAAATAATTGAATCAAGACCATTTATTCCATGGTCATGTTTTTGCACATGTTATACGAGACAATTTTTTTGTTTGATGGTATTTTTCTATTGATCATCTGATGTTATTTATGATTTTCATATATCCATAATCGATAATTTAAATATAATGAATAGAAATGATATTTCTTGGTTTGATTGGTGTTTATTCATATATATGGAAGGAAAATGTTATGGATTTTCTCACACATATATGTTATGATTTTATTGAATTTACAACTGACCAATTTTTCCCCTATATTGAAGAAGCTTCCATTTAAGAAGATGATAATAAGGATTTAAAAAAATATTCATGATAATAATTATATTCTATTTTCACATATAGAAGGTTATTTCTTGAATATTAAATTACCCAAAACATCAAATTATATATGGGATAATCTAGAGAATAAATATGATTGAAAAAAAGGCCAAGAATGATATGTTGCAGATATGGATACATAAAAGTGAATATCATGGAATAAAATAAAATCAAACTATTAAATGTTTATTTATAAAAGTAAATGATTCTATATATTCCACTAGAGGACATGGTGTGATGTTGTAAGATTCAATAATTTTTTAAAATATTTTTATCAATTATTCTAGAGAAATATGATTCTAAAGAGTCAGATGTAGAGGAGAAAGAGTCATGTGATATTTTTCTTTATGGACAACATATTATTCTAAATTTTTATAAAAATAGAAAAATTGATTCTATTACCAAAATGGAATAAATGGAAATGGAATTAAATTTAATGGATTTGAATCATAGAAGGAATGAATATTTTTTGATAATAGGAAGAAGCAATATCTTTAAAATCAGATAATATAATGGATATGAAATTACTATAACAATGTCACTCAAGACATGAAATTTTAAAAAAATACATGAGATGGTTTAATGTATGGATTCCAAGTAAATTCATTAATTAATAATTTATAGGACATTTGTAATAAATATTCATAAACTAAATTAAGATGATTTTAATTATGATGAATGTGAATGTTTTAATGGAATATTTACTAATAATTCATCAAAAAAATTTCTTTCCTCAAAGAGTACATGAAATTTCTCCATTAACATAAGGAGGAATTATTTATCAAAACATTTTTAATGATAAATTTTTAATAAGGAATAATATGTTACTACTAAAATTGATGCTCATGATAAATTCTTGTAACTATACTTATTGATGAACAAATCACTAGTGATGAATGTTGATTATAAAGTGGTCAATATGTTGGAAATAAAATGGATTTTATTTTTAATATATAATATAATTAAAATAAATTAACAATTTAAAAAATTCAAAAATTGAAGATAATTTGATGAGCATGGATAAAATTTACATTACTATAGGATAAAAACATGGAAAAAATACGATGTTGAAGAAGATTAATTATTTTTATTACATTCATGATACTAAGAAGACCATATTTATGAATATAAATGACTATATTAAAGGATTAAAAATTTAGAATGATCTCATTCAATATAAAATATTGATTCAAGAGGACTAATGAAAAAAATTCAGAATTTTTTTTTAAAAAAAATTCCTGATTATGGAGAATGTTCACGAAAAATAATCCATATAGATCTATGTTTATGGTTATATATATTTAGTCTCAAAAACATATAAAGTATAGGCTTCTTTAAATCTATTAAAAAATAAATACATATAGTTACTATAATCAAGTAGAACATTTTTATTTTGTGTTGTGAATGATTTTATGAGTTCTCCAAAAATATAGTTTTAAAAACGACTCTGTGACTACTAATCAAAATAAAGAAGAATTTTCTTATAATTTTTCTTCCAAAATCTTGATTTCAATTGTAGATATTACTTTCATTGATTTTTTTGTTTCCCACCATATCCTTTGTGTTTCATTGTTGTTTTTATTTTATTTACCTTGTCTCTTTTGGACGAGGTTTAGTGTGAGTTCCTAGTATAAATGTTTTAGTTTTTTGGAGAATAATTGTGCTTTTGGGGTTTCAATGTAGGTGGTGCAAGGTTGGATCATTTTTTGGGAAAACTATGTACCTCTGCCCAAGAAACTATGTGGATTGTTTCTGGGTTCTATGCCTATCTACATTCTTCAACACAATTAGGAAAATTCTATGGAAAGATGGAAGATAGAATATAGAATTTCATTGAGTGTGATCACATGGTTGGTCCATGGTTTTTCAAACCATGCAGGGTTACATTATCTCCAGTTGGTTGAGCAATGTTTCTGCATGGTTTGTTAAATTATTTGGAAAAATTATGTGAGCTACATAGATAATTAAAATTGTTGTATTACATGTTTACTACTTTTTAAATTTAATGTAATTTCATGATTTCTCTTCCTTTGGATACCAAGGATCACTAGGGGTCCTCCAAGCTTCACCATCATTGCTTACATTCCACAGTGGAATCTCCCCAGAGGTTCCTAGGTAATTTTACTTTTGTTTTTAGTTTCTTTACTAATCTTCTTCCCCTTGTCTATTGTTATCATTGTTTATTATTGTTAGAGATTCCTATTGGATGGACCTTAAGGGTTCAAGTAGATATGTGGTTAAATTTCTTTAATGTTAGGGTGTGTGTATTATCTATCGGGATCGATTCATTCTTCTAATATTGTTTTTTGTGTTTTCAAATCATTGTGGTAGGTTCCTCCATACATTTACATTCTAAAACATTCCATTTGATGAAAGAGTTATTTTAAATGATTTATAGTTTTTTTGTATTCTTGTGATATATTGTGTGATTTTATTTAGTTTTTATGTTATAAAATTAGTGTGAAATTTATTATAAGGTATTCATTAAATATTATTATCTATATATATGCAAGGTGTTTTATAAAATGTCAATAGAAATTTTAGAATGAAATTGGGTTCATTGAATTTTTTGTTTCTTTTGGTTTTGTTTTAGTGGCTTGATTTATTTTTAAAGATTGGTATTTGGTGTTATATATAGCTATTTTATTCCTTGACGCTTATTTTTATCTTGTTTTGAATGATGGTAAAGATAGTGGTTATTCATTAAATACGAATTTTGTGTATTTGGATGATTTTTTATGTATACTTTAAGTGTTTAATGGGGTTTTAGAACATCCATATGTGCACGAGTTGAAGATAAGGATGGGAACACAAATGCTAATGGTATTTTGACAAACATTTTTAACTATAAATCTCGTTTTCAAAAAACCTACCTTCCATAATCCACTATTCCACAATACTATTCTTCCCAAATGGTTCTTTTTTTTCACCTAGAACATTACTAAAGATTATTTGATTTCAAATTAACTTAATGTGGTTTCAATGTGGTTGGATGAAATTATGGCTTGTTTGATGCTTTAGAATTTTATTGCATTCAAAATGTGATAATGTACCATTTGGAACCTTCTAAAATTTTGGCCAATTTGTTTTGGACTTGGGTGATGGTTTGGAAATGGGTTTTTAAATTAATATTGATTTGAAATGGTATAATAACAATTAAAATGTTAATTATATTTTGTATGAAGTTATTGTGCTTTTGTAAACATAATATCTATGTTTAAAAATTTTCATGGTTTGTAAAATGTTTTGGAATTTGACGTGATGTGATGGAACTTTTAAAAAATTTGAGTTGCTTAAAGTGTTATGGGAACCTCTATGATGGATCCTAAATTGATAGGTTCAACACATAAGTGGTGTCGGTGTTTGGTATAGGAAGTCACATTGGTAGTTATTTCCTTTGAGTCACATGTGTTGGGACCACACAATTCACCTTTTAATATTACCATGGAATTATTGTGCATCATCTAGATGGTGGAGTGATATTTTCTTATTGACCCCAATTAGACGGGCTAGTAGCCATTGGATTTTTAAGGTCCGGGTGGGTTGTTCCACCAGTTAGCATTGTTTTGAGTAGAAATTTTGTTATTGACCATGGATCTACACCATACACTAAAAAGGATATTTTGAAATAAGTATGTATCAGAAGTAATTATAGAGATGTTTAGGGAACTCCCATGGTTACTATTTATATGTGACTTCTTATTTTATATTTCTCTTTGTTTCCTATTTTTACTGTTTCATTATTTACAACATGGATTTATATCTGTTGGTTTGGAATGCTATTTCAAATTTGTATTAATAAAATTATAGTAGTTTTCAAAATGGAGAATTCATGTGTGTTAATTTGAAAAGTAAAAGCTATGTTTGATTCTTAAAATTAATGAATACTATTTTTATAATTTTATTTCGAACATGTGTTTGTGGACTGTTTTTCGAAACGAAATGCATGGACGATGTGGTGGTTTCCTACTGAGTTGATTTTTTCTCACACCATAATTGTTTCATTTGGTATTGGTAGACCCAATTTCTATTGCAAGTACTTGTTTCTTGGTAAAATTTCCTTTATATCTAGTTGGTATTGTGGTTGGTGGTTATGATATGGTCACATGATGATCATGTTGGTAGAGCCATAGTTTAGTTTTGCCTTCATTTTTCAATTTTTTCTTCAAACTATTGTGTATAGATCAATTAAATATTAATTGAGGTTTAGTTATGGGTCCTTTCCTTGTAAATTAGTATTATTTACGTGACCCTAGTTAATTTTAATGGGATAAATATTTACCTATGGTTTAAATTGATATCTGGATGTAGTTTCTAGCCCATGGGGATTGATAATTCTCTCCGAGCATTCACTTAGGTCAGATAAGGTGACATATTTGATGGATTCTTGGCATAGTGTTTGGAAAAATGGTAATAGAACCAGTTTTCCATTTTTAATTGGATTAGTCAAATGGTCATCGATATGAAAATTTTTAGTTCAGTGGATGGTATGGGAAGAGATTCAAAAACTATTTCTCATTCTCATCATCATCATATATAATTTTTTATAAAGAATCACTTTTGAGGAAAAAGGGGGAAACAATAATGTACCAAACCATCATACAATCTAATAAGAAATGGGTGAATATGAAAATTGAAATTTATTTCTTTTAGATCCCTTACCTCTGAGAAGACCCCACTAAGGAGCTGTGGCCCACCCATTTGGTCTGTCTTTCAGGAGGTCTTCAAAATAAATTGTTATCTTGTCCCAAGATTGAATGAGCTACTCCATTGAGATCTTCTTTCTATTAAATCCAGGAGCCTACACCACGTTTTTTGTTGATCAAAGATTCATGCTCAGTGGTTAGGTTAAACTTTATGCTCCTGTCAACAAATTTCTCAAAGTCCTCTTGTGAAGAATCAACCTCCATATACTTCTCTAAGAATTATTCTTTACCATCAATGTAATTTTCCCACTCCTTACATTCCACCACTTCCATTCCAACCTGGAGGCATGCATTATCTACAGATCCATTTTCATCAGGCACCAGATGCTTATCAAAATCCTTTTCTTTACTCAGAGGGAGATTTCTAGAGCTTTTGGACAGCTTCATCAATGCCTTTCTCTTGCTTGAGGATCTAGTAACCGTAGGGTCTGGAAGATCTGAATAGTCTTTTGGGAAACACAGCCTCTGGGTGCACTTAATAAAACCGCCAGGGTCAATGATAGAGATTTTACCTTTTCCTTTATGTGGATCTAAGGTAGTCCTCTCCATATTCTCTTCCTTGGACTCGGCAGGGGAATCTGAGGGGGACTGAAAATCCTCTTGTGAGGTCTCCACTTCATGTCCATCCCCATAAGCTTGGAACTCTACTTCTCCCAAAACAGTAAACCGATTCTGGGAGTAAGAGGCCATTCCTCCATACTTCACCTTCTCAGCATAAGACTGTTTGGCCTTCAGGGCCACCATTGATTTTTCTAAAACTCCTGGCTTCTTGAAACTGCGGCCCATATACTGAAATTGAGAATCCGCGAATATTTGAGGTAGTGGAGCCTTACCTAAAGCATTGAAACCCTACCCAATCACTGCAAATTCTTTGGATATACTAGATGAAGCTGGCTTCACTACCTGTTTAGCATCACAAATAGCCGCTGCAACCACAGGCTCCACAGGGCCAGCAGCACCCAGGTCGCATTTCAATCTATTAAAAATGTCTGAGACTTTGGGTTCAGGCATTATGGACATCGAAGGATTCTGGACAGACTGAGACCCATCGCACGGAAGCACTGAATCATGGGAGATCAGTTCAGACCCAACCAATGTTTTCTCTGAAATTTTCCCAGAAGTATCTGCATTTAGAGGGAAATCTAGATCAGAGGAAACCCACCCAACCAGAGGGATTCCACCGTCTCCCTGAGCCATCTGCCCGCTGGGTCCTTTATCGGTATCAATAGAGCCTATCCTAACCCTTTAGGGCAGAGAGGCCATTACCGCGTTAGAACCAAACATCTCATTACCCACATGCTCCACATCATGAAACCAATTTGGTGGTGAGCCATGCCTATAGACTTGTGGGAGGTGACTTAGTCGACAAAAAGAAGAGAAAAAATCTATCTTATATTCAATACGTACCTCCTATTTTATCTGGTTTTCATGTTCTATCTCAATCCATAAAAATTCAGTCCGTGGTTTGGAGACATCTATTTCAACACATATGCGAGGAGAAATCGGATGGAAAAGGGTTTTAGATCATTTATCAAAGAACAAAGATCCACCTACCATGTTTCCAAGCATCAAAATAATTGCAGGGTTCTGAAAAGGGAAGGGAAGGCTCGGGAAACTGACCCAAATCGGCACTGTCGGAGGGTCCCGTCGTAGATGGAAGTCAAAAGACCAACAGAACAGGAAGAACCGAACACCGTTGAAGGATCTTCGTCCATCAGACCAGATAGAAATAAAGTCATCATTTGTTGTGTAGTGAATGATAATATAGCGAGGATCCAGTATCCCTACTACAACATGTTGATGTAGGTCCCATGAATCATCAATGTATCTGTCGAAGGAGTCAACGGATGGTCGATTCCGACCAAAGCGGGCCACCAGAGAAAGCCGATGGAGGTCCGAAGGCTCTATGAATTCCCGTAAAGTAATCGGAAGATTGGGAAACACCTGATCGAGTTGGGATTTATTTTTGGATTTAGTTGGTGTGAGTGGACATTCAAAATGAAAATGATTTTTGGAATGAACATTTTTTAAAAAGAGAAAAAAGATCATGAACATGATTTTTTTTTAAAACAATGAACATGAAGGTTTGGTTGGATAGGAAAAATGGGTTTTTATTTTATTTTGGAAGTGGCCTTGGAAGAAGGAGTGTTTGAAATTAAAAATGGGAGTGGTGGTTATAGAAATAGAATATTGGTTTTATTAAAAAAAAAATTGGCTTATGAGATGGTTGTTTGGATCAAGACATACATTTGTGTCTTTTTTTATGTTGATATTGTCTTTGTTTTTGTGTTTTGATGTTATTCATAATATGACCCACGAAAGGATAAAATAATTTCTAGTGGGTCTCACCCAGTTTCTAGTTTATTCCAACTGTTTATTTTCTTTCAAGGTGATCAAGGTCCATTAGAGGTAGTGGAAAGAAGTGAGGAAGTATAAAATGTCTCCCGATCGTTGGGAACTTTCAAATCTTTAAGAGGGAATGTTGTTCCAATCTCATTTGGGTATCTATCATGGGATTAGTAGAGGATTTTTGTCCTGGTATTGTTTCATGAATGCAATGTATTGAGAAGCCTTTAGGACCACTTTCATCCGATGGTTCATACCAGAGGATGTTAAGGAAAACAAGGTGGTGGAGATGTTGAGTGTTCAACATGGCCATTAGATGGTGAAGGATTATGTTGACCACATTAAGGAGTTAGATTCCTTCACCCTAGAGATAGATTTTGAGGATCATCTGCAGGATCATCTATTTTTTGGGGTCTTTATGAGGATATCATGGAGGTATTCCTCTCATCAAGTGAATTCCTTTTTGAGAAGATTGTTGACGAGGTATTCTTAGAGGAGTTGGTTTTCAGGGGGAGGGGGGAAAGAATCTGGCACTTTAATGTCATCCATTTCCTTTGAAGTTTCCTCATATGGGAGATTTATATTCCAAAACAGCTTGTTTTTGAGAATTCTATCTCATTGGTTTTGGATCCTCACTCGTTAGATCATTTTATTGGGTTTTGATACCGTAGTCGGTTTGGGAATTCAAAGCAATCAAGTCACAATCTTCAAAAGTACATTGATCAATATGGTAATTCGAAACATCTAGAGAAATTATATAAGATGAATGGTCTGAATAATACTTCTTTTTTGGAGGATGTTAGATCTTAGATGGGAGGAAGTTGACTCTTTAGGAATTAGGGATCTAGCCACATGCCTAAGAGTGAGGCTAATGTGTAGTTAGAATTTTTGGTGGTACAAGGGAGTTCATGGTGAAACATCATCTCTAATATTGTAGTCGAAATGATTTGGGTATTTTTATTTTGATGTTCCATTTTTTTTTAAATTTCTCATTGTTTAAAGGGGGGTTTTAATTCCTCTTTCCTTGTAATCTGGTAGTTTTTTATATGGATATGTCTCTTATAATGGAATCCTTGTATGGATAGATCCCAGTTTTTTCCTATTGTGATCAATTTGGAGGAATTTGTGCCTCATGGAATGATGAATTGTGGTTGATTTTTTGTTTTGAAGAATCTACATTGTGGGTTATTTTTTTCTTGGTATTTTGTTTAGGTCGGGAGTTCCAATATTGATAGAACCAAGTGTGTTGTTGTTGGTATTTTCAACTTGAATCATTCTAGTAAGGTTCCTATGGTGGGTAGAACCGTATAGTGATCTCCTATCATTACACATGATGTGATTTGTCATAAAAATTTTTGGGTGTTACTTGTGGAATGAAAGGTCACACTGATGTTCTTGATTTCCATCAGTTTCATTCATACTGGGATCAAGTTTTGTTTGTCTATTGATTAGGTGATATTTTGTGTCTAGAAATTATGTGTGGTGGGGATTACTGTCACAACCTGACTATGTAATTTAATTTTATTTACTCTTTTATTTACCATGTTTATCTTGATCGTGGTTGGGTTTGATTTCTTTGTTAAAATTATTCATTTTTTGAAGAAAAATGTATTTTTGGGGTATTAGAAGTAGGTAGCATAAAATTGGTACACAATTTGGGGGAAACAGGTGACATCACCCCAGAAACTAGTGAAAAGTTGTAGGTGTTTTTTTAAGGTTCACAACTTTCACGCAATTTGATAAATCCTGCACAATTATGTGGAATGGGTATGGAATTTGACAAAGCTGAAATTCATGGTTGGTTCATAATTTTTCAAAATCTGTATCCAAGATGTACTGGGTACCCATAATCTCTAAATTATGTGCACGACTGATGAAAAATTTATCAAACCATTTGTCCAAACTATGAGAGCTACCCATATCATTAATATTGTGGAATTCCAGGTTTTCCCCTCTAGGTTTTACCCCTATTTTGGTATTTCGGTCCCTTTAACATCTTTGGCGTGCCAAGGGGTTCCCCAAGATTCTCATATTTTACTTACCTTTTACAATTTAATATTTACAATTGTTTCTAGGCCTATTTACTAATGTTTTTGGTTAATTGTCTCACTTCTTATCCTTCTTTATTTTTTAATTGGTTATTTATTGGAGGGTGTTCTGTAACACCCCAAGATTTCATAGTGTGTTATTTCTTCAAACTAATTCAATAACTTGCACTACATGAAACACCAAGTTCAATCGCACCATGACTTACCAAAAAATCCATTCAAAAGAGGTTAAGAATAGTATTAACTAAATTTTAAACTAATATATCCTTATAATTTTAGAATCCATATTACGAGTTTCTTAGACATAATGTAAGAACCAATTCATTTTCAGTATTGCACTTTTATAAACATTTAATAGTGAAACCATTTTAAATACAATATTTTAAACTTTTTGACTAAATGGGGCCATCAAAAATTTAAAATGAAACATCCCAAGCTTCCATGGTACGCTTTCCTTTGAATAATACAGTAGCATGTGTTGTACACAACTTCGAGTTTTAACACACACCACAACCAATCAAATTAGCCGTTATGAATAGTAATACCATATTTTTGAAATTTTATCTCTCAAAATGGACATCATTTTTGGATTCGGAATATCGAATTTAGCCTAAGGTGAAATTTTGGTACTTTTTGGATAACTTTAATATTTTGATGAATAGTGAAAATTACTAAATTTTAATTAAAAACAACTTTTTTATTAAAAATAATTAATAGTGATAAATTATGAATTTGAAAGGTTTTAAAGTATATTTAGAATATATTTTTACCATTTAATATAATGTTGGTCATTGGAAATAATTTTACAATTAAACCGGACATAAACAAGTGCCAATCTTTTGATAGTTATTGTCTCTTAAAAACACGCTTTTTTGTTTTAACAACGGGAATTAATATTAAATTAATTTCTATCACTTATGTGTTTTGAATTTTGAAAAATGGATTCCATATTTGGAATCAGGATGTTAAAATTTTGTAAATAGGTAACTTTTATTTTTAGACATTTTGAATAATTACTGCGGTAAATATTTTATTTACCATGGTTAAGGTTAAATCCGGTAAATAAGGGTTAATAAAATAATATTATAATATTACTAAATTACCCTAAAACGTGTCCAAGACTTATTGGTTGATACATGTTCGACCATAGGCATCTTTGGGTCGATTTGGGGACCCCATCGTTCCACTTGTAGATGATAGGGACACTTTATTTTAATTAAGATAAAATGAATACAAAAATGACACAAGAATATATCTTTTAGAAAAAAAAAATTTACATAGGGTTATACATGTTGGATTTTAGATTATAAATATTCATTAGAAAGATAAAAAGATTTCCTACATAATTATATTTTATTTATAATTTTTAGACATTAAATAATTTATTTTATTTATGACACAATGATGATGCAGTAGTTACTATAATAGAAAAAAATTAAAATATTTGATATTATAAATACCCAAATAAATATAATATAAAACTTTTAATGAATTAAACTAATTTTCTAGGATAATATGATATATTAGGATTTATTAAATTGACTTTTTTAGAAGTAATAAATCTGTTATGAGTTTAAAAAAAAATCAACTATTGAATAGTGTCAAAATTTACATAAAAGAGTTTTTAAAACAAATATTATATTATTAATTGGTATTAAATTCCTAATAATCTAAGTCTCGGCCAAGAGACTTATATCATGATAAGTGTCTCATTAATGGACCACTTGGGGGTCTCTGGGATGTATATAGTAAGTTTATTAACCATATTATATAAAAAATACAAAGAGACATTGTAAAAGTGAAACTAATTAACTTATAGTTAATACTTAATGATAAGGTTAATATAAGTACCCAAACCTATCTAAATTCTATTGGTTGAGTTGTTTGCGACCCATCCCCACCTTAACATTTAAATAATCAACTTTGGAGCCATTAGAAACCGAATATTAATTTATTATAAACAAATATTTCTAGCTTTTCCAAAGGTGCCCCTCACCCCTCTTATAAAAGGGTACTCCTCCTTCTCTTTTCTTCACACCTTCAAAGCCTTTTGGTTCGGCCAAACTCTGCCCAAATACTATCCCAACTCCCCTCTCTACAACCTAGAGGCCTTATTTTGATCATAAATCCATCCTATGGTGCCCTTTTGATCAAATCAAAAGGAAGAAACCGAAGAAGAGGTAATGATTTCACCACCCTTTTCCAAGTTCCTTTTTTCTTCCACTTCTTCTTCCTTTGTTGTTACCATTATAAAATAATAACTCCAGTATCATATATATACTGTGATGTTATTATAAATATGGTACAACCATATTCAGTATTCTATCCACCCTTTGAATAACATGTCACCATACGTGCGTACGTACGGCTTACCGTGTCCACGTCGTGGTGTAATTGTTATTCAATATATTATTATTTGGATGGGTATAATAATGATGTGTAACTCATGTAAATAATAAATTTAACATGATAATGATTCTTCATATATGATATACTATCAAATTATATATTATTTTAATATAAAAAAGAAAGATATTGTCGCTCGTGCGTACGTACGGACTACCGTCTCCACGAATGCGATGAGATTCATTCTCCATCATATCCATTCAAGTATAACTATCATTTGATGATTTAAAAATGATTTTTAAGGACTTGATATCATTCTGGATATTAATAATATACAAACAATCAGTTACAAACATGTCTTATGTAACAAAACATATATGTTAAAACGAGTAAGTTGACACCCGAAACAACGATAATACTAAGATATTATCAACAAAGAAAAGTTAAAAGATCATATATGATATCATATTAATATATATAATTCTTGTATAATTTAATAAATATTATTTCACTATTATACAGGAGGTTAACCTACCCCAACCAAGGAAAAGTGCAAGGTAAGGGTTATTTCACAATCTCTTCATTATCCGAGGTTGTTTATACGTAATAATCTACTGGGATATCTTTATCATCCACATCCATGTTTCTTAAAAATGTATTTCAAAACATTTTTACTATTTATAATAATATGGGTTAAAGTAATTTATACCCTTGTTTGACTTTTTATAAGAGTTTTATAATGGAATCTTTCCGTTGTTTTCCAAACAAGGTGCTTTTAACCTTTTCGACAGAATTAAGGTAAGAATGTTTTTTTAACTTATACGACGGGTGCGGTTATTTTCCGCCATTATTAAATCATCAAAGCTTCCCTTACAAGCTTATAAGAATATTTTCAAATAAAATGTTTTATTTTATAAACATATGACTCTTAAATGATTTCCAAATAGAAAGAGATATTTCTCTAAAAAGAGTTTTGATTTCATCTATGTCAATATCCTTTGATGAATTTTACGCTTATTTGAAGTTGATTTATTATGATACAAAACATATATATTGTATTGAAGGTTTTGTGATATGTTTGACTGTGGATGTGCTATTTTTATACCATTCATGGTTTATGATGAAAGTATTGACATTTCGTATGCTAGTTTTAATACGAATGTTTATGTTATGTTTAAACCTTTTCATATGGGAATGCATTGGACTTAATATGTGACGGGTGGAGCCCGCTATAGCTCCTCGATGCATCGGTAGGTCTCATGAGACAAACTAGTGTCTTGGCACAAGGCCTTGACAAAATCTTATTTGTAGTCTTGGCACGAGGCCTTGGGTATGTGGTTATGATAGTCTGTCATTATTCATTCCATCATTATGAAAGTGGTTATTGATATTGCATGTGATTATTCGATTAGTAGAATATCCATGTGAATAAGTAAATGGGATTACTTCATTTTTCTTTTGCCATACTATGTTTAAGTTCAAGTTTAAAAGGCTTTTTTTTAGTTATACATTGCCTTAAAAATTTATGCTTATTTTTGGAAGTTTCTGCTATATTGTTATCCTTACTGGGCATTTGAGCTCACACCTTTTCTATGTTTTATTTTTCCTAGGATGTGAAGAAGTAAGTTATGAATGACCTGCATGGATTTTATGTGGGGATATGAGTGTGGAATATGGAGACTATTTTGTTGTAGTAGTTTTTCACTTTATGATGTAATGTAAAACTTTATGAATATATTTTGTGTTTCCAAGGCTACTAAACCAATCGGTCTTTCGAGATTTGATCTTTCTTGTGATCATGTCAATGTTATGTAATAATGCTCTGACTCTGGGTAACTAGGGTCGGGGCGTTACAGTTGGTATCAGAGGAAGTTTATTACAAAACTTGGAAACTAGATTTAGATAAACTCTGATTAGAGCATGTAGACCTAAAATGAACTTTGAGGATTATTATAGAAGAACTTTCTAGAATTATTGTATTGTAGAGATTTTGTGAGTTTACCAAGAAATACATCCCTGTCTGGATACGAGCAGGTAGAGGCGGCTCTAGCACAGATGTACCTAGGGGTAAAACCCGAGAACACCGCTTTGAGCTAGACTGGAACGAGAACTGGTGCACGACAACGGGACTTGCTGCACTCTTGGTTACGACACTCCTGGGGGATATGCTTAGGATAACTCTCATTTTCATTAAAAATCATTATGAAGGGTTTATGAGTATATACTTCCTCAAAGAAAACATTCTTATGATTATGGATTATATCCATAAATAGTTCAATTTATGTTAAGTGTTTTATCAGTATGGGATTATGTATGTTGATTCATAAACAGATCTAGTTTATGACATTGTATAGAAATGACGCCCAGTAGAAGGAATGAGAACACTAGAAATGCACATAATACAAAGAGAAAGAAGGATCATATATTTCATGGTCTTAAGCGATAATTTATAAGAGAAACAGTCTCGCATGTGTTATCATCATATGAAGAAATAATATCATGTGTTGATAAGATAAGTAAAGAGTTTACTGAGTCCTATGTATTTGAAGGGAAGCAAGATAAGAAAAGGATGGAAGAGAGAAAGATGGATAAAGGGAAGAGGGAAAAGAAGAATTTTCCCATATGTGATAAATGCGGAAAGAAACACCCTGGAACATACCTGAAAGGAATGGGAGTTTGTTATAAGTGCGGAGGAAAAGGGCACAAAGTACGTGACTGCAAGGGTAAGAAAATGGTTTCAAATGTACAATGTTTCATTTTCAAGGTGTTTGGACACTACGCGAACCTATGTACCAGTCATCAGACTATGCCGCAAATGATGCTATTGGATATTAATCAAGTTATGATACTACCACAGATGAAGAGGAATGATTAGAGTTCTTATGTTGATTATGTCATTTGAGTGTTGTATCAACAATGTACTTGTTATAATAATTGTGGTGTATATAAGGATTGTACTGCAGTACTATTTCATTAAGGACTTGAGATTGTGTGGAACAAAGAAAAGTGACTCAATAGAAGGTTAAATTATTGGAAAATATATGGGTGAGAGAAAGATAAACCATAATATGGTTCTAATACCGAGGTAGTGATTTTAGAATAATACTTGATTGATTTGGATAAATTATATTGTATATTCTTGACTACCTTGAAGCTGATTAATGATTTGTATATTCCATCATTGTTGGGGTTTAAAACATTTTTGGATTGATGATGTATATTCAGCATTCAATATGGAATAAGGGAGCATGAATGTAATCAATAAAGATTATGGTAATTCAGGATGTTTCAGTGTTTTAAAAGAATACATGATGAAGGTATTAATATGCTATTACGGGGTAAAAAGGATCTACATTATGTTTACCTTCCTTATAAATGTTGGACTGTGAGTTTGGACAGAAGTATTTTGGATAAATTCTAGTTTGTGATTAATTTTGGATTGCCATAAAAGGACAACTTGGAGGTCGGGCGGCAACCCGTCGTGACCAGCAAGGCCACGAGACTTAAACCCGCAACTGAATGGGGACAAGGGTGTATCACCTACCACTGGCCCACGAAATGTACTGGATTAAATAATGTAGTTTTTATTAAAAGATCTGGTAGATGAAAATATAAATTCGTTTATTTTGGAACCCTATACGAATAGTATAAATAGAATTTTTTTTACGTTCTACTATCTTTTAGAGTGAAAGATGAGTTCGTGGTAGAAATTTATTAATGGATAAAACTCTAATTATAAAGTAAGTATATATCCTTATGATCTTAGCCAATCTCATAAATAAATTCCTCAATATTAAGAAAAGGAAGTTAGAACAAAAATATTGTCCTAGATGGTACCTTAAATCATCACTAATTTATGGCTTTGGGATTGTTGGCCTTTTCATAGCCATGTTCTCTACCACTCTCCATCAGATAATTGATGGTTATATTTCTCTTCCATATCCATATTTTCCTACATGGAACCCTAGTATGTGTTATTTTCGGTAATCTTCATACTTTCCACTATTTATTTTAAATAGAGGCCTCATTAATTCATTTTTCGATGTGGGATTTCAACTGAGATATTTTGAAACATCAAAAATGTGTTATCCCAATACCCTATGTTTTGTTGAACCGATGGTATTTCAAATAATCATAGATTGATGAATTTAAGGAACTCAATTTTACGCTTGTTTGTGATTGATGACCTCAATAACTAACTATAAATATTTACGTTTTTCCTCCAATTATATATCTCTAATTGCCACCAATGTCCTCCTAAAAGAGATCATAATTTGGTGGTGACCCTTTCATTTCTATTTTCCTCATATTAAGACTAAATATTAGTAACCCAATTTCCGATGTGGGTTTTCCCACAAAGATATTTTCTATTTTCAACCTTTTATTTTCAAATAACAATTTCAAATTGCGAGGACGCAATTTATTGAAGGAGGGGATAATGTAACACCCCAAGATTTCATAGTGTGTTATTTTTTCAAAATAATTCAATAACTTGCACTACATGCAACACCAAGTTCAATCGAACCATGACTTATCAAAAAAGCCATTCAAAAGAGGTTACGAATAGTATTAACTAAATTTTAAACTAATATATCCTTATAATTTTAGAATCCATATTACGAGTTTTTTAGACATAATGTAAGAACCAATTCATTTTCAGTATCGCAATTTTATCAACATTTAATAGTGAAACCTTATTAAATACAATATTTTAAACTTTTTGACTAAATGGGGACATAAAAAATTTAAAATGAAACATCCCAAGCTTCCACGGTACTCTTTCCTTTGAATAATACAGTAGCATGTGTTGTACGCAACTTCGAGTTTTAACACACACCACAACCAATCAAACTAGCCGTTATGAATAGTAATAACAACTTTTTGAAATTTTATCTCTCAAAATGGACTTCATTTTTGGATTCGGAATATCAAATTCAGCCTAAGGTGAAATTTTGGTACTTTTCGAATAACTTTAATATTTTGATGAATAGTGAAAATTACTAAATTTTAATTAAAAACAAGTTTTTTAATAAAAATAATTAATAGTGATAAATTATGAATTTGAGAGGTTTTAAAGTATATTTAGAATATATTTTTACCATTTAATATAATTTTGGTCATTGGAAATAATTTTACAATTAAACCGGACATAAACAAGTGTCAATCTTTTGATAGTTATTATCTCTTAAAAACACGTTTTTTGTTTTAACAACGGTAATTAATTTTAAATTAATTTCTGCCACTTCTGTGTTTTGAATTTTAAAAAATGGATTCCATATTTGGAATTATAATTTTCAAATTGTGTAAATAGGTAACTATTATTTTTAGGCATTTTGAATAATTACTCTGGTAAATATTTTATTTACCATGGTTAAGGGTAAATCCGGTAAATAAGGGTTAAAACAATAATATTATAATAAAACTAAATTACCCTAAAACGTGTCCTATCCTTATTGGTTGATACATGTTCGACCATAGGCATCTTTGGGTTGATTTGGGGACCCCATGGTGCCACTTGTAGGTGACAGGGACACTTTATTTTAATTAAGTTAAAATGAATACAAAAATGACACAAGAATATATCTTTTAGAAAAACAATTTTTACATAGGGTTATATATGTTGGATTTTAGATTATAAATATTCATTAGAAAGATAAAACGATTTACTACATAATGATATTTTATTTATAATTTTTAGACATTAAATAATTTATTTATTTATGACGCAATGATGATGAATTAATTACTATAATAGTGAAAAATTAAAATAATTGATATTATAAATACCCAAATAAATATAATATGAAACTTTTGATGAATTAAACTAATTTTCTAGGATAATATGATATATTAGGATTTATTCAATTGACCTTTTTAGAAGTAATCAATCTGTTATGAGTTTCACAAAAATCAACTATTGAATAGTGTCAAAATTGACATAAAAGAGTTTTTAAAACAAATATTACATTATTAATTGGTATTAAATTCCTAAAAATCTAAGGCTCGGCCAAGAGACTTATATCATGATAGGTGTCTCATTAAGGGACCACTTGGGGGTCTATTGGATGTATATAGTATGTTTATTAACCATATTATATAAAAATACAAAGAGACAGAGTAAAAGTGAAACTAATTAACTTAGAGTTAATACTTAAAGATAAGGTTAATATAAGTACCCAAACCTATCTAAATTCTATTGGTTGAGTTTTTTTCGACCCATCCCCACCTTAAAATTTAAATAATCAACTTTGGAGCCATTATAAACCGAATATGAATTTATTATAAACTAATATTTCTGGATTTTCCAAAGGTGCCCCTCACCCCTCTTATAAAAGGGAACTCCTCCTTCTCTTTTCTTCACACCTTCAAAGCCTTTTGGTTCGGCCAAAATTTTCCCACATACTCTCCCCACTTCCCTATCTACAACCAAGAGGCCTTAATTTGATCAGAAATCCAACCTAAGGAGCCCTTTTGATCAAATCAAAAGGAAGAAACCGAAGAAGAGGTAATGATTTCAGCACCCTTTTCCAAGTTCCTTTTTCTTCCACTTCTTCTTCCTTTGTTGTTACCATTATAAAATAATAACTCCAGTATCATATATATACTGTGATGTTATTATAAATATGGTACAACCATATTCCGTATTCTATCCGCCCTTTGAATAACATGTCAGCATAAGTGCGTACGTACGACTTACCGTCTCCACGTCGTGGTGTAATTGTTATTAAATATATTATTATTTGGATGGGTATAATAATGATTTGTAACTCATGTAAATAATAAATATAACATGATAATGATTCTGCATATATGATATACTATCAAATTATATCTTATTTTAATATAAAAAAGAATGATATTGTCGCTCGTGCGTACGTACGGACTACTGTATCCACGAATGCGATGAGATTCATTCTCCATCGTATCCAATCAAGTATAATTATCATTTGATGATTTAAAAATGATTTTTAAGGACTTGATATCATTTTGGATATTAATAATATACAAACTATCCATTACAAACATAGACTGCGTAACAAAACATATATGTGAAAACGAGTAAGTTAACACCCGAAACAACGATAATACAAAGATATTATTAACAACGCAAAGTTAAAAGATCATATATGATATCATATTAATATATATAATTCGTGTATAATTTAATAAAAATTATTTCACTGTTATACAGGAGGTTAACCTACCCCAACCAAGGAAAAGTTCAAGGTAAGGGTTATTTCACAATCTCTTCATTATCCGAGGTTGTTTATACGTAATAATCTACGGGGATCTCTTTATCATCCACATCCATGTTTCTTAAAAATGTATTTCAAAACATTTTCACTATTTAAAAGAATATGGGTTAAAGTAATTTATACCCTTGTTTGACTTTTTATAAGAGTTTTATAATGGAATCTTTCCATCATTTTCCAAACAAGGTGCTTTTAACCTTTTCGACAGAATTAAGGTAAGAATGTTTTTTTAACTTATACGGCAGGTGCGGTTATTTTCCACCATTATTAAATCATCGAAGCTTCCCATACAAGCTTATAAGAATATTTTCAAAGAAAATGTTTTATTTCATAAACATATGACTCTTAAATGATTTCAAAATAGAAAGAGATATTTCTCTAAAAAGAGTTTTGATTTCATCTATGTCAACATCTTTTGATGAATTTTACGCTTATTTGAAGTTGATTTATTATGATACAAAACTTCTATATTGTATTGAAGGTTTTTTGATATGTTTGACTGTGGGTGTGCAATTTTTATACCATTCATGGTTTATGGTGAAAGTATTGACATTTCGTATGCTAGTTTTAATACGAATGTTTATGTTATGTTTAAACCTTTTCATATGGGAATACATTGGACTTAATATGTGACGGGTGGAGCCCGCTATAGCTTCTCGATGCATCGGTAGGTTTCATGAGACAAACTAGTGTCTTGGCACAAGACCTTGACAAAATCTTATTTGTAGTCTTGGCACGAGGCCTTGGCTATGTGGTTATGATAGTCTGGCATTATGCATTCCATCATTATGAAAGTGGTTATTGATATTGCATGTGATTATTCAATTAGTATAATTTCCATGTAAATAAGTAAATTGAATTACTTCATTTTTATTTTTCCATACTATGTTTAAGTTCATGTTTAAAAGGCTTTTGTTTTAGTTATACATTGCCTTAAAATTTTATGCTTATTTTAGAAAGTTTCTGCTATATTGTTATCCTTACTAGGCATTTGAGCTCACCCCTTTTCTATGTTTTATTTTTCCTAGGATGTGAAAAGTAAGTTATGAATGACCTACTGGGATTTTATGTGGGGATATGAGTGTGGAATATGGAGACTATGTTGTTTTAGTAGTTTTTCACTTTATTATGGAATGTAAAACTTTATGAATATATCTAGTGTTTCCAAGGCTACTAAACCAATCGGTCTTTCGAGATTTGATCTTTCTTGTGATCATGCCAATGTTATGTAATAATGCACCGACTCTGGGTAACTAGGGTCGGGGCGTTACAGGTTCTTTTGGTCCAAACCCTATGTGATAGGTTTTATGTGTGGATCTATTTCATTGATATTAGGGTGTTCATATTATCTCTTATGCTCAAGTCTCCCTTCTTCTAAAATTAAATTGAATTTTCATACTATTGATGTAGGTTCCACAATCCTTTTTTTTCCGGCACATTACATTTGATGCTTGAGGGTTTTGAATTGATATATAAATTTGTTTCATATTCATGTGATTTATTATGAGAATTTTTTGGTGTTTTATGATTTGAAATTGGTGAAAATAGTTTTATGGTGATAGCCTAATTTGATTATAAAAATATTTATGAACGGTTTTTCATAGAATTCCAATATAACATTTATAATGAAATTTTGTGTTTTGAGTTCTATTTTTATTGGTTTATGTTTTAGTGGCTTGGTTTATTTGAGAAATTGGGTTTTTTGTGTCATAAATGGTGAATTTTATGGTCTCAATATTTTCTGTGGTCTATTTTGAATGATGATAATGCTGGTGGTAATTTCTTAAAAATGGTTATTCTATATTTGGCTAATTTTCCATAGATTCCTTTAGATTTCCCTTGGATGTGGGAATATAGATATATGGATGGGGTGCACATAAGCTATACACACAATTGATAATGGTTTTTTGTTAATCATTCTTAACATAAAAACCTAGTTTTCAAAATACATACCTTTCGCACACCTCTCTTACTCAATCATCTTTTACCCTAATAGTTGTTTTAAACCCTTGGAAATTTACTAATTGTTCATTCATTTAAAATGACTAAAATGTTGTTTCAAAATAGGAGGTTGAAATTATATCATGTTTGTTAGATTATAATGTTATCAGTTTCTAAATGTTATAATGTCCCATTTATAACATTCCATGTTTTTTGTACATTTTTCTTGGTCTTGGGTGATAGTTTGAAAATGGAATTTTATAGTGTCTTAATGGTTTCTGGGTTCCTCTATAGTAGAACCTATAATGAGATAGTCATCACATAGGTGGAGTCTTTGTTTGGGCTGGGAAAGAACGATTGCATTGGGTTCCATTGAATCATGCATTTTAGGACCTCCCAAATCACCGTGTTCTATTACCATTGAATTCGAGGGTGTCATATAGAGGGTCATGTGATGGTTTTTTATTGACTCTTATTAGATGTGTTAGTTCCCCTTGGATGTCTATAGGTTATGCATGTTTTTTCATTGGTGATCCTTGTTTAGAGTGTGTAGTTGGTTGATGACTATAGAGATACACCATACTATAGAAGGTGCATCTGAAATGAGTACATCAAGTGATTACTTCTGGAGATTGTTAGGAAATTCCTATGGTTTTTGTCTTTATGTTTATTATTTTTTAATGTTCCATATTTGTTATTCTATTTACTATTTCATTATTTAAATCAGGGATTTATATCACTTTTTTGGGATTCTGTTTTGATATTAGGTTTGGGAAAATAATAGTTTTTCAAAAATTGAAAAGTTATATGTGTTCTTTTGAAAAGGAATGTTGCGTTTGTTTCGTTAAAATTAATAAAGTATATTTTTAAAAAAATATTTCAATCAAGTGTTTTGGACTATTTTGGGAAATGAAATTAGTAGACTCTTTGGTGGTTTCCCACCCATCTATTTTATGCCCACACCCTACTTATTCCATTTATTATTGGTAGTATTGAATTTTTTTTCAGTTTAGGATTTGGTTTGAGTTACCATCAGAGTTTCATTCTCTTGTTGTTAGGGGTGACCAAAATGTGACATTGAGAATAAGTTGGTAGTGGATCAGATCAATTTTTTATATAGATTACATCAGTTATTTTTATCTTTTATTTGGGACAATTGTACATTTATTGAGTCCCAGTTATTAATTCATACCATGTATTTTAGTTTTGGTTGTTTTATCTTAGTTAATTCATTTGGATAAATCATTCCCAAAGCATTACATTGATTCTTGACATATGTTTCAAACCAATGGGGATCAGGATTGCCCTCCGGGCCTTATCTCTGGTCAGGTCAGGAATTGGGTTGGATGGAATATTAGCCTTGTTCAAGAAAGATTTCGTTGTGGATATTTTAAATATATATAATTGATTTTTTGTTTAATTACCATCATATTGATGATCCTAAAAGATCTGGGACTCGAAATTTGAAGTGGGGAACTACTCTAAGAGAAAATTGATTTAGAATAATTTTAGAAAATCTATTTTATAGAATCGAAATAGATTTAAATTATTGGAATATTGGATTGAAATATGTTATCTAAATGGTCATGATTAAAATTAATGTATCGATATGTTTTTATAAAATTTCTTGAAGAAGTCTCAAGAATGTTCAAATGAAGTGGTTCTTGTTTTATAATTTTATCTTAATTACTAAAAGGAGGAACTTAAATGTATATTAGATAATGGGATATCTTTACATATGAATGGGAAATTTAAATTTTACTATAATGTTTTCAAATGAATATATGGATTGATAATCTTTTTTAATGATAGGTCTCTCAGAAATAAAGTAGTTTGTTATACCAATATTGTAAAAGAATAAATAATGTACATGATAACTCTATATGATAATGTATTAAAAACTATAATTTCATGCGTGCCCCATCTATGTGTTTAAAGGAATGATATAATATTTAAAAAAGAGGGTTATTACATTAAAATTTATAGTGGTGGAATGATTGTTACCAATTCAGAGTGAAAAATGGGAAACACACTCAAAAATGGAAATCCTCAATTTTCATTATAATTAAGAATTAATTATTATATTGAAATCTTGAATAGATGGAATGATCATCTTGTCCACGAGAATGTGAGAAATCATTTCCAAGGAAAACGTGTTCAAAATATTACTATGTTGAAGAGGGAAACTTATTGAATTTTCTCTCTATAGAAGATGAGGAAGATCTCTAATTACTTACAAAGAATGATTGAGATTAAAACATCACATCCTTTGGAACTAGTCCATTGAGATATTTACGAACCTATGAGAATGTATTCTACTATTGGAGATGAAATTAAATTTTTTTTTTTGAATTTCTCACATCTAGTTTATTATTTTTATGGAAAAAATTAGTGGGTGTAACAATTTTTATTTGTTTCCAAATAATTATTGAAAAAGAACGTGTTCACTCTCTAGATATATTTCAAATAGATAAAATTTTGGAGTGCACATACAATGTTTTTGAATCATGTCTTCATAATAATGGAATTCTTCCTGAAAAAAAGTTAATAATACCCACCATAATAAAATGGAATAACTAAATGGAACTATATAATATTTGTTGATATCGATCTATAAATGATTATAAAAATGATAAATTAAGATATTTTTTGAGAAAATATATTCGAGCATAAGTGAATGTTCAAATTCACTTCTTATACTTATAAAGTTTGTATATGAGACATTATAATATGTACTATAATAATACTATATGTTATAAGAATCACATTGTGTTTAGAAGCCCATATATCATCATGATTATAGACAAACAAATTTTTATAGTTAAACTAGGAGGTATTGGTCTAATAATTCCTCATTAACCTCCAAATAGAAGAGGAATTTGTTGCTATAAAAAAGAGACTACTGTAATTTTTTTTACATCAGATATCTATATCCATGAATGATCAATTATTGAAATAGATTATTTTCATCCTAGAACAAGATGTGACATTTATAATTATTATTTTACATAACATGATTAAATAGAAGAAAGATATAAAAATATTTATGATGCTAATTATAAATTAGAAGATTAAATACTCTTTTATTATGAGGAATAGATACATTCTAATATTATGAGGCTTAAAAGATATGTTTAAACTTAAAACATCTTTAAAATCATAAACAATAAGTACAATCCATATGAATTATATGAAAGAACACCAACATCTTCATTTTATAAATTTAAAGAGAATGGTATTGAGGTTGATTTTAGGAATCAGTTTTGCGTTTGGGATATTAATTAAGAATTTGTTCTATGTTAGATACAAGATACTTGGGGTCTTTTTTATAAAACTAAAAATAATATTTTCATTAAAAAAGTCAGTGGTTACAACTAAATTGAATAAAAATGGTTATGTTGTGATGATTAAAGTGTGAATGGTGTGTAAAAAATATTTAATGTTTAAATAAATTATCTTTACTGAGAATATTTCACTAGATTCAAGGTAAGAAACCTTTCGAATGTTCTCGGATAGTACTCCAAAATAGAAATAAAAGATCTACGAAATGTATGTTGTGTAAAAATTTCTCAATAGAAAAATAGGGGATGAAGTGTACATTAAAAACCCATTTGGGTTTCATATTAAGAAAATGAATCAACTACTTTTATGTTGAAGATGGAATTACATGGGATATATAAAGATAGATCGGAATCATATTCTAATCTGTAATCCTGATAGAAGATATTTAATTATATAAAAAGAAGATTGAATTGTAATATCTATATCAATGATATCCAATAGAAATATATTATTATAATTTATTATATAAATTTAATTATATTTATAACATCACCAAACCCACATTCACATATCTGGTGTTGAAACTATAAGCAATAAATTTATTTCTTTAATATTGATAAATGTGACCCAATTTTCTCAATCCAAACCACCAAAAATCAAAATAAAATATATAATCAATTATCTACAGTTTTCCATTAACATTTACATTTTTATTGAATGAGGAAAAACTCTTCAGAACATGGATTCATAAAAACATGTTCGTAAATATCAAAATCACATACCACAATAACTATATTTTCATGTCTCAAATCAGGTCTTCAACATATCCTTTAAAATTAATTTCATATATATAATTTCCAAAAATATCACTTAACTTTATTACTCATAACACATTTAAATTGAAAAATGTGAAGGATAATCTCAAATTATATGAATATGTAAACATAAGTATTAACAAATCAATCCCATCATTTTTCATAATAAGAAAAAATGACTATGAAAACCTAATCAAAGTGTGTGTGTATAATATCAGTGAATTCATACCCTTAAATACCCATATTTTCATAATTCAAATCATGACATAAATATATCCAACAACATTTATTGCATATATAACCATTCTAAAAAAAATCATTTGAAAATCTTATTCATAACCAATTTAAATGGAAAAAACATGAATGGTTACATAAATTTACTAGAAATGGTAAAAATAACAATAAACTATCTAATGATGTAATTAAGCATAAGAAGATAAAATAATGATAAAATATAATGAAATTGTGTGAGTATAATCGAAGAGAAATCATACTCATCTATACATGGATGATCAAACATGAAACATGGAATGAGGCCTCAAAAAATTTATGATTCATAAAAATAATTAACCAGGAGCCATTTTATGTCAATCATGAACAAGGGAATCAATAAAAACAATAAGAATAAGAATATAACATGTTGTTATATGAGAAAATAATCATTATAGAACCCTAACATAACCCATACAAATTGGAATAATTTTTTGGACTATTTCCAATATAACTTACAAATTCAATGGATCTTTATTCGTAACAATCATTGTAAAACAATTTCCACAAACCAGAACATGTATAAAGTATATAGTTCATGTATTTCATTATAAAACTCTTAGAATAAACCATTATTATTTTCATAACATGATTAACCCATGGAAAAGGAACTGGTTCCATTATAATATCTTCCAATCATGATTAAACAGTATAAAAGAAATATATTCCATGAAAATATCTTCAAAATAATAATAATCCATCATGAGAACAAATTTAGATTGTAAACCTATAAAATATCTACATTGGATAATATATAAAATCATGTTTTGTCGACATTGATGAATTGAAATACCATTAAAAGATCCTTAAAGTCATTCTTTTGGAAAATAATCATTTCACTTTAAAATCACATTTAATTAATAATTATTCACAAAATATTGTGAAAACCATGTCATAATAAAATATCATTGGAAACATATAATGTGTTACTCAATGAAAACAATTTTCATAATGGAGGGAATAACTATTAATTATTTAAATCTTAAATTTAAGCATTCATTTTAGACATTTGGAATATAGAGTCAAAATTTACCCATTTAGATATCATTATAAAATTTTCTAGTAAATTATTTTTATAATAAGGGAAAATTTAATATAAAATACAATTATGAAATCATTTATATTTATAAAAGTTAAATTTTGTTGGAAATTTTGAAAAAATGGATATGGAAGAGAATGATACCTGATCTAAATAAAGATTCAATACCATTATCACTTACAAACAACATTCATGATTTTTTAATCAATGAGGGAGGAAATTAAGTAAAATATATTATCCTCCTTCAAAACTAGTTGAAAAAATGGATTTTTTTTCATGAAAATTTGATCATATTAATTCATCAAGTGGTACCTTGATAATAAAGAATCCCAAAATAATTTTGATTGTAACATAATGTTTTTCCACATTATTAAATCATCAATCATAAGGCCCAAGAAAGAAGGAATTTAAATTATACTTTAAATACCATGGATAAGATGTATATTAATGAAATTACCATTTATTGTGGTATTATATAAACATCACAAATGAAGATAGTTTCATATCATAAATATATTTCCCAATTAAAGGAATTTTAAATCATTAAACCATTCAATGATGACATCGATGAATTATTTTTCAATAGGTAGAGAGATTATCAGTAAAAAAAATAAATTAAAAAAAAATAAAATGTTGAAAAAAATATTTTAATCATCAATTTGATCCAAATAATTTCAAAATGGGGTCAATGAAGATGATTTATAACATAGTCAAAGGAAAATTGAGTTACGATAATTATTTATCACTATGTAAAAATCATGTCAAGCCCCCGATGAATGAAATAATTTATGTTGAATCATAGAATATATTAATGTAATAAGAAGCCATGATATTACATGAATAAGAGAATGTATATATACTATATAAAAGAAACTAGTTAAAAAAATAAAATATTCCTCAGTGAAGGGAAATTATGATGAATTTCCTTATAACATTGGTATTCTCTGGATTAAAACCACATGAAAGAGAGAAAACTAAATTTAATTTAAATTAAATTAATTTTCAAGAAATTATAAATAAAAATAATTATTTTAGGTATATACACAACATAATAAAAATAATTTATTAGTATGGTATATTTCAAATAGAATTGAAAGTGAGATGAAAACCCCTTGCCTCGATTTGAGTCATTCAATTTGTGTCCTTTAACTCTAATGAAATAATTTCAAATCAATAATTTTATTTCCTAAAAAGATTCCAAGTTTTATAACAAAAAACATATTTTATTTTATTTCTATTTTATTTAAATTTTTAAATAGTAAATCATTTAAATACATACCGTATTTCTTAAGAATATTCATTTTATTAAATCAAAATAGATTTGGTTTGTTGATTGTGAAAATTATTCCATTTTTATATCACGACCATAAAAATATAATTATTTTTTAATCATATTTATAAACTAATTATACTTTTATTACCAATTGATAATTATGGTTATGAAAAATGAACCTCGTTACAATCATGGAGACAATTGGTTATACATACGAATGAGTATTGATTCTATTTTTCAATGATCATTATGGAAATAAGATATGTAATATTTTATCATTATAGAATGATCATAAATTAATAATTATAATATGAATTATGTATATATATATATATATTAAATATGTGATTTTTTAATTAATTAATAATCACATCGCTTCATACAGGTGGTACTCCACATGTACACAGTATTAGCATTATCATTTTAAGTGAATTGAAACGTAAAATTAATGATATATTATATTCAAATAATACTAAATTTTTCATGAATATCATAATTATGAAATATATATGTAAAATATATTCATTAAAATTATCATTATTACATTATATGTAAAGCCTTAGTGAATGAAGAATCACATTTCTTCATGTGGCGGTAGTCCTCCATACACATGAGTGAAAATATCTTATCCCCAAAAATTATAATTTAATAATGTAAATGTGACATAATAATTCTTAAATTATAAATATGTTACAATTAGAATATATATATTTAATTTCAATAAATAATTATAATAATATCTCGGAGGCGATGATGAAAAATAAATTACATCGGTTTGTGAAGTGGTTGTCCTCCATACACAAGAATTATAGATTCATTTCTGATTTGATAAAAGTTGATGCCACTTTAGGTTATTCCATTAATGTAATCATTTCTCATTATATTATATATATATTTCATATTATATCATCATAGTTGAATAATATTTGAAGGTGATGGATGATCAAATAAAGGAAAAATCTCAAATAATACTATTACTTATTTATTAGACAATCTCCATAGATAAAAAAATTCCTAATTTTGAATTCCTTTTGAAAAAAATGGGACCTTGGTTGTGAAAATTTTATTAATGATGGTATTTAGTAATTTTATGGGTGAGAAAAAAGGGAATTGAAGGAGTAATGTGGAGAGTATAGGGGATGGCCATTTATAATTGAGGTAAGTGGAACCATTGTAATTTTTTGAAACAAATGTCTAACCATGTTTTTGACATTCCAAAAGGATCAATAATGGACCGTTATCAAGATTTTTTGGAGATAGGGTGGAAATATGTCTCTTAAATTGTAGAAGTAGAAAGACCATCATACAGTATGATTAGGTCTCTCCTTAATAGAAGTTTGTATATGGTATTCCCAAGGAGATGGAGGTAAATCAATTATTTTTTGTTACCTTATCTGAAAAATTTATTTAAATTCAATTAGAATATATTATACAAATACATTTATTATATATATACATAAATTTGAATAGAAAAATGATCCGACAAAAAATAATGTAAACTAAAATAAAACCATTTATATTTATATTCATTAATGATATAAAAGAAATGAAAAAAAGATGAACGTGTTTATAAAAAGTTAAATTATTCAAAAAAAGAAAAAAAGATAAAATATAGCAATAAATAAACTATTAAATTAATATTTTAAATGAACTGAGTAAATGACACAAAAAAATCTAACATAAATAATCCTATATTAACAAAATTGAAAAAATATTAGTAAATAAATTCAATAATTATATAACTATAAAATATAAATAATAAAATAATTCAAAAAATTCGATAGATACATATAAAAAAATTTATAAATATTATATCTAATTGTTTTTAAAAGTTATAAAATAGAACTATAAAAATCAATTTTTACTTGTAATATCAATAAATTTAAAAAATATTTTTCTTGTTATTTAATTATTATATCTATTTTGTTTTAAAAAAACCATCTCTAGAATGTTATCATTAATATGCTTTGATAATTTTTATAAAACATATTGTATCACATATAATTTATCATCATTGTCATGTTTTCATCATCAAAATAATAATTTTCCCTAGTACATCAATTTACCACTTTTATTTTATTGATAAATGACAAATAAATTAAGATTCAAGTGTGTTTATTTTTCCATAAGGTTGTTGTGTATTCTAGAATATTCAAATTTACTAGTTTCAAATTGAATTCATTATATGAAACAATGTTATTGTAGCACCGCATTTACAGTTGAGCATATGAGCACACAATTTAATGTAACCAATCTACCAAATTTGATAATATACCTTATAATAAACGTTTGAGGTGGATATTGGGTTTTTACATTTTATACATGAAATATTTATTGTTTTAGTTAACACTAACACCCTATTATTTATCACAACACATATATTTTCCAAAACATTGATATAAAATTAAAATGCTTTTATGTCATACCCATACCATGTAAGAAAATATTAACATGGTTCTTCTAATAATGATCTCAATGTTCCTGACACATCTGATGAACCATTAATAGTCACATTAAGCAATGGGAAAATGGTTTTAGATTCTCATTCAACACCCAAATATATTCTTTTTCAGAAAAAACTATTTTAAAATTGTAATATGTGATATTATATATGGTTGTATATTTTATATTTCATTCAACCTTTATAAAGGTACCTATAGTATTTTTTATAGGTCAATGATTTTATTTTCATTCAATGAATCTACCATCCCCCAAAATTTACATATTCGTGGTGAAATATTGAAAATAAGAATTATAACGACTCATACTTTACATATATTGATATTACATTATAATTAAATTATATTCATTTCAACATACAACAAATCCATGATAGGACTGTATGGTATAGTTTTTTCAGAAACTTGGAAACATAAACAACAGGTTCATAAAACATCTACATTATCTCATGTTTATTTATTCAAAAACATGACTTAATTTTTTTTCAAATCCTACTTAATACCCTTATTCATGGACTGGGGAAAAGAAACATTTGAAAGGGTGATATAAAATCCTTAGTAAGGGTAAAAAATGGAAATATCAATCATATCATGTTCATAAGAACATAACCTTAGAAAATATTATCCCACACATAAAATATCATTATATCACGTCATAGGATAAATCATAAAAGTTAAATGTAATCCAAATATTCATAACATAAGACTTGAATTTTTTTTCCATATGCACATAATCCTAGACAATCATTTCTTATTAGTCAAGGCTCATTCCCTAAACCATCATAGTGGACAAAGTCCATTACAGAACCGACATCAATCCTCGTTCCACCCCTATATTACTTAACCATATTTACATTTCATTCTTCTCATGTATATCTTAGGATATATAAATAGTTACCCATATAATTGGTGGGAGATATAGATCCCACCAATCTCATAATGAAACCAATATTACATGTTCCACAAAAACATTAAAACATTCAATATATACTAACCCATGAAATAAAATGGGTTTCATAAACATTAATCCATTATAACATAATCCATAAATGGATTTCATTTAAATAATTCCATAATTTAAACAATAAAATCAAATAATAAAAGGGAATTAAACATAAACCTGGGAAATCTTTTATGAAAAATAATTTTGATAAAACACTTGAGCTTCATTCCTGAGGAAAATATCCTTTCTTCTTCAAAAACGTTTTCCTTATAGAAAATTAAAAACAAATTAGATGATATAATTTAATGTGAAAATAACTTTTTAATATCGTAGGAGAAGGTTCATGAAAATAAATATATACGAAATCCTGACAATCTGTGCATTCTGTACAAGTAAAAAACATTCTTCTCGTACTTTTTTTGAAAAACTCAAATAGTCTCTCATACCGAAAAAGGAAAAATATTCCATTCATAAAATTTAATAAAAACATACCAATGTATAAGATTGAATTTAAACAATTATTTAGATATATAAATATTCTTTTGAAATACATATTTTGGAAACATCGACATGGATGATAAATAACCCCAAATAAATACTTACGAATAGACAATCTCAGATAAAAACAACATTTGAAAATTTATCAGTTACCTTAGGTATCATATGATTCATGTGTTTCCATTAATATTATATAACTAATTTAGATAATGTTGTAGATTTATTACAGAATCATAATAATTTTGATGATAACATTTATGATCATATTTTCATCCAGTTGTTAGTAACAATTCAATGTTACTCGTTATCCTAGTATTAACTACATTATGATTTTATGCATGTTTTTTTGGATAAGTTATTATTACTATTTTTAGGGTATGGTTATATCATTTAAAAATTTTATTATTATAATATATATCATATTTATTTATTCAATTCATTTATATAATCATGCTTTAATTAGGATTATATAGAATGAATCACATCGCACTATGGAGATGGTAAGCCGTACATAAGCACGAGCGATGATATCATTCCCATAATTATTGAATGGTATTGAAGTGGATGTTGTATAATATATCATAATTAGTATCATTTTATAATATAGTTATTACAGCAACCATTATACCCATCCAAGTATGGTGGTGGTAAAAAAACATATTACACCACGGTGTGGAGATGGTAAGTCTTACGCACACTCGGTGATTTCATTTTCTATAGGATGGAATGAATATAAAATTTGGTTATTTCATATTTATAATAAAATATAATTATATTAGTGATACAGATGTTATTAGTATATAATTTAACAACTAATTAAGAGGAATTATAAGAAGAATGAAATTTGAATGAATTGGTAGAAGATATTACCTCTTGCTTGATGTGCCTCCTTTAAATCGCCACTTAGGGTACTAGAGTTGATCTTTGAAGAACACCACGCAATAAATAATGAAAATAGGGATGTTGATAATGAAAAAATAGTAGGGGTGGCGATCATTAAGGATCATAATGAAGTGAATAGGAGATGGAATAGGTTAACTTTTATAATTGAGGCGAGAAGAAATTTTGGAAACATCATAAATAATTTTTTATTATAAAATAAAACCCTTCCCAAAAACCTCAAGAGTTTCCCACATAGAGTATGAGATAATATAGGGTTTTAATTGCCTCAAACAATATATTTTGGAGAAGTTATTTCATCATTTTGAAACATATCATTTTAATTGACACTTAGTTGTTCTATTTAACTACAATTGTTGTAATAATAATCTAAATACATAATGGTTACAAATATTTAATTATATGGTGTTAATTTCCCATATATAGATATTTAATGACATTAGAGATCAAATAAGTATCACTTTTTAATTTTTTTAAATTTTTTTATGATTTTTAAATAATTTAATAAAATTTTATTTTCATAAAATATAAATTGTGTCAATTTTGACACTAATCATTTATTTGACATAAACAAATCAAACAGGAGATAAATTTTCAAAAAAATATTAAATACACACCAAACATGCCATAATAACCTATAAAATTAGTTTATAATATTTATTAGTTCATATTATATTTATTTTAATATTTTGAAAACCATTTATTTGATATTTCTATTAATAAAATCACTATCGTGTCATCATTAATGTTAATTATTTAATATTGAAAAATAATACTTAAATTTTTATGATGTAGGTAATTATTTTATATTTCTAGAGACTATATATAGTCTATATTATCTCCTAGTTATCCATATATTAAAATTAATAAACTTATTTAACAATGATATTGTGACATTTTGTCACACTCATTAGGTTTTATTTCATTCATGTCATATTCAAAGGTATGTGGCCATAAAGGGATTCCATTTCAAACAATATAATATAAGGGTCAAATTTAGTAATCCAATAGGATTTTTACATGTGTTAAGCTAATTTTATTGTAAGGCCCCGACCCCAGTTTACCATAGTCGGTGCATTATTACATAACATTGCCATGATCACAAAAGGTCAAGTCTCAAAAGACTGATTAGTTTAGTACCGTTGGAAATACTAGATACATTCATATGGTTTACATTACATCATAAAATGGAAAAACACGACATCATTTTTTCCATAGACAACACTGATATCCCATAGGCTATCCCTATAGGTCATTCATAATATACATCTTCGCATCCCGGGAAAAATAAAACATAGAAATGGGTGAGCTCATATGCTCAATAAGGATAACAATACAGCGAAAACATTCATAAATAAGCATAAAAATTTAAGGAAATGTATAAGACTAAAACAACAGCCTTTTAAACATGAAATTTAGTATAATAAGGGAAAGATAAAATCATATAATTCCATTTACTTACTCACATGTATATTCTACTAGTTGAATAATCTCATGGAATATCAATAGCCACTGTCATAATTATGGAATGTATAATGCAAGACTTTCATAACCACATATTCAAGGCCTTGTGCCAATACTACAATATATGATTGTGTCAAGGCCTTGTTCCAAGACACAAGTTTGTCTCATGAGACCTACCAATGAATCAAGGAGCTATAGAAGGCTCCACCCGTCACATACTAAGTCCAATGCATTCTTCATATGAAAAGGATTAAACAAAACCTAAACATTCCTATTAAAACTAGAATATGAAATGTCAATACTTTATCCATAAACCATGAATGGTATAGGAGTAACACATCCACAATCCAACATATCACAAATCCTTCAAAACAACATGGATGTTTTGTATCATAATAAATCAACTTCATATAAACATAAAATCCATCAAAGGATGTTGACATAAATGAAATCAAAACCCTTGTTAGAGAAATATCTCTTTCTATTTTGAAATAATTTAAAATTAATATAATTATAAAAGAAAACATTTATTTTGGAAGCATTATTATAAGCTTGTAAGGGAAGCATTGATGATGTTATAATGGAGTAAAATATCTGCACCTGCTATATATGTTAAAAAAATTCTTACCTTAGTTTTGTCGAAAAGGCCATAAAGTACGTTATTTGGAAAACGACGAAAATATTATTTTCCAAACATATAAGGTCAAATAAGGGTATAAATGGCCTTACCCCATTGTATAGTAAATAGTAAAAAAAATTTGAAATACATTTTTAAGAAACATGGATGTGGCTGATAAAGAGGTCCTAGTAGATAATTACGTATAAACAATCTTGAATAACAAAGAGATTGTGAAATTAAACCAGACCTTGTAATTTTCCTTGGTCAAGGGTAGGTTAATTTCACAAAATTCCTTCACCAAAACGAGGGAATGGACAACAGATTTCCAGGCCCTTCTTTCTTTAAGTTGAAGGAGAGATAATGACCCCCGAAACCCGCCTTCAATAGGTCCCGGAGTGGGGACCAGCACCGTTTGTATAGAACCTCACACAAGATGGAAGGAATAACCCTTTTCATATTTATCGTATCTAGAGATAAGATATCAACCCCAACTATACCAAAGCTTGAAGTAAAGTTAAAGCCAAAAGTAACCCATTCCCATATGCATGATCAAGAGTAAATGACATGTAACACGACGAGATTTTATGAAAAATATTCTTTTTAATTTCATTAATGTCTTGTGTTATACGCTACACCAAAAGGAGCTTTCACAACACACATCTCTGACCTGGCTTGAATTACACCCAATCGCGACCTTCCACGATAGCGTGTGTTGTACGCAACACCAAGTTTCGCTAAACAACGATATGCTATTAAGATATTATTAAAACTAGCCGTTATGAATAGTAATAACCACTTTTTGAAATTTTGTAAATTTTATTTTTCAAAATGGACTTCATTTATGGATTCGGAGTATCAAATTTAGCTTAAGGTGAAATTTTGGTACTTTTCGGATAACATTCATATTTTGATGAATAGTGAAAATTACTAAATTTTAATTAAAAACAACTTTTTTAATCGAAATAATTAATAGTGATAAATTATTAATTTGAGTGGTTTTAATGTATATTTAGAATATATTTTTACAATTTAATACAATGTTGGTCATTGGATGTAATTTCACATTTAAACCAGTTATAAACAAGTGTCAATCTTTTGATAGTTATTATCTATTAAAAACACGCTATTTGTTGTGACAACAGAAATTAATTATAAAATTAATTAATGCAACTTATATGTTGGAAATTTTGTAAAATAGAAATCATTTTTGAATTCGGAATATCAATTATAGCTTAGGGTGAAATTTTGGCATTTTTCTGAAAAACTTCAATTTTTGATGAATAGTGAAACCACTAAGTGGTAGGTTAAAAACTGAATTTTGCATAAAACTTAATTTTGCCGCTTCTGTGAATGGAATTTCGAAAATCCGACAGACACGGTTGATATCAGTAAATAAATGTGGTTCAATGAGATAAAAATAATTTTTTGGTGAATAGTAACTTTTTACTTTTTTTACTGCGGTTAATAGTAAATAGGGTAGCTAAGGGTAAATATGATATTACTATTACCCTAACACATGTCATAATTCTATTGGATAAGTGTAATTCAACCAAAAACAACCTTATGAATATAATATGACCATTTAGGTCCACTTGGATTAGATTATGACATTTAATATTATTTTATTTAATGAATAGTTAAAATAGTTAAAATCAAGGTTTAATAAGTAAATCATTTTTAATATGGGGTAATACATAAGATAAATTCGACTATAAATATTAATTAGAAAGCTAAAACTATTTCCTATATAATGGTATTTTATTTGTAATTTTTAGACATTAAAAAATTTTATTTATTTATGACACAATGATGATGTAGTAATTATCTTATTAATGAAATATTGACATAATTGATGTTATAAACACCAAAATAAATGTAATTTGAGACTTTTTATGAATTCCACTAATTTTCAAGGTTACTATGATATATTAGTGTTGATTTAATCAACTTGGTTCGAACATATAATTCTGTTATGACTTCACAAAAATCATATATCAAATAGTGTCAAAATTGACACAAAATAGTTTTTAAATCAAATATTATATTATTAATTGTTATTTTATTCCTAAAAATATATGTTTCGGCCAAATGACTTAGATAAGGATATATATATTAATAATAAACAATTTGGGGTTCGTTTGGCATGTTATAGTAAGTGTATTAACCATATAGTGTAAGAAAACAAAAAGACACGGTAAAAGTTAAATTATTTAATATAGAGTTAAATCTAATTGATAAGGTTAAAATAATAACCTAAACTTGTCTGAATCCTATTGGTTGATAGGATTTAGACCCATCCCCACTTTAGCTTCGAAATAAGACCCTTTGGAACCATTATAAACCGATTTTGACTTTAATATAAAATATTATTTTGAGATATTCCTAAGGTGCCCCTCTCCTCCCTTATAAAAGGAAACCTCCTCCCCCTCCTCCTCACACCAATTTGAGCACTCAATCTCGGCCAACCCCTGCCAAAATCCCTTCTCCACTTCCCTAGAATAATCCTAGAGGTCCTGGTCTTCTTCAAAGACCAATCTTTGTTCCCTAAGTGGAGGATTCAAATAGGCGTTTCAAAGAAGAGGAGGTTCGGACACTTACAAAGCAAGTCGGAACTAAGGTGAGGGAAATATCACAATCTCATTTTTAACTGAGATTGTTTATACATTGGTATTTACTGGGGTGTATTTTATCATCCACATCCATGTTTCCTAAATATGTAATATTATTTCCATCCACCTAAAATTGTTAAAATCCAATTTTACCCTTCGGTGAGTTTTTAGTAAAAGATATGAAAGGAATGTTTTGTCGTTTTTCGTACGAGGTACTTTTTGACTTTTCCGAAAAAAGTAGGAGAAGAATGTTTTTTTAACTTATTCGGCACAAATAGATTTTACGGTTTTATAAAGCCTTATTTTCATAAAGATTCCTCCAAAATATTTCATGACTATTTTCAACAAAATCTCTTTCTTTTAAAATTGCATGACGTTTTGTGAAAAGAAATTGATTTTGAAGCAGAAAGGATATTTTCCTCAAGAATGGAGTTCAAGTGTATTATCAAAATTATTTTCCATCTAAGATAATAAAGGGTTCTGTTTCTATCCCTATTATTACATGGATTTGATTATGTTGTGATGGAAATATTTTTATGAATTCCTTTATCTTATATGAATTGTTTTATGATTCCATGTTGTTTAAGAATCTCATTTTTACTATATGGGTTATGCAATGATGTATGATTTATGATTTTGTGGCACACATAAGAATGGTATCATTATGAGATGGGTGGGACCTATATCTCCCTCCAATTCATTGGGTAATGATTTTATAACTCATGAGATAGACAGGGCTGGAACGGTAGGTTATACCGGTTCAGTGAAACAGGACTGGAACGAGGGTGACTCGGTTCAGAAAGGGACTTTGTCCACTAAGATAGTCTTGGCAATGAGTCTTGACTAACAAGAAAAGATTCTCTATGATTATGTGTGTATGCCACAAAGTTTCATGTTTTAAGTTATGATTATTGTGATTACATTTCACTGCCGTGATTTATCCCATGTTATGAAATTATGATCTCTTTTGCAGGTTAAGATTTCCAAAAGTTATGTGCTTGTGTATACGATGAGATTTATATTTCTTTTGTTTACCCTTACTGAGCATTTGAGATCTCCCTTTTATGTTTTCTTTTCCCTAGGATATGAAGAAAGGTTTTAGGTAAAAAAAGGGAAGATCTTTATGGGAGATATTTGAGATCTTTCACCACGATTAGAAGATTACGTTCCGAGTTTCCAAAGACACTAAACTATTATGATCCTTGTGTGTGTGTTTTTGTTATGTACTAAGTATTCCGCAAAAGTAATGTAATGTCAATGTACGTCAAGCTTCGGGTCTCTACAGTTGGTATCAGAGGAAATGTTTAGTCAACCTTTGGAAACTAGGATGTGAAAACGTTAGTGAGATACCTAGAGATATTTCTAAGGTATGTCTAAGTCTAGGGATGTCCCTAAGGTTAAGTATATGTATAGGTTATAGTACTAGAATTACGCTAATGATCATAGAATTAAACCTAAGATGTTAGATATTGAAGGTACTCCCCCTTTATTATGTTGTTTTCCCTAGCATGATTTTTTCCTCTCACACTATTCTTTTTGGGTTTTAGACAATGGCTAGAACCCGAAGGAACCGTGTTGATCAATGCAATGGACAATGCAATGATTTCCCTCCTGAAAAAACAAATGTTATGGGAGATGGAGTGCCAAATCTTATTGCTATACTTACACAAGCTATGAATCATTCTGTACATCCAAATGAGCAGAGAAGGGAACAATATTCTATTGAGTCCTTCATGAGGCAACGTCCACCTTCTTTCAGTGGGTATTCTGATCCACTTGATGCAGAACAATGGATCAGTACCACTGAAAAGATATTTTCAGTTCTTCAATGTTCTGAGCATGATAAAGTCATCTTAGGAGTATATCGTTTGGAAGGTGAAGCTGATCAATGGTGGAATCTTATCAAGAATACGAGGCCAAGAGATGAAATTGAGTCCATGGAATGGGACGAGTTCAAGAACTTGTTTTTCAGTAAGTACTTCCCTCGTATTCTTTGAACAAAGATGGAAAAGGAGTTTCTTGAGCTGAAGCAGAAGGATGATGAATCTGTTGGTATATACGAAGCGAATTTTACAAGACTTTCAAGGTATGCATCTGGCATTATCATCCAACCTGAAAGTAAAGTTGATCAATTTTTCAGTGGCTTAAAACCAAGTCTTCGAAGGGAATTAGCTATAAGTGACTTCAGTAGCTATGAAGAAATTGTGTGTTGTGCTATCAAGGTAGAAATGGAAGTTGGTGTTACATATCCATCTCATGGTTTTGACAAGAAACGAAAGATGGAGTTCAAGGAGAAATCTCATAATAATGGTGAAAAGAAGATGAATGTTTCCTTATGCACAAAGTGTGGAAAGAATCATGGTGGAGATTGTCTTAAAGGGACTAGAAAATTTTTTAAGTGTGGAAAAGAAGGTCATCGAGCAGCTGAGTGTCGAAGTAATGGAAAAAGGGTTTCTAATGATGTGAATAAAGCAAACGCTGCAGAGAATGCACCACCAACACTTCAATGCTTAAAGTGCAAGGAAATGGGGAATTATGCTAATAAATGCCCTAATCCAAGGGTTAGTTATGATCGACATGAGCAACCGCTTAAGGAAAAGGACAAAGGAAAGTCACATGCGATCACTATTGGTGATGTTGAATATGAAAACGATGTGGTGGAATGATTAAGTGTTTATGTAATGGGATTCCAAATTTATGTTGTATCATAATGTATTGGAATATTTATGTATTGGTCTAATGTGGTATTCAAAGTGATTGAGATATTTTTGGGAATAAGATGATATGCGCATAATGAAGGGAAAACGAGAAAACGAAATGTTTAACAGTATTCATGAGCTCATGATTGATATAAGGACTAAGTGATATCATGTTTTGAGTATATAGAATTTTGAGGATTTTGGTATGTGGAAAGTGTTAACTTTTAACTGCATTCATGTTTTCACTAAGGTTCAATGCGTATTCAAGAGAATACATGATTAAGGCCTTTGAATATTTGGAATGTGACCAACAAGACATATTTTATGATATATGGGGATCAACGATGGTATTAAATCTATGGTAATCGTTTTCACTATATTATGAGAGTGGACTGAAGTATTATGGATAAGCCTAAAGATTGGAATGGATTATGATTGGACATAAGTTAGTATTTTTTAAGGATAGAAGTTTTTTCGATATTATTGATGGGATGTTATAGTAATATAGTTTTAGAAAAAGGACAACCTGCAGGACGGGCGACATCCCATCACGTCGGACAAGGCTGTGGGAATCGAACCTACAACCGAAGTACGACTGGCCTTTATCGCCTACCACTGACCTACAGGAAGTCCCTGTATAGTAGAAACTAGTTTTATTATATTACGCAGTATGATATATGATGTATAAGTCCATTTTAGGAACCTTATATGATGAATCTCACTATAGATGGACTTATGTATTTTTTGATAACTTTTCTAACCTTTTGTTTGAGATAGATAGAATGACCCATCATTCTATCACATGATCTGCTAACACATCACGAATAACAAATTCAACATCATTTCTTTAATAGATAAAGTAGAAATTGTCCAAATAACGACAAACAGTGAGACTATACCAAAATCACGAAAGTATTTCTTCTAATTCCAATTTCATCAACTTTAGGGAAATGATCTTGAAAACCAAAAATTTTGTCCTAGTGCTCTTATATCTGATTAAATAGATGGTACCTTAGATCGTCTAAAATTTATGGATTTGTGATTTCTAGCTTTTCCATAGCCATGTTTTCTACCACTCTCCATCAGAACATGATGGTTAGATTTCTCTTTCATATCCATATTTTAACCTATGTGGAAACCCAGTGATTAGTTTATTTGGGTAACCATTACGTTTCATACTTTTTCTTTTAAAGATTGGTTTTGGTATTCCTTTTTACGATGTGGGGTTCGATTAAAGAAACTTTCGAATAGTAAACCATTTATAACCCCGACGAATTTTGAGGGCGAAATTCATTTTAAGGGGGGTAGAATGTAACACCCCGAGATTTTATGAAAAATATTCTTTTTAATTTCATTAATGTCTTGTGTTATACGTTACACCAAAAGGAGATTTCACAACACACATCTCTGACCTGGCTTGAATTACATGCAATCGCGACCTTCCACGATAGCGTGTGTTGTACGCAACACCAAGTTTCGCTAAACAACGATATGCTATTAAGATATTATTAAAACTAGCCGTCATGAATAGTAATAACCACTTTTTGGAATTTTGTAAATTTTATTTTTCAAAATGGACTTCATTTATGGATTCGGAGTATCGAATTTAGCTTAAGGTGAAATTTTGGTACTTTTCGGATAACTTTCATATTCTGATGAATAATGAAAATTTCTAAATTTTAAATAAAAACATCTTTTTTAATAGAAATAATTAATAGTGATAAATTATTAGTTTGAGTGGTTTTAAAGTAAATTTAGAATATATTTTTACAATTTAATACAATGTTGGTCATTGGATGTAATTTCAAATTTAAACCAGTTATAAACAAGTGTCAATCTTTTGATAGTTATTATCTCTTAAAAACACGCTATTTGTTTTGACAGCGGAAATTAATTATAAAATTAATTAATGAAACGTATATGTTGGGAATTTTGTAAAATAGAAATCATTTTTGAATTCGGAATATCAATTATAGCATAGGGTGAAATTTTGGCTTTTTTCTGAAAAACATCAATTTTTGATGAATAGTGAAACCACTAAGTGGTAGGTTAAAAACTGAATTTTGCATAAAACATAATTTTACCACTTCTGTGAGTGAAATTTAGAAAATCCGACAAAAACGGTTGATATCAGTAAGTAAAATGTGGTTCAATGAGATAAATATAATTTTTTGGTGAATAGTAACTTTTTACTTTTTTTACCACAGTTAATAGTAAATAGGGTAACTAAGGGTAAATATGATATTACTATTACCCTAACACATGTCCTAATTCTATTGGATAAGTTTAATTCGACCAAAAACAACCTTATGAATATAATATGACCATTTAGGTCCACTTGGATTAGATTATGACATTTAATATTATTTTATTTAAGGAATAGTTAAAATAGTTAAAATCAAAGTTTAATAAGTAAATCATTTTTAATATGGGGTTATACATAAGATAAATTCGCCTATAAATATTCATTAGAAAGCTAAAACTCTTTCCTATATAATGGTATTTTATTTGTAATTTTTATACATTAAATAATATAATTTATTTATGACACAATGATGATGCAGTAATTATCTTATTAATGAAATATTGGCCTAATTGATGTTATAAACACCAAAATAAATGTAATTTGAGACTTTTTATGAATTCAACTAATTTTATAGGTTACTATGATATATTAGTGTTCATTTAATCAACTTGGTTCGAACATATAATTCTGTTATGACTTTCAAAAAAATCATATATCAAATAGTGTCAAAATTGACACAAAATAGTTTTTAAATAAAATATTATATTATTAATTGTTATTTTATTCCTAAAAATCTATGGTTCGGCAAAATGACTTAGATAAGGATATATATATTAATAATAAACAATTTGGGGTTCTTTTGTCATGTTATAGTAAGTGTATTAACCATATAGTGTAAGAAAACAAAAAGACACGGTAAAAGTTAAATTATTTAACTTAGAATTAAATATAATTGATAAGGTTAAAATAATAACCTAAACTTGTCTAAATCCTCTTGGTTGATAGGATTTCGACCCATCCCCACTTTAGCTTCGAAATAAGTCCTTTTGGAACCATTATAAACCGATTTTGACTTTAATATAAAATAATATTTTGAGATATTCCTAAGGTGCCCCTCTCCTCCCTTATAAAAGGACACCTCCTCCCCCTCCTCATCACACCAATTTGAGCACTCAAGCTTGGCCAACCCCTGCCAAAATCCCTTCTCCACTTCCCTAGAATAATCCTATAGGTCCTGGTCTTCTTCAAAGACCAATATTAGTTCCCTATGTGGAGGATTCAAAGAGGCGTTTCAAAGAAGAGGAGGTTCGGACACTTACAAAGAAAGTCGGACCTAAGGTAAGGGAAATATCACAATCTCATTTTCATCCGAGATTGTTTATACTTTAGTATTTACTGGGGTGTATTTTATCATCCACATCCATGTTTCCTCAATTCGTAATATTATTTCCATCCACCTAAAATTGTTTAAATCCAATTTTACCCTTCGGCGAGTTTTTAGTAAAAGATATGAAAGGAATCTTTTGTCGTTTTTCGTACGAGGTACTTTTTGACTTTTCCGAAAAAAGTACGAGAAGAATGTTTTTTTAACTTATAAGGAACAAACAGATTTTACGGTTTTATAAAGCCTTATTTTCATAAAGATTCCTCCAAAAGATTTCATGACTATTTTCAACAAAATCTCTTTCTTTTAAAATTGCATGACGTTTTGTGAAAAGAAATTGATTTTGAAGCAGAAAGGATATTTTCCTCAAGAATGGAGTTCAAGTGTTTTATCAAAATTATTTTCCATCTAAGATAATAAAGGGTTCTGTTTCTATCCCTATTATTACATGGATTTGATTATGTTGTGATGGAAATATTTTTTATGAATTCCTTTATCTTATATGAATTGTTTTATGATGTCATGTTGTTTAAGAATCCCATTTTTACTATATGGGTTATGAAATTATGTATGATTTATGATTTTGTGGCACACATAAGAATGGTATCATTATGAGATGGGTGGGACCTATATCTCCCTCCAATTCATTGGGTAATGATTTTATATCTCATGAGATAGATAGGGCTGGAACGGTAGGTTATATCGGTTCAGTGAAACAGGACTGGAACGAGGGTGACTCGGTTCAGAAAGGGACTTTGTCCACTAAGATAGTCTTGGCAATGAGTCTTGACTAACAAGAAAATATTCTCTATTATTATGTGTGTATGCCACAAAGTTTCATGTTTTATGTTATGATTATTGTGATTACATTTCACTGCCATGATTTATCCCATGTTATGAAATTATGATCTCTTTTGCAGGTTAATATTTCCAAAAGTTATGTGATTGTGTATACGATGAGATTTATATTTCTTTTTTTTACCCTTACTGAGCATTTGATCGCACCCTTTGATGTTTTCTTTTCCCCAGGATATAAAGAAAGGTTTTAGGTAAAAAAAGGGAAGATCTTTGTGGGATATATTGGAGATCTTTCACCACGATTAGAAGATTACGTTCTGAGTTTCCAAAGACACTAAACTATTACAATCCTTGTGTGTGTGTTTTTGTTATTTACTAAGTATTCCGAAAATGTAATGTAATTTCAATGTACGTCATGCTTCGGGTCTCTACATGACATAATCCACAAGAACTTTGAAGGTAAAGTACCAAGAAAAAGGAAAACAACAACAGAAACTACCATAAGGTCTGAGCTAGTATGGTCCTTTACGATCCCTGAAGTCCTCCTGGAATCCTGAAAGTAGTTTATATATGTAGGGTGAGCATACAAGTATACTCAGTAGGGAAAAACCAAGAGCTCTAGTTCACAAGTGAAGAGGCATTCTAATGCCATGTGGGAAAAGAGATTACAAAAACATCAAACAAGGTAAACTATCCACCCAAGCCTCACCAAGGAACACTCTCCAAATAATGAAAATCGAGTAAAGTATATTAATAGCACATCGATATTTAGGTTCCCCGCGCCACTTTCCCACTGGATATTAAACACATCCTACACATAGAACCAATCCCGCCATTCTCAGTGCAGTCCCATTGCCAAACTCCACCTGCACAAACCTGGGCCACAACCTCATCACACGTAAACACACCTGCAAACACCTGGGTCAGAACAACTACTTCCATGCCCGAAGACACCTGGTCCAGAACAACTACTGCCACGCCCAAAAACACTTGGGCCTCATCCGGAAGACACTTGGGAAAAAACCTTCCCGAAGACACCTGGGCCGACTACCCCAACTTCCTTGCCTGAAGATTCTTGGGCTAATAATGGACTTCAGGCCATCACAGCCTACCCGAAGAGTCTTGGTCTATTCGGAAAGGGGAGCAGAAAGGAGCTAATAACCAGCCACTCATAGGAGTGTTGGAAAAAACACCCTCCACATGAAATGGGGTGTTCAACACTAAGTGCTCAACATGGGTGGGTCACGAATAAGAAACACAATAAATACATTTATATGTATAGTTAACAAGAACTCATCCCAACCTAGGGTTTCTAAAGGCAACCTATGCAAAACACCCTCATTACAATTCATTCATAAGAAAAGGGTATGACACTCACGACCAAGACATAACTTATTCTTGAAACCAATACCCCTTTAAACCATTCTTACTTACATGTTCATGTAATAATACATAGGTGGATTCTACACTACTGAGCAACTAATTGGCATAACCAGAAGCTAGAAAAGATAAACATTCAAACATAAGTTTAACCATTCACATCCGGTTCTCTAGTGACATTACAACAACAAATGGATTAGTGAGATCCCTCAAATTACAGGAACCAAAGCAAGCTTCAAGATACAACCCACAATTACAACAATAGAAAGGGAACAGTGATATCCCTCAAAGTAATGAAAACAAAGAAACTCTAAAATACCTCCTCCCATTCTAATAATCATGAACTAATGATATGCCAACAGTAGAGGATTCCACCCCAATTGTGTCAACAGAAGAATAACCCCACAGTTTCAGACTCACGACAAAGAGGATCCCATCCTCACCCACATCACCCCATAGGGAAAAACACAGAACAACACACCTAATGCCAAAATAGAGCAGGGAAACATCCAGGTTCAAGCACATCATTCGTTAGGATCTTCTTTCTGGTTGTTAACCGATGGGGGTCACACAAGGAGAATTGTTTTACTGAACATCTATTTAAACCTAATTGAGTTAAGGTGACTAAACAATTCCCATGTTACAGTTATTTAGTCATGAAAAAGGAAAATGGTTTATTATAATGCATGGAAAGACCACCAACGACCATGATTTTCAGTGAGCACAAGCCCATACAGTTCACAACACATATCAACAAAAAGGAGTACAACAGAACATCGATCACACCCCATTCATTATTTATTGTCGGTTAATTATCATCATTAAGGTTGGTATCATCAATACCCATAGAAACAATAGCATATCCCCCCACAATGATACACATTAAAGAGAGAAGAACGAGAAACCCTACTTGTTTGATCAAGGATCGAATTTCTTCTCCACGCGCCACAAACTGGGAAAAGTGAAACTTGTAGGGGAGGGTCGTCGGGAACTCCATGGATGAGAAGAAGACTCCAGCATAGGTGCACCACCATCCTCGAAAAGGGGAACTACAAAGGCACTAAGAAGGAAAAAGGAATCCATACATGTGGAATAATAAGGATGAAGGAATTCCCATACGATATATAGATAAGATCTCGTTGTTACTGGATATTGGGATTTGAACGACTTTAATTTCGGATCGTGGTTCCCCTTACGGTTGGGTGGTTACACATGATGAGATTAATTGTTATTTAATATCCCATATCGAGGAGGTTTCTTGGGATTTTTGGGTATTAATTATGGCCTTTAAATGGCTTCGGACCACTAAATAAGGTTAAACGTCCTAAAAGACGCATCACGGGAAAAACTGTAGAAGAGAAACCCAACATGGTGGGGTGACACTGATCGGTCACACCGATTGGTCGCGTCGATTGGTCACAAAATGATCGGTCGCACACCGATCGATTGCACCGGTCGATTGCACGCTGGTCGGTTGCACGCTGGTCGTTCACACGATGATCGGTCACACACCAATCGGCCACACACCGAAATGACATCCTACTACCAAGACGCCATCCTCAGGATCTGGATATTGGAAAAGGGATGGATCATGAGGGTCTAGGTAATCACATTAGATACCTCTCAAAGCATTATCGCCCTTGAGAATTTAAAACCAGACCTGATGAAAGACGGGGGTCAGAACAACCACCCCAGAAGATACCTCCCTAGAGTGAACCTCTCAGACACATGGGAACACCATCCCCCCTTCAACAACCATGCAACACTTAAGGTTCATGATGTCCAGTCATATTGGTTGGGGAGTTTCTTCCTCCTTTTCAAGATATTATCCACTTTGGGTGGCACTTACTCTCCCGCATGGGTTTAATCGCATCCATATTAATGTGTCTTGATTGGGGATGAGACTCTCCCTCCCCCGCAACCATAACTTTTCACATGCGACTAGAGATCAAGGAAAAACATACATCCCATAGTTAACAAGGTAAAGTGTTCCATCACAACAAAGTAAAACAAATAGAACTACTCAAAACAGCACTGGGTACTGGGTGCAATTTTGCCTCTCCCGTTCCCAGGAACTTTCCTCAAGACCACTATGTCTCCACAACACATGAACCAAAGGAATGGTTCGTCCACGGACCACCTTCTCCTCACGATATTCGATCATCACCGGTCACTCCACGAACGTTGCATCATCTTCGATATCTAACTCTCCCTAGTCAAGGACGTGTGAGTCTTCATGCAGATACCGACGAAGCTGGGAAACATGGAAGATATCATGCACCCGTTATAGCCGTGGTGGCAACGCAAGCTGGTAAGCCACCTCGCTGATCCGCTGCAACACCTCGAAGGCTCCGATGAACCTGGGAGAAAGATTACTTCCCCTGTCGAACCTCTGCTTCCCACGCTGAGGGAAGACCTTCATGAATATGTGGTCCTCGACATCGAACTCCAAGGGTCTCCTCCTATCATCGGCATACAACTTCTGCCAGTTCTGAGCCACCTTCATCCTCTCTTTTATAAGTTGTACCTTCTCCGTCATGCTCTGTACCACCTCCAGGTCAAGGATGCCAACCTCTCCAATTTCTGTCCAAAACACGGGTGAGAGACATGGCATCCCGTACAAGGCTTCGAATAGATCCATACCAATGTTAGAGTAGTAGTTGTTATTGTAGGAGAACACCACCAGAGGCAAGTGTCACACCCATGCTCCCCCAAAGTCCAGAACACATGCTCGCAGTATATCATCCAATGTCTGGATGGTGTGCTATGTATATCCATCAGTCTGGTGGTGGAAGGCAGTGCTAACTCATATTTGGGTGCCAAATGAATGCTTCAATCCTCTCCAAACTTGTGAGGTAAACCGTGCATCCCTATATGAGACTATGGATCTCAGGACTCCGTGCAACCACAACACCTCATCCATATACCTCCGTGCTAAGGCATCCACTGCACCTAACTCCTTGATCGCCAGGAAGTGGGCTGATTTCTTCAACCGGTCCACCACTACCTAGATAGCATCACAACCCCCTTGATCCTTGGGTAGTCCCATGATGAAATCTATCTAGATTTCATCCCACTTCCACTCAGGAACGTCTAAAGGTTCCAACAACCCGCCTGGAATATGGTGTTAAACCTTCACTTTCGGACACACTAGGCACATTGCTACAAACTCTACTACTGCTTGTTTCATCCCGGGACACCAGATCTGACCTCTTAACCCCTGGTATATCTTGGAAACTCCCGAGTGCACTACTAGTATAGAATCCCACCCTTTTATCACATAAACATTCATTACATTTTACAAAACTGAGGATCTTTAAGGTTTAGTGTCTTGGAAACCAGGAACTTGAAACCTAAAAACATAAAACATTCTTGTTAAACACTCGAAAGGCATCTCCTCATGTTCATACTAGGTTTATTACTGCATCTCAAACCAGGGGACATACATCAAAATAAAGGGTGAGCAGAATGCCCAGTAAGGGAAACAAGGGGAAACATTTAACATGTGAACTTGGGATACATCAAAAATGTCATGAAAAGAACTTTAAGGCATGAGAAATAAATCATGAGATATATCATAATAAAAATAACATTTTTCATAACATAAAGATGTGGCTACAACATTTAATATTGAAAATAATTTTCTTTCACCAAGGTCCATCCCCAAGGTGTCATTAAAAATTACCAAGGTTATTCACCAAGGTATCAGTCTAAAAGGTCATCTCTAGAGATTAAGTCTTTACCCAATGAATTGGAGCGCTATCTGGGCGCACCCTTGAAATGTCTTTATTATCATATGAGCCACATATATCATCATAAATAATTTCATAAACAACCCATATAGAATAAAAGAAATGGGTTTCATATCATAATCATAACATTTTAAAAACTGCTTTAAAGACATGATCTGTATGTCACTTTAAAACCACGGAAAAGGGAAAGTGGGTTTCATGTATGTAAAATCCAGAATTTAAAATAGAAAATTTTGATATATATGTGAATACCCCTGTAGAAATAAGATCTTTGAGTATTCACTTAATAACATAAAATAATTTTCAGATAAAGAGGGATGCATTTTGAGACGAAAACAATGCAGCATAACGTCTATGATACATGGTTTTAGAAAACATTGAAAAGAGCGAGGACATGGGTCACCCACTCAAAAATGATACATAAAACAGTAGGGGAACAGAATATATATTATTTAAGAACATGGTAATGAAATTTTAATGATATACCCTATGAAACGAATAACTTGAAAGGAAGACAAAAATAAGATTTCTCTTATAGGAATTCGGCAGCTTAACGGCGTCACTTAAAACTTCCAAAAATGGATTGATGAGATCAAATAGGGTCTCTCATCATATGAACATAAAAGATCAGTATGATATAATTAGAGATCATACCCCAACATAATAAAAAGGAACTTGAAAGACTTGACATGAAAGTAGATCTTGAAAATGAGAAGGGTGAAAGAACCCCTTAGAAATTCGGCACCCTAACGGCGCCACTAAAACTTCAACAAAAATGAATTGATGAGATCAAATAGGGTCTCTCATCATATAAACATAAAATATAATTATGTTATATTTAGATATAATACCCCAACATAATAAAAAGTAACTTGAAAGACTTGATATGAAAGTAGATCTTGAAAACGAGAAGGGTGAAAAAACCCCTTAGAAATTCGGTAGCCTAACGGTGCAACTTAAACTTCAACAAAAATGAATTGATGAGATCAAATAGGGTCTCTCATAATATGAACATAGAAGATCATTATTATATATTTAGATATCAAACCAAAAAATAATAAAAAGTAACTTTCAAGACTTGACATGGAATTAGAACTTTGAAAAAGGAGAAAGGTGAAAGGACCACTTAAAAATTCGGCAGCCTAACGGCGCCACTTAAAACTTAAAAATACTGAATTGAAGAGATCAAATGGGGTCTATCATCATATGATCATAAAAGATCATTATGATAAATATAGAGATCATACCCCAACATAATAAAAAGGAACTTGAAATACTTTACATGAAAATAGATCTTGAAAAATGAGAAGGGAGAAAGAATCTGTTACAATAATTTCGGCAGCCTAATGGCGCCACTTAAAACATCATAAAACAAAATAATGAGAGTATGATAGGATCTATCATTAAATGAACATGAAAAGGGAAGTAATAGGAGTATAAAATAACATCCTTTTACATAAGAACATGGAGCATAAAAGAAATTACATAAAAGAGATTTCTTGAAAAGAAAGAGAGAGGTCAGATCCCTTAACTTAAAACGCAACTCTTAAAACTCAATGGTTGGGAACTTGAGGGCTTGGGGGAACCTTGGGAGGACTCCTTCGGAGGTAATGAGACCATAAATTCTTCGGGGGAGAGTGGGGAGTCGAAATGGATGAGCGGATGGCTTGGTATTTATAGGGAAAGTGAGGGGACAAGGCATTAACGGCCAAGGGACACCTCAAAAGTGGTTTTCTCAAAACCATGTGCTCTCCCATGGTATTTCCCATGGAGTTAGGCCAATGGGGCCCCCATACAATACTTAGCCACCTTTGGTCGGCCAACCCATAAAATATCTCATGAAATCATCATGATAGAGTTATGATGTCATTAAACATACCGAAACCCTAAAACTGTAGTTTTACAATTCACTGCAAATTCAACTTTCTCAGAAAAATCCCAAAATTTCACCTTAACCAAATATCAATTCTATGATTTCAAAAATGAACTCCATATTATAAAAATAATTTTCGAAATATTTTTAATTTATGTTTTTAAATAAATACACTATTCACCAAAAATTCATTTTTTTAGAAAAATCCTCAAAAATCACCTTAACATAATATCGATGCTATGAGTTCAAAAATGAAATCCATTTTATAAAAATAATTTTCTAAATATTTTTAATTTATTTTTTAATTAAAAAACACTATACACCCGAAAAAACTAATACTTGAATAATAATTTATGAAACCGTTATTTAACCATTTTATTGAATCACATTACTTAATCAAGGTGCCTAGATTATATTAATACTTTCATTAAGTGAGACTACTATTCCATTTGTTCACATTACTAATCCTAAGCATAAAATCACTATTCATAATTTACTATTCATCAAAAATCAAGTTGATCTTATTAGACTCTAAATTTCGTACTGAACATAATTCTAGAAGACCATTTTTTGAAAATCATTACACATTTTTAATTATTTAAGGTTTACCTAAACATTTTTAAAATATCCTTTTTCTAAAATTCATGAAAAATATACATACTATATTTATCCGGACATTTGAAAATTCATAAACTTCATCATAAGAACAAATCAAAATTTTTATTTAAATAAAAGGGTTACACAAGGAAGTTACGGTCTCCTTACATAGACCCTTATCACACAAACATAGGACATAAGTGTAAGGTGTGCTAAGGTGAGAGAATCTGGGGGAGGCTCGCCCAACATCGCACGAGTAGTAATTTCTATCAGGTTGAACTTCTCGCGAAGGCGATTCCGTTCTAGCTTCACATGATGAAGTTCGGCTTGGGTTTGGTCCAGAGCAAAGCCCAGTGGTGCTACCTCCTTCCCAAGTTCTGTTTGATGGGATTCGATTGGTCCAAGACTACTGGGTGAGGCCATCGAATCTTCTTTCTATAATAATTAACCAAGATTACTTGTATTTAGAGACAATAATCAAAACGTTTAGTTTCCAGCGGTCATATTGACCAATAGTCATATACCATTCAAAACCCAATGATCTCATTTTAATTATACTAATTTTATCAAATGAAACATTTTTGTTGAGTATAAAAATAAAATAAAACAACACATAAAATTAGGAAACAATATTTATTCAAAATTTCGGGTCGTTACAATATTCCCCCCTTTTGAAATTGCGTCCTTGGAATTCTTAAAATTGGGTTTTGAAATTTCATTGAAAGTCCCACATCAGAAAAGGAGTCAGTAAAACTATTACTTTAAAAGAAAGAAAGGGAAGTACAAAGGTCACCCGAGTTAACCCACACTAGGATTCAATGTAGGAAAACATGGACATGGAGGAGAAAACAAAGGGTCAAGTTCTGAGGTAGAGTGATAGAAAACATGATTAGGAGAAAGTTAACCATAAGAAAATTCCAAACTTATGATGTGTGTAAACGGTCTTTGATTACCTAGTATGAAACGTAAACTAATAACGTTTTGTTTAACATTCCATTCCATAATTTTGATGAATTCATTTACTACATAGAAAATATAACTATCTTTATGTAGAGTTTCATCCTTTAATAAGTTTCTACCCAAAACAAATCTTTTCTCCAAATGATGAGCATTAAAAACTACTTGGTCTCATCAAAACACAAGAATCATCTTCTAGAGAATCACATAATCCACAAAATATTAACTATCTATTTCATCTATCTTTAAACATTATCCCAAAAATTTAAAGGGCAAGGTAAAACAACTATTCAAAAAGAAATAATCCCATAGGAATGGAAACTACTTTTAAATCTTCAAAGTTCCATGGTACTACCCAAAATTCATCATAGACCATTCCATAAATAACGGTCCTCAAAATTCCTCAAAATAAACCAAACTAAGAATGAAACCCAAATCCAAGAGGGATTTGATAACATAGTCTTCCAAAATAAACTTCATTGTTCATCTCCAAACAACATCAACCACTCCTAACATCTTATAAAAAAGGTAGCTAACCTAAAAATATTTTACCCAAGATAGGTTAATCATTCCCATAAGTAACCTAAATTACTGTAAGTCCACCTTAAATTCATCGATTCTTCAAAATATAAGTCATCCTTACTTCTCAATGAAAATACCGTAGTAATCTATTTACCTAGATCATATAGGGTCCCCAAAATAGTGAACGTCTTCTAAAATAATAATAATCTTTTAATCCCCTAATCATCTGTGTCATATTAATATGGAAATCGTCGCATTTCCTATCACATTGGTTGTTGGGACATGTTCTTCCATTTCCCACCATTAACTAAGAAGAGAAAGTATAATTAGGGTCTTAAATACTTAGCCAATAATCATGAAAAGGAACTTAAAGCATATAAGGATAACTTGTAGAAGAAAAGTATACCCTAAATTGTGATACCCTAGGTTTCAAACTAGGTTATCCATGATCATATATTCTTATTTGAATCTTTATTTTATTTTATCTTTGTTCCTTAAATAATTGTTCATACTAAGCTTATGAATTTACCAAAGCATATCCCCCGGGAGTGTCCTAACCAAGAGTGCAGCAAGGCCCGTTGTCGTGTACCAGTTCCCGTTCGAGTCTAGCTCAACGCGGTGTTTTCGGGTTTTACCCCTATGTACATATGTGCCAGAGCCACCTCTACCTTCTCGTATCGAGACAGGGATGTATTTTCTTGGCAACCCCTTACTCAATACTCACCAAAATACCAGGAAGATTTCCTATATTTAAACTTTTCTATAGGTTTCTTCCTAATGTTTTCATATCCTAATTTCCACAAATAACTAAACCATCCATTGATACTAACTATAGAATTCCACCTTTTTATCACATAAACATTCATTACATTTTACAAAATTGAGGATCTTTAAGGTTTAGTGTCTTGGAAACCAGGAACTTGAAATATGAAAACATAAAAAATTCCCGTTAAACACTTGAAAGGCTTCTCCTCATGTTCATCCTAGGTTCATTACTGCATCTCAAACCTGGGGACTTACATCAAAAGAAAAGGTGAGTAGAAGGCCCAGTAAGGAAAACAAGGGGAAACATTTAACATGTGAACTTGGGATACATCAACAATGTCATGAAAATAACTTTAAGGCATGAGAAATAAATCATGAGATATATCATAATAAAAATAAGATTTTTCATAACTTGAGGATGTGGCTACAACATTTAATATTGACAGTCATTTCATTTCACCAAGGTCCATCCCCAAGGTGTCATTAAAAATTACTAAGGTTATTTTCCAAGGTATCAGTCTAAAAGGTCATCTCTAGAGATTAGGTCTTTACCCAATGCATTAGAGCACTACCTTGGTGCACCCTTCAAATGTATTTATTATAATGTGAGCCACATATATCATCATAAATCATTTCATAAACAACCCATATAGCATAAAATAAATGGGTTTCATTTCATAATCATAACGTTTTAAAAACAGCTTTAAAGACATGATTTGTATGTCACTTTAAACCCAAGGAAAAGGGAATGTGGGTTTCATGTATGTAAATCCCATAATTTAAAATAGAAAATTTTGATATATATCTGAATACCCCTGTAGAAATAATAGCATTGATTTTTCACTTAATAACATAAAATAATATTGAGATAAAGAGGGAGGCATTTTGAGACGAAAACAATGTAGCATAACGTCTAGGATACATGGTTTTAGAAAACATTGAAAAGAGAGGGGACATGGGTCACCCACTCAAAAATGATACATAAAACAGTAGGGTAACACAATATATTTTATTTAAGAAAATGATAATGAAATTTGAATGATATAACATATGAAACGAAGAACATGAAAGGAAGACAAAAATAAGATTTATCTTATGAGAATTCAGCAGCATAACGGAGTCACATAAAACTTCCAAAAATGGATTGATGAGATCAAAAAGGGTCTCTCATCATATGAACATAAAAGATAAGTATGATAGATTTAGAGATCATACCCCAACATAATAAAAAGGAACTTGAAAGACTTGACATGAAATTAGATCTTGAAAACGAGAAGGGTGAAAGAACCCCTTAGAAATTCGGCAGCCTAACAGCGCCACTTAAACTTCAACAAAAATGAATTGATGAGATCAAATAGGGTCTCTTATCATATGAAAATAAAAGAGCAGTATGATTTATTTAGAGATCATAACCCAACATAATAAAAAAGTACTTTAAAGACTTGACATGAAAGTAGATCTTTAAAACGGGAAGGGTGAAAGAACCCCTTAGAAATTTGGCAGCCTAACGACACCACATAAACTTCAACAAAAATGAATTGATGAGATCAAATAGGGTATATCATCATATGAACATCAAAGATCAGTATTATAGATTTATATATCATTCCACAGCATAATAAAAAGTAACTTGCATGACTTGACATGGAATTAGAACTTTGAAAAAGGAGAAAGGTGAAAGGACCACTTAAAAATTTGGCAGCCTAACAGCGCCAATTAAAACTTCAAAATACTGAATTGAAGAGATCAAATGGGGTATCTCATCATATGATAATAAAAGATAATTATGATAAATTTAGAGATCATACCCCAACATAATAAAAATGAACTTGAAATACTTTACATGAAAATAGATCTTGAAAAATGAGAAGGGAGAAAGAATCTGTTACAAAAATTTTGGCAGCCTAATGGCGCCACTTAAAACATCATAAAACGAAATAATGAGAGTAAGATGGGATCTCTCATTATATGAAAATTAAAAGGGCAGTAAGAGGATTATAAAATAACATCCTTTAACATAAGAACATGGAGCATAAAAGAAATCACATAAAACAGATTTCTTGAAATGAAAGAGAGAGGTCAGATCCCTTACCTTAAAACTTAACTCTTAAAACACAAAGGTTGGGAACTTGGGGGCTTGGGGGCACCTTGGGAGCACTCCATGGGAGGTAATGAGACCATAAATTCTTTGGGGGAGGGTGGGGAGTCGAAATGGATGAGATGATGGCTTGGTATTTATAGGGAAAGTGAGGGGACAAGGCATTAATGGCCAAGGGACACCTCAAAATTGGTTTTCTCGAAACCATGTGCTCTCCCATGGTATTTTCCATGGAGTTAGGCCACATGGGCCCCCCATACAATAATTCATCACCTTTGGTCGGAAAACCAATAAAATATCTCATGACATCATCATGAAAAAGTTATGATGTCATTAAACATACCAAAACCCTAAAACTGTAGTTTTACTATTCACTGAAAATTCAATTTTCTCATAAAAATCCCAAAATTTCACCTTTACCAAATATCAATGTTCTGATTTCAAAAATGAACTCCATTTTATAAAAATAATTTTCAGAATATTTTTAATTTATTTTTTTAAATAAATACACTATTCACCGAAAATTCATTTTTTCAGAAAAATCCCCAAAAATTACCTTAACATAATATCGCTGCTCTGAGATCAAAAGTGAATTCCATTTTATAAAAAAAATCTAAATATTTTTAATTTAATTTTTAATTAAAAAACACTATTGACCCAAAAAACTAATATTTGAATAATAATTTATGAAACTATTATTTAACCATTTTATTGAATCGCATTACTTAATCAATGTGCCTAGATATATTAATACTTTCATTAAGTGAGATTAATAATCAATTTGGTCACATTAATAATCCTAAGCATAAAATCACTATTCATAATTTACTATTCATCAAAAATCAAGTTGATCTTATTAGAATCTAAATTTCGTACTGAACATAATTGTAGAAGACCATTTTTTGAAAATCATTACACATTTTTAATTATATAAGGTTTACCTAAACATTTTTAAAATATCCTTTTTCTAAAATTCATGAATAATATGCATACTATATTTATCCGAACATTTGAAAATAATAACCTTCATCATAAGAACAAATCAAAATTTTTATTTAAAACAAAGTGTTACACAAGGCAGTTACGGTCTCCTTACATAGCCCCTTATCACACCAGCATAGGACCTAAGTGTAAGGTGTGCTAAGATGAGAGAATCTGAGGTAGGCTCGGCCAACATCGCACGAGTAGTAATTTGTATCAGGTTGAAATTCTCGCGAAGGAGATTCCGTTCTAGCTTCACACGATGAAGTTCAACTTGGGTTTGGTCCAGAGAAAAGCCCAGTGGTGATACCTCCTTCCCAAGTTTTGTTAGATGGGCTTCGATCGATCCAAGACTACTGGGTGAGGCCAACGAATCTTATTTCTATAATAATTAACCAAGATACTTGTATTTAGAGACAATAATCAAAACGTTTAGTTTCCAGCGGTCATATTGACCAATAGTCATATACCAGTCAAAACCCAATGGTCTCATTTTATTTATACTCATGTTATCAAATGAAACATTTTTGTTGAGTATAAAAATAAAATAAAATATCACATACAAATAGGAAATAATATTTATTCAAAATTTCTGGTCGTTACAATCTCCCCCCTTAAGAAATTACGTCCTCGCAATTTTTAAAATTGGGTTTTGAAATTTCCTTGAATGTACCACATCAGAAAAGGAGTCAGTAAAACTATTACTTTAAATGAAAGAAAGGGAAGTACAAAGGTCACCCAAGTTAACCCACACTAGGATTCCATGTAGGAAAACATGGACATGGAGGAGAAAACAAAGGGTCATGTTCTGAGGGAGAGTGATAGAAAACATGATTAGGAGAAAGTTAACAATAAGAAAATCCCAAACTTATGATGTGTGTAAACGGTCTTTGATTACCTAGTAAGAAACGTAAACCAACAACGTTTTTGTTTTACGTTCCTTTTCATAATTTCGAGGAATTCATTTACTACATAGAAAATATACCTATCTTTATGTAGAGTTTCATCCTTTAATAAGTTTCTACCCAAAACTAATCTTTTCTCCAAACGATGAGCATTAAAAACTACTTGGTCTCATCAAAACACAAGAATCATCATCTAGATAATCACATAATCCACAAAATATTAACTATCTATTTCATATATCATTAAACATTTTCCCAAAAACAGAAAGGGTAAGGTAAAACAACTCTTCAAAAAGAAATAATCCCATAGGAATGGAAACTACTTTTAAATCTTCAAAGTTCCATGGTACTACCCAAAGTTCATCATAGACCATTCCATAAATAATGGTCCATAAAATTCCTCAAAATAAAACAATATAAGATTGAAACCCAAATACAAGAGGTATTTGATAACATAGTCTACCAAAATAAACTTCATTGTTCATCTCCAAACAAAATCAACCACTCCTAACATCTTATAACAAAAGTGGATAACCTAAACATATTTTAGCCAAGATTGGTTAATCATTCCCATAAGTAACCAAAATTACTATAAGTCCACCTTAAATTCATCGATTCTTCAAAATATAAGTCAACCTTACTTCTCAATGAAAATACCGTAGTAATCTATTTACCTCGATCATTTAGGGTCCCCAAAATAGTGAATGTCTTCCCAAATAATAATAATCTTTTAATACCCTAATCATCGTTTTCATATTAATACGGCACTCGTCGCATTTCCTATCACATTGGTTGTTGGGACATGTTCTTCCATTTCCCACCATTAACTAAGAAGAGAATGTATAATTAGGGGCTTAAATACTTAACCAATAATCATGAAAAGGAACTTAAAGCATATAAGGATAACTTGTAGAAGAAAAGTATACCCTAACTTGTGATCCCCTAGGTTTCAAACTAAGTTATACATGATCATATATTCTCATGGGAATCTTTATTTTATTTTATCTTTGTTCCTTTAATAATGGTTCTTACTAAGATTATGAATTTACCAAAGCATATCCCCTGGGAGTGTCGTAACCAAGAGTGCAGCAAGGCTTGTTGTCGTGTACCAGTTCCCGTACGAGTCTAGCTCAAAGTGGTGTTTTAGGGTTTTACCCCTATGTACATATGTGCCAGAGCCACCTCTACCTGCTCGTATCCAGACAGGGATGTATTTTCTTGGCAACCCCTTACTCAATACTCACCAAAATACCAGGAAGATTTCCTATATTTAACCTTTTCTATAGGTTTCTTACTAATGTTTTCATATCCTAATTTCCACAAATAACTAAACCATCCTTTGATACCAACTGTAGCATCCCACATTTTTATCACATAAACTTTCATTACATTTTACAAAACTGAGGATCTTTAAGGTTTAGTGTCTTGGAAACCAGGAACTTGAAACATGAAAACATAAAACATTCTTGTTAAACATTTGAAAGTATTCCTATCATGTTCATCCTAGGTTCATTACTGCATCTCAAACATGGGGACATACATCAAAAGAAAGGGTGGGCAGAAGGCCCAGTAAGGGAAACAAGGGGAAACATTAAACATGTGAACTTGGGATACATCAACAATGTCATGAAAAGAACTTTAAGGCATGAGAAATAAATCATGAGATATATCATAATAAAAATAACATTTTTCATAACATGAAGATGTGGATACAACATTTAAAATGGAAAATAATTTAATTTCACCAAGGTCCATCCCCAAGGTGTCATTAAAAATTACCAAGGTTATTCACCAAGGTATCAGTCTAAAAGGTCATCTCTAGAGATTATGTCTTTACCCAATGCATTGGAGAGCTATCTGGGCGCACCCTTGACATGACTTTATTATCATGTGAGCCACATATATCATCATCAATAATTTCATAAACAACTCATATAACATAAAAGAAATGGGATTCATTTCAGAATCATAATGTTTTAAAAAATTCTTTAAAGACATGATCTGTATGTCACTTTAAACCCACGGAAAAGGGATAGTGGGATTCATGTATGTAAATCCTAGAATTTAAAATAGAAAATTTTGATATATATGTGAATACCCATATATAAATAAGATATTTCATTTTTCAATTAATAACATAAAATAATTTGGAGATAAAGAGGGATGCATTTTGAGATGAAAACAATGCAGCATAATGTCTACGATACATGGTTTTAGAAAAAATTGAAATGAGTGGGGAAATGGGTCACCCACTCAAAAAGGATACATAAAATAGTAGGGGAACAGAATATATTGTATTTAAGAACATGGTAATGAAATTTGAATGATATACCATATGAAACGAAGAACTTGAAAGGAAGACAAAAATAAGATTTATCTTATGAGAATTCGGCAGCCAAACGGCGTCACTTAAAACATCCAAAAATGGATTGATGAGATAAAATAGGGTCTCTCATCATATGAAAATAAAATATCACTATGATATATTTAGAGATCATACCCCAACATAATAAAAAAGAACTTGAAAGACTAGACATGAAAGTAGATCTTGAAAACGAGAAGCGTGAAAGAACCCCTTAGAAATTCGGCAGCCTAACAGCGCCACTTAAACTTCAACAAAAATGAATTGATGAGATCAAATAGGGTCTCTAATCATATGAACATAAAAGAGAAGTATGATAGATTTAAAGATCATACCCCAACATAATAAAAAATAACTTGAAATACTTTACATGAAAGTAGATATTGAAAACGGGAAGGGTGAAAGAACCCCTTAGAAATTCGGCAGCCTAATGACACCACTTAAACTTCAACAAAAATGAATTGATGAGATCAAATAGGGTCTCTCATCATATGAACATCAAAGATCAGTATTATATATTTATAGATCATACCCCGACATAATAAAAAGTAACTTTCAAGACTTGACATGGAATTATAACTTTGAAAAAGGAGAAAGGTGAAATGACCACTTAAAAATTCGGCAGCCTAATGACGCCACTTAAAACTTCAAAATACTGAATCGAAGAGATCAAATGGGGTCTCTCATCATATTATCATAAAAGATAATTATGATAAATTTAGAGATAATACCCCAACATAATAAAAAGGAACTTGAATTACTTTACATGAAAATAGATCTTGAAAAATGAGAAGGGAGAAAGAATCTGTTACAAAAATTTCAGCCGCCTAACGGCGCCACTTAAAACATCATAAAACGAAATATTGAGAGTAAGATGGGATATTTCATTATATGAACATGAAAAGGGCAGTAATAGGAGTATAAAATAACATCCTTTAACATAATAACATGGAGCATAAAAGAAATCACATAAAAGAGGTTTCTTGAAAAGAAAGAGAGAGGTCAGATCCCTTACCTTAAAAGGTAACTCTTAAAACTCAATGGTTGGGAACATGAGGGCTTGGGGGAACCTTGGGAGGACTCCTTGGGAGGTAATGAGACCATAAATTCTTTGGTGGAGAGTGGGGAGTCGAAATGGATGAGAGGATGGCTTGGTATTTATAGGGAAAGTGAGGGGACAAGGCATTAATGGCCAAGGGACACCTCAGAAGTGGTTTTCTCAAGACCATGTGCTCTCTCATGGTATTTCCCATGGAGTTAGACCACATGGGTCCCCCATACAATAATGCATCACCTTTGGTAGGCCAACCCATAAAATATATCATGACATCATCATGACATAGTTATGATGTCATTAAACATACTGAGACCCTAAAAGTGTAGTTTTATTATTCACTGAAAATTCAACTTTCTCAGAAAAATACCAAAATTTCACCTTAACCAAATATCAATGCTCTGATTTCAAAAATGAACTCCATTTTATAAAAAAAATTCGAATTTTTTTTAATTTATTTTTTAAATAAATACACTATTCACCGAAAATACATTTTTTCAGAAAAATCCCCAAAAATTACCTTAACATAATATCGATGCTCTGAGATCAAAAATGATATCCATTTTAAAAAAATAATTTTCTAAATATTTTAAATTTAATTTTTAATTAAAAACACTATTCACCCGAAAAAACTAATGCTTGAATAATTATTTATGAAACTGTTATTTAACCATTTTATTGAATCAAATTACATAATCAAGGTGCCTAGTTATATTAATACTTTCATTAAGTGAGATTACTAATCCATTTGGTCACATTACTAATCCTAAGCATAAAATCACTATTGATAATTTACTATTCATCAAAAATCAGGTTGATCTTATTAGACTCTAAATTTCGTACTGAACATAATTGTAGAAGACCATTTTTTGAAAATAATTACACATTTTTAATTATATAAGGTTTACCTAAACATTTTTAAAATATCCTTTTTTTCTAAAATTCATGAAAAATATGCATACTATATTTATCCGGACATTTGAAAATTCATAAACATCATCATAAGAACAAATCAAAATTTTATTTAAAACAAAGGGTTACACATGGCAGTTACGGTCTCCTTACATAGCCCCTTATCACACCAGCATAGGACCTAAGTGTAAGGTGTGCTAAGGTGAGAGAATCTGAGGGAGGCTCGACCAACATTGCACGAGTAGTAATTTCTATCAGGTTGAACTTCTCGTGAAGGCAATTCCGTTCTAGCTTCACACGATGATGTTCGGCTTGGGTTTGGTCCAGAGAAAAGCCCAGTGGTGCTACCTCCTTCCCAAGTTCTATTAGATGGGCTTCGATCGGTCCAAGACTACTGGGTGAGGCCATCGAATCTTCTTTCTATAATAATTAACCAAGATTACTTTTATTTAGAGACAATAATCAAAACATTTAGTTTCCAGCGGTCATATTGACCAATGGTCATATACCAGTCAAAACCCAACGATCTCATTTTAATTATACTCATGTTATCAAATGAAACATTTTTGTTGAGTATAAAAATAAAATAAAATAACACATAAAAATAGGAAACAAGATTTATTCAAAATTTCGGGTCATTACAATCTTCCCCCTGTAAGAAATTTCATCCTCACAATTTTTAATATTGGGTTTTGAATTTTCATTGAAAGTCCCACATCAGAAAAAGAGTCAGTAAAAATATTACTTTAAAGAAAGAAAGGGAAGTAAAAAGGTCACCCGAGTTAACCCACACTAGGATTCCATGTAGGAAAACATGGACATGGAGGAGAAAACAAAGGGTCAAGTTCTGAGGGAGAGTGATAGAAAACATGATTAGGAGAAAGTTAACCATAATAAAATCCCAAACATATGATGTCTGTAAATGGTCTTTGATTACCTAGTAAGAAACGTAAACCAACAACGTTTTTGTTTTACGTTCCTTTTCATAATTTTGAGGAATTCATTTACTACATAGAAAATATACCTATCTTTATGTAGAGTTTCATACTTTAATAACTTTCTACCCAAAACTAATCTTTTCTCTAAACTATGAGCATTAAAAACTACTTGGTCTCATCAAAACACAAGAATCATCTTCTAGAGAATCACATTAACCACAAAATATTAACTATCTATTTCATCTATCTTTAAAAATTATCCCAAAAACATAAAGGGTAAGGTAAAACAACTCTTCAAAAAAAATAATCCCATAGGAATGGAAACTAATTTTAAATCTTCAATGTTCCATGGTACTACACAAAGTTCATCATAGACCATTCCATAAATAATGGTCTTTAAAATTCCTCAAAATAAACCAAACTAAGATTGAAACCCAAATACAAGAGGGATTTGATAACATAGTCTACCAAAATAAACTTCATTGTTCATCTCCAAACAACATCAACCACTCCTAACATCTTATAACAAAAGTAGCTAACCTAAACATATTTTATCCAAGATAGGTTAATCAATCTCATAAGTAACCTAAATAACTATAAGTCCACCTTAAATTCATCGATTCTTCAAAATATAAGTCAACCTTACTTCTCAATGAAAATACCGTAGTAATCTATTTACCTCGATCATATAGGGTCCCCAAAATAGTGAACGTCTTCAAAAATAATAATAATATTTTAATCCTCTAATCATCTTTTCCATATTAATACGGAAATCATCGCATTTCCTATCACATTGGTTGTTGGGACACGTTCTTCCATTTCCCACCATTAACTAAGAAGAGAAAGTATAATTAGGGGCTTAAATACTTAGCCAATAATCATGAAAAGGAACATAAAGCATATAAGGATAACTTGTAGAAGAAATGTATACCCTAACTTGTGATCCCCTAGGTTTCAAACTAGGTTATCCATGATCATATATTCTTATGTGAATCTTTATTTTATTTTATCTTTGTTCCTTTAATAATGGTTCATACTATGCTGATGAATTTACCTAAGAATATCCCCCGGGAGTGTCGTATCCAAGAGTGCAGCAAGGCCCGTTGTCGTGTACCAGTTCTCGTTCGAGTCTAGCTCAAAGCGGTGTTTTCAGGTTTTACCCCTATGTACATATGAGCCAGAGCCACCTCTACCTGCTCGTATCCAGACAGGGATGTATTTTCTTGGCAACACCTTACTCAATACTCACCAAAATACCAGGAAGATTTCCTATATTTAAACTTTTCTATAGGATTCTTCCTAAAGTATTCATATCCTAATTTCCACAAATAACTAAATCATCCTTTGATACCAACTATAGAATCCCACCTTTTTATCACATAAACTTTCAATATATTTTACAAAACTGAGGATCTTTATGGTTAAATGTATTGGAAACCAAGAACTTGAAACATGAAAACATAAAACATTCTTGTTAAACACTCGAAAGGATTCTCCTCATGTTCATCATAGGTTCATTACTGCATCTCAAACCTGGGAACATACATCAAAATAATAGGTGAGCAGAAGGCCCAGAAAGGGAAACAAGGGGAAACATTTAACATGTGAACTTGGGATACATCAACAATGTCATGAAAAGAACTTTATGGCATGAGAAATAAATCATGAGATATATCATAATAAAAATAACATTTTTCATAACTTGAACATGTGGCTACAACATTTAATATTTACAATCATTTCATTTCACCAAGGTCCATCCCCAAGGTGACATTAAAAATTACCAAGGTTATTCACCAAGGTATCAGTCTAAATGGTCATCTCTAGAGATTAAGTCTTTACCCAATGCATTGGAGTGCTATCTTGGCGCACCCTTGAAATGTCTTTATTATCATGTGAGACACATATATCATCATCAATAATTTCATAAACAACCCATATAGCATAAAATAAATGGGTTTCATTTCATAATCATAATGTTTTAAAAACAGCTATGAAGACATGATCTGTATGTAACTTTAAACCCACAGAAAAGGGAAAGTGGGTTTCATGTATGTAAATCCTAGAATTTAAAATAGAACATTTTGATATATATGAGAATACCCCTGTAGAAATAAGAGCTTTGATTATTCACTAAATAACATAAAATAATTTTGATATAAAGAGGGAGTCATTTTGAGATGAAGACAATGCATCATAACGTCTACGATACATGGTTTTAGAAAACATTGAAAGGAGAGGGGACATGGGTCACCCACTCAAAAATGATACATAAAACAGTAGGGGAAAAAATATATAGTATTTAAGACCATGTTAATGAAATTTTAATGATATACCATATGGAACGAAGAACTTGAAAGGAAGACAAAAATAAGATTTATCTTATGAGAATTCAGCAGCCTAACGGAGTCACTTAAAACATCCAAAAATGGATTGATGAGATCAAATAGGGTCTCTCATCATATGAACATAAAAGATCAGTATGATAGATTTAGAGATCATACCCCAACATAATAAAAAGGAACTTGAAAGACTTGACATGAAAGTAGATCTTGAAAACAAGAAGGGTGAAAGAACCCCTTAGAAATTCGGCAGCCTAACGGCGTCACTTAAACTTCAAAAAAAATGAATTGATAAGATAAAATAGGGTCTCTCATCACATGAACATAAAAGATCAGTATGATAGATTTAGAGATCATACCCCAACATAATAAAAAAGAACTTTAAATACTTGACATGAAAGTAGATATTGAAAACGGGATGGGTGAAAGAACCCCTTAGAAATTCGGCAGCCTAACGGCACCACTTAAACTTCAACAAAAATGAATTGATGAGATAAAATAGGGTCTCTCATAATATGAACATAAAAGATCAGTATTATAGATTTAGAGATCATACCACAACATAATAAAAAGTAAATTTCAAGACTTGACATGGAATTAGAACTTTGAAAAAGGAGAAAGGTGAAAGGACCACTTAAAAAATTCGGCAGCCTAACAGCGCCACTTAAAACTTCAAAATACTAAATTGAAGAGATCAAACGGGGTCTCTCATCATATGATCATAAAAGATCATTATGATAAATTTAGAGATCATACCCCAACATAATAAAAAGGAACTTTAAATAATTTACAAGAAAATAGATCTTGAAAAATGAGAAAGTAGAAAGAATCCGTTTCAAAAATTTCGGCAGCCTAATGGCGCCACTTAAAACATCATTAAACGAAATAATGAGAGTAAGATTGGATCTCTCATTATATGAAAATGAAAAGGGCAGTAATATGAGTATAAAAGAACATTCTTTAACATAGGAACATGGGCCATAAATGAAATTATATAAAAGAGATTTCTTGAAAAGAAAGAGAGAGGTCGGATCCCTTACCTTAAAACGTAACTCCTAAAACTCAAAGGTTGAGAACTTGAGGGCTTGGGGGAACAATTGGAGGACTCCTTGGGAGGTAATGAGACCCGATCGTATTTGGGGGAGTGTGGGGAGTCTAAATGGATGAGAGGATGGCTTGGTATTTATAGGGAAAGTGAGGGGACAAGGCATTAATGGCCAAGAGACACCTCAAAAGTGGTTTTTTCAAAACCATGTGCTCTCCCATGGTATTTCCCGTGGAGTTAGGCCACATGGGGCCCCCATACAATAATTCATCACCTTTGGTCGGCCAACCCATAAAATATCTCATGACATCATCATGACACATTTATGATGTCATTAAACATACCGAAACCCTAAAACTGTAGTTTTACTATTCACTGAAAATTCAACTTTCTCAGAAAAATCCCAAAATTTCACCTTAGGAAAATATCAATGTTCTGATTTCAAAAATGAACTCGATTTTATAAAAATAATTTTCAAAATAATTTTATTTTATTTTTTTTAAATAAATACACTATTCACCGAAAATTATTTTTTTTAGAAAAATCCCCAAAAATTACCTTAACATAATATTGATGCTCTGAGTTCAAAAATGAAATCCATTTTATAAAAATAATTTTTTAAATATTTTTAATTTAATTTATAATTAAAAAACACTACTCACCTGAAAAAACTAATAGTTGAATAATAATTTATGAAACCGTTATTTAACCATTTTATTGAATCACATTACTTAATCAAGGTGCCTAGATTATATTTATACATTCATTAAGTGATATTACTAATCCATTTGGTCACATTACTAATCCTATGAATAAAATCACTATTCATAATTTACTATTCATCAAAAATCAATTTGATCTTATTAGACTCTAAATTTCGTACTGAACATAATTGTAGAAGACCATTTTATTAAAATCATTACACATTTTTAATTATATAAGGTTTACCTAAACATTTTTAAAATATCCTTTTTCTAAAATTCATGAAAAATATGCATACTATATTTATCCGGACATTTGAAAATTCATAAACTTCATCATAAGAACAAATCAAATTTTTTATTTAAAATAAATGGTTTCACAAGGCAGTTACAATCTCCTTACATAGCCCCTTATCACACCAGCATAGGACCTAACTGTAAGGTGTGATAAGGTGAGAGAATCCGAGGGAGGCTCGGCCAACATCGCACGAGTAGTAATTTCTATCAGTTTGAACTTCTCGCGAAGGAGATTCCGTTCTAGCTTCACACGATGAAGTTCGGCTTGGGTTTGGTCCAGAGAAAAGCCCAGTGTTGCTACCTCCTTCCCAAGTTCGGTTAGATGGGATTCGATCGGTCCAATACTACTGGGTGAGGCTATCGAATCTTTTTTCTATAATAATTAACCAAGATTACTTGTATTTAGAGACAATAATCAAAACTTTTAGTTTCCAGCGGTCATATTGAGCAATAGTCATATACCAGTCAAAACCCAACAGTCTCATTTTAATTACACTCATGTTATCAAATGAAGCATTTTTGTTGAGTATAAAAATAAAATAAAATAACACATAAAATTAGGAAACAAGATTTATTCAAAATTTCGGGTCGTTACAGCTAGGGATGATATATAGAACTCACCAAGAACTTTTTTGCGCATCGCCTTTGGGAAAAACATCCTTCCCTGGAAAATAAACCGATTCTGACCATCCTTCATCCACCCTTCCGGAGCATCACCATGGTTAATCTAGTCATGAATCACTTCACTTTCTGAGTCTCCCCATTGAGACTCCTCTACTTGTCGCAACAGAGAATACTGCACTGTCATCTATTACAAGAAACCCCTACCACCTTCCATCCTTGAATCCAGGTGCATGGTAGGCAACTCCTCCATTTCCATCGAGGAATCTTCCAACTCTCGAACCACATCATTCTGTGACTTCCTACTCAAAACATCAGCCACCACATTCCCCTTTCCTGAGTTGTAGGAAATATCAAACTCATAGTCTTGAAGGAACTACATCCACCTTCACTGTCGTAAGTTCAGGTCCCACTGGGAGAAGATATACTTCATGCTTTTGTGGTTGATGAAGACCACAAAGTACTCCTTGACGAGGTAATGTCGCCAAAAATTTAGGGTGAACATGACCACCACAAGATCCAGATCATGGGTAGTATAGATATGCTCATGGGGACACAACTTCTTGGACCCATAGGAGATCACCCCTTGCCATTGAATCCACACACATCCGAGGTCTTGACGTGAAGTATCACATAACACATCATATGCTACCCCTTCTTCTGGAAACCTCATCACTGGGGCACTAACCAACTTCTCCTTTAGAAAGCTAAAGGCTGACCCGCACTGGCCATCCCATATGAAAGCTCTATCCTTCTTTGTCAAAGCTATCAAAGGTGCTGCAACTCGGGAGAAGTTGGGCACGAATCTCTGGTAGTAACCTGCTAGCCCGAAGAAACTACGAACCTCTGCCACGTTCTTGGGTGCTGCCCAAGAAACACCCGCCTGGACCTTCGAGGGGTCCACTGCGATCCCCTACTTGGACACCACGTGCCCAATGAAGAGAATTTCTCACGTCCAGAACATGCACTTGGTCAACTTCACATAGAGTTGGTGCCGTCGAAGGACATCGAAAACTGTTCTCAAGTGATCAGTGTGATCCTCTTATGATCTTGAGTAGATCAATATGTCATCGATAAATATGACTACGAACTGATCCAGGTATTCCCTGAAGATGGAGTTCATGATCCCCATGAACACAGATGGAGCGTTTGTGACGCCGAACGACATGACCACAAACTCGAAGTGACCATATCTGCACCTAAAATCAATCTTCGAGATGTCTCCCCCCTTCATCCTCAACTGGTGATATCCAGATTTTAGATCAATCGAAGAGAACCATCCTACCCCCTTCAATTGGTAAAAAAAGATCTCTTATCCTTGGAAGAGGGTATATATTCTTGACTGTTACTTGATTCAGTCTTCTACAGTCTATGCACAGCCTGCGACCACCATGTTCCATTTGCATGAACAAGACTGGAGCACCCCACAGTGACGTGGTTGGTAAAACAAAACCCTTCTTCATCAGATCGTCAATCAGAATCCACATCTCCTGTAGCTCAGAAGGTTCCATCAAGTAGGGGGCCATCAAAATTGGATGAGCACCAAGTTGCAAAGACTATCCCAAACTCGATGTCACGTAGAGGGGTTAGAGTCGTCACCTCCTTAGGAAATACATCCATAAACTCACTGACGACCCATGTAACTTCCACCATCTCCGCATCCACTGACTCTACTGATAGGTCAGCTAACAAGGAGAGGAGGGGTTCCCCTTGCTTACTACTTCCCTAGAAACACCGCTTGCCGATTAAAGTCACTCGTCAGCCACCCAAGTCTGAAAACACAACCCTTCCTCAAAAGCAGTCAATGACAGCACATACAGAGAACATCTAGTCAATGCCTATGATGACATCGTATTGCTGTATTGGCAATAGTAGAAGATCCCTGACTGACTGATGTGGCCCTGTCGCCAATCTGCAACATCGAAAAACGTAAAACATGTCGGTCTGACCTCCGACTGGTGTGCTCAGCACCAGGGGAACTGGATGTATCTCAGTGTCTAAACCCAGAGCATGGGCTAGACTTGGTGTAACAAAGGAGTGAAATTCTCTTCTATCGAACAAGGCATATGCAAGGGTACTAAACAAGATGATCGTACCTCGAACGACCTGTGGCCCTGCTAAAATTGCTGCATTCACGGCGTGGAGCTGCCCACGTCCAGCTCCTCTGCCTCTCGGCAATCGGCCACCTCCCCAACCATGCCCGAGTCTAGGTACCTAAAGAGCACCCTGGGGTCGGCCTCCTCCCGTAACATCTGCCCTCAGCGGAGCGGGATCCCGCTGCCTCTTCTGTTGCTGCTGAAAGGGCCTAGCTGGGAACTGCTGCTGTTGAGGTGGGTGCTAGACCTGCCCACCCCCACCATATTGTACTCTGTCCAGGCACTGATTCCGAAGGTGGCCAATGATTCCACATATGAAGCATCTCGGCCTTAGACCCAAAGGAAAAGGGAGATGGCCAGAAGGTCAGAACTGGAACTACTGAGGCCTACTCCCTGCTGGTCAGAACCTAGAGGGTCCCGATGCTGGAGGCCTGCTGCTGACGACCTTCCCCTTCGACGAGCCTGACGAGCCCAACTGGATCCCCTATCGTGACACACCTCCCAGCGTGTGTATCCTTTCTACCAATTTAACCTTCTTCTACACCACTATCTATGTAGGTAGGGTGAATGGAGTTACAGTGTAATGAAGAGAACGTTGGAGCGCCTCCTCTAAACGTCTCGCCCAAGACTCCTCATCGAGAAAGAGGTCTGGAACGAAGTAAAGGATATCCTGGAACTTGATCCCCAACTCTCTCACCGAAATTCTCCCCTACTGGAGGGAGAGTAAATCCTGCCTCTTCTCAGCCTTCATTGTGGAAGAGAGTAATTCCGCCCGGAACTCCTTCTCGAAATCAGCCCACGTAACCTCAGCATACTTCCTTTTCCCTAGATAAAGCGTCCACCACTAACACGCTTCTCCACAAATATGGATGACAGCTAGAGGGACCTAGTACTCCATCGGTGCCCGAATCAGGCGGAAAGCTATCACTAGTTCCTCGAGCCAGCTCTCCATCTCCATATCTGAGGTGCTTCCCTCGTACATCCAGAGGGTTTGTAGCTGAAAGGCTCGAAGCGTCTTCTTCCACTGATCATCCTCCTCCTCCCGGTTGGTCCTCTATCAATCAGCCAAGTCAACCTCCGGTGCCTCGATCACCCGCACCACTCGTGGTCATCTCCCAAGTTCCATAGCTGCAAGGTAAGCAAGGAATTCCAAAGCCCGAGTAGTGTAGAATATTGTTCTTAGATTTTATTAAACTTAATTATTTATTTTGAATTCCCAAAACACCCATGAAAATCAATAAAACAAGTCATTATGATGCATGTACCTTTCCTAGGGTCTCCACCCTACAATCAGTATAGCCTTACTTGGTTGTTCGATAGGCCCAGAGTCCTTCCATCGGATCATAGGGTCCCTAAAATCCCGTGTCCTAGCCGGTCTTTCGTATCCTATTTCACGCACCACGATCACCCAAAAATATTTCACTACCATCCCATTAAATCCTCACTATGCCTAAATCCAGACTCCATCCTATCTCCCAACCACTCCTTTGATACCATTCTATCATGACCCACCTTCACCAAAAGGAGGGAAGGGACAACAGATTTCTAGGCCCTTCCTTCTCTATGTGGAAGGAGAGATAATGGCCCCCGAAACCCTCCTTCAATAGGTCCCGGAGTGGCGACCAGCACTAAGGGTATAGAATTAAACACAAGATGGAAGGCATAAACCTTTTTAACTTTTTAAGATCGAGAGATATGATATCAACCCCAACTATAACAATGCTGAAAGTAATGGTAAATAAAAAAGTTTCCCATTCTCATATGCATGGTCTATAGTAAATGATACAAGACACAAGATCTCCGAAGGTAAAGTACCGAGAAAAAAAGAAAACGACAACAACAAATGCCACAAGGACCGAGCTAGTATGGTCCTTCATGATCCCTGATGTCCTCTTGGATACCTAAAAGCAGTTTATATATGTAGGGTGAGCATACAAGTATACTCAGCACGGAAAAACCAAAGTCTCTCATTCACAAGTGACAAGGAATTCTAATTCCTTGTGGGAAAAGAGATAACCAAAACATCTAACAAGATAAACTATCCACCCAAGCCTCACCAGGAACACTCCCTAAATAATGGAAGTCAAGTAATGTATAGTAATAGCTCATCGATATTTAGGTACCCCGTGCCACTTTCTCTCTATTTATTAAAGACATCCTACGCATCAAACCAATCCTACCACTCTCACTGCAGTCCCACTGCCAAACCCCACCTGCACACACCTGGGCCACAACCTCACTGCACGTAACCACACCCGCAAACACCTAGGTCAGAACAACTACTGCCACGCCCGATGACACCTAGGCCAGAACAACTAATGCCATGCCTGAAGACACCTTGGCCTTATCACGAAGACACTTGGGAAACAACCTATACGCATACACCTAGGCCGACCACCACAACTACCTTTCCCAAAGATTCTTGGGCTAATAATGGACTTCAGGCCATCATATCCTGCCCGAAGTGTCTCGGGATATTCAGAAAAGAGAGGTGAAAGGAGCTAATAACCATCCACTCATAAAAGTTTTGGAAAAAACACCCTCTACATGAAATGGGGTGTTCGGCACTAAGTGCTCAACTTGGGTGGGGCGCGAATAAGAAACACAAGAAATACAATTATATGTATAGTTAACAAGAACTCGTCCAAACCTAGGGTTTCCAAAGACAACCTAAGCACAACACCCTTGTTACTATTCATTCATACGAAAGGGGTACGACACTCACGACCAAGCTACAACTTATTCCCGAAACCAATACCCCTTTAAACCATTCTTGCTTAAATGTTCATGTAATACCACATATGTGGATTCTAAACTATTGGGAAACTAACAAGAATAACCACATGCTAGAAAAGAGAAACAATCAAACCTCAATTTAAGCATTCACAACTGGTTCTCTTGTGAAGTCACAACAACAATGGGATAAGTGAGATACCTCAAAGTAATGGAACAAACTCAAACATCAAGATACAACCCACACATACAACAACAGAAAGGGACCAATGAGATCCCTTGAAGTAATGGAAACAAATCAACTCTAAAATACAGGCCCACATTCACAAAATCACGAACTAAAGATATGCCAACAGTAGTGGATTCCACCCCAATTGTGTCACCAGTAGAATAAACCCATAGTTTCAGACTCACGGCCAAGAGGATCACATCCTCACCCACATCACCCCATTGGGAAAAACACATAACAACACACCTACTTCCAAAATAGAGTTGGGAAACATCCAGGTTTATGAATATCATTCGTTAGGTTCTTCTTTCTATTTGTTAACCGGGGGGGGTCACACATGGATTCTTGTTTTACTAAACTTCTATTTAAGCCTAACCGGGTTTAGGTGACTAACCAATTTCAATGTTACAGTTATTTTGTCTTCAAAAAGGACAAGTGTTTATTAGAACACAAGGAAAGGCCACCAACTGCTATGATTTTTAGTGAGCACAAGCCCATACAGTTTACTACACATATCAACCGAAAACTGTACAGCAGATCATCGATCACACCCCCTTCATTCTTTAAAGTCCGTTATTATCTTTGTTAAGGTTGGATTTATCAATCCCCCCAGAAAAAATAGCATATCCCCCCATGATACACAGTAAGGAGAGATGAATGAGGTACCCTACTTGTTTGATCTAGGATCAATGTTCTTATCGACATACCAAGAATAGGGAAAAATGTGACTTGCAGGGGAGGGACATCGGGAACTCCAAGGACGAGAAGAAGACTTCAGAACCGGAACACCACCATCCTCGAAAAGGGGAACTCCAAAGGCACTAAGAAGGAAAAAGGAAGTCAACCAAGAGGAAGAGGAAGGAAGAAGGAATTCCCGTGCGATATATATATATGATCCCATTGTTACTGGATATGGGGATTTTAACGGCTTTAATTTTGTATCGTGGTTCCCCACGCGGTTGGGTGGTTCACATGAAGGGATTAATTTTTATTTAATATCCCCCATTGGGGAGGTTGATCAGGATTTTTAGGTATTAATTATGGTATTTAAATAGATTCAACCCCTAAAAAGGTTAAAAGGCCTAATGGAGGCGTCATGGGAAAAACAGTAGAAGAGAAACCCCACAAGGCGGGGTGACACCGATCAGTCGCATCGATCGGTCGCGCCGATTGGACACACATTGACCAGTCGCGCCGATCGGTCATGTCGATCGGTTGCACACTGGTCGGTCGCACGCTGATCAGTCGCACACCGATCGGTCGCACAACAAAATGACATTTTACCACCAAGACGCCAACCTTAGGATCCGAAAATTGGAAAATGGATGGACCGTGAGGGTCTGGGTCACCATAGTTGACCTCTTGTATAATGGTGAAATACTTTTTATTAAATTATTCAATAATAAAATATATTAAAATGATATCATATATGATATCTTAACATTGCTTTGTTAATAATATCTATTTATTATCGTCGTTCCGGGTGTCAACTGATTCGTTTTCTTTTATATGATGTGTTTCGTAAGTAATGTTTGTTATGAATAGGATGTATATTATTATTATTCATATTGATATTAAGTCTTTAAACATCATTTTTAATCATATAATGAAAATTATTCTTGATTGGATATGATGGGGAATGAATCTAATGGCATTCATGGAGACAGTAATCCGTACATACGCACGAGCGACAATATCATTATTTTGATATTAAATTAATATATAATTGTATGGAATGTCCTATATAAATAATAATTATCATGTTATATTTATTATATACATAAATTACACATCATTATTATACCCATCAAAATAATAATGTATTGAATAACAATTACACCACGATGTAGAGACGGTAAGTTGTACGTACGCACGTATATTGACATGTCATTAAATGGATGGATAGAATAATGAATATGGTTTTACCATATTTATAATAAATTCTTAGTATATATAAGATACATTATATATAATTTAAAAATGGAAATAACAAAGAAAGAGGAAGTGGAAGAAGAATAGAAATTGAAAGATGTGATGATACATTTTTCTTTTTTTTCGGTTTATTTCTTTTGATTTGATCAAAAGGGCTCCATAGGATGGATTTATGACTAAAGGAAGGCCTATAGGATGAAGGGATGATAGTTGGGAGGGTATTTATGCTTGGTTTGGACGATCCAAATGGCTTTTACGGTGTGAATTAGAGAGAAGGGGGACTACCCTTTTATAAGAGTGGTGAGGGACACCTTAGGAAAAGATAGAAATATTATTTTATAATAAAATAATTTTCGGTTTCTAATGGAACCAAAAAGAATTATTTAAATTCTAAGGTTGGGATGGGTCGAAAAACTCATCCAATAGGTTTTAGACAGGTTTGGGTCACTATATTAACTTTGTCTTTTAGATTTAACTCTTAGTTAAATAGTTTGACAATTACCATATCTCTATGTATTTTTATAATATATGGTTAATAATGTTTCTATATACTTCCAATAATACCCCAAGTTGTTAATTAATGATACACCTATAATTATATAAGTCCTTATTTTGTTCTTAGGATTTTTGGTAATAGAATATCAATTAATAATATAATATTTTTTTAAAACTCTTTTACATAATTTTTGACACTATTCAGTATTTTGTTTTTTCTAAATTCATAATAGCATTATTACATTTAAAAATTTTAATCTAACAAACCCAAAAATTTCATATTAACCTAAAAATTAGTTTAATTCTCAAATGGGCTCAAATAATATTTATTTGGATATTTATAATATCAATTATTTTAATAATTCATTAATTAGGTAATTACTGCCTCATCATTGTTTCATAAATAAATTAAATTATTTAATACATAAAAAATATAAAAAAATACCATTATGTTGGAAATCTTTTTATCTTTCTAGTTAATATTTATAGTCGAATTTATATTATGTTTATCCCTATATTGAAAATGGTTTAGTTATTAAATTTTGAATTTTACACTTTTAAATCTTATTTGAATTAAATAATAATAAATGTCCTCATCTAATATATGTTCACCTAAATGATCATATTTTATTCCTAAGGGTTTTCAGGTCGATTTATACTTATCCAATAGAATTAGGACATGTTTTATGGTAATAATAATATCATTTTTATCCTTAATAACCCTATTTACTTTCAACCGTGATAAATAAAAGTAAAAAGTTACAATTCACCAAAAATTATTTTCATCTTATTGAACCACATTTTACTTACTAATATCAACCGTGTGTCTCGGATTGTTGAAATTAAACTCACAGAAGGGGTAAAATTATGTTTTATGTAAATTTTCAAATACTCCTAGGAGGTGGGTAAAAAACGGTAAACAGTTCAATAAAATTTTTATATATCAAAAATTATTATAAAATGACTCCAATAAATTATATTGAACATTTTACAGGTAATATCTGTTAATTTTTAACTGAAATAAATTTAAATAAAGTAAATTATTATTTAAATAAAAAGACATTTATAACCAATAACTCAGTGATTTCACTATTCATTTAAAATTGAATGTTTTCAGAACAATACCAAAATTTCACCCTATGATAATTTTGATATTCTGAATTAAAAATTTATGTCTTTTTTACCAAATTCAAAACATATAAGTTGAATTTAATAATTTAAAATTATTTCTTGTTGTCAAAACCAAAAACCATGTTTTTCAGAAATAATAACTATCAAAAGATTTACACTTGTTTATGTCCAATTTCAAAGTGAAATTACAAACAATGTCCATCATCGGATTAAATTGTAAAAATGTAATCCATTTATACTTTTAAACAATTAGAATGTATGTCTTGACACTATAAATTATTTTTATTAAAAAGTTGTTTTAAATAAAAATATATTCTTTTCACTATTCACCCACATATGAAGTTATCAGAAAAACACCAAAACATTATTGAAACTAAATTAACAGGACCTAATTATAATGAAGAAGTTTTTTTTTCAAATTGAATATATAATAGTTTCAAATATTGTATTTAAAAAGGGGTCACCATTAAAAGTCAGTTAAAGTGTATTTTTTTGAAAAATACTTCTTTTATCTGAAAAAAATGAATTATTTCTTACATTATGTCTAAGAAACTCATTAAATGGATTCTAAAATTATAAGGATTATATAAAGTTCAAAATTCAGTTAATACTATTCATAAACGCTTTTGAATGGCTAGTTTGGTAAGTCGTGGTGCGTTTGAACTCGGTGTTGCATGTCATGCATGTTATTGAACTACTTTGAAGAAATAACGTAATATGAAATCTTGGGGTGTTACATTATTCCCTCCTTCAATAAATTTTATCCTCGAAATATGAAATTTTTCATTGAAAATAAAAGTTTGAAAATAGAAAATACCTTTGTTGGAAAACCCACATCGGAAATTGGGTTAGAAAAATTTAGTCTTAATTTGAGGAAAAGGGGAATAAAAAGTCACCACCAAATTATGATCTCTATTAAGAGAACATTGGTGGAAATTAGAGACCCATAATTTGAGGAAAAATGTATATAATTATAGGGAGTGATTTAGGCCATCAGTCACAAACAATTGTTGAATTCAGGGCCTCATATCCATCAATCTAAGATGATTTAAAATATCATCAGTTCAACAAAATATAAGGTATTATGATAACACTTTTTTAGTTTTAAGATCCCTTACCTAAAGTTTAATAATTACTTTTTTCATAGAATAAGAGATAAAAAAAATATATATATACTTGAAATGTAGAGTTCCATCCCGTAACTAATTTCTACCACAAACTCCTCTTTCAATCTAAAAGATAATAGAACTTAAAAAAATATTCTTTTTATCCAATCCGTATAGGGTTCCAAAAAAATGAATTTATAATTCAACTATAAGAACCTTTAAAAAAGATAAAATACATTATACAATCCAAGGACTTCAAGTAGTCCAGTGGTAGGCTATAAATCCAAATTGCACTATGGTTGTGGTTTCGATTCCCACAGCTTTGTCCGATGTGACAGGTAGTCACATGGTATACATGTTGTCATTTTTATAATAAACCAAAATTAACTTTAACAATTGTATCCAATTTTAAAGTTAATCCATTCCAACTTTTAGACTTATCCAAAATAAATCATTCCAAACTCACAGTAAAAAATATATAAAGAAGTTAAACACAATGAAGATCCTTTTTTCCATATAAGAACATGTGAACACCATCATCACGTATTATTTTAAAACTTATTAACACCCTAAATTACCATAAAACCTTATTGATTACACTCATGCTCCCTTATCCTTTATATAATACTGTATATATTCCTTATATCCATAAATATCGAATATTCCAATAATGATGAAATAAAGAAGCTATTAATCATTTCCATGTAAGTCAAGAATATCCAATATAATTTATCCAAATATACCATCTGTTATTCCAAAATCACTACTTCATTATCAGAACCATATTAAGGATTACATTCCCTTCAACTGTGTATTTTTCCGAAAAGATTATTTTACCATTAGTTCATTTTCTTAGAACAATATAATCTAAAATCCTTAATAAAATAGTTATGCAATGCAATCCTTATATACTCTATAATTCTTATAACATGTACATCATGAATACAATACTCAAATGACACAATAAGTTAATTAAAACGTAATAAATCTAGTCATTCCTATTCATATTTGGTACTGTCATGACTTTATTATTATCCAATAGAAGAATTTGGGGTATACTCTGATGATTTGGACACTCATTCGTGTAGGTTCCCAACTCCTTTCACATAAATCATTGTACATTTGAAACTTTTTTCTTACACTTTCCATCACGTACTTCGTGTCCATTTTCTCCAGACTTATAACAAACTACCAATCCCTTCAAGCATTTACCTAGGTGATTCTTTCCGTAGTAATTAGATATTGTAAAATCCTTATTTTCCCTCTTCCGTTTATCCATATTTCTCGTTTTCATCCATTTCTTCTCATGCTTCCCTTTAAATCCATAGGACTCAAAGAATTATTTACTTATCTTATTGAAACATGATAGTATTTTCTTCAAATGTTGAGAATACAAGGGAGACTATTTCCCTTCTAAATGTTGACTTTATACCGTGAAATATATGATCCATCTTAATCTTTGGATCTTACGTATTGCTGGAGTTCTCATTCCTTCTACTAGGAACCATTTTTATACAATGGCATACACTAGGTCAGTTTATGAATTGCAATGGATAATTCAATAATTGTAAAATACCTAACGTAAATCGAACAGTTTATGGATATAATGCATAATCCTAAAAATATTCTCTTTGAGGATGTATATACTCATACATCCTTCATAATTATTTTTAATGAAAATGAGAATTATCATATGCATTTCCCCCAGGAGTATCATAACTAAGAGGGCAGCAAGGCCCATTGTCGTGCACCATTTCCTGTTCGAGTCTAGGTAGAAGTGGTCTGTTCGGGTTTTACCCCTAGGTACATATGTGCTATAGGCGCCTCTAACTACTCATATCCAGACAGGGATGTATTTTCTCTGAAAACTCAAAAAACACTATATTACCAAAATTCTAGGATGTTATTCTATAATAATCCTCAAAGTCTATCTTAGGGCTATGTGCTCTAATCAGTGTTTATCTAAATCTAAATTCCAATGTTTTTACTAAACATCCTCTTATTCCAACTTAAAGCCCCGACCCCAGTTACCTAGAGTCAGTGCATTACTACATAAAATTTGAATGATCACAAAAGATCAAGTCTCTAAAGACCAATTAGTTTAGTAACCAAGGAAATACTAGATACATTAATAAGGATTACATTGCATCATAAAATGGAAAACTACAAAAACATTGTTTCTATATACGACACTAAGATCCCTTAGATTATCCATGAAGGCTAGTCATAAAATATTATTTGGAATCCTAGGAAAAATAAAACATAGAAAGAGTTGAGCTCATATGCTCAGTAAGGATAAAAATATAACAGAAACTTTCATAAATAAGCATAAAAATTTACAGAAATGTATAAGACTAAAACAAAATCCCTTCAAACATGAAATTCAGCATAATAAGACAAAGATAAAATCAAATAATTCCATATACTTACTCACATGGATATTCTACTAGTCAAATAATCACATGCAATATCAATATCCACTTTCATAATGGTGGAATGCATAATGCCAGACTTTCATAACCACATATTCAAGGCCTTGTGCCAAGACTAAAAAGTAATATTTTATCAAGAACCAGTGCCAAGATAATAGTTTGTCTCATGAGACCTACCGATGAATCAAAGAGCTATAGCAGGCTCCACTCGTCACATACTATGTCCAATTCCTTCCTCATATGAAAAGGTGTAAATATAACATAAACATTCATATTAAAACTAGTATATGAAATGACAATACATTATCCATAAACCTTGAATGGTATAAAAATAACACATCCATAGTCAAACATATCACAAAACCTTCAATACTATAAGGAATTTTCTTATCATAATAAATCTAATTCAAATAAACTTAAAATCCATCAATGGATGTTGACATAGATGAAATCGAAACCCTTTTTAGAGAAATATGTCTTTCAGTTTTGAAATCATTTAAAATTAATATAATTATAAAAAAATAAATTTACAATGGAAATATTATTATATGTTTTTAAGGGATGATTTGATGATGTTATAATGGAAGAAAATCGGCGCACCCGTCGTATGTGTTGAAAAAACATTCTTAGCTCAGTTTTGTCAAAAAGGTCATATAGTACCTTGTTTGGAAAATGACGGAAAGATTACATTCAAAACATATAAGGTCAAATAAGGGTAAAAATTACTTTACCCAATTATATATTAATTAGTAAAAATGTTTTGAAATACATTTTTATGAAACATGGATTTGGATGATAAAGATGTCCTAGTAGATAATTACGTATAAACAACCTCAGATAATAAAGAGATTGTGAAATTAACCATTACCTTGTACATTTCCTTGGTAGAGGGTTGGTTAACCTCTGTTATAATGCTGAGATAATTGTTATTAAATTTTAATAGAATCATATACATTAAAATTATATCATATATGATCTTTTAACATTGCTTTCTTAATAATATCTTAGTACTATCGTCGTTTCAGGTGTTAACTGATTCATTTCCCATTATATTCTTTGTATAGTAAGTAATGTTTATTATGGATAGGATTTATATTATTCATATTATGAATTATATTAAGTCATTAAAAATCACTTTTAATTATCTAATGATAATTAGTCTTGAATGGATATGATGTGGAATGAATCTCATCGTGTTAATGGAGATGGTAATCCGTACCTACGCATGAGCGAAAATAACATTCTTTTGATATTAAATTAATATATTATTGGATGGTATATAATAAATATATAATCATTATCATGTTATATTTTTTATTTACAAAAATTACACATCATTATTATATCCATCCAAATAATAATGTATTGAATGACAATTACACCACGACGTGGAGATGGTAAGCCATACGTACGCACGTATGGTGACTTATCATTAAACGGATGGATAGAATAATGAATATGGTTGTTACATATTTTTAATAATATCAAATTATATAAACGTTACTGGATTTATTATTTTAAAATGGAAATAACAAAGAATGAGGAACTGGAAAAAGAAATGAACTTGAAAGATTTGATCAAATATTTACCACTTTTTTGGGTTCGTCCTTTTGATTAGATCAAAAGGGCCCCTTAAGATGGATTTTTGAATAAATTAATACCTCCTGGATTAAGGGAGGACATTTGAGAGGGTATTGGGGTAGGTTTTGTCCGAGCCAAATGGATTTAATGGTGTGAATTAGAGAGAAGTGGGAGTTCCCTTTTATAAGAGGGGTGAGGGGCACCTTAGGAAAAGCAAGAAATATTATTTTATAAAAAAATAGTTTTTGGTTTCTAATGGCTCCAAATTGAATTATTTAAATTATAAGGTGGCGGTGGTTCGAAAACCCCTCAACCAATAGGTATTAGATAGGTTTGGGTCACTATATTAACTTTATCTTTTAGATTTAACTTCTAGTTAAATTGTTTGACATTTACCATGTCTCTTTGTAATTTTATATTATATGGTTAATGAAAAAACTATATAAATCAAAGAGAACCCCAAGTGGTTCATTAATGTTTCACCTATCATTATATATGTCCTTGGATAGGTCCTTATATTTTTACAAAAATAATATCAATTAATAATGTAATATTTGTTTTAAAAACTCTTTTATGTCAATTTTGACACTATTTGGTATTTTCTTTTTTCTATATTCATAACAACATTATTACTTAAATAAAAATTTATCTAACCAACCGTAACTTGTCATATTAACCTAGAAAATTATTTTAATTCATAAAAAGTCTCAAATTACATTTATTTGGATATAAATAATATAAATTATTTTAATATTTCATTAGTTAGGTAATTACTTCACCATCATTGCGTAATAAATAAATTAAATTATTTATGGTCTAGAAAATATAAATAAAATACCATTATGTAGGAAATCTATTTATCTTTCCAATTAATATTTATAGTTGAATTTATCTTATATTTAAACCTATATTAAAAATGGTTTAGTTATTAAACTTTGACTTTAACACTTTTAACTCTTCTTTGAATTAAATAATAAGAAATGTACTAAACTAATACATGTGGACCTAAAGGACCATATCTTATTCCTAAGGTTATTTTTTTTCTAATTATACTTATCCAATATAATTAGGACATTTTTTAGTGTAATAATAATATCATTTTTACCCTTAATTTCCCTATCTACTTTTAACCCTCGTAAATAAAAGTAAAAAGTTACTATTCATCAAAAATTATTGTCATCTTATTGAACCACATTTTATTACTAATATCAACCCTATCTCTCTGATGTTTCAAATTCAACTCCCAGAATCGGTAAAATTATGATTTTTGTAAATTTGCAAATACCTCTAGGAGGTGGGTAAAAGACGGTAAACAGTTCAATAAAATTTTTATACATCTAAACTTATTATAAAATGACTCCAATGAATTATATTGAACTTATATAGGTATTATGTATCTATTTTGACATAAAATAAATTTAAATAAATTAAATAATTATTTAAATAAAAATCTGGTTTTAACTAATAACTTTGTGTTTTTCACTATTGATAAAAAATTGAACGTTTTCATAAAAATACCAAAATTTCACCCTAAGATAATTTTGATAGTATGAATTAAAAAATTAAGTATATTTTACAAAATTCAAATCATAGATGTTTTATTTATTAATTTAAAATTAAAACATATTGTCCAAACCAAAAAGTGTGTTTTTAAGAAATAATAAATATAAAAAAAATTGAACTTGTTTATGTCCTATTTCAAAGTGAAATTAATTACAATGAACAACATCAGATTAAATGGAAAAAATATAATATATTTATACTTTTAAACAATTAAATTGTATAATTTATCACCATAAATTATTTTGAATAAGAAATTTGTTTTTAGTTAAAATATAGTATTTTTCACTATTCGACCACATATAAAAGTTATCAGAAAAACACCAAAAATATATTGTCACTAAATTATTAAGTACTGATTCTAAAGAATTAGTTTATTTTGTAAAATTGAATATATAAAAGTTTAAATATTTTATTTAAAAAGGGTTCTCCATTAAATGTCTGTAAAATTGATTTTTTTGAAATATACTTCTTTTATCTTCAAGAAAGGAATTATTTCATACATTATGTCTAAGAAACTCATAAAATGGATTCTAAAATTATAAGAATTTTATTATGTTAAAATTTCAGTTATTAATATTAATAACCTCTTTTTAACGACTAGTTTGGTATGTCATAGTGCATTTGAACTCGGTGTTTCATGTAGTACAAGTTATTGAATTACATTTAAGAAATAACATAATATGAAATCATGGGGAGTAACATTATTTACTCCTTCAATAAATTGTATCCTCGCAGTTTGAAATTGTTCGTCAAAAATAAAGGGTATAAAATAGAAAATACCTTTGTGGGAAAACCCACATGGGAAATTAGGTTAGTAAAATTTAGTCTTAATAAGAGGAAAAGGGGAATAAAAAAGTCATCACCAAATTATGATCTCAATTATGAGAACATAGGTGGAAATTAGAGACACATAATTAGAGGAAAAATGTAAATATTTATAAGGAGTGATTGATGTTATCTGTCACAAACAATCGTAGAATTGAGGGCCTCATACCCATCAATCTATGATTATTTAAAATATCCTTGATTCCACAGACCATAAGGTATTAGGATAACACATTTTTAGTTTTATTATCACTTACCTAAAGTTTAAGAGTTAATTTCTTTATAGAATAAGTGAAGAAAAAAATATATACTTTACATGTAGAGTTCCATCCTTTAACTAATTTCTACCACAAACTCATCTTTCACTCTAAAAGATAATAGAACATTAAAAAATATTCAATTTATCCTATTCATATAGGGTTCCAAATGAAATGAATTTATAATTCAATAATGAGACCCTTTAAAATAAGAAACTACATTATACAATCCAGGGACTTGACGTAGTCCAGTGGTTGGTGATAAATTCCAATCGAATTATGGTTTTGGGTTTGATTCCCTCACCTTTGTCAGACGCGACAGGTTGTCACATGGTATGTGTGTTGTCCTTTTTATAAAAATCCAAAACTAACCTTAACAATTGTATCCCAATTCAAACATAATCCATACCAACCTTTAGGCTTATCCAAAATAAATATATCAAAACTCATAGTCCAAAATTTATAAAGATGTTAAACAAAATAACGATCTTTTTTGATATGTAATAACATGTGAACACCTTCATCACGTATTATTTTATAAATTGGTAACTCCCTCAATTTCCATAAAACCTTATTGACTACATTAATGCTCCCTTATCCTTTATATAATACTAGATATATTCCATATATCAGAAAATATTCAATATTCCAACAATGATAAAATAAACAATCTATTAATCAGTTCCAAGAAAGTCACGAATATCCAATATAATGTATCCAAATCAACCATCTCTAATTCCAAAATCACTACCTAATTATCAGGACCATATTCAGGATTACATTTCCTTCAATAATGTATTTTTACAAAAAGTTCTGATAACTATTAAGTCACATTTCTTAGAACCTTATAATCTCAAATCCTCAATAAAAAAGTACTGCAGTGAAATCCTTATATACTCTATAATCCTTATAACATGTACATAATTAATAAAATACACAAATGACACAATAATTTAATAACAGCGTAAGAAATCTAATAATTCCTATTCATCTTCGATAGTATCATAACATTGTTATTATGTAATAGCAGCATTTGGGGTATACTCTGATGATTTGGACATTGATTCTTGTAGTGTCCCAACTCCTTTCAGATTAAGCATTGTACATTTGAAACTTTTTTACCCTTGCAATCAATTACATGATGTCCTTTTTCTCCACACTTATAACAAACTCCCGTACCCTTCAAGCATTTACAAAGATGATTCTTTCCACAGTTATCACATATTCGAAAATCCTTCTTTTCACTCTTCCCATTATCTATCTTTCTCCCTTTAATCCCTTTCTTCTCTTTCTTCCAATCAAATACATAGGACTCAAAGAATTCATTACTTATATTATTGACACATGATACTATTCTTTATATGTTGAGAATACATGGGAGACTATTTCCCTTATAAATGGTGGCTTTATACCGTGAAATATATGATCCATATCACTCTTTGGATCATACGTATTGTTGGTGTTTTCATTCGTTCTACTAGGAACCATTTCTATACAATGGGATACACTAGGTCAGTTTATGAATTGCAATGGATAATTCAAAACTTTCAAAATACCTTAAGTAAATCGAACAGTTTATGGATATAATCCATAATTATAAAAATATTTTCATTGAAGAGGTATATACTCGTACATCCTTCATAAAGATTTGTAATGAAAATGAGAATTATCCTAAGCATATCCCCCGGGAGTTTCGTAACCAAGAGTGAAGACAGGCCTGTTGTCATGCACTGGTTCCCATTCTAGTCTAGCTCAAAGCGGTGTTTTCGGGTTTTAGCCCTAGGAACATCTATGCCAGAGCCACCTCTACCTACTCGTTTCATGATAGGGATGTATTTTCTTGGAAACCTCACAAAATCTCTACTTTACTAAAATTCTAGGAAGTTCTTCTATACTAATCCTCAAAGTCTATTTTTGGGTTATGTGCTCTAATTAGATTTTATCTAAATCTAGATTCCAAGGTTTGTACTAAACATCCTATGATACGAACTGTAACGCCTCGACCCTTGTTACCTAGAGTCAGTGTATTATTACATAACATTGGCATGATAAAAAAAGATCACGTCTCGAAAGACTGATGAGTTTAGTAGCCTTAGAAATACTAGATACAATCATAAGGTTTACATTAAATCATAAAATGGAAAACTACAACAACATTGTTTCGATAGATGACAATGAGATCCCATAGACTATCCCTACAGGTCAGTCATAATATACTACTTCTCATCCTGGTTAAAATATAACATAGAAATAGGTGAGCTCATATGATCAGTAAGGATAACTATACCACGAAAAGTTTCATAAATAAGCGTAAACATTTAAGGCAATGTATATGACTAATAAAAAATCATTTTAAACTTGAAATAAATCATAATATGGAAAATATAAAATCAAATAACTCCATTTAATTACTCACATGGATATTCTACTAGTCGAATAATCACATGAAATATCAATAGCCACTTTCCTAATGATGGAATGCATAATGCCAGACATTCATAACCACATAGTCAAGGAATTATACCAAGACTACAATATATGAAATTCTAAAGGACTTGGGCCATGACACTATTTTGTATCATGAGACCTACCAATGCATCGAGGAATTATAGCAGGCTCTACCCATCACATACTAAGTCCAATGCATTGATCATTTGAAAAGGTTTAAACATAACATAAAAATTAGTATTAAAAGTAGCATACAAAATGTAAATAATTTATTCATAAACCATGAATGGTATAAAAATAACACATCAACAATCAAAAATATCACAAAACCTTCAATACAATAAGGATGTTTTGTATCATAATAAATCAACATCAGATAAACTTAAAATCAATCAAAGTATGTTGACAGAGATGAAATCAAAACCCTTTTTAGAGAAATATATCTTTCTATTTTGAAATCATTTAAAATTCATATAATTATAAAAGAATAAAATTATTTTGGAAATATTCATATAAGCTTGTAAGGGAAGAATTGATGATGTTATAATGGTAGAAAATAGCTACACCCGCTGTATAAATTAAAAAAACATTCTTACTTAATTTTTGTCGAATAGGTCATAAAGTACCTTGTTTGGAAAACAACAGAAAGATTCCTTTGAAAACATATAAGTTCAAATAGGGGTATAAATGACTTTACCCCATTGTATAGTAAATATAAATTTTTTTTTGAAATAAATTCTTAAGAAACAAGGTTGTGGATGATAAAGAGGTCCCAGTAGATAATTACGTATAAACAACCTCAGATAATAAAGAGATTATGAAATTAAACCATACCTTGTACTTTTCCTTGGTCTAGGGTCGGTTAACATCCTATATAATCATGAAATAATTGATATTAAATTATACAATAATCATATACATTAATATGATATGATATATGATCTTTTATCTTTGCTTTATTAATACCAAGAAGGCTCGATCATGGGCATAAGACCCATGACCCCAAAATTTATTCAAAGAAAAATAAAAGTTGCAATAAACAAACAGGGGGAAAAGCTACAGTCCAACAGACCATGCCAACAAGAACAAACAGATCAAACAGAAGATCACCTTTTTGCTTTATTAATAATATCTATGTATTATCGTCGTTTCGGGTGTTAACTGACTCATTTTCCTTTATATGATTTGTTTCATAAGTAATGTTTGTGATGGATAGGATGTATATTATTAATATTAAGAATTATATTAATTCTTTAAACGTAATTTTTAATCATCTAATTAAAATTAGTCTTGAATGTATACGATGGGGAATGAATCTCATCGCGTTCATGGAGACGGTAATCCGTACGTACGCACGAGCGACAATATAATTCTTTTGATATTAAATTAATAAATAATTGGATATTATATCATATATAAAGAATAATTATTGTGATATATTTATTATTTAAATCAATTAAAGTTCATTATTATACCCATACAAATAATAATGTATTGAATAACAATTACACCACGACCTGGAGACGGTAAGCTGTACGTACGCACGTATGGTGACATGTCATTCAAAGGATGGGTAGAATAATAAATATGGTTGGACCATATTTATAATAATATCGCATTATATAAAAGATACTAGATTTATTATTTTAGAATGGAAATAACAAGAAAGAGAAAGTGGAAGAAGAAAAGAACTTTAAAGATGTGATGAAATATTTACCTATTTTTCAGGTTCATCCTTTTGATTTGATCAAAAGGGCCCCTTAGGACGGCTTTATGACTAAAGGAATTCAAATTGGATGAATGGATAACATTTGAGATGGTATCTGGGCAGGTTTTGGCCGAGTAAAATTGAATCGAAGGTGTAAATTAGAGAGAAGAGGGAGTTCCCTTCTATAAGATGGGTGAGGGGCACCTTAGGAAAAGCAAGAAATATTATTTTATAATAAAATCATTTTCGGTTAAAAATGGCTCAAAAATAAATTATTCAAAGTCTAAGGTAGGGATGGTTCCAAAACCACTCAACCAATAGGTTTTTGACAGGTTTTGTCCACTATATTAACTTTATTATTAAGATTTAACTCTTTGTTAAATAGTTTGACATTTACCATGTCTCTTTGTATTTTTATAATATATGGTTAATAAACATACTATATACTTCCAAGAAATCACAAAGTGTTTCATTAATAAGACACCTATCATTATAGAAGTACTTTGGCAGAACCTTATATTTTTAGGAATATAATATCAATTAATAATATAATATATTTTTTTGAAAACTCTTTTTTGTCAATTTTGACCCCATTTGGTATTTTGTTTCTTAAAAATTCATAAAAACATTAATACTTCGAAAAAATTATTCTAACCAACCCTATAATGTCATATTAACCTAGAAAAGTATTTTAATCCATAGATAGTCTCAAATTACATTTATTTGGATATTTATAATATCAATTTATTTAATATTTCATTAATTCGGTAATTACTGCATTATCATTATGTCATAAATAAATTAAATTATTTAATGTCTAAAAAATATAAATAAAAGACCATTATGTAGGAAATCATTTTATATTTTTAATTAATATTTATAGTCGTATTTATCTTATGTGTATCCCTATATTAAAAATGTTTTAGTTATTAAATTATGAATTTAACACTTTTAACTCCTCTTTGAATTAAATAATAATATGTGTCATAATCTAATCCATGTGGACCTAAAGGATCATATTTTATTCCTAAGGTTGTTTTTGGTCGAATTATACTTATCCAAAAGAATTAGGACATTTGTTATGGTAATAATAATATCATTTTTACCCTTAATTTCCCTATTAACTTTTAATTGTGGTAAATAAAAGTAAAAAGTTACTATTCAGCAAAAAATATTTTCATCTTATTGAATCACATTTTACTTAATGATATCAACTATGTCTCTTGTATTTTTGAAATTCAACTCACAGAATCAGTAAAATTAGGTTTTAGTAAATTTTCAACTACTCCTAGGAGGTTGGTAAAATATGGTAAACCATTCAATAAAAATTTTATATATCTAAACTTATTATAAAATTACTCAAATGAATTATATTGAACCTATATAGGTATTATGTATCTATTTTGACCTAAAATAAATTTAAATAATCTAAACAATTATTTTAATAAAAAGTCTATTTTAACCAATAAGTCAGTGTTTTTCACTATTTATCAAAAACTGGACGTTTGTAGAAAAATACAAAAATTTCACCATATGCTAATTTTGATACTCTGAATTCAAAAATTAATCTTTTTTATGAAATTAAAAACATAGAAGTTTCATTTATTAATTTAAAATTAATTCCCATTCGGTTTCCAGCTTGTTCGGTTCTCACTATCGCAAAAAGTGACTACTTTGGAAATGAAAAAAAAGATTCAGTCAGTCAATTCTCGTTGTCAAAACCAAAAAGTGTTTTTAAGAAATAATAACTATCAAAATATTGACACTTGCTTATGTTAAATTTCAAAGTGAAATTACATACAATTAACTGCATCAGATTAAATGGTAAAAATATAATCTATTTATACATTCATACCATTAAAATGTGTAATTTAACACTATAAATTATTTTTATAAAAAAAGTTGTTTTCAGTTCAAATATAGTATTTTTCACTATCCACCCACATATGAAAGTTATCTGAAAAACACCAAAAATTTATTGAAACTAATTTATTTTGGCCCAATTCTATAGAAGAAGTTTGTTTTGTCAAATTGAATATATAAAAGTTTCATATATTGTATTTAAAAAGGGTTCACCATTAAAAGGAGGTAAAAGTTCCTTTTTGAAAAAATATGTCTTTCATCTGAAAAAAATGAATTAGTTCATACATTATATATAATAAACTCATAAAATTTATTATAAAATTATAAGGATTATATAAAGTTAAAAATACAGTTATTATTATTCATAACTGCATTTTAACGGCTAGTTTGGTAAGTTGTGGTGCGTTTGAACTCGGTGTTTCATAAAGTGAAAGTTATTGAATTACTTTGAAGAAATAACGTACTATGAAATCTTGGGGTGTTACATTCATCCCTCCATCAATAAATTGTATCCTAACTATTTTAAATTTTTCTTTGAAAATCAACGGTTGAAAATAGAAAATACCTTTGTGGGAAAACCCACATCAGAAATTGTGTTAGTAAAATATCGAATTAGTAAGAGGAAAAGGAAAATGATAAAATCACCACAACATTATCATATCTATTAAGAGTACATTGGTGGTAATAAGAGACACATAATTGGAGGAAAACCTAAATATTTATATGGATTGATTGAGGTCATCAGCCACAAACAATTGTTGAATTGAGGGCCTTAAAGCCATCAATCTATGTTGATTTAGAATATCATCAGTTCAACAAAACATAAGGTATTTGGATAACACATTTTTTGTTTTAAGATCCCTTACATAAATTTTAAGAATTAATTTCTTCATAGAATAAGAGATGAAAAAATATATATACACTTGACATGTAGAGTTCTATCCTTTAACTAATTTCTACCAAAAACTCATCTATAACTCTAAAAGATAATAAAACTTAAAAAAATAATTTTTTACCCTATTCGTATAGGGAAAAAAAATTAATTTATAATTCACCTATCAGACCCTTTAAAGAAAGAAACAACGTTATACAATCTAGGGACTTCATGTAGTCTAGTGGGAGGCGATAAATCTCAATCACATTATGGTTGTGGGTTCGATTTCCACAACTTTGTCCGATGCGATAGGTTGTCACATAGTCTGTGTGTTGTCCTTTATATAAAAATCCTAAATTAACCTTAACAATAGTACCCCATTTAATACTTAATCCATTCCAACCATTAGACTTATCCAAAATAAATCTATTCAGAGTCACAGTCCAAATTTATAACGAAGTTAATCACAATGAAGATCATTTTTCCACGTAATAACATGTGAAAACCTTTATCACGTATTATTTTAATACATGGTAACACCCTGAATTACCATAAAACATTATTGATTACATTCATTCTCCCTTATACTTCATATAATAGTGGATATATTCTTTATATCTAATAATATTGAATACTCCATCAATGAAGAAATAAACAAGCTATTAATCAGTTCCAAAGAAGTAAAAAATATCCAATATAATTTATCCAAATCAACCATCACTTAGTCCAAAATCACTACCTCATTATCAGGAACATATTAAGGATTACATTTCCTTCAACCAGGTAGTTTTCCAAAACGTTTAGATAACTATTATGTCACTATTCTTAGAGCCATATAATCTCAAATCCTAAATAAAATAGTACTGCAGTACAATCCTTATATACTCTATAATTCTTATAAAATGTACGTCATTAATACAGTATTCAAATGAAATAATACTTTAATAACAGCGTAAGAAATATAATCATTTCTATTAATCTTCAGCAGTATCATAACATTATTATTCTTTAATAGTAGCATTTGGGGTATAATATGAGGATTTGGACATTGATTCGTGTAGTGTCCCAACTCCTTGCGGATGAAGCATTGTACAATTGAATCTTTTTTCATACCCTTTAAATCACATACTTGGTTTCCTTTTTCTACACACATATAAAAAACTCCCATTCCCTTCCTGAATTTACCATGGTGATTCTTTCTATAGTTATCACATATTGGAAAATCCTTCTTTTCCCTCTTCCCTTTATCCATCTTTCACTCTTCCATCCTTTTCTTCTCTTGATTCCCTTCATAGACCTGTGACTCAAAGATTTTTTTACTTATCTTATTAACAGATGATAATATTTCTTCATATGTTGAGAATGCATTGGAGACTATTTCCCTTCTAATTGTTGGCTTTATACCGTGAAAGATATGATCCTTCTTACTCTTTGGATAAAATGTATTCCTAGAGTTCTCATTCCTTCTACTGGGCACTATTTCTATATAATGGCATACACTAGGTCAGTTTATGAATTGCAACGTATAATTCCAAACATGTAAAATACCTAATTTAAATCGAATAGTTTATGGATATAATCCATAATCATAAAAATATTTTCTTTGAGGAGGTATATACTCATACATCCTTCATAAAGATTTGTAACGAAAATGAGAATTATCCTAATCATATCACAAGGGAGTGTCGTAACCAAGAGTGTAGAAAGGCCCGTTGTCGTGCACTAGTTCCTATTCGAGTCTAGAACAAAGCAGTGTTTTCAGATTTTACCCCTTTTTACATCTTTTACAAAGCCGCCTCTACCTACTCATATCCATAAAGGGATGTATTTTTTTAGAAAACTCACAAAATATCTACATTACCTAAATTCTAGGATGTTTTTCTATACTAATCCGCAAAGTCTATCTTAGGTTTATGTACTCTTATCAGAGATTATCTAAATCTAGATTCCTGAGTTTGTACTAAACTTCCACTAATATCAATTGTAATGCCCCGACTCCAGTTACCCATAGTCGGTGCATTATTACATAATAGTGGCATGATCACAAAAGATCAAGTCTCGAAAGACCATTTAGTTTAGTTGCCTTGGAAATACTAGATACATTCATATGGTTTACATTACATTATAAAATAGAAAACAACAGAAACATTGTTTCCATATAAGACACTATGATCCCATATAATATCCCTCCAGGTTAGTCCTAATATACTTCTTCGCATCTTGGAAAAAAAAACATAGAAAGAGATGAGATCAGATGCTCAGTAAGGATAACAATATAGCAGAAACATTCATAAATAAGCATAAACATTTAAGGAAATGTATAAGACTAAAACAAAAGCCTTTTAAACATTATATTCATCATAATATGGAAAATATAAAATCAAATAATTCCATTTATTTACTCACATGGATATTCTACAAGTTGAATAATAACATGAAATATCAATAGCCACTTCCATAATGATGGAATGCACAATGCCATACATTCATAACCACATAGTCAAGGGCTTGTGCTAAGAATACAATATAAGATTTTGTGAAGGCCTTATTGTAAGATATTAGTCTGTCTCATGAGACATACCGATGAATCGAGGAGATATAGTGGGCTCCACCAGTCACATACTAAGTCCAATGCATTCCTCATATGAATTTTTTTTAAATAACATAAACATTCGTATTAAAACTAGCATATGAAATGTCAATACATTGTCCATAAACCATTAATGTTTTAAAAATAACACATCCAAAGTCAATCATATCACAAAACCTTCAATAAAATATGTTTGTTTTGTATCATAATAAATCAACTTCAAATAAACATAAAATCCATCAAAGGATGTTGACATAGATGAAATCAAAATCCTTTTTAGACAAATATTTATTTCTATTTTGAAATCATTTAAAATTAATATAATTATAAAATAAATAATTTATTTGGGAAATATTATTATAAACTTGTAAGGGAAGCTTTGATGATTCTACAACGGTGGAAAATAGCCACACTCTCTGTATAAGTTAAAAAAATATTCTTACCTTAGTTTTGTCGAAAAGGTCATAATGTACCTTGTTTGCAAAACGACAGAAATATTACTTTCAAAACATATAAGGTAATATAAGGGTATAAATTACATTACCCCATTGTATAGTAAATAGTAAAAATGTATTGAAATACATTTTTACGAAACATTGATGTTGATGATAAAGAGGTCCCAATAGATAATTACGTATAAACAACCAAGGATAATAAAGAGATTGTGAAATTAAACCTTACCTTGTACTTTTTCTTGGTTGAGGGTAGGTTAACCCCCTGTATAATGGTGAAATAATTGTTATTAAATTATACAATAATCATATACATAAATGTGATATCATATATGATAATTTAAAATTTCTTTGTTAATAATATCTTATTATTAGCGTCGTTTTGGGTGTTAAGTGATTAGTTTTCCTTTATATGATTTGTTTCGTAAGTGATGTTTGTTATGGATAGGATATATATAATTCATTTTCAGAATGATAATATGTCTTTAACCATAATTTTTAATCATTTAATGGAAATAATTCTTGAATGGATACGAGGAGGAATGACTCTCATCACTTTAAAGAAGATGGTAATCCAGACGTATGCACGAGCGACAATATCATTCTTTTTATATTAAATTAATATATAATTGGATGGTATATCATATATAAAGAATAATAATAATGTTATATTTATTATTTAAATCTCTTACACATCAATATTAGACCCATCCAAATAATAATGTATCGACTAACAATAACACCACAATGTGGAGATGGTAAGCCATACGTACACACGTATGGTGAAATGTAATTTAATGGATAGATAGAATAATGAATACAATTTTACCATATATATAATAACATCACAGTATCTATACGATACTGGATTTATTATTTTAGAATGGAAATAACAAAGAAAGAAGATGCGGAAGAAAAAAGAACTTGAATGATGTGATGAAATATTTACCACTTTTTCAGGTTCTTCCTTTTGATTTGATCAAACGGGACACTTAGGTTGGCTTTATAACTAAATTAATTCCTCTTGGATGGAGGGAGGATATTTGAGAGGGTATTTGGTCTAGGTTTGACCGAGACAATGGCTTTGATGGTGTGAATTAGAGAGAACGGGGAGTACCTTTTCATAAGAGGGGTGAGGGGCACCTTTGGAAAAGATAGAAATACTATTTTATAATAAAATCATATTCGGTTTATAATGGCTCCTAAATGAGTTATTTAAATTATAAGGTGGGAATGGGTGGAAATACACTCAACCTATAGTTTTTAGACAGTTTTGGGTCACCATATTAACTTTATTATTTAAATTTAACTCCTAGTTAAATAGTTTGACATTTGCCATGTCCCATTGTATTTTTATAATATATTGTTAATAAACATACTATATACTTTCAATCGAACCCCAAGTGGATCATTAATGATATAAATATCATTATATAAGTCCTTTGGCTGATCCTTTGATTTTTAGGAATAGAATATCAATTATTAATATAATATTTGTTTTAAAAACTCTTTTATGTCAATTTTGACACTATTTGGTATTTTGTTTTTGCTAAATTAATAATAGCATTATTATTTCGAACAAAATTCATCTAAACAACTATAACATGACATGTTAATCTATAAAATTAAGGCAATTCATTAAAAGTCTCAAATTTTATTTATTTTGATATTTATAATATCATTTATTTTAATATTTCATTAATTAGGTAATTACTGCATCATCATTGTGTCATAAATAAATTGAATTATTTAATGTATAAAAAATATAAATAAAATACCATTATGTAGGAAATATTTTTATATTTATAATGAATATTTTTAGTAGAGTTTATCTTAGGTGTAACCCTATATTAAAAATGGTTTATTTATAAAACATTGAATTTAACACTTTTAACTCTTCTTTGAATTAAATAATAATAAACGTCCTAATCTAATCCATGTGGACCTATGGGATCATATTTTATTAATATGGTTGTTTTTGGTCGAATTATACTTAGCCAATAGAATTAATACATGTTTTAGGGTAATAATAATATCATTTTTACCCTTAATTACACAATTTTCTTTTAACAGTTGTAAATACAAGTAAAAAGTTACTATTCACCTAAAATTATTTTCATCGTATTGAACAAAATATTACATACTGATATCAACCGTGTCTCTAGGATTATTGATATTCAACTCACAGAAGCGGTAAAATTATGTTTTATGTAAATTTGCAAATATTCCTAAGAGGTGGGTAAAAGACAGAAAACAGTCCAATAAAATTTTTATATATCTAAACATATTATAAAATGAATACAATGAATTATATTGAACATATATAGGTATTATGTATCTATTTTTATCTAAAATAAATTTAAATAAATTAAATAACTATTTAAATAAAAAATCGTTTTTAACCAATAACTTAGTGTTTTTCACTATTCCTCAAAAATTGAATGTTTTCAGAAAAATAACAAAATTTCACCCTAAGATAATTTTGATATTCTGAATTCAAAAATTAAGTCTATTTTAACAAATTAAAAACATAGAAGTTGAATTTATTAATTTAAAATTAATTCCCATGGCCAAAACCAAAAAGCTTGTTTTTAAGAAATAATAACTATCAAAAGATTGATACTTGTTTAAGTCCAATTTTAAAGTGAAATTACTTGTAATGACCGACATTGGATTAAATGGTAAATATATAATCAATTTATACGTTCAAACTAATAAAATTTATAATTTAACACTATATATTATTTTGATTAAAAAGGTGTTTTCAGTTAAAATATAGTATTTTTCACTATTCACCCACATATGAAAGTTATCAGAAAAAAACCAAAAAAATTTTGAAATTAAATTCTTATTTCATGATTCTAAAGAAAAATTTTATTTTGTAAAATAGAATATATTAAAGTTTCTAATATTATATTTAAAAATGGTTCACCACTAAAAGGCGATAGAAGTGCATTTTTTGAAAAATACTTCATTTATCTGAAAAAAATGAATTATTTCTTACATTATGTATAAGAAACTCATAAAATGGATTCTAAAATTATACGGATTATATAAATTTCATAATTCAGGTAATATTATTCATAACCGCTTTTGAACGGCTAGTTTGGTAAGTCGTGGTGCGTTTGAACTTGGTGTTGCGGGTAGTGCAAGTAATTGAATTACTTTGAAGAATTAACGTACTATGAAATCATGGGGTGTTACATTTATATTATTTGTTTACACATAATTACTTGATATAACTTTAACCATGGTAATAAAAATAATAACCAAAGTTCCTATTCATAATGCCCCAAAAAAGTATCATATTAACATAATTTCGATCTACTAATTCAAAAAATGGAATAAAGTTCTCAACATTCAAAACAAAGGTGTTGGATTAATTTATTTAAAATTAATCACGTGATTGAGAAAACATGTTTTAAAAGGTAATACATTGGAAAATATGGAAATATTTTTACCTATGAATTCAATATAAAATTAATTATTAAGACATAAATTATATTGAATGAAAATATATATTCTATTTATACATTAAAACCTTTCGATATTATAATTTAAAAATATTAAATTTCTCAATGAAAAAGTTTTTTTAATTAATATGTAGCGTATTTTTACTATTTATCAAAAAAATAAAGTTATCAGGAAAATTTCGAAAATTTATCTAAATTCAATTTTTGTATCCCTCATAAAAATAATATGATTATGTAGTCATATAAAAACTATTAATGTGTAATAATATTAATTTAAAATTGATTCTCCATTCAATGATGTAAAATTAAGACTTAAAAAATAGGTTTCTATACATCAAATAGGCTTTTATTCATACGCTATGATGAAACTACCCATCAGATGAAAATTAAAAATATTTTATAAACTATATTACACATATATATCTCCAAAATTTCATTACCAAAAGTAATTCACTCAAAAATACAACTATATGATTGATTTATATTTTTCTTAAATAGTTTATAGACAATGAATTCACAGTGGATTTTCATAAGTTATTTATATTTATTCCCACTAACCTAACGATTAGTCTATAATGGTAATTTTATAATAATGGAATCTAAAGGTTCATTTAAAATCAAGAATGGATGAAAATGAAGTTATTGAAGAATCTAAATTATATAATGAAATTATTTCATAAAAACATCCTGGGGTTACATTTCACTCCCCTTAAACATAATTTTTCCATCGAAATACATCACATGGAAACAAACTGATGAGGATACCTCTCCATCATCATACCCTAAAATTCCGATGTAGCTTCTTCAAATTGGTGGTTCCACCATAAAACATTAACCAATAAAGTGTTCTTGTTTCATAGAACTTTTTCTCTATGATCCAAATTCTCTATTAGTAGTTCTTCATTAGAAATATCTTGCTCCATCGGTACAAATTCTGAGCTTAGTACATCTGAAGGATGTTCTTTATCATGATAGAGAGATGAAACACATAATGAACCTGAGAGAGATTCAGTGGAAGATCCAATCAATAATCTGCCTTCCCAGTATGATCTAGAATTTTAAAAGGAATTCTATACTTAGGGATCTGCTTTCTCTTCTTTCTAAATCACATTACTCTCTTCCATGGAGATATTCGTAAGAATGACTTATCACCCCTTTCAAACACTAGGTCTTCTATTTGGTTGTCAACATGTATTTTTTGTCGACTCTGAGCTGCACTTATGTGTTGTTGAATAGATATTTCCTTTTTTACCATTTCATCAACAATATCAGGTCATAATAGATTTCTTTCCCCAACATAATCCTAGAATGTCTTAGTTCTGCACTTCTTTCTATAGAGGGCATCATAAGGATCCATCTGAATACTAGAGTGAAAGATATTAATGAAATAAATTTCCTCCAATTGTAGGTGTTTATCCCAACCATCTTTGAAATCCATAGAGGAAGCTCCCAACATATCTTCCAATATTTGAATTGTTCTCTCAAACTGTCTATCTATCTAAGGATGATAAGTAGTGTTGAAACATAACTATGTATTCAGCATATACTAAAGAGTTTTCTTAACCATTGAGGTAAACCTAGGTTACTGGTCATATATAATAGAAATTGGTACTCCATTCAATATTACATCTTCCTTTATATATATCCTGGAAATCAGATCAAGAGATAAATCCTCTCTATTGTCAATGAAGTGTGCTGAATTCGTAAGGCGATAAACTATAAACCAGATAGCATTATTGACTTTGAATATTTCAGGAATTATGAAGAAAAAGGCCATAGTTATGTTTTCCCATTTCCAATATGGTGTTGGTAATGGTTGTGACATCCCCTTATACTTATGTATCTTATCCTTAACTTGCTAACAAACAAAGCATCGAGAGACATATTCAACGACAACTCTTTTCATGCCATCCCACGGTAAGTACTATTACAAGTCCCTATAGATCTTTTTGATTCTTGGGTGAATAGAGAAAGATATACTATGAACCTCATCCAATATATCCTTTATTGATTCTGGTATGGGAGGAATACAAACCCAATTCATGAACCTTATTATTTAACCACAATTAAGGTTGAACTCAGGAACATTTCTCACATTCTTTTGTAGCTCTACATATTCCTTCAATGCCTCCTTAATCATCACATGTATAGTTGGTTGAATATTACATTGAAAAATATTATATTTCTCAACTTAAATTAAAAATTCAAGATCCATCCGTTTCAAATGCATTAATATTGGATCTTTCATGATCCTTATCATGGATAATCTTACATGGTCTTTTCGACTCCTAGAATCTTCAAGCTTGTCTTCTTTCCCAGGGTGATAATGTATTGTGCTATCATAATCATTAATCAAATCCAATATTATACTTTGACACATATTCATATCCTATTGTGTGAAAATATAATTTAAATTTTATGATCAGTATAAATATCACACCTTTCACTATAAAGATAATGCCTCCATATATTTAACACAAAGAATGTTGTAGCTCACTCCAAATCTTGAGTTGGGTAATTCTGCACTTGGATTTTCAAATTATGTGAGGCATAAGCTATCATAGAATCATTTTTCATTAGAAAACATCCCACCCCATTCTTGGATGCATCGTTGTAGATCACAAACCTTTCACCACTACAAGGAAGTGTGGGCACAGGTGCACTAGGAAATCTTATTATTAGCTCTTTGAAATTATCTTCTCATTCCTATGTCTAAACGAACATATCTTCTTTCGTAGTCAAACTTATGAGTATATTAGATATTCGTGGAAATAAATTCACAAAACATTGATAATATCTAACCATGTCACGAAAAATTTGGATCATATTTAATGTTGTCGGTCTCGACATTCTTTCAATATCCTCTATTTTTTCTAAATCCAAAGATACAACCTATTATGGGATTATGTGACCAAAAAATCAAACATTCTGAAGCCAAAATTCAAACATGGTAAATTTTTTATAAAACATATCCTTTGTCAGGGTCTTCAGTAAAATTATCAAGTGATCTTTTTTTTACTTTCCCTTTTAATAGACAAGAATATCATCTATAAAGACTACCAAAAACTGATCAAGATAGTCTCTAAAGACATTATTTATTAGACCCATGAAATAGAAGTGGAATTAGAAAGACCAAAAGGCATCACTATAAATTTCTAATGTCTATACCTTGTATGAAATACTGTCATTGGTATATCCTCATTTTTGACCCTTAATTGATGATATAATGAATGATGATGAATCTTGGGAAAGTATTGATCTCCGTGTAGTGGGTCAAATACATCATCAATGTGGGGAAGAGGATTTTTTTTTTTTGATAGAGATCATGTTTTGTTCTCGATAATCAATTCAGAGTATCATTGATACAAGTTTCTTCTTAATAAACAGAACATGTACTCCCCAAGTTGAGACGCTAGGGATTATGAATCCCTTAACAAGATTCTCTTGGACTTGATTCTTCAATTTCTGCATCTTTACTAGGGCCATTCTATATGGTTAATTTGAAATAGTCATAGTACCCAGTATGAGTTCTATTGAGAACTCAAATTCACGATTTGGTGGAAGACCTAGAAATTCCTGAGGAAAGACTTCCTCAAACTCTCATACAATGGGTATATTCTTAATCATCATTTTCACCCCAACCATTTGAGATAAATAACATTAATTTATAGAAATCAAGACAAATATGATGGAATAGATTTCTACTGGATAGTTATATTCATCATTTCATCGATAGATGTTCATATATTGATCTAGAATATGAAATGTGACTTCCCTTCCTTGGAAATTGATTTTATATCCATATTGAGAAGGACAATCCATGCTACGAATCACATTAAATCTCACTATAGTAAGGATCAAAAGTTTTTTAGGAATAAATTTCCCCAAAAATTTAACCAGAGAATAATTATAAACTTTTGATGAGACCATTGTGCCATTATGGGTTTTCATATCTAACTCAAAATCTAATTTTTGAGGTAATACTATGACACCCTTAGAAAATTATTCAAAATTAAAGAGTGGATGGATATAGAGTCAAATAAAACATTTTTTTCTTCAGATTGGATGGTAAGAGTACCTTTCACTACATCATTATTTTACTCCACATTGCCGATCATAATTTAATGTGACCTTCCTTTATATTTGGCCTTATATGTTTTTTTGATGTTGATCATCATCTATAACCCATGGATTAGGGCATTGATAGGAATAATACCCCATTTCCTTGAACCTGTAACATTGAAGTTTAAGAGGTTTATTTTGTGTAGCCTTTTAATTATTCACATTATTAGACATCCTATTCCCATCACATCAGAATTCAATTTCCAGTTGACCTTCCTTTCCACAAACAAATCATTTACTAGCCCCATTAAAACAATTACTTCCAAGTTTTTTCCACACTTTGAGTATAAGGGAAAAATAATCTTTTTTTAATGTGGTCTTCATATTTTCCTTTTAATTAAATTTTTCTCTTCTTATCAAACCCATATTATCAACTGGTTTCTCCAGCCACTATATCAACCTTGAGAACACATCAAACAATTTCCGCGTTGTTATTGAAGTCCCTTATGGCTAACTCCCTTGGGAGAGTTGGTTTTTTTATACTAAAGAATTGATCAGTTTTACTCTCAGGTTGGATAAAAATTCCTAGAGCATACCTTACATGTCTTTTAAAATCTGTTTCATATGTTCCAACAGATTCATCATCATTTTTCTGATGTTTAAGGAACTCCTTCTCTATATTTTTTTGAATAATAGGAGGAAAGTAATTACTAAAAAATAATTTATTGAACTTGTCCCATTCCATGGACTCAAATTCATCTCATTGCCTCATATTATAGATAGGATTTCACCATTTATCAGTTTTACTTCCAAATGATAGACTACGAAGATGACTTTTTCATGTTTCGAACATTTTAGAACTGAAAATATCATTTCTGTGGTACTGATCCCTTGTTCATCCACTAATGTATTAGAAGACCCACTAAATGATAGTGTACGCTATCTCATGAATGACTCAAAATAATTTTTCTCCCTCCTTTGCAAGTTTGTGAGTCCTACATGATTTATAGATTGAGAAAGTAGTGTGATCATGGAAACAAGATTTTCCATTCCATATCCCATAAAATTTGGTAGCTTAGTAGGGAAATTATTTAATTTCCTATCGCATTCAGCATTAACGTGGTTCGTTTGGGTTCCCTCCATTCACTAAAACCAAGAAGCATAATGTTAGAATAACTAATCATAAAAATAAAACTACATAATCAAGAAAAAAAATTCATTTTAGGAAACATTAGTTTTTGTCATAGGTTATTCATGGTAATTTTTAGAACCCTAAGATTGTATCCTATACAGGGAAATATCCTTAGGGTTTTTACTAAGGATTTTTCATCCTATTTTCAAAAGGATAACTATCCCATTCCTATGATAAAAATTACTGTGACACATAATTTTTATACATTAATATTTCATCAAAATTGATTTATATTAATGAAAAAATATAAAAAATTCATGATATGACCATATAGGTATAGTGTCGTCAAAAATTATGAAACATAGACAACAGGTTCATAAAACTTATACATTATCTCCCATTTATTTCTTTATAAATAGAATCCTTTTTGGCATGTAATACTTAATACCATTCCTTAGAACCTAGTGAAAAGAAACATAAGAATGGGTGAACTAAAATGATCAGAAAGAGTAAACAAAGGAAATATCAATAGTATCATGATCATAAGAATATAACAATTGAAAATCTTATCCTTCATCTAAATGATCATAATATAATGTCATGGGATAAATCATAAAATTGAAATGTAATCCCAATAGTCATAATATAAGAAATTAAATTTTGTGTAACACACACATAATAATAGAAAATTATTTCATATTAGTCAAGGATCATTTCAAAGAAAATCATAGTTGAAATATTCCACTACTGAAATGAGTTCACTCCTCATTCCATCTCTGTATTACTGAACACGATTTACTTTCCATTCCAGTCATGTCTATCCCATGAAATATAAATCATTACCCAATGAATTGGAGGTATATATATTTCCTACCAATCTCATAATTAATCCATTCTTACAAGTTCCACAAAATCATAAAAACATTCACTATATCATAACCCATGAAATAAAATGGGTTTCTTAAACATCAATCCATCATAACATAATCTATAAATGGATTTCATAAAAATAATTACATCATTTACACAATGAAATCAATGTATTAATATGGATATAAACATAATTCTATGTTCTCTTATATGGAAAATAATCTAGATAAAACAGTTGAGCTTCATTCCTATTGAAAATATACATTCATCATTAAAAGTTGTTTCATACCCCAAAATAGAAAGAAATCAGAAGAAATAATTTCATGTGAAAATATCCTAGAAATATTTTAGGGAGTATTAAAGGAAATAAATCATTATGAAAGCATAAAAAACCATGCATTCCATACAAGTAAACAACATTCTTCTAGTAATTTTTCCGAAAAAGTAAATAAGTACGTATTATTGAAAATGAAAAAACATTCCATTTATACCATTTAATAAAAATTTACCAATGGGTAAAATTGACTTTAAAAAATTATTGAAGGATATAGAGAGTATTATAAAATATATATTTTGGAATCATGGATTTGGATGATAAATAACCCCCAGTAAATAATTACGAAGAAAAAATCTCGGATAAAAATGAGATCTGTAAATTTATCCCATACCATATGTCTGATGTGCTTAGTATGTATCTGAAAATCCTGTATAAATTATTTAAATAATGTTACTATTTATTATATAATCATAATAATTTTAATGACTAGATTTATGATCATTTTTTCTTCCGTTTTTTAGTAACATTTCATTGTTACTGGTTATTCATGTATTAACTTATTTATGGTATTATGGATGTTTTATCAGATAAGTTATTATTTATATTTCTCGGGTATGCTTATATAAATTACAGTATGTTATTATTATAATTTATATCATATTTCTTCATTGAATTCATTTATATAATCATTTTTAATGGTTAGTATGTACAATGAATCACATCACACTGTGGAGATGGTAAGCCATACATAAGCACGAGGGACGTTATAATTCCCATATTTATTGAATGGTAATGAATTTGATGGAGTATAATATCTCAGAATTGGTATAATTTTATAATATAGTTATTATTTCTACAATTATAACCATCTAAGTAAGGTGGTGGTGAATAACACATTACACCAATGTGTGGAGACGGTAATCCGTACGTACGCATGCAAAGTGATTTCAATTTTCATAGGATGTATAGAAGGTGAAATAAGGTTATTTATTATTTGTAAAAAATATATGTTTATGAGTGATTCTGATTTAATTTTTATATAATGAAAAAATAATTAAGAGTATGTAGAAGAATAATGAAATTTGAAATAATTGGTAGAAGAGATTACCTCTTCCTCGACGTGCTTCCTTTAAATTTCCACATAGGGTACTAGGGATGGTCATTCAAGAAGAATAGAACCTAAATAATGAAAATAGGGTAGTTGACAATGAAAAAGGGTAGGGTTAGACCGATCATGAAGAATCAAAATGATGTGAAGTGGTGAGTGAGGAGGTTTCCATTTATAATTAAGGTGAGGGGTACTTTTAGAAACATCAAAAATAATAATTTAAAATGAAATGAAACCCTACCCCAAAACCTTCAATGTTTACCAATTTCAAATATGATATGATATAAGGTTGTAATATAATCAAATTATAATTTTTTGAAAAGTTAGTTTGTCATTATAAACTGTATATTTTTAATTGTCTCATAGTTATCCTTTTTAATTTTAATTATGGTAGTAACATTCTAAATATTTATTGGTTATAAATTTTTACTTATATGGTGTTCATTGAACATATATTTATATTTAATTAATATTTAGTTCAAATAATTATCACTTTGTAAATTTTAAATATTTTTAGGATTTTTAAATAATTTAATAAAATATTATTTTCATAAAATATCAATAGTGTCAATTTTGACACTATTTATTCATTTGACATAAAAAATACAGACAAGTGATAAATTAGAAATAACCTATTCAATACACTCATATAATGTAATAGTCACCTATTAAATTTTTGTACCTCATTAATTAGTTCATACTATATTTATTTTAATATTTTCAAAACCATTTATTTGATATTTTTGTTAATGAAATCACTATTGTGTCATCATTAATAGTAATTATTTAATCTCTAAAAATTATAAATAAATTACTATGATGTAGGTAATTCTTTTATATTTCTAGAAACTATATATAGTAAATATTACCCCCAAGTTATTCATATATTAAAATTAATATAGTTATATAAAAATGAGATTGTGATATTTTGTCAGATTCATTAGTTTTTATTACATTGATGCCATATTCATAGGTAAGTGGCAATAAAGTGATTCCATTTTGAACAATAGATAATAAGGGTCTTATTTAGCCATAAAATAGGATTTTTATTATTTTTAAGGTAATTTTATAATATTAATTTTACCTTTAATTAATCGATATACCTTTAACCATGATACTAAAAATAATTAACAGAGTTATTACTCAAAATACCCAAAAATAAAAATAGCCGATGAACATAACTTGGACCTAATGATTGGAAATATGGAATCAATTTTTGAAAATTCAAATCACATAATTTGAAGTAATTAATTTAAATTTAATCCCTTTGCTGAGAAAATGAGTTTTAAAAGTTAAAAAATCAGAAAAGATTCAATGGTTTTTACCTATAAATTCAATATGAAATTAATGCTAAAGATATAAATTATATTTATTGATAAAAATATATTCTATTTATAATTTAAAACCATTAAATATTTTAATTTAAAAATAAAATTATCATGATGAATAAGGTTTTCTTAGTTATAATTTATCACATTTTTATTATTTATCAAAACATTAAAGTTATTGGAAAAAAATCATAAATTTTTCCAAAGTAAATTATTAAATACCTATTAAAAATCACATATTTATTTTGCCGTATAAAAATTTTTAATGTGTTAAAATATTAATTTTATATGGGTACACCATTCAATGATGTAAAATTAACCTTTTTTAAAAAATAGGTTTTTATACATCAAATGGGGTTTTATTCATACCCAATGACTGAAATATCTATCAGATGAATATAGAAAATATTTTATTAAGTATATAAAACATATATATATCTAAAAATTTTCATTACCAAAAGTAATTCACTCAGAAATAATAATATCTAATTGATTTATATTTTTTCATAAATAATTGATAGCCAAATAATTCATAATCCATTTTAATAATTTAGTTATAATTATTCATCCTAACCTAAAAGCTAGGATATAATGGTAATTTCATAATAAGTGAATATCGTGGTGCGTTTAATGTCATAGTTTCCTGAAAAGAATGATAGTAATGAATAAAATTTTTTAATGAAAATATTTTATAAAAACATTATGTTGTTACATGAATGCTCAACTATAAAATAGATATTTATGAAAAACACTATATCTACCACAATAACATCAATCAGTACAATTTTAGTCTTCGGGTTAGTATGGAAACTTGACATACCACTTCAATATTTTTATATAATCTTAGAAAAGATTCATTATACATATATTATATAGAAAATATATCCTTTTACACATATAATTAAATCATTTTAAGATTAAATTCACAATAAAAAACAACACAAGGATTGTAAATTCTACTATCTTGCTAGAATAGGTACATAATAAAACATCATGAAAACTACATTTATTTAATAATCACAATGAGCTCCTAACATCTATTTTACTCATGCACCTAAAAAAGATAAAATTGCAATAAAATGAATAAAGGAATGAGATAAAATGCCCAGTAAGGAAATAAAAATTATAATAAAGCTTTAGAACATGGGTTAGAAGGCATGACATAATGATGTAAAAAGGCATGGAACATATGGAATCATAACATATTAACATGGGATCATATAAACATCGAATCATAGTAATGTGGTAGAAATATAAAACATTAATTTATCATGATTCATGGATTATTGTGCATATAGTATCACGAGTCAAGGATAACCTCCAAGACAATTTTACATGTAGCACAATTCAAGGATAACAACCAAAACCATTGCAAATGTAGCACAAGTCAAATCTAACCGCCAAGACCGTTGCACATAACATCTCATGAGACTCAAATTTACACAATGAGTTAGATATCTATCTGAACGCATCCATAATAACATGCTGATGAATATGATTTCCATATATAGAATCATACATAATCAATCAAACATAAACACAAGGGTCACCTATAAACAAATTGGGTATCCTAGTCATGTCATAAAGCATAAAAAATGGGTGTATCATAAAATTTTCCTTGATGGAAAAACATTAGATCATTCATGGATAATAATAATGTATAATATGAATATATCATGATAAGTGATGTCATGTATAAGTGATAACATGTAAAAAGACCATTTATAATACTTTAGAATCAAAACATTTTTTTGCGGCTTACAGAAAATATAAAAGATCATTTAAAAAAGAAAATGGAATAATAATTTATATAATAATAGGATTGAAACAAGATGTATTTATCTATAAGAATACTTATTTTATAAAAATAATCATTTCTTAAAAATAGATTATATCGTGTACTTGAAAATGGAAAGATTTAAGGAAGTTTCTTTAAAATGGGATTGCTCATTGAGAAGAATTTAGGAGAGAACCACTTAAAAACACATATATACATGAATGGTAATGATGGATGGATATTTATACATGATTTTGGAACATATAAACATCATATAGAAGATATAAACCAAAATAAAATATCACTTCATTTGTGTAAAAGGAAGGATAGAGAAACTCTAAGGAATACAGGTGGTTCATGTAGAATCACATACCTTAAGTCTGATGGTGTTATTCCGTTGAACATAATTTCCTAGATAATCAAATTAGATTCATTAGTTAATAATTGAAAAACCTATTATAAATGTAATTTATTTATTATAACCTTACTAAGTTTATTCCTGGTCATTTTGATAGGTTAAGAGGATCAATTTCAGTGTTGGAGAGTGTTGGTTTCCTTGGTCTTCCTAATAAGTTTACTTATATATATGTATGCATAAACATGTAAGATGAGAATTATTTTCCAAAATTTATTTTATATGTAATATGTAAGCATACATAGTATTACATGGTTATATACTTCATTTGGTTATTATTAGTCAGGATGAATCATTATATAAAACAACAATGATAACTCTTTGGATTAATTAGCAGTTTTAAGATCACAATGAAATCATTTTGTTATATAAATTAATATCACGTGTCAAAAAGATTATAGAACCCTAAAAAATATATAATATATATTATATTTTTGTTCAATGGTAAAAATAGATTCATAACAAAATTTGAAGATTGTAAAAGAAATTGAAAACCTTCCATCCTTGAATGTGATAAATTAAAATATCTTAAATGGTGTTTTCATTTTTAATATAAATTGAGTGAGAGGGAGATATGATGATAAATTATTCCATTAGAATAATAGAATTTCAGTAAATTTATTATTCATGATTTTTTATATTATTTTGATTAAGGGAGGTGAGGAGAGAAAAAGTAATGAAATGAACGTGAAATAAAATAAAATAAATGAAAATAAGAATTTACCTCATGAATTTATCTTCCCTAAGAGACTTTTTGGGGAATTTTATTTGGTCTTTTTAGGATACCAAGAGCTTCAGTACATGATAGAGGGTCTTGGGAAGTGTTTTGAGATGAATTTGGATAGGTTACAAGGCTTGAGATGTGTTATGAGAAGAGGCGGTGAAGGGTGTTTTTATAGTGGATGAGAGGTGATTTTTCCAAATATTTAATTCTCTAGATTCGCTTTTCTCAATAAAAGAAAACATGTTGATTATCGAGACTGAAAATAGTCACTATATCATTTTATTTCAAAGTTAGGGTGCTTACATTAGCTATGATGTTAGTAATATCATATGTAACTTATAATGTATATATGTGGTAAATTATTATATTTCACTATTTGTTAAAAAAATTCATCCATTTAAAAATTCTCAAATTATCCTCCCTACCAATTTTTGGACGTGTGTATTTGAAAAATAAAATCCATTTTTTAAATTCTTTTCTAAATATGATAATTTTTTTAATAGAATCAAAATATACATGGAAAATACAAATTTGAAAATCAAAATAGATTTTCGAACACTTTTAAAAATTAATTATGGTATTATAAAATAGATTATAATACTAAGAATTAAAAATAGTAAAATATTTATAAATTTTATAATTATTTTTATTTTTAGTTTATTAAATTATTCACAAAAATGAAATTAAATATTTATGACATACAAAAATAACAACATTTACTTATTGTTTTTTGAAATATTTATTTACATGTACTATGATATAATAATATCATAATGAAACTTATAAGATGGATAAATGTAATTTATAATTTCATTGTTGAGGTTACTATTACACTGGCTGGTTTACTATTCATAAGGGTCACATTACTATTCCGATGGTTAAATTACAAATTCATCGATATATGTTCCATAACTTCTAAAATGACTTTTATTTTAATCATTCTTCATTTATAAGGTTTTTATTTCATTCATCAAGTAATATTTTGTGATTATACTATAAGAAATTATTATAATAAGGGAATCAACACAAAATTTTTAAAACATTTATTTACATAAACTATGATATATTTATATCAAATTAGTCTTTATAAGATGCTTAAATTTTTTCCATACGTTAGTAAGTGATGTTACTATTAATTTGGTAATCTTACTATTAATAAAGGTTATATTACTATTCATAATGGTGCAATATTAATCATAATGGTAATATAATGTTCCAAAAAAAATTTGTTGGCCCTATTAGACTCCTATCATCTTACTGATCACAACCTTTTATGTCATATTTTTGAAATTCAAATCGTAGAAGAGGCAATATTTTTTTTATCATCTATGATATTACTATAACCTTAAAACAAAGTGCGGGTTCACAAGGGATTAGTGTTTCATCCATTTCATTATATTAAGTTTTAAATCCTTGGGGTGTTACATTCTTCCCCCTTATGAAATTTTCCCCCCAAAATTTTGTTTTACATACTAAGGTAAAAATATGCGATGGTTGGAATACTTAGCTAATAATCAAATAAAAGTAAAATTTAAATATAAAAGGATAAAAATTTTAAAGGAAAAGTATACCCTAACTTTTTTTTCGCTGGGTTTCAATCTTGGTTTTCCATGATCTGTCTCGTAATATATATTTTTATGGGTTTTTTCTCCAATAAAAATGGTTCATAATGAGCTTATGAAAATACAAAATCATATCCCCCAATAGTGGAAAACCAAGTGCACAGTAAGGTCCATTTCTGTGTACTAGGTTACCCCATGACATTCCTGGAACACCTTGTTGGAGTTGTTACTCCTAGGAAAATCTATTATAGAACCACATCTACTAGTATTATCCAAATAGGGATTCATTTTCTTGATAAGCCACTTACTCTATACTTTCCAAAATTTAGGGATGTTTTCTTATACTTAGTCTTATCTATACTATTATTACTAATGAGTTCTATTACTAATATCCAAAATTAACAAGACCTTGCTATGATACCAAATACATAGACCCTAGACTTTTAAAAATTTTATTACCTGATTTTAAGAATAAATAAAAATCTAATTAGAATACAAGGATCATAATGTCTAGTTTCTTGTAAGGTTTACTACATAATTAAACACCATAGAAACAAGTTTTATTTAATCTCGATAATGAGATTCAAAATAACATTTTTCTCATACATCTGAAAAGGATAACCTGGGGATAACATGGATAAACAGATGACATAAAATTCATAATATGTTAATTAACATAATAATAAAACATTATCACATGGTTTAGAGGGCATGACATAATGATGTCAAAATGCTGGAACATATAGAATAATAAGATATAAACATGGGATAATTTAAATATGGAATCATAGTAATGTTGAAGAATCAAAACACATGAAATTTGCAGGGGTAATTTCTCATTTCACATAGATGAAAACTAGTCAAGGATAACCAACAAGATAGTTTCATATAGAGAACAAGTCAAGGATATCCACTAAGATCGTTGTACATGGAGAGCAAGTCAAGGATAACTGCCAAGACTGTTTCACATAATGTATCATGAGACTCAAATTTCACAAATGAATTGGAGTTCTTTATTGGTTCACCCTTAATAACATGTTCATGAATATTCTATCCGCATATAGAAAAACACAAAATCAATCATTGATAAATACAATGGTTCCCCATGGAATTAATTTTGTATCATAACCATGTCATAATTCATAAAAAATGGGAGTATAAAAGAAGTTTCAATGAAGGAAATGAATTATATCTTCCATGGACAATATTAAGTATAATAGTAACATATAATTGTAAGCGATTTAAAATTGAAGGGATTACATATAAGAATATCATTTATGAAACTTCAGAATCAAAACATTTTAGTGCGGTTTAATGAAACTATCAATGATCATCTAAACCAAAAAAATGTACAATCATTTATATAAAAACATAAGTGAACTAGGAAGGATTTGATAATAAAAAAATTAATTTTATAAAAATAATGGTGTCTTAAAAAAATATTTTATATTGTGCTTGAAAATGGTAAGAATTAGGTAAGTTCCATTAAAACGAGTTCTCTTATCGGGAATAATTGAAGAGGGAACCACTTAAAATAATGTATATCCCAAAAAGATAACGAATAATAGATCAGGATAAATGATTTTGGAACATACAATAAACATTTATAATAAGTAAAAAAAATAAAACATAACTTTATTTGGGTAAAAAGATTGATAGGGCAACCTGAAGGAAGAATGAAGGTTTGGGCAGAATCCCTTACCTTAAGTTCGGTAGTGTTTTAAATTGATCTTGAAGTACAAGATAATAAAATTAGATTAATTATTTAATAATTAAATTAAATATTCAACATGTAAATGATTTATTATAACCATATTAATTTCATTCAGGGCATTTTGGTAAGGTTAAGTGGTTCAACTTCATTGTTTGGGATTGTTTGTTTCCTTGGTTTTCATGAACTGTTTACTTATATACATGTACGGATAAACATATAATATGAGAATGGTTGTACAAAATTTAACTTAAATATTTTTATTGAACATCTATTATATTGAATTGTTATAAAATTCATATGGTTCAGGGTAGTGAGGATAAATCATTATATAAAACATTAATGATAACTGCTTGGGTTAACTAGCGGTTCTTTGATCAAAATGAACCCATTTCGTTATATAAATTAATTTTATGTGTAAAAAAGGATTAAAGAACCCTATATTAGATATAATATAGATATTATAGTATGTTTAATTAATAAATAATGGGTTCATGACCAGGATTGAAGATACTAACAGAAATTGAAAACCCGTCATCCTCGATTATGATAAATTAACACAACCTGGACAGTGTTTTCATTTGTAGGTTAAAAGGAGGGGAAGGAGATATGTTGATGAATTATTAGATTATTATAATAAAATTATAGTAAAATTATTTTATGAGAGTCTTCATACCCTTTAGATGATGGGAGGTGTGGATAAAAAATGAAAAGAAAGCACTTGAAATAAAATAAAAGAAATGAAAAACTAAATTCACCTCTTAAATTTATCTTCCTTGAGAGATTCTTTAGAGAAGAGGTTTTGATCATTTGATGAGACAAAGAGATCCTATAAATAATACAGGGTCTTGGTAGTATATTTTAATAGAATTTCGATTAGGAACTACGGTTTATAGTTTTGAGGAGAAGAGGTGGTGAGTGGTGGTTTTTATAGTGGAGGATATGTGAGTTTTCTCAATATTTAATTCATTAGTTTGTTATTTTGTTCAATAAAAGAAATAGTTATGATTATTTATACTGAAAATAGTAACAAGTTATGAGATATAGATCTAATTGTTCTTACATCAGATATTATGTTAGGAATAGTGTATTTAACATATAATGTATAGAGACAGTAAATTACCGTATTTCACTATTCATCAAAATATTCATGTATTTTAAAAAAATACCAAAAATTTACCATAAACACTTATCACCATATATAAGTAAATAATGAAATAAATTTTTAATAACATTTTTCTAAATATTATAAATTTAATCTTTAAATAAATTTATTATTTACATGGAAAATAAAATTTTAATACGAAAATGGTTTTTCTTACATTTTTTAGAATTAAGAAAGGTCTCATAAAATTATCTTATAATCATAAGCCATCAAAATAATTATTTATGAGTAAATTTAAAACAAAAAATATTTCTTTTGGATTATTAAATTAATCACAAAATTGAAATTAAATATTTATGACTTACAAAAATACCAACCCTTAGATAAAGATTTTTTAAATGCTTTTCTTATACTATGACATAATTATATCATATTTTTACTTATAAGATGGATAAATTTTATTTATATATTCATTAGTGAGGTTTCTATTACATTGGCTATTTTACTATTCATAAGGGTCAAATTACTATTCCAATGGTCAAATTACTATTTCATCGGTATATGTTCCTTATGTTCTAGAGATACTTATTATTTGACAGATTCTTCATTTATATGGGTTTTATTGTGTTAAATAATTAATATTAGGTGATTATACTATAATATATAGCTGGGAGAAACAAATATACACTAAAGTTTTAAAACAATTTTTTACTTAAATTGGGATATATTTATATCACAATATTCCTTGTAAGATGCTTAAATTTTATTTTTACTTTAATAGGTGATTTTACTATTAATTTTGTAATATTAAACATCATAAGGGTAAATTATTATTCATAAGGGTAAGTTACTATTCATAAGGGTATCCAACTATTCACCAAAAATTATGTTAGTTCTATCAGAATCTAAACATCTTACTGATCACATTCGTGTATATCGGTTTTTTGAAATTTAAATCATAGAAGGTGAAAAATTTAGTATAACAACTATGTTATCACTGTCTCCTTAAAATAATTGTTGTATCATAGATACATAGTGTTTCACACATTTTATACAATTCAGTTGTAAATTCTTGGGGTGTTACAGATTAATAGGACTATAAGGATTTCTTTATTTAACCAATGTACTATTAAAAAAGTAATGACGTATTAAATATATTAATGAAATTTAATTTCTAGTTTAAAAACAATACAAATTACAAAGAACAAAAAATTGATCAATGAATTCATATCATGTAAATAACCAAAAATGGAATATATAAAATATAATGCTTTCAATATATCCATTATGAAAAATAAATGTCTAATTAAGTAAAATATAACTAGTAGTGATAATTATATTATAACATGAATATCATGAGATATCTTTCATATTGACATCAAATCATTAGTAATACACACTTTTTAACACATTATGAATTATAAATATGAATATTGATCCAATGGAGGAACCCTGAAAAAATGACTTTTTATACAATAGATAATATTTGTAGTATGTAGGTAGGTATGTTCATTTTTATTTATGGGTAGGTGACTACTCCCTACATATTTGAAATGATTATAAATCAAATCTTACGTTCCAAACATCCTTCAAGTTTACTTTAATATTGAAAATAATTCCAGCAAAATAATTACAGAAATTTTCCTCAATCTAAAACGAATTAATGTTTCATTTAATCTAATTATATATCCAATATTGAAGTAAAACAATATTTATATTTTATAAAATTTATTTATCTAGTTAATGAAATATTGTGTATTCCCATATATGATATCAATGTTTTCACACTCTCAAAATATTAATACATTAAGAAATTATCGGGTGATATATATATTCTTATAAGTCATTGAAATAACTTTTTATCATCATAAAGAGTAATCCATATACAAAACATTCAATTAAAAATATTTTTTCCTCCAATGTTTTAGTTTATAAAATGAATTTCCTTCAAGAATATTTTTGAATGTTTTATGGACATTAACTACATATCCAAATTAATTTAATTATATTGTGATTTAATTTATATTAAAAATTATAAATTCAATAAAAAATATTTCAATATATAAAAATCATCAACTCTGATAGCATAATCAATTAACAATCCCAGCACATTATTTAAAGGTTTAATGTAAACATGAATGTAATTTTTAGGTTATACAGGAATGAAAATCATTAAACTCAATATGATATATATTAGATTCATAAAAAACTAATTTTATTAGGTGTTAATTACATTGAAAAAATGACTATTCCTTATATTTTTATTACTGATTAGAAATATAATCATCCATTTAATACACACTAAATTTTAATACTTTAAATATCATTTGAAAATTTATGAAAATATTCACAAAAACATCTATTGAGAAAAATCTACTAAAAGAAAAAAAAATTCATCCTCTGTTCGATTTTTTAAATTCCATAAATACCTATTTGAGTCATTTAGATTTGAAAATATATATCTTAGATGAGTAATTAATGTAATATACTAAATTTACTTAAAATGAATATTGGATCTTAGGATAATATATTAATCAACTTCGTATATTTTGGTCTTCTAATATCATTGTTCTGACACACAATATTTGATTATAAAAAGTCGAAATTATATTATTATGATACTATATTAAAATTAAAATATGTATATTTCCATGAAAATATATCATAATTTTAATTTGAAAATATAAATTTTGAGTTTAATTGGTCAAACTAATCCTATAATGATTTTTTAAAATTTTCCTCAAGAAATAATCCTTTATGAAGAATTGTAAATAAAGATTATAATTGATCATCATTATATTTATAAAAATAATTTATTATTTGTTTAACTAACAAATTACAAACTATATATTTAATATAAATAAATATAGAGACATTTAGAGGTAAAACGAGTTATTTTTTTGAAAAAAATCATTTAACAAAAAATTATTTTTTGATTACAAAAGAAGAGGGTTTTGAAGATTAATATAAATAAAACAATCATCAATAATGATTTATTTAACTGAAATTTACATAATATAAATATTAGTTTTAGAATTTACATCCATATAGAAAATATTATTAATCCTATAGCTAATATATTACAATATTATACTTGAAAAACATTATTATAAAAAATCATTTCTTCCATTAATTGTGGGTTAAAAATATATTAAATTGTCCAATATATTTTAGTATATTTTGGGAATATGGATTAAATAGTTTTAATAATCGTAATTATTATTATATAATAATTTCAAAATTCTATTTTACAATAAATAATAGTTTACATAGTAAACATTAGTTACCACTGTTAAGGTAAAAAATGGGTTTACAGGGGTGTCATAATAAAATTATAAGGGTTGAAATGAAATAAAATATTTCCTAAATTAAATTACATAGACATATATATACATTATAATATCTATTTTTCAAAATTTTATCCATTATTATTCATTTTTACATGTGAAAATTGATATATAACAATATTATTTTCCCTAATTCCATGTGTGATCTCCTTGAAAATTATTAAAGTGACCTCACTCCCTTTACTCCCTTAAACAAGTAAATCAATATAGATCAACAATAACATGATGAAATACAAATCCAAAATCGTAATATATGACCTATAGGTTTGGTACCCCAAAATTAACTTCTTTGGTCCCATTAAAAGACGTCGAATGATAGTTCATCCAAGGAAAGGTATTGTTTTCACTCTACTCTTAATTTTTAATTTTTAATTTTCTAACATCAATTAAATCTTAAAAAATAAACTATAATTAAACCAGAATATCCAGAATTATAAAATGTTCTTATGTTAAATAGATGATATTGATATATAACAGACACTATCAAATCTAAAACCAATCCATTAGTTGTGTGTATGGTGGACTACTGCCCTGCAAACAGATCGTATTTTTTCCATCACTAACCAAATATATAGTCATATTTAATGAAATAATGAATTTATAAGATTAATATGAATTATATGGACTCCTACATATTAATATATTATCCAATTGATTTCTAATTCACTGTTATAGAAATTATATAATTGGTTGTGTGTCTCTACGACCAAAAATTTCCACAAAGCGAAGCAAGTCATTTTCCATGTATAACATTTAATAATAATTATAAAATGTATTTAATTTTTAAATATGATATTAATAATAGTAAAATAATTTTCATATTATATATCTGTATCCTAATAAAATTAACTTGGACTTTCTTGGAAGAACTAACAAAAAATGGAGACATGAAATAACGAAAATAATGTTATATTATTAAAGAATCCATGGTAAGATGTTATAAAATGATAATATAATTTTTTAGAACTATGACTATTTTTTTATTTTATATAATTTACATAATCTAAACCATTATATGGGAATCTAAAGTATCCAAATCTAAATGGAAGCATGAGGTAAGGGACTATGAAACAATTTACCTTCATTGAGGCATATTTCTTTATTATAAACCTAATTGATTTTAAATGGGCTATATAATGTCCTAATTACATGTACTGTACTTATTCATTCATAATTCATGTGATTATATATTTCAATTCAAATTACCTCATCCAAGAGTATTTTACAAGAATGTTACCTTGTGGAAAAGAATTTTGCACTCAATTTACATTTCATGGAGTCATATTTGTCAATATTAACCTATTTATATTTTATTGTTCATATACATTCCTTTCCATTTTTTATTATCATAATTCATTATAAATTGAATTTATATTAAATACCCCAATTTAATATATCATGGATATGAATAATTACTAACCAGTATACATTTTTTACATACGTTGCTTACATTGAATGTTTTTTGATAAATAGGGGAAGTAATGATAAATACATATATTCAAAAAATATATATATTTTTTGAAAAGGAATTTTGATTCATTATTTAAATATATGATTTATATATAAATTGAATGCATTATATATTTATTTTTGAGTCTATCACAAAATTATACAGCCCCACTATTTATCGAAAGGTCTTCGGATACAAATCTGTTAGCCAAATTACATTGTTTTTTTCACATATTGACTAAAATATCTATTAAAAGATCAGGAAATTATTGATACAATTATGTCTAAGATCATAGAATATAATAATAAACATTTATATCATTTTTAATTGAGTTATTATTATCCTTGATATTTTAACAAGGATATTATATGTGGAATCTTATTCTTCTCACATTATGGACTGAATTTAATTTTATTCTAATTATTTAGATTACATAAATTATCTTGCCTTTTATTCTCATGATAGTCAGGTTATTGTTTAATGGTAATGTGTGTTCTATTATTTACCATTCCATAGTGATTATTCATTATTATCATACTGGTTTATTTATATATATATATACATTTATATTCATTTGAGATCACCCTTAATTCCCTTCCTCTATAGAGGATAGGATGATGTATTCTAAAAATGAGTTCAAGAATTCATATTGATTTCCATAACAGTTAGTTTTTTTTAAACCAAATGAAAAATTGGTATTATATTTTTATCTAGTCTTACAAGAAAAATAAATTTATGGGTTATTTGGGATATAACCACTTGAATCTATGTAAATATAATAAAGTGACCACTTGATATATGCTACTTGATATGGTGTTGTTTTTTGGGAATTAGAGCATTTTTAGATGATGCAATGGAACTAGATTATTTACAACATATTTAGAGAATATAATAAAATTATATACATTGATGATATTTATAGAATAAAATCATAATGTTTTCTACGTAACGGATTATTTGGTATTATCATTAAATTAAATATTTGTCTGTATAATAAATTTGGGTGTGCCCCTAGAATATCTATAGCTTTTATTAATAACACATAAAATTTCATATTGGTGTTCATTTATGAGTTACCTGATATACACAAATAGGCCTTATAACACACTTGGTTTGACACTCATGGGTTATATTCTTTAGTAAAGATAAAATTTTCCCGAAAAACCTTATTATGGATATGATACTATATATAAGATTTAATAATATCCTAAAAGAATGAATTTGTTAAATTTTGATAATTATACTTTTTATGATTTAAATTCATTTTAAGTAGGAAATGAGATCTAGAATTATTAATTATGATATAAGATTCATAAGGTTATTAACTATTTCAGTATATTGAAATTTTGGACCTGGGGCATTAAGGAAAGAATGGTATCAATAGTCATAGCCAATATATATATTTCCCTATGGGGAAATACAATACAAATAATATTGGAAATGATAATATAAAGGATATATTATTGAAAATTAAATAGGTTAAGAAAGATAACAATTCCCTAATGGAGAAACATATTGTTCCATTTAGTGATTATCCTTTGATAGATCACATTTTGTGGTAGAATCCTACATCGTTTACTGGTATTACTAATCATAGGGTAGAAAAACTATCCGTTAAATCACATGAAAAGATATTTCTATCCTTGTGATTTAATGAGATGTAAATTTATACAAGTATGGTCCATTATCTCATGGGAAATGAAAATTAATTTTGTTTATTGTTTGAAAATACTATTGTGGAAGGTGAAATATTACACATGGAATGAAGAGTGTCTAAAAAACATTCTTGGAAAAATAGTTTCGTTATTAGAAACATACATAAATGAAGATGAAATTCATTAGTATTTTAAAGGAAGAATAAATATATTTTTTATATGTGGATACCAATAAAAGATAATACATTTATGCTATTGAATATTTACTCAACATGGAATGTATGATTGACCAATTATTAAATGGGACTGATATAACAATCTTGTGGGTAGTGGTATGTAACAATATGTTGTCACACGAGGAAAATGTTTTATGCACCATTAAAATAAAGAATGAGTTTTTGGTTCATATATATTCAATGTAATTATTTAGAGGAATAGGTCAGTCGATATCCATTGGAATGTTAAATAACTAAAGATGAATAAGGGAACAATGAATATTCATTATTGTAAAAATTATGTGATGATATATCATAGTTGTTCTTTGAAGGGAATGGTAGTGAGTTACATGTGTGGGGGAAAATTCCATATTTCTCATGAATGAAAGGGGATGAAATACACCAATGTTTTCCAGTGATTCCAATTTAATAAAATTAGGAAATATTCAGACCAATTCCATAAGAATCATGAGAACATACTGAAATAGAGTTTGTGTGGAGAATGAAAGCTTTTGTAATCATTATAGATAATTTTTATTCCATCAATAATGAGGTGGTATGTAAAAAATCATATATTTATATTTACCTATATCTTTTTTCCTTGATTTTGGATCCTTTAAATCTTTCATATAACCAATATCATCCATGAAAACTAGATATTTTCCTAGCACATTAAGAATGGTGTTGTCGATCAAAACACATATTTGATGTAACACCATAAGAAGGCTGTGTTAGGAAGTTACCATCATGACACATAAATATGCTTTTTTTAACGTATTATAATAAATATTGTTTAATATGATATAATGCATTACATGGAATATCCCACTATGTATAATGAAAAAATTTATTTCTAAATTAAGGGATATATAATTCAGGATGAAGACTAGGAATACCATTTATGGTAGGGGAATCATCATTATTAGAGACCTGTCATGATCCATGACTAGTAGCTCTTCTGAATGAGATTCATGGAGAATATGAAAAAATAGATGAGAAATGAAACATGTTAATTGATTATGCACCTATTTAATAATAATACAACAATATATTACCTAAGGAGATACATGGACATCCACTTGAGTAGGAATTTGAGTTTTAAATCAATTCAATCCGTGATAATTAACCAAAATAGTAGACTACCAAAATAGTGGAAAATGTGGAATAAGTAGACTTATAAAAGCTTGGTGGGGAGTTGAGTGTAAATAGAGATATATTCCATTGTTTTTATTCATATAAATCAAACATACATTTCATCAAGTTGAGTTAATGAACTATGTGTATGTGTGTTCATTAGAGGGAAATTAATGCAATTATGATAAAGAATATTTTTCATCTATCTCAAATAAATGAATTATTTGATCAAAATATAGGAGAAAATTATTTTCTAAAGAGTGATATTTATTATATATATCATTAACATTGATTAAAGAAGGAACAAATATATAAAATAACATTTCCATCAATTTTTGAACATTGTGAACTTATAGTAATTCCATTCTGGTTGACTACATCACCCTTTATATTTATTGATATAATAAATAGATTCATAAAAAATATCTAGATATTTATTTTTGGTATACATTGATGAGATCACAGTGTATTTTAAGAGTTATATGTACCATGATAATCTCATGTGGGTCACCATAAATACCTATAAAAGAAAATAATTATAAGGGAAATGTGTAAAATAGGAATTATTTTTTTATGATTTTTTTATTTTTCATATTATCTCCAAGGATGGAAACATGGCTGGTACTATAATGAAACGTTAATTAAAATAATGACCTACCACAATGTATAGAACTAAGGTATTCACATTCATTGGTTGGGTAGGATACTATCAGTAATTTTTCCATAATGTTTCATGATTGGATAACCAATTAACCAAGATCACATGTAATGTGGTTAAATTTGTATGGACAAAAGAATGTGAAGAATATTTTGAGAAAATGGAAAGGATGATGATTGCTTCTACATTTTCAACACTACCTTAATAAAATGAGTGAATTGTAATATTCAGTGATGTAATGAAAAATGGACTTAGTCGTGTCATTATGAAAGAAGACAAAGTTAATGCATATTCATTATCCAACACAAGAAATTGATTTGAATTATTTAATAATTACACTAAATATTTGGTGACATTATCAATATATTGATAAATTTCATATATACACAATCCATAAGATCATAAAATACATAATTTTTTTAAAAAAGTGGAAATAATGATGGATCAATCTACAAATCTGTTATTATTCCTTATTAAATTACCACTGAGGGATGGAAAATAAGGTAGATGATGAATTGATTGGGATATATCATGTTGTTATGACCTATATAGAGATATAGAGGGATCCTATGATCATGTTACTAGTGTATATGGATATGTAATTTTTTAAAGAATGGGAAACACCATTATTTTATTATGTGATGTTGAAGAAATCATTATTATAAATGATCGAAAGTTCTTAAGCTGATTATCAGAATAATAAAAAAGAAATAAATATATTGAATGCTTTAAAATTGAGTGACTTACTTTTTTAATATGGTATTGTAAAATTTGGCATGATGCTTTGTGTTCCATATATTCTAGATCTATGAAGGGTGTTATTGAATGATTCTTATAGGTTATATTTCTTTATAAATCTTGGTTGAAACATTATGCATAGGGATTTGAGGGATTATTTTTGATGGGATAACATGAAGAATTTAATTGATGACCATGATTCATGATTTACCATTTTTCAACTGGGGAATACTTGGATAAATCATCTGAGAGGATCCACCTATATTCTAAATATTACAATATGGACATGGGATGATGTTACAATAGAATTTATCATAGAGAAAAAATTGACTCCAGGAAGGTAAAAGTTAGTTTGGGTTCTAATTGATTTCCTAAAAAAATATTTATTTTTTCTTTCTATAGAGAATATTTCCATCTTTAGGTTCTTAAAACATTAAATATTAATGAATACATGATAAATTCGGGAACACCACTTTTGATTTTGTCTGATTATGATCCCTATTTAATATTGAAATTTTAGAGTTTTCCCCAAAAGGATCTAGATACTTGGTTTTGTTTTAACAATAAATACCTTACTCAAAGAGATTGATATTATGAAATGACTAATAAATTATTAAAATACATGTTGATATCATTAACAAATTATTTTAATGTTATATAAGATTATTATTACCTTTGGTATATTTTTCATAGAATAATATTTCTCATTTGTGAATGAAACTGGCATTGTATGAAGCATTATAAGACAATAGATGTTGTGCTCCAAATTTTTTAGATAAATTTAGAGAAATAAATAAATTAGTCCTAAAAAATATGTATGAATAAAAATAATGTTACAGAAACTTCAAGATTATATTAAACCACGTGAATGTAGGAAAAATAACTATTTTGAAAATCCAAAAATAGGTTTGGAATAATAATTCATGATCACATTTCTCAAAATGTTTCCCCATTTAAGGGAATAATAAGACTAAAAAATATGGAAAAATAATCAATGCGAGGATTTTAGAGTTTTATAATTAAGTAACATAATCATTTTATTTGAATTTTATGATCATGAATATTTTGAGGTTGTAATTTTGAAGAATGGAAGAATGTAACACCCAATATTTTATTTTAGTAAGATGAAATTATATTTTAAAGAAACTAAATAAAATTTCACAAATTAATATTTGATTCAACAAAAGACTATATTTTATATATAATTTATCAATTTTTATATTTATTGGTCAAAATATTAATATAATTAATTTTTGAAGTTTTCAATTTGAAATAATCATTTATGTGTAAGTTAAATTGTTTTTTTAATTATAAATAATTTTATTTATAATAAATAATTATATTTTTTTATTAATTATATATTAACTATAGATTTTATAGATATAAATATAGGATCATTTGGAGGTAAAATATGGAATTTTTCAGAAATCTGTATTTTAACATAAGAATAATTTTATTTCAAACAGGCATAATGTATACCAATTTTAAATAATTAAAAATATATCTTATGATGAAATATATAATTTAAATTTATATATTATATATCGAAATTTATTAATTTAAATTTATGTAAATATTATTGTAAATCATATATTTAATAAAAAATTTTATTAAGCTTGAAAAAAATACTACTTTGAAAATCATTTTTCAAAATGAATTATGATATTAGATTAAATAAAATTTAAGAAATTATGAGAGTTTAATTCATAAAAATTTATTCCATATTTTCAATAAAAATAATTAATATAATCTTATTATGTCGAAATATTTTTTTATAATGTGGAATTGTGAAAAAATAAAATTAAATATCATGGATAACCTAAAAATTGGTGCAGTTGGGGGTTAAATAAACTATTAAGCATTTAAATGACACCTAAACATGTATAAATGATATTTTATAGTCACATGTCATATATATAAAAAATAAAATTTTAATTTTATCTGTCCTGGACACTTTTAGAATTTGAAAAACATGGGTAATAATTATGAATTTCAATGATTTCATGTGTGTCCTCATCCACAACTATAAAAGGCCACTAACTTCATTCACTCCATCCAACCTCTAACAAAATATATATTGAAATAAAATTCCAAAATTCCACACAAAAATCCTCATTTATGTCTTATAGGTTCTTTTCCACCCAAAAAACAACCATAGAGTCCATTATAAGAGATCCAAAAAAGGTTCTTCTAAAACAAGGTAATTATCTATCCTAAACAACTTTTTATTTTTTTTATGAATTATATTAATTATTAATAGTAATAAATATAAAATCACTAATATATACCATAATATAACATGTAATTATGTTAATTACTTTATAATTACCCCTCTCCCCCTCTGAAAATGTGGAACAAAACCATCGCTCATTTTTACGGCGTACTACTGCCTCGTGAACAACAGTTATTTCATTTCGTCAAGTATATCACATATATGGTGATATTTATAGATATAATTAATATATATGATACTTATTAGATTATATTTATTAAAAAAAATTTGTTTACTATCCTTTTAATTTCCATTTCACGATTATAGAAATGATATAGTTGTGATCATGCGTACATAAGACCTACTTTATCAACAATGTGATGCAATTAATTTTACAATCCCTACATTTATAAATGAATATAAAAATATATTTAATGATTAAATAATATTATTATAACATTAATATAGTTATGGAGATTATTGATATGTATCTTTTTTAAATTAATTGAAACTTTTAATGAAAAACTGGCATAGGAATATAACACAATTAACACCCAAATAATTTAATATTAAGAATTATTATTAAGGCATTTATGGTAAGATGTTATAAATGATCATATAATATATTACAATTTTGAATATGGTTCTACAATAAATTGTTAACATGATTTAAATCATTACACATGAGTTTCATGAACTCACAACTAAAGGGAAGCATGTGGTAAATGACTTTGTCTCAGGTTTATTTCACGAAGGAATATTTCATTTTTAACCATCTGATTTATTTTATATGGTGTTTCTAATATCACCTTTAAATATAATTTCATTATTAATTAATTATTCACGGTATAATTGGTTACAATTTAGTTTACATCCTCCTATGGGATTTGATATTAATGTTACCACGTATAAAGAAATTTTCATCTAAATTTCGATTTTAACGAGGAATATTAGTTTATATGAACCCAATAAATTTTTTGTGTACACAATACCACTTTTAGGTATTTATGATAATAAGTCATTTTAAATTAAATTTATATTAAATATCATTATTTATTTTATTATTGATATGGTTATTGCCTAAAATGAATATCATTTTTATATACAGTGTTTTTATTGAATGTTATCATATATACGGGTTAAATATTTTAAAATCCATATCCATTACTCAGAAAGATATTTATCAATAAGGAACATTGAATAATGTTTTAATTAAATCAATTTTGAATATGACGACATAATTGGACATGAAGTGATGGATATGCATGTAATTATTTCTCCCCTTGATGCATCGGCATGTCTAATGAAAGTAATATATTGGAAAAATAAAATTGGTTCTACCCATAATGGTTAAATGATCTTCTGAAGGGTCTTAACAGTATATATATAATAATTTTTTAAATCATGACATTTAATAGAATTAATTTACCTCATTATGAATTCAGTTATTATTATCTATGATATCATCAATATGATATTATATTTGGATTTATATTTCTCTCATGTTATTGATTAAATGAATGTTTTTCCTATACATTAAATAACCATAATGATTATGTTTTATCATATAAGGATAGTTATGTTATTGATTAAATTACATGTGTTTCAAATTATTTACCTTATGATTATTTATTCGAGGAAATGTTCTAATATATGTAAACCTAATTGAGAATTTGAGATCACACTTATTTTGATTCCTTGCCCTAGGATAAGAAGAAGATTTCATTGAATGATTTCAAGGATGCTGATCATTTTAAATTTCAACATTTTATATTTTATCCCTAATATAATATGTGTAATATGTATATATCTAGTTTTCCAAAACTTCTAATCTAATATTACCATTGGGATTTGACCACTTTTATCTATACCAAAGTAATAAATTAACCACTCACTCTTGGCTACTGGAGTAGTTGTTATTATAATTATTCCCAAATTTTGGCTATATTGAACATAATTCATATTCCATCCAATATAACATAGTCATTGAGGAATAAATACATGTTCTTATTCCCCCATCCCATTAGAAATTATTATATTTTGAAATTATTTTTCTTATTTTGATGATCATTACGATAAGGAAATAATACTTTCTTTAGCCATATAAATTCTATAAAAACTGTTTTATTCCATCAATTATATAAATTCATGTTCAAAAAACATAACACTTTAAATAGAATGGTGAATTTAAAATAAAATAGATGTGTTTTTTCTACCTAACTTTATATGATCACAATTTACAGTATCATCTAAATTTCCACCACATTAATATCAAAAAAGGCATCATAAATATTATAAAAAATATAAATTTAAAATTTGACATCATATTTATAACATTAATTTTTTTAAATATCACCGTTGAATATCCATGTTATTTTATGTGAATTAACTCAATTGAAAACAAAATGAGCGTTGATTTATATGTTATAAATCATTTTCATATTTATTCTTTTTAATCCTAGATAGAAGAACATATTATTATTCAAAACATTTAATTTTGAAAATTAGAGAAAGTGAATAAACACCATATTCATATCCATCACTTTTATATTGTGAAGAAGCAATTTCCATTAATTAAATTTATATTAAATGATTTTAAAATTTATATTCATAATTATTTTTATAAATAAAAATAAAAAATATGGAAAATTAATTAATTATTATTATTCATCATTTAAGTAAATATTTTAGGAAAAAAGTGTAATAAAAGATACTAAATGTCAAATAAATAATGGAAATAAAAATAACAGAAATCCATAAAATAGTAATTATAAAACATAAATAAAAAATTGAACAATTTACAGTGTTTATAATTTGTATTTTGAATAATTTATTTATTTAATAGTTCTAATTTAAATATGAACTCTTATTATATACATAGATAAGAAAAATATTTATGATATATAATTAGTCATAATGATTAAGATTTAATTTGAATGAATAACCACATAGTTTTTTTAAATAATTACAGATTATTTTTAAATAAATTAGAAGAACTTATAAAATGAAAATCATTAATTTATAAAAATTTATTAAGAAACATGAAATTTAATATATTAATGACATTTTTATAATATTACATGAATAGTTAACGACACCACATCAAATTAATAAATTTAATCTTCTAGTAATTTGTTTAAAATAATTTTAATTTAGAATTAAAACAAATTTAAAAAATGATATCATAATAAAATTAAAATAATTATTTTATAAATCCTGATATGTAGAATATGTTTTCCATCATTCATATTTGAAATGAAATATAATATATAATAAATAGAAATTATTGAATGATTTTAAAACAAATAAAACAAATAATAAATTGAGAATCGTATAAGATGTCTAAGTGTATTGAACATTAAAATGGATGAAAAAATATCTATAGACCAATAATGAAATATATACATAATTAGAATGTTTAATATTAAGGAATGAATAATTAAACATGAAAACATTTATTATTTAACCTTATAATCATGATAAGAGATCCTATAATAAGATGAAATAGAGAACCAAAACCCTTGAAAAGAAGATACATGAGTGGGTAAGGGATGATGAAAGATGGTTGATAGATGAAACATGAGGATACAAAGGACAAATGATAGTGGTGGTTACATCCTGTAGAAAGAGATTTGAGGATGTTAGATAAATCAAAAAAATTGTTAGGCTTCCCTATTATGGGAAATGTTGATAATTATCTTGATAATCCATGAATACTAAATGAATTATAAGGATATTCAATGATTTTTTTTATATAAATTATTTAATTGTTGAAGTGAAAAAAATTAATGGGTTTCCATACAAGTTATCAAATAACATACAAGAAAAATATTTTTAATTTTTTAATAAACTATATCTAATATACATTGATCACATTTTTTCCATTAGTTATTTTTTATTCAATAAGTAGAAATATCTATATTTCCTATTAAAAATTTGTAGTCATTAAAAACATTTCATCTTAAATGAATTTGTTATTATTGATAAGATATGTTGGGGCCACATTTTTTTATGAGTTTTATTTGTTGTCAATGATTTTTAGAAGCTGTCAATAATGTTTAATATGAAGAAGTAGCTCTAATGTTAATTTAGATTTCTTGAAGTGGATATTCTTGTAGAATTGTTATGGATTAATTGTATTAGATTCCATGCTTGGGAAAATCTTCATGTTTCCAAATAAAACGATTGATTCACTAGTCCTAATTTCAAAATACATGGGTCAGAGGTGAGTCATTGTTTACACTAATTAATATGGTAGATTTACCATCTGTTTGAGTATGATTTATATTCTTTTGAATTAACATTAGAAAAATAATCAGAAGAAATATGGTTGAAGATGAAGAGAATAAGGGGTGTTGTGTATAGGGAATGGCATTATTGGGTTGCAATGAATTTTCTATTTACATTATTTGTTTTTGAAAATTAATTTCATATGGTTTACATAAAAAATTAGGCATCTCACTATTCATACTGGATAGTCTTAAGTGAGGTAACATACGAGACATATGGTCGACCGAACCCAAGGGAAGGTAACCTAGCTAGCCCGTATGCCAAATTCAGGGTTGTGTGTAAGCCTGCAGGAGTGCACTGGGGAGATCTTGTGCATAGGTTTTTATGAATATTGTGAAGAGTTTGGTTATAGAGCATGCCCACAGAGCTGGAATAGGGTGGTATTGGATCGGGGAGAGGAGAATTTTGATCATATTGACGCACGAGTTGATTGATAAACAATAAATGAACCGTGTTTATGATTGAATGTGGGATGAGCTTTTTGCGAACTGTTCATCTATGAACGCAATCATGTCAATCCATATCATTGTGAAAATATTCACCATCCATCATAATCTCATGTCTCATAGTGTTGATCAAAGTATATCTAATTCTCTCAGGACCTCTATAATAGTCACGTTGTTGTCTTCTTCCTCCTAGTGCTTGATGCCATCACTGCCTCACTAGAGAAGAAGGTTGTATCATCATGGATGATCACATGTCGTCGAAAGATAATCCCATGAATGAACCAACACTATTCATGTAGCTAAAGTCTTTCATGAATGCGAGAATTAAAAATGACTCATTTTGGATAAAGGCAACCAATGCTGTTGAGGCCACTCCATTCATTTAATTTTTATGGATGAAGCTCAGGACTTTGCGAAAAATGATTTTCATTTGATTTTATCACATAGATGTGATTTGTTCACCACAAAGGAGAAGTTCTATCTAAAAATTTAACACAACAAAATTTTCAGAATATCTTAAAATAGTTTTGATGATTTTAAAAAGCCGGATATCTCATCTAGTTAAAAATAGAATTGAAGAGGATATCATGTAGTATTTGAATGTCAGGAAAATATTGTGATCTTTACCTATAAATGAATATGCCCCAAGCCCAAGAATGTAATCTTCTTCCGTCCACATTCATGAGGGATTTCATTTAAAAAATAGATCCACTTCATGAACCTATTTTTCAAATGGAAAGGAGGGTCACGTGAACCATTCATGCCTCATGAAGAAGAACCGAAAACCCACAATTCTTCATAATGAGATAACGTTGAACCATACAAGTTTCACAAAGGAGATCTGCACACCACATGTGAATAATATCTTTTGCGTACAAACCTTTACATGAATATATTGTGCATAGAGAAGAAAAAAACTACATATATTATGTGAGTAAAGAGGATGAAGTGGAACTCACGTTGTATATGTGTTTCAATCATGAAGCACAATCAGTCATGTTCCTGATTTTAGATAACCAACTCTATGTGTGTCCAAAAAAAGTGCACATGAAGGATAATAGTGAGGATGTGTTTGTGTGTAAAGGATTTCATGTAGAATTCATGAATGGGTCACATGCATTCATGTGCATGATTTTAGACAACCATTTTTGTGTGAATTAATAGAAAAAGAGAAGCATAGAAAGGCAGTATGTGTTTTCACTTGCGAAGAATGAAAGAGAAGAGATAAATTGTGTGTATGTAGAGAAACACAAAGTGAACAGTGGGTTTCATCATGAAGGGAATATTTCTATATATACATATGATACCATTGAAAAATCAATCTAGTTTTGTTCAAGGAGAAAAAGAAGAAGAAAAAATTGCTTTTATGCCTGCATGCATACATTAGGACACAAACACAATTAAATGGTCATGCATTTGAGATACCCAAAACATTATTAAAAATTTCACTACATTGATTTATGTGAAATGAAGTTACTAGCTTTTCATCAAGCATTGAATTTATAGATTTTACATAATCTAATAGGTATGATAAGTCAATAAGAGAAGAAGAATAAGAATAGAGTACACCTAACCAATGATTGATAATTATTCTAGGATCTTTTTAACTATTGTGTTTCTACAATGAAATGTTATGTATTGTTTTTATAGACAACAATGGGGGTTCTGATTCTACAAACAAGAAGAGGAAGATTCAGTACAAATGGTTTTTCACTGAATTAGTAGGAGAAGACTGTGCACCTATTAGGATTGGTGATGTAAAGAAGTAAGAAGGGTTACTTGCATACTACTAAGAAAATAATAAGTGATGATTTTAAGATCAATAAAAAATTTTACATTAGATAATACTCAATATGTGTAGGACATTCTTGGTGTTACAAACCCTTTTCAATATGGACACAAATTTATTGTGAGGATGTATAAGGATCTATCTAATAGCTACAAAACATTCACTATTGGATTGTTCTCAAAGTCCCCCATGATTATAGGGGTATATCCTTCTCGTTGTAACCACACAATGGATTATTTTCTAGTGGTTCTGTGTTTAGGAATTTTACACTATGTGAAGGATGTAAGTGCTCTTATTGAGTAGTGAACCTTGTGAAAATATCATGTTCATATTTTTACTACTTTAATACTATTGCATATGACATGGAAAAGAGAACAAGATAATCTGGATCCTAACAGGTCAAGAAATATAGGAATAAAAAGTTGGAATTGGATAAAAAATACCCCAACAATAAATCACCCCCACTTAGTGTTAGTCATATCCCAAACTATCCCTTTCAATATGTATCAGAGCCATGGTCCACCTCTGGTAGATTATCTACAGAGAAGATATTCTCTTTTGAAGACATGTGCTTCTTTCCTAAGTAAACAATGAAGTATAGTTTTAGTTAAGATTTTTTTATCTCTAAGAATAAGGTCATATCTACTGAGACCATGATGTACATGAAAAAGAAAGAGAATATATTGTTGAAGAATAATTCCCTCTTATATAATGAATTAGAAGTATCTGTTTCTATATAACTTACTAACAATGAAGAAATATATGATATGGAATGTAAAGATATGGTTGACAAAGATTATAACAAGAATAAGGATATCCTTCCTATATGAAATTATTTAGAGGAATGTGTTAGAAAATTTCATAATCATTCTCATGAAGAAAATGATAAAAAAAGTGGTGATGATAAATATATAAATTCTCAAGAATTATCTGTTGATAGGTTAAGAACAATTCTACTTAGTATTCCTGAAGAAAGTTCATCCCTTCCTTCTGAAGTATTTTAATGCATGCAATTATATGTCTCCCAATTAAAATAAGAAACTGATGCTCATGATAAAGGCTTGAAAGGAATTTTTTTTGAATGTTTAAAGATCTCTGGATGAGTTGCAGCCTTTGAAGAAAAAAAGATTTAATTTGAATTGAATTCCTCAAAATGGATAAAATAATTTGAAGAAAAATATGGAGACAAAAAGACTCTAGAAGAAAATATACATGCACTTGATGATTAGACGAAGAAGATCACTGATGTCAAGGGCTTATATTTGGGAGAGTCTTCTAAGAAGTTCAAGGAACATGACTCATTGTTAGAAAATATTGTTAAGATTCATGAATATGATGTTGACAGCTTGATGAAGGATTGTTAATGGAAGATGGTTATGACTGAATATCATAAAATCATTCTCAATATGAATTTTTTATAATTGGAATCTAAGTTGAACAATCTTGAAAGAATCATATTGATTCATCAAAAAAGTAGTAGATGGTTCTTATTGGCACTCTGTGTTCATTGGGGGAGTCTAGGGATGAAATACCTACACCACGTGATGAGAAAATCATGACATCACTCGATGATCTAACATAAGAAGCTGAAAAAATGAGGTACCAATCATCCCGACTTGTACTCATGTTTCTAAATCTATTTCTATAAATATTGAAATTAGGAAGAAAAATTCTAAAAAGTATGGATGAAGGAATGTGATAAGAATACAACCACCATGACATGGGTGGATATGAGAAGAGTGTAAAAGATAGTCCCCACATGATATCACAACACATCTTGAATATGTCCCTAGAAAAATTTACGGATGATTCCAAAAAATAATGGTTTCTGGTTTCATGTCGGTGATGTGATAGGTTTGGGAATTATGCATTAAATTAATGGTAAAATCCTCCAAATATAAAGGAAAAAAGGATTAGTATATCAAGGGGAAGAAATCCATAAATGATGAATGAATTCCCACATATCTAAAAGTATCTGAAAACTAAAAACATATTTATAATTACTGATAACATTTTGGATATATGTAACTTTAGTGCTAAAAATGTTGGTACATGCTCATCTCAACATGTATCCAAAGTTGATAAGAAAATAAAATCATAGAATCTGGCCAATAATGAAGAATATAACTTGGGAAAAAATCTTACGAATATTGTAAAAACAAAATCTCTGAGAAGATTTAATGAATAAAATTTGAGAATAACTTGGATTCTAATTCCAAGAAGTTCAAGGATAGTTCATTAGCAATAACTCCCATGAGGGATGAAACTTAGTAGAACTCGTGTGTAAAATCCATACATGACGCCATAGTTCATAAAGACATGTTGGTTTTCTGGTCTAAAGACTTGGAAAGATTGAGGAAACATAATGAAGCACAATATAAGGCCAATGAAAGTGGAAAATAAAATATTTCACATGATGAAGAAAAAATTAATGACATTTTACAAACAAAATGAAAATATTGTGTTAATGATGTTCTATGTGTAAGGTAAAATATGGCCGGTCACACTATTAAAAGTAGTTATGCATTTATTCCGGCACAGGTAGAATTCCTCTAGAAGATGAAAGTTGAACCATGAGATACTGTTTCATTAAATGATCTTGATGAAATAAGGATAAAAAAAATGAAATAGATGATTTAACAAGATCTAAAAAACAAAAATCATAATTTAAGATCAAATGATAAAGTGTGAGGAGTGGAGAAAATTTAGCGACTTGGTTTAAAAAAACATCTCAACCATGATGTTCAGATTTATAAAGCAAGGAAGATCGAACTTATTCCATTAAATATTTGTGTAATTTATTTGTGCTTATAATAAAGGAAATTTATGGGGATGGAAATTCACATGGGTAAAACCCGAGAAACAATGATGAGAATTGTTTTCCTACAGTGGGAGACAAATGAAGAAGATTCTGGAATCATTATTTCAATTTGTATCAAATATAATTATTTTGTAAATTTCTTGTTGACCATGTCATTAGTATATGTATGTCTCTTAATATCTCATCATTGGTTACTCAAAATAATGTTCATCTAATAGTGGGGGTGAGTAATTGAATTAATCGGTTTCATAAGAATAATGAAATTTCCCCAAGATCACTTATCCTACCTATTTCACTATAATGTTAGGGATAATTTTTTGAAGTGTGATTATGATTTTTATGTTTATAATTTTTAGGATTTCATATAATAATAAATATATTTATCCTAGAAATAAATTGGAAAACCCCTTGGAGATAAGTACATTATTTCTCATCTTCTGAAGTACCATGATCAGTTAGAAATGGATAGATTAGTTGTCCAAAAAATCATCTTTTTTTTGTACACCAAGAATAGATCAAGTATAATTAGAGTGAAATGATGGGTGGAACAATTCATAATAAAGGATGAAAACCCTTTTCCAATGAACTGTTAATTTTATGTAATTAAGGGGGAGATAAATGAAATAAAATCCAGAAAATAAAATTGGGAGAGAAAGAAAAACATATGGGAGAGAGAAAATTCACATATTGACATTGAGACGTTCATTTGAGAGAGAAATTTGAGTATGTAAAACAAGTACAAAGTGGGATATTGTTTGAACCACTTTTGTGTAAGATTTGTATTTTTTTTCAATAATTTTTAGATTTTTTCAATGATGAATAATATGAATAGGTTTCTCCAACATTAATAGAGTTTGTTTGAAGTGATGATGATTGGATAATTGTTATTGATTCATATCATAGATTCCATTCTTGTGAAATTCGTCATGTTTCCAAATCAGATGATTGTCACATAGGTCCTATGTTCAAAAATTCATGTTTGATAGGTGATTTATTGTTTAAAATAGTGAAAATGGATGAATGATCATCTATTTGAATAAAATCTAAGTTCATTGGAATTCAAAATACAAAAATTATTAGAAGAGATATGGTCGAAGATGAAAAGAATAAGAGAAGTTGCACATAAGGCTTTGTATTATTAGGTTTCCATGAATTTCATACTTAAATTCTTGGTTTTTTGACATGTATTTCTTTATTGTTGACTTAAAAAATTAGGCATCCTACTATGTCAACAGGCTAACCTGAACAGTGGGAACATACGGGATACAAGGTTGACTGCGCCCAAGAGAACCCAACCTAGCCAGTCCACAGGCTATATACTGGTCCATGTGTAAGCCCACAATAGAAAACCAGTGTGAGCCCATGAAAATATTTGGCTGAATCATGTGAAGAATGTGGGAACATAGAACACCCATATAACTAGTATGGGGTGGTACTGGGAGGGGGAAGAAATTCTGAGCGTATTGAGGTAAGAGTTTATTGATAAATAGAAGCTCAACTGCATTTCTGATTCTAAGCGGGAGGATTTTTTCACGTGTTGTTCATCAGTGAATGAAATCATGGTTGTTCATCTCCTCCTGCAAATCGCCATCTTCCATAGAAATTATGCATCTCATCATGTTGAACAAAGTCCATCCGATTATCCCACGACATCGATAACTAATGCACCATCATATTCTTCCTTCCAGTGCTAAAAAATTTCATTGTCTCACTGGAGAAGAAGTTTTTATCACAATGGATGATCCTTGGTCATCCAAAGATCATATCAGGATCAGAACAATAATATGCAAGCAAATAACATATTTCTTGCATGCGAGAAGTACAAAGGACTGAGTTTGGAAAAAGGTAAGAGAAGCTTTTGAGGACATGTCATTCATCTTATTACAATGGATGAACCTCGTGAATGTGGGAAATTGAGTTGTATGAAATTTAATCTCGTGCAAATGATTTTTTCCCCAAAAGGATAATGTCTCTCTCAAATGGATACAATCCATTATTATTAGCATATCTTAAAACATGTTTGAATATTTTAAAAACCCAATGATCAAAGCTATTAAAAATATATTTAAAGAGAATATCTTATGGGAGTTTAATTAAGGGAAAAGATTGTGATCATTTCATTTAAAATTATAATACCCATGACTGAGCGAGTTTCCTATTGTCGTCCACATACCTGAGGGAGTTTTGTTAAAAAAACCAATTAATTCTTATATTTCATGAAGGAAAAGCAGGGTCCTGTGAACTATTCATACTTTGAAAAGAATAACCACGAACCCTTGAGGATTCATGAAGATAGAACGTCAAACCATACTGATTTCAAAAAGGAGATCCGCATGCCCTATGCAAAGAACATGTTCCACGTCCAAACCCTTACGTGAAGATACTATGGTCCAAGAAGAACAAAACGACCTAGTTAATTAGTAAAATGAGAAAGAAGAGGAACTAACACTATACGAGTGTTATATACAAGAAGAATAAGAAATCATGTGAAATATTTGAGATAACCTAGTATGATTGTGTGAAAAAAAGTGCGTGTGAATGATAATAGTGAGACAATGTGTGTGCGTAAATAATTTCATCTATTTGGGTGTGCACAAGTGATAGTGGATAACACATGTATGGTGAACATGAACTCATGTGCATGATTTGAGGAAACCACATTTTTTCTGCATGTAAAGTTTTTTGAATCAAACAATGGAAGTATCTGTGTGCACTAGTGGAGAAGGAATGAGAAGAGTAAGATTCTATCTGTGCTAATAAGCAATAAGTGGGTAGTGGGTTTCATCAAGAACGAAGTTCATATTTCCATACAAAGATATTAAACCATTGGACACTCAAACTAGTGCTGTGCATGAAGACAATTAAGAAGAAATAATTGCATTCATGCTTTCATGCATACATAAAGACTCAAGAAAAAATAAAGGGTTATTGATTTGTGATACAAAAAACATAATTAATGATTGAACTAAATTGATAAATATTAAAGGAACATACTAGTTTTTATAAAGAATAGAATTAAGAGAGTAAAAACAATCTAATTCGATGGAGAATTCAATAGATAATGTAGAAAAAAACCATGTATGACCAATGGAATATATATAATTATTCAGGGACGTTTTTAACTACAATGATGCTAAGATGAATTGTTCTTTATTATTTTGATAATCACAAATCGAGTTTGTGATTCTTGTAAGAAGAAGAGGACATTTCAGTGAATTTGGTATTCTATTGAAGAAGTAGGAGATGAAGACTATGAAGAAATATGGATTAGTTCATTGATGAACTAAGAAGGGTTACATGAATGCTTCTATGTAAGTAACAAGAGAAGAGTGGGAGATCAAGCAGCACTGTGACATCAGATAGGACTCAATAGATGGAGGTATTTTTTAGTGTTACAAACCCTTTTTAATATGGGGAATAACTTCTTAGGAGGTAGTATGTAGATCTATCCAAGAGCTGTAAAACATGCACTATTAGATTGTTTTCAATGTTTACCAGTACTATAATGAAATATCCTACTAATTCTAACAAGAAAATGGATTATTTTCTAGTGGTTGTGTGGTCCGGATTATTTCCGACCATACCAAGGAAGTAGTTGCTCTTGTTGAGTAGTCAACCTTGTAAAAATAACTTGTGCATTTTTTTCATCCATCATACAATTTCATGTGATAGGGAATTGGGATCAACCAAATCTAGATCTTAACAGGTCAAGAGGTATAGGGATTATATGATGGTATTTAATTATAAATACCCCAATAATGATTCACCCCCTTCTCAATGTGACACATATAACAAAATATTCCTTTCAATATATTTATTTATTTATCTGTAATCTCACAATACAATTTCATTCTATATATTTCAACATCCTTTATAGATGATTATGCATAACTCATGATATTATATGATTATACCATCAATGGTATTTCTCTAGATGGATTATGATCGGGATTCTATTATTATTGATGATGGAAAATTGGAATGACATTGATTATTCAATGGATTATATTAGAATATTATATAAATTATTTTAATGAAGGTGTTGAAAAAATTAAAAATAGTAACATGAATTAGAAAAACCATAAAAACTTAGGGTTCACCGCATAACCCTAATTACTTTTTTATGTATCATTTGAGAATCACTCTGAGACAAACAACCACTAGATCATAGATTTTCAATCGGTGGGTTGTGGAATTTGATGATCTCACCAAAAATAATGATTTGGATTTATTCTAGATCAATGATCAGTCCAACATGAGGAAGGATATTTTTATGAGTATTTATAAGTATTTTATAATCATACAATGAATTATAATCAAACAGCTAACATATTTATTTGTGCATAAATTTTATTGTGATTGTGTGTTAGATTGAACTAGGATTTTGGGGTATCTAATTATTGATTATATTATTTATCCTCAATTTTCATTCTAATAATATTGAATCTAGGAAAACACAAACATTGGCTAATACTCATTCCTCATGTTTGTGTTTTGTGCATTTCGTCACCATTACTTCCAAAATTCCTTAATTGTATGTTATGACACCTTGAAGACTCTTTCATTCCTATGAATATGAGGGTTGGGGATGATCGAAGAGAATATCTATTGGTGATCGAATCATTGGATGATGTATATTCTTTTGTACTTCTCATTTCATTATTATTTTAGTTTTATATTCGAATTTAATGTGAATTAATGTTTTTATTGAAGTGTTCCCCATTATTCTTCCATCCTATTTTCTCTTAAAACCCCAATATCATTATTTCTCTCTTTTATCCTTACCTCATGATATATTTTCAATTTTCAATAGAATGTGACTAACCTGAGGATTGTCATTGGGGGAGATCACATGAATTTTTTTTGTTACTATGCCTCAATTAAAAGTATGTGTTTATTCTATTTTTGGTGGATGCAGTAGTATATCAGGGGAACATTGGTCATCCACCATGTAATTAAATCCAATTCCATTACTTTTATTTGATTAATTTTTTCCCTCCCTTATATCTAGATAACTCTTCATACTGTTGATATGGGGTGGCCTTAAGGGTTGAAAGAAAATATGGATGAGTAGGGTATTTTAGGAATTTCATTCTCAGTTGAGATGTTATTTTATTCGACTAATAGAGGAGGTAGTGTTGGTATTCCTGAGGGATTATAAAATCACATCATCAATAAATTGAAATAAATTAATTAATTATTGATGTATCATCAAATGAATTATCTAATTGAATGTAATCAACAAATAACTAATTAATGAACGCATGTTATCAATCCCTAGGACTAAGACCTTTCTTAAAAAATTCAATTCTATATGGATCTTCATTTATATTTCAATTAATTGTTTAATTATTTTAATATATTATTTTCCATAAAAAAAATTTCCATAGTTTTCAGAAATAAAACACAAAAATGAATAATATTAATTGAATTGAAAATTATTTATTGAATCGATTGTGATGCTCCTCAGGTCGGACCTCCCTGGTCATCCCCTGTGCTATGTGTCAGTTATTCTAGGATAATTCCTTCAATATTGTGTATAGTCATGGTAAGGGGAACATTGTATTAGATGAACCCATTTAGAGTACTTGTTCACAGTTTCTGAGCAAGGAAACTGGGTAATTATCCTCGTTACCTTTATCCATACTGTATGGGGACAGTATATCATACCACCTATTGAGGGTTGTTATACCTCTTGTATAATGATTTTCAAATGAACATTAAGGAAAAATTTACTATCAGAACCTACATACTGAGATACTAATGGATGTGCTCCTAATAGATTTTATGAAGGGGGGGGGGGGTCACATCATCATTATTAGATAATTCATGATGTAACTAGTGATGTTGTCTAAGGAGGTATTGAGGGAGTCTCATAAATCTATTTTTTTGGTACATATTTTCCTGTAAAAGATTTACTATGACCTATTACAACATCTTTGGATGAAGTGATGATGAATGAAGTTATAGGGATTATTCCCTGATACCTTAATTACAAACAAGTGAAGGTTGAGTATCAAGTTCCAATTACATTATATCAACCCCTTGAAGTGATAGAGTGGATGTGTGATATGATTTTTATGGACATAATGATATATCTTCCATGGAGTTCTAGATTACATGATTTTATCTAGTTGTTTGACGAATGAATCACCAATTAATCCAACATCCTAGCTATTCAATAGTATATTTCAATAGATACATGGACTAATTGTACATGATAGAGATTTTTATTATATTTCTATATACCAAGTTGATCATTTAATAACCTGATGAAAATTTCATGACATGATTATGGAGATATTTGTAGGTGGCCATTGAGAATCAGCTGCATTTGATCACTAAGTTACACCCCCAGATTGACAGTCAAACTAAGTGGGGCATTCTGGTGATGGTGGAAATTATGATGGATTACATGTTATATATTGGCCTTATTTGGGAGGATAACCCAACATTTTTCGAATTTACAATAATTAATTTTTACTATTCAACCATTCGTATGACACCATTAGAGGCCTTGTACATGTGACCCTATCAGTCAACACTATGCTAGATCAACATAGTTGAGTTGCAACTTATGGTCCTAGAATTGTAGAGAGCCATTATAGAGAAGGAATAGATCATCCAAAAGTGGATGTGGACTATAAATAGATTTTATATTTCTTATGTTGACCTACAATGGAGGATATTGTTGTTAAAAGAGGGAGGATTTGTGTTTCAGTGGTTCTTGCCTCAATGTGTATTGCAATTATTTGGATAAAGCATCAAGCAAACATGAATAATAATTATTCTTTTTAGATATTGTATAGAGTTTGTAAGGTAGAGTATTTTTTAAGACTTCCCCATAATTATATTGTGTACATGATGTATTGCATGTGTCACAATTGATGAGGTACATGCATCACATGGTGGATGTTATCACCTAGGATTAGATGGAAATATAAGATGGATCTTATTTTATAGAGAAATATGTATATATTACGGATCCAAAGGATAATATCCTCCATGGGTGACCGATTCTATTAGTTCATGTCCTGTGGAATCATAGGGATCATTAGGAGTATACCTGTGAGTGGGGGATTCAAATGTGTGCTCAGTACACATATCCCATTAGGTTTTATTTTTTATAATTCCTAGATGTAAATATCCAATCTTAGGACAAGGTATATACTCTAATTTTATCTTGTATTACTTTTGAATATTAAATTTATCATTTTTGAAGAAATTTGCAAAGATGATGTCATATTTTGAGGCATAGTGAGCCTAAAACTAGTCTTAGAAATATATTGATTATATCTAATACATGTGACTACATCATTCTAAAAAAAGTGGTATAATAGCCAAATTGTTTTTTAGATCAGAAATATGAGTCCCCCATTGAGTTTATACCATTTGTTTTACTATAGGTGTGACATATGTTTGTAGCATGTCGGTCGCTCGGGATTTTTTTCTGGTAATCATTGAATGATTAAATAAATTATTTAAATAAATATAAATTATTTTACAAAAATTCATGACATGAAACAGTTTATAAATTTTCTGAAATATAAAAAATACTAGGGTTATCAACATAACCCTTAAAATTATTAAGGGATCTTGGGAGGATTGTTCTCATAAAAACAACCACCATATCATAGATCATCAATCCATGTGTAGTGAAATTCAAGGACCTATCAAATGAAAATGAAAGGGAATATTTATTCATCATCGATCGATCCATATCGATGTGTGAAATATGTTTCATTTTTAATTATACTAGTTTTAATATCTTAAGAAACACACGAATCAAACAGTAACAAAATTGATTCATGGACTTTTCATATTGCGTGATTATAGTAGATTAATCTGAGATATGGGGGATTTAAAATTCTAATTATATTATATTTCTTCATTTGACAATATAATGACATTAAAAGAGAGGTCAACAAGAACATTGTATGATTTTCATTCCCCGTGTGGGTGTTTTTGGAATATCCTCCCCTATTATCTACCAGATCATAATGGGAAATTCCTCAACCTAAGTCTCGATGAAATACAATGTATTTAATCATTACATGATATTTTATTAGCTAAAAGGAGTGATACCATGGGTATGTATCACAAATTAGGATGTGATTGAGATGTGGTGATGATTGAGGTTGATGTGAGGAAAATCAAAATAAATCAATGAATTCAATTCATCTTGGTTTAATGACATTACATATGATGATTCATGAGGGATTTTCTCGAGCAATTTCATAGGGATAGTCCCAATGATCAATGATGAATAGACATCTTCATAAATGATACATTTTTTAAATTCATGAATCACACCAGTAAAAGAGGCCAAAGGAGTGGAAGACAACATGTTAAATAGATCGTGGATTATAAACAACCCCAAGTTACATTACTTGTATTTGGAAATTACATGTCATGAAGGGACCACCGAGGGGTGTCTAGGGATTACTATTAGAGATAAATATGACACATAATGTGATCCCATGCCATCAACAAAGAATGTATGGGCTGTATACACCACAAAATCTAGGAGATGTTACATGCATTCAGGTCCGTGCGACAAACTATATACACCCTGGCAAGAGGGTTATCATGTATAGGTAGTACACATCCATATGATTTTGTAGACACACACTTCTTGAGTGGGGGGTCTACATAATCATTAGTCATACACAAACTAGGTAATGTGCCATGATAGATATGTAGAACCCTTTTTTTAAAGTGACATGTCTTTTTCTCATAACACATTCCATTTACCTTCTCAGAGAAGGTATAGAGACCATTTTTTCTTTATCATTATCATGTCATATTGGGGTATATTTCCACGATCCATTCCTTGAGGATTCATTATGGAATCATGCTATTTTCATAGGATGGTGATCCCCTCTATATACATTCTTTATGGGATAATGTAATTTGAACCCATTAAGGAGGAATGGATTGTGATCCTCAATCATCATAATTTACCACTGGTTGGATTATCAGTATCACTATGACCAATATAACATGCACATTGATCCTATACCAGGAAGTTTGGTCTAGATTGGGTTGTTGGTATAACCCACATCCTTGTGTGTGATACCGATATGTGTATCGTTTCTTTCATTCATCCATCATCTACTTATTATATATTGAAATTAAAATAGTACATTCTCAAAAGGAAAATGTTAATGCTATTTTATTCATGAAGTGTGTTCTCCCAGATGAGTGTTACCTAAATAATTCAATTAGAAATCATCAGATGGATATTAAGATGTGAACCTTCCATGATACTTTGTGTCTATTTTGATTATACATGGATGTAATTTTTGTGTATGATTTAGAAATATCCCTCTGAGCATCATAATTTTATTCATGATTCATTATGATTTCATATTTCATAGTATCCTACTATGTATTATTATACTCACCACTTCATGGGATTTTACTCAACATGTTATGTCTTATACAGATGATAGACCATTAGATAGGGTTATAGAGTGTCTAGGACCTGGCATAACATATTGATCCAAATAGACAAAGGTGTGTTCTGTTGGTTACATTGAAATCATTTGACTCTTATTTCATATGTTGAACATGTATTAATTTGTTATAGTAAGATTGTATTTAGACATTTTCATTCAATTAAATTTTTATCATACTCTGATGGTGGGATTATAGTTGTATTCATGTAGGGTTATCATTTGATTTAAATTTTGTAAATATTTTGCATTGGATATATGTGTCTTTATGTGATTGTTTGGATATGTGCATTAGGTTATGGCCTCATATGAGTGCGACATGTCTACATGACGTTGTTTACCATCCATTATCCTATTGGAGGTGAACAATCTGTAGTTATGGAATAGGACCAATTGGTCCTAATCATGACAATAATATTGAAATTTGATATGAAATAATTTGAGTAAAAATAATAATGTCATGTATATATTGTATATTTATTGAATTATTTTTTTATGAATGCCTTTTGTATAGTATGTGAAAAGGTGGGGCCCACTATTACATAAACCCACGATGGATCATCATGCCTCATAATAGAAAATAGATTAGGAATTTGGTATATCCATTGCTTATTAATGTATCATGTCCATATATAATTCACTGATGAAAATATTATGATTTTGGACAATAATCATCCTCTCATTTTGAAAATAATAAATTATTTATCCATATGATTATCTAGGTTTTTATGTGATCCATGGATAAATTAGCATTCCATGACCTTATATATATGGAATATTGAATTTTTTATCCCTACCACATTATATATATTTTATTTGTTCTCTAATAGTATCTAGTTTATGATTTACCATATTATGCATCTCATACCAACCATTAGTATGTTTTTTATTCCCTAAGGTACCTATATGTGACCATTGTATTATTACAAGGATACACTAGATTAAATAATAAATTTATCTATAAAATTAATGTTTTATTATATTTTATTGAATTAATTTTTATAATAATGTATGTATATTATCTCCAAATACTAGGGATGTAGTGACCCATAGCATGACGCACATAGACATTACATTAATTTTGTGGAATACTTAATACATAACAAAAACAGACACCAAAGGACCATAATAGTTTAGTGTCTTTGGAAACATGGAACAGAATCTTCTAATATTGGTGAAAGATCTTCAGCATCTCCCATAAAGATCTTCCACATTTTTACCAAAAACATTTCATTATATCCTAGGGAAAAGAAAACATATAAAAGGTGAGCTCAAATTCTCATTAATGTTAAACATGGAGAAAATTAAACAAACCATATACATTTGAACGTCAAAACATGAATAGAAAGTTTAAATATCAAAATCATCAGTTGTGAAATAAATATTTGTAGTACGTAAGGAATAGATCATAAAGGAACATCAATCATGATAAAATAATATGGTAATAAAACATTTAATTGTGGAAAACCATTAATCACATGATATGATCTCCACATTATCCAAGGTATTGCAGCGAAGACCATCTTAGTGGAAAAAGTCCCTTTCTGAATCGAGTTCACTCCTCATTCCAGTCCTGTATCACTGAACCGGATTAACATACCGTTCCAGCCATGTCTATATCTTGAGATATAAATCTTTACCCAATGCATTCGTGGGAGAAATAGGTCCCATTCATCTCATAATGTAATCATTCTTACGTGTTCCACAATATGAACATAAATCATTCATCATTAACCAAAGAATAAAATGGATTTCATAAAAATCATCCCATCATAACATAATCCTTATAAAAAAGGGATATCATTTCATTATAAGAAAAGTGAAACCATGTAAATCATATAGACATTATACATGAAACATACACATAAGAATGAATTCCATCTTATTTGGAAAATCATTTTGATAAAATACTTGAAATGAATTCTTGAGAAAAATATCCTTTCTTCTTCAAAATCCTTTTATTCTCACAAAATGCAATAAAATTTTAAAATAAAATGTTTTTTTTTGAAAATCATCATTAAATATTGTAGAGTAAGCTTAATGAATATAACGCGTTATGAAACCGTAAAAATTCATTCATGCTGTACAAGTAAAAAAACATTCTTCCCGTACTTTTGCTGGAAAAGTCGAAAAGTTATTCGTATGGTAAACAAAAGAATTATTCATTACATACCCTGTAGTAAAAGTATAAAATTTTTAAAAGGAATTTAAACAAACATGAAATCATTTTTATAAAACATGGACATAGATGATAAATATAACTCCAGTAAATACTTAAGAACCAACATTCTCGGATAAAAACGTGATTGGAAAAGTTATCCCTTACCTTAGGTCTGATATGTTTCGTATGTATCTGAACCTCCTGTATAATGATTTAAATAATTTCATTTACTTATTACATAATCCTATTCATTGTTATGATATCATATATGGTTCACTTAAAGTATCGTTTTGGGTAAATTCCATGTTAAAGCAGCATTTAGGATAAAATCGTTTTATTTATCGTACGTGTTTGGACTTGTTGTTCATGATATTTTTATTACTTATATCATAATTTAATTACCTACAGAATGTAAATCATGATTTATATATCATATATATTCATTATATATATATAATAGATATATGAATGAAATGAAATACACCATTTATGGAGACAGTAGGTCGTACGTACGCTTGAAAGCTGTTTTCATTTCCTTATTTACTTGAATAAAAGTAATTAGATGACATATATATATAAACATAAATCCATTAGCTCTATTATTTCATATATTTCATTATTATTCATTATATATAATTTATAATCATTCTTAAATGGTTAACATGGAGAATGAATTTCATCGCGTCGTGGAGACGGTAATCCGTACGTACGCATGAGCGATGATATCATTACCATAATTATTGAATGGAATTGAAGTGTTTGATATAATATCTCTAAATCCGTATTATGTTATAATAAAAATATATAGTTATTCTTTTCACCATTATACCCACCCAAGTAAGGTGGTGGTGGAAAAACAGATTACACCACGGTGTGGAGATGATATTCTGTACGTACACACGTGCAGTGATTTCATTTTCATTAGGATGGATAGATGATGAAATGGGGTTGTTTAATATTTATAATATCATATCAGTATTGTAGTTATACTGATGGTATAACTTTACAATGAAACAACTATTGAAGTGTAAGTTTAAGAAAAAAGAAACTTGAAAGAATCGGTAGAAGAGATTACCTCTTCTTTGACGCATATCTTTTAAGATTTCTCTTAAGGCACTAGTGTTGGTCTTTTGAGGATACCAAAACCTCCATCATGTTTGTAGGATAGTGGATAAGAGAAATGGTTAGGGTTTGGCTGAGCTTGAAGCCTCAAAATTGTGTAAAGAGGAGAGGGAGGAGGTGCCCTTTTATAAGGGAGGAGAGGGGTACTTTAGAAAAAACATAAAATATTAATATTTAATAAAGTCATATTCGATTTATAATGGATAAAAAATGACTTATTTAAATGATAAAGTGGTTATGGGTTGAAATCATCTCAAACAATATGTTTTAGACAAGTTTAGGTTACTATTTTAACCTTATCATTTAGATTTATCTATGAGTTAAATAATTTAACATTTACCGCGTCTTCTTGTTTTCTTACACTATATGGTTAATAAACATACTATAACATGCCAAATGGACCAAAAGTGGTTACTTATTAATTTATATAACATTATATAAGTCATTTGGAAAATACTTATATTTTTAAGAATATAATAACAATTAATAATATAATATTTGATTTAAAAATTATTTTATGTCAATTTAGACACTATTTCGTAATTGATTTTTGTGAAAATCATAACAACATGAATAGTTCGAAAAATGTTAATTGAATAAATACTAACATGTCCTGTTAACCTATAAAATTATTGTAATTCATAAAAATGTCATAAATGACATTTATTTGGGTGTTTATAACATCAATTATGTTAATATTTTATTAATAAGGTAATTACTGCATCATCATTGTGTCATAAATAAATTAAATTATTTAATGTCTAAAAATTATAAATAAAATACCATTATGTATAAAATCTTTTTATCTTTCTAATTAATATTTATAATCTATTTTATCTTATGTACTACCCTATATTAAAAAAATTTTAGTTATTAATCTTTGATTTTAACTCTTTTAACTCTTCTTTAAATAAAAAAATAATAAGTGTCATAATCTAATCCAATTGGACATAAAGGGTAATATTTTATTCCTAAGGTTTTTTTGGTCTAATTAAACATATCCAATAGAATTAGAACATGTTTTTGGAAAATAATAATATCATTTTTACCCTTAATTGTGCTATTTACTTTTAACCATTGTAAATAAAAGTAGAATGTTACTATTAACCAAAAATTATTTTTATCTTATTGAACCACATTATACTCCTTGATATTATCCTTTTCTCTCAGATTTTCAAAATTCAACTCACATAAGCGGTAAAATTACGTTTTATGTACAATTGAAAATGCTCCTATGAGGTGGGTAAAAGACGGTGAAAAGTTCAATAAAATTTTTATATATCTAAAATTATTATAAAATAAATCTAATTAATTACATTGAAATTATATAAGTACTATGTATCTATTTTGACCTAAAATAAATTAAAATAAAATAAATGATTATTTAAATAAAATTTCGGTTTTAACCAATAACTAAGTGTTTTCACTATTCATCAAAAGTTGAATGTTTTCAAAAAATTACCAAAAATTCTCTCCAGGCTAATTTTGATATTACAAATCCAAAAATGAAGTCCATTTTGAAAGATTAAATTTATAAAATTTAAAAAAGTGTGTATTAATATTCATAATGTCTAGTTTATATAATATTTTAATAAAATATCATTTTTTAGTGAAACTCGGTATTGCGTACCACACAAGCTATTGTGGAAGGTCGATATTGTGTGTAAAGCAAGTCAAGTCAGGTTTGCGTGTAGTGAAAGATTCACTTGTTGTTGTTTATAATAGAATCGAACTATATTTCATTTATACATTGAATATATATATATATACACACACTCAATGTTGCTTAGAATAACTTCTATCAAACGAACTTGAAATTTTGTGTAACACGATCCAAGAATAGTGTTGTGTATACAGCAAGCTAATATGGTATTGCGTATATCACAAGATAATCTTGGTGTAGCATACAACACTAGACATCAAATAAATTAAAAAGAATACTTCTCCTAAAATCTCAGGGTTTTACATTCACCCCCCGTAAAATGAATTTAACCCTCGAAATTCATCGGGCTTATAAATCGTTTTCTACTTGAAATTTTCTTTCAAAGAAACCTGATTCGTAAAAAGGGATAATAAAACATAATTTTAAAATCTAATTTATGAAACGTAATGGTAACCCAAATTAATTCATCATTGGGTTTCCACATAAGAAAACATTGGTGAAAATATGGATATGAAAGAGAAATATAACCATAATGTTCTAATGAAGAGTTGTAGAGGACTTGGCTATGAAAAAAGACAACAAACATAAAGCCATAAATTTGTGATGGTCTAAGGTACCATCTGATTCAACATATATGAGGGCACTAGGACAACATTTATGGTTTTCAAGATCATTTCTCTAATGTTGAGGAATTTTTTTAACTAAAATAAATACTTACATGATTTTGATAATTTCTTACTGTTGTTTGTTCCATGAACAATTTCCACTTCATATCTTAAATAAATGAAGTTGAATTTGTCTTCTGTGAAGTATTTGTAGATCATGCAATAGAATGATAGGTCATTCCATCGATCTCAAACATAAGATTATCAAAAGTTATAAGTCCATCTTATTGTGAGATTAATCATATATGGTTTCAAAAATGGACTTAAACATCATCTATCATAGCTCTTAATAAAATGAAACTATTTTATAATAACTAGGGACTTACTATTGGCCCAAGGTAGGTGATAAAGGCCCGCCGTACATCGGTTGTGGGTTAGATTCCCACAACCTTCTCCGACATGACGAGTTTTCGCATGCCCTGTCGGTTGTCCCTTTTTCTAAAACTACACAATTATAACATTACAGAAATAATATCGAAAAAAATTTCTATCATTAAAAAATACTATATAATGTCCAACACAATACATTCCAATCTTTAGGCATATCCCAAATACATCTGTACAAGAACATAGTATAAAGAAAACAATTACTAGAAATTTCATATACCGAGCAACTGAATACCATCATTTATCCCCCACATATCATTATATTTATCTTGTTGGTCACATTCCAAACATGTGAATACTTTAATAATGTATTCTTTTGAAACATGAATTACCATAGAACCTTAGTGAAAACATGAATGATTTCAAAAGTTAACTCATTCCACATACAAAAATCCCAAAATTTCTATATACTCAAACCATGATATAACATTATCCTTATATCAGTCATGAGCTCATTTCATTTTCTCCTAATCACTTCATTATGTGCATACCATCTTCTTTCCATAAATATTTCAATCACATTTCATGGTTACTAGTACCATTCAACATATACTATATAGTTTTTAAAAAAAATAGTGTAACAATCCTTAGATGTTTCATTATTTCATAGTACCATACATTATTCTTGATAAACATGAAATCATTACACTAACTTCATAAACCATTGAATGATCCTCAAAACTTCTTTCATCTCATATATCATTTGTAGTATCTTCATCATCATCAACATAAATACAACCCATATGACCATGTTGATTCTCTTCATGAGACATTCCCTTAGGGCATTGGTTTTCATAATGCCCATACATTCCACATTTAAAACATTTAACCATTTTTGATGTCTTAGAAATACCATTATCCTTGCCCATGGAGTTAACTGAACCTTTTCCTTTTCAATTACTAACTTTGTGTCATTTTCACACCCATAGCATCTTCCAATTACTTTGAAACATTCTCCTTGATGCCTCTTCCCACATGATTTACATGAGGTAAATTGAACATTCTTTCCTCTATGATCATCATGAAACTCAATCTTTCTCTTATTAGATGAGTCAGGAAACTTACCAAAGTTGATATTATTGATCATATTATGAGATTGCTAATTAGGCATAATAAATATGTTTGGACGTCCAAATCCTGTTTCATTTTGTTGTTCATGAAGAATATCATTCCATTGTCCATCATATTATCCATTAACATGAATCCTCCTGTTTCCTTCCATTTCTTAAAACCTAAAAAAGAATAGTATGAGAGGAATAATTGTACTTGAAAAAAAACATAATCAAGTTGGATTACTTTCATTATATAACATCTTAGTTTTAATTCTATGATCGTTACTGTAATTCTAGGACTATAACCTATACTTATACTTAACCTTAGGGACATCCCTAGACATACATTAGAAATAACTATAAGGATTTCACAAAAACGTTTTCGCATACTAGTTTCCAAAGGTTAACTAAACATTTCCTCTAATACCAACTATTGAGACCCATAGTTTGAAATACATAGACATTACATTACATTTGCGGAATACTAAATACATAACAAAAACAGACAACAAAGGACCGTAATAGTTTAGTGTCTTTGGATACTTGGAACATAATATTGTAATATTGGTGAAAGATATTCTACATTTCCCATAAATATCTTCCCTTTTTATTACATAATACCTTTCTTTATATCCTGGGGAATATAAAACAAATAGGGGATGAGCTCAAATGCTCAGTAAGGGTAAGCATGGAGAATATAAAACAAACAATATACATTTGAACATCAAAACATGAACACAAAGTTTAAACATCAAAATCTTGAGTTGTGAAATAAATCATTGCAGTACGTAAGGAATAGATCATAAAAGAACATTAATCATGATAAAAGAGCATGGGAATAAAACATTTAATTGTGGAAAACAATTAATAACCTGATATGATTTCCATAGTAGCCATGGCATTGCTGCCAAGACTATCTTAGTGGACAATGTCCCTTTCTGAATCGAGTTCACTCCTCGTTCCAGTCATGTATCACTAAACCGGGTTGACATACCCTTCCAGCCCTATGTATCTCATGAGATATAAATCTTTACCCAATTCATTGGAGGGAGATATAGGTCCCACCCATCTCGTAATGTAATCATTTTTACATGTACCACAACAAGAACATAAACCATTCATCATTACCCAAAGAATAAAATGGGTTTCATAAACATCATCCCATCATAACATAATCCATATAAAAAATGGATATAATATCATCATATGAAAAGTGAAACCATGTAAATCATATATACATTATACAAGAAACATACACATATGAAATAATGCCATCTTATATGAAAAATGGTTTTGATAAAACACATGAAATGAATTCTGGAGGAAAATATCATTTCTTCTTTAAAATCATTTTCTTTTCACAAAATTCCATGAAATTTTAAAATAAAATGAATTTTTTGAAAATAGTAACTAAATCTTGTATAGTATGCTTCATCAAAATAAGGTGTTATGAAACTGAAAAAATATGTTCATGCTGTATAAGTTAAAAAAACACCCTTCTAGTATTTTTGCCGGAAAAGTCAAAAAGTACCTCGTATGGTAAACAAAAGAAAGATTCCTTACATACCGTGTAGTGAAATTAAAAATTGAGTAAAAATGAATTTAAACATACATGAAACCATTTTTATAAAACAGGGACATGGATTATAAATATAAACCCAGTAAATATTTACGAATAAACAATCTCGGATAAAAACAAGATTGGAAAAGTTCTCCCTTACCTTTGGCCCGATATGATTCGTACGTATCTGAACCTCCTATACAATGATTTAAATAAGGTCATTTACTTATTATAGAATCATATTCATTTTTATGATATAATATATGGTTCAATTATGACTTTATATTACCTGTTCATTTGTAAATTCAATGTTAAAACAACGTTTGGGGTAAAATCGTTTTATTTATCATACGTGTTTGGACTTGTTGTTCATGATATTATTATTAAATATAACAGGATTTAATTATATACCGAATGTAAATCATGATTTATATATCATATATATTCAGTATATATATATATAATAGAAAGATGAATGAAATGAAATACACCGTTCATGGAGACGGTTGGTCGTACGTAAGCATTAACACTGTTTTTGTTTCCTTATTGACTTGAATGGAAGTAATTCGATGACACACACACACACACACATATATATATACATAAATTCAGTAGCATTTTTATGAAGTATATTTCATTATTATTCATTATATATACTTTGTAATCATTACTGAATGGTTAACATGGAGAATGAATCTCATCGCGTCGTGGAGACGGTAATCCTTACGTACGCACGGGCGATGATATCATTCCCATAATTATTGAATGGAATTTGAGTGGATGATATAATATCTCAGAATCATTATTATGTTATAATAACCATATATAGTTATTCTTTACACCATTATACCCATCCATGTAAGGTGGTGGTGGAAAAACAGATTACACTACGGCACGGAGACGGTATTCTGTACGTACGCACACGAGGTGATTTCATTTTCCCTAGGATGGATAGAAGTTGAAATGGGGTTGTTTCATATTTATAAAATCATATCAGTATTTTAATGATACTGATTGTATTACTTTACAATGAAACAACTAGATAAGAGGATGTTGAAAAAGAAAGAAACTTGAAATAATCGGTAGAAGAAATTACCTCTTCTTTTACACACCTCTTTTAAGCTTCATCTTAAGGCACTAGAGATGGTCTTTTGTGTAGACCAGAAATTCCAGAATATTTCTACGGAAGTGGAGAAGATAAATGTTTAGGGTTTTGCCGAGCGTGAAGGCTCAATATTGTGTAAGGAGGAGAGGGAGTAGGTTCTCTTTTATAAGGGAGGAGAGGGTCACTTTAGGAAAAACTTAAAACATTATTTTATAATAAAGTAATATTCGGTTTATAATGACTCCCAAGTGACTTATTTCGAAGATAAAGTGGGCGTGGGTCTAAATCCTCTAAACCAATATGTTTTAGACATGTTTAGGTTTCTATTTTAACATTATCATTTAAAATTTTCTATGAGTTAAATAATTTAACTTTTTACAGTGTCTTCTTGTTTTCTTACACTACATGGTTAATAAACATACTATAACAAGCCAAAAGGACCCCATGTAGTTCATTATTAATATATATAACCTTATATAAGTCATTTGGACTATCCTTATATTTTTAGGAACAGAATAAAAATTAATAATATAATATTTGTTTTAAAAACTATTTTATGTCAATTTTGATACTATTTGGTAATTGATTATTTTGAAAATAATAACATCATGATTAGTTCGAAAAAAGCTAATTGAATCATTACTAACATGTTCTATTAACCTATAAAATTATTTCAATTCATAAAAATTCTCAAATTATATTTATTTTGGGGTTTATAACATCAATTATGTTAATATTTTCTTAATAAGGTAATTACTGCATCATCATTATGTCATAAATTAATTAAATTATTTAATGTATAAAAAATATAAATAAAATACCATTATGTAGGAAATATTTTTATATTTCTAATGAATATTTATAGTCTAATTTATCTTATGTATAACCATTTATTAAAAATGTTTTAGTTATTAAACTTTGATTTTTACTTTTTAACTCTTCTTTAAATAAAATAACAATAAGTGTCATAATCTAATCCAAGTTGACCTACCAGGTAATATTTTATTTCTAAGGTTTATTTTTGTTCGAATTATACTTATCCAACAGAATTAGAACATGTGTTAGGGTAATAATAATATCATTTTTACACTTAATTACCCTATTTACTTTTAACCGTGTTAAATAAAAGTAAAAAGTTACTATTAAACAAAAATTATTTTTATCATATTGAACCCAATTATAATCCTTGATATTAATCGTGTCTCTTGGATTTTTGAAATTCAACTCAAAAAAGTGGTAAAATTATGTTTATGTACAATTGAAAATGCTCTTAGGAGGTGAGTAAAAGACGATGAAAAGTTCAATAAAATTTTTAAATATCTAAAATTATTATAAAATGACTCCAATGAATTAAATTTATCTTATATAATTATTATGTATATATTTTGACTTAAAATAAATTTAAATAAAATAAATTATTATTTAAATAAAAAGGCAGTTTTAACTAATAACTCAGTGTTTTCAGTATTCATAAAAAATTGAATGTTTTCAGATAAATACCAAAAATTCACCCGAGGCTAATTTCGATATTCTGAATCCAAAAATGAAGTCCATTTTGAATGATTAAATATATAAAATTTCAAAAAGTGGGTATTACTATTCATATCGGCTAGTTTATATAATATTTTAATAACATATCTTTGTTTAGTGAAACTCGGTATTGCGTACAACAAACGGTATCGTGCAAGGTCGTGATTGCCTGTAAGGAAAGCCATGTCAGGTTTTTGTGTAGTGAAAGATTCTTTTGTTGTTGTGAATAATTGAATCAAACCATATTTCATTTATAAATTGAATATATATATATATATTTATTATCAATCAATGTTACGTAGAATAACATCTATCAAATGAACATGAAATTTTCTGTAACGCGATCCAAGAATAGTGTTGTGTATACTGAAAGCTAATACGGTGTTGCATATTGCGCAAGATAATCTTTGTGTAATATACAACACAAGACATCAAATAAAATAAAAATAATACTTCTCATAAAATCTCATGGTGTTACAATGGATCTATTCAATCCTATGGTATTTGATCTCTTGAATATTTTCTTTTGGAGTGATATAACAATTGAATTAAGTTTGTTGGAGTTGTTTTATTATATTTCATGTAAAATCATGTTTAGTTTAAATCATGGTAACTATATAAAGAGTAAGATATTAATAAATAACGAGAACACTATGAAAAACCATTATGATATTTAGGAAACCTCTCTATAATATTTCTTAACGAATATTCAAACATGTACAGATCAGCCTTCTATTCACCAAAATTGTAAAATAATGAAAGACCTCTTAATGTGAAATCATACAAAATCATTTATTTGGACTAAAAATCAATATGTTGTTGAAAAATGGACCATGTACCAAGATGAAATATTCCTTTTTATGGGATATAGTGTAAGAAATAATGAAATCAAGCTATTTTATCAACTAAAGGGGGATGGAGGTAAATGGTGGTAATTGAAACAAAATACTACATTAGTGGTGGATATAGAGAGTATAGAGTTAGAGACTTTAAATTTCATATTCTCCAAAAAACACTTTCCTCGTGATAAATAAGATGATATAAGAAATAATAATATAATTATCTAGAAAAAGGGATAAGAAAATGTTCTTAAAATGATGTTAAATTTATAAGGATGTCTGCTAATGATATGAACTATATACATAATCGATGAAGTTATATTTCTTGATTCATTTATGGGATATAACTTATCCTTCGATATGAATTATCCTATGGAGCATTTTTAGAAAATGAGAACATAGTTCCATGTTCTATCAACATAGATATTGATGTCTCAAATTGTTATGTCTTCTAGTTAAATCATTAAATGAATAAAGTGGAAAATACATATTTAAAAATATATACAATTAATGGGATTAATATAAGGATGTAATTTCAAAAATGAAATAGTTATGAGAAGAAAATCATCAATATATTCATAAAGGTAATTTTATTTTTCCATAACTATAAATAGAAAGAATATAAAATTCATGATTTTTGGGGTACAAAAGTAACCACCATTGTATAATGCTTCTATTAAAATGAGATGCGTTAGTATTCAAAATAATTACCTAAACATCCAGGAAAAAATCCTTTCATAATATATGGGTGTCTTGGACAAAATTATATGATCTCTACGACTAATTTTAAAGTCTCAAATGATGGGTAATTTTATTCTAAACTCAACAATGAATGTTGATTTATTTTATTTTATATCAACATAATCATTTAAATCCTTATGTTTTGATGAGAAAATTACATTATCCATTAACACTTTATGGAATGGGTTTCAAATCAATCCACATAATCATAATCAAATTGAAATAAGTATATATTGATCAATATATATGACGTTGAAAATATATTGCGTAATTTTTGAATTGGTGGTTATACATATGATTAACATTGACGAAATAATCAGAATGGATATGATTTAAAGGATTAAATCATTAATTTATATATTTGGTAAGTAGATTTTTATTATTTAAGGTGGTATATAATATTATGTTTTCAGGGCATAGAATTTGTAATTTAATTCCTTTTGGGATCTGCAGCCAATTACTCCACTTAATGAATATATGGATGAAGGATACAAGATAACACTAACTATATATTGGGTAAACATCTTTATAACAGTAGGAATGCCTCTTATAATGGAATATATTAATTTATTTAAAGAATTCATAAATAGATATCAAAATTAGTGTGGTTTTCTATTTTCTATTGAACTCATACCTGATGAAAATCATATATCCCACAATCGCTACCAAATGACACAAGAGGAATTGGTAGAGCTGAATAAAAACATATAAGAGTTTTGGGATAAGGGAATTGTATACCCTTTACATCACTATGGTGTTCACCTATCCTATTTCTGAAAAAATATGTATGGGTCTCTATGTTTTTAATCAATTATAGGAAGATCAGTGGCATTATAATAATGATTATATAACATTTTCCACAAATTAATTACATATTTTTTCAAATATGAGGATCTCACTAATTATTCCTAAATATATTGTCATTTTTGATATCATAAATTATGAGTCATGATGAATGATATAGATAAAATTAAATATCATTTTATGTATGAATATTATTAGTTCACGGTAATCTGTATCAAATTTTGTTATAAATTATCTATTTTTAGGTATCTCATTAATTGAATATTCACCTAATATGTTTATAATTTTATGGTGGTATTGATTGATAATATGTTGATCCCGAATGAATTTCACGATGGGAAAGATAATCATTTATGATTAATATTTGAGACTCTCTAAGAAAGGAATTATAATGGTAATTCAATAATTGTATATTTAAGCTATAAGAAGATTATTTCCATGTCCATATTGTCTCTAAGGATGTAATATGAAATGATATAAAATAGGTAAAGGTATTAGTAAATTAGATATACTGATGAATATAACCATGAAACATATATTATGATGTTTAGTCAGTTAATATATTCATTTATATAAAAAATTACCCCAATTGGCCATCATTTTAACAAAATTTACATGTAATGGTGTTAAGTTCAAATGATCGAGAGAATTAAAATATTGATTTGTAGCGATGAGGGGGAAATTTGAAAATTCATCATTTTTGAATTTACCTGCAATAATTTAAGGGTTTGTAATATGCATTGATACATCAATGAAGAGACCATGTTATGCCCTCATACAAAATTATAAAGTATTTTCATTTGAATCAAGGCAATTAATTATTTGTGAAAAAAAATTATTCCACTATAGTTTATGAGTTTGATTCTATAATATTTTAATTGATATTATAGATTCATTATCTATATCGTGATTGATTCATGAAAAATATAAACCATGGAAATGATGTAAATGTTATATTTGAAGTAGAACAACCTGAGGTAAATACAATGGTTATAACAACAAAAGGACTATTATTTCAGGATACACAATAACCCAGTGAAGGAAAATAATTTGAATGATGTGTTGAGTAGGAGGGACCATGGAGTTATATATATGATATGAACTATCAAGGATCCTCTATTCATAAATTTGGTAAAGTCTAATATATTCATTATTTTGAATGATGAACAATAATTTCTTTTCAATGTAATAGAATAATCATATTTACATAAAAGATTGGAAAAATTAGAATTTTGATAAGTATATAGAAAGTATTATTAATGAAATAATTGACGAGAAATAGAAAAACAACATCTATAATGATGTGGTGCTGATGTGTGGGAAGAGATATGAGTTTAATACATTCAAAATTGATAAAGTAGTCAACATGATGAAGAAAATAAATCAAATTTCTCTATACAATATTGTATAAAAAAGATGTATATGGTTATAAGTGAACATTTTGGTGGGAAATTATGTACTATGTGTGGAGATACATGGTGTACCAGAGGGTAATGGAGAAATAAAATCATATTAAGGGAGTCCTGAAACCTATATAATTAGAAATATGGAATAGGGGAAATGTTGTAACATAATTTTCCACATGGAATCTGAAGGCCCCTAGGATAAATTTTGTTTGTTGTGAAAAAATCCCTCAATGTATCATTAGAACATTTTTGAGGTGATTGTTTTTTTTGAAAAATCAGGTGATTGGAATATTATGCACAATTCATGATTCCATATTAGAACATCAAAATATAACAAAAGAAAGAATGTGGTGCACAAGTTAAGAAGTGGCGCACTAGTCATTATGTGGTGAAGAAGTGAAAAAGTGGAAAAGAAGTCATAAAGTGGAATACACATGACGAAGTGGCACACAAGACCTATTTCATGATCATAAAATAATAATATCAAAAAAGTAAAGAATGTGGAGGAAATGATAAGAAGTGGTGTGGAAGTCATTAAGTGGCATACACATTGAGAATTATCATACAAGTCATTGAGTTTTGTGCTAGTGAAGAAGTGGCAGGCAAGTCAAATTTCAAGATCATCACAACAAAATATGACAAAGGAAAGAAAGGGGCGCACAAGTTAAGAAGTGGCATGAAAGTTATTAAGTGTTTCATAAGTGAAGATGTTGAGATGAAGGAATATTTTATCACCCCAAAATATGAAAATGGAAAGAATGTGTCACACATGTTAATAAGTGGCGCAGAAGTCATTAAGGTGCACACAAGTAATGAAGTGGTGTTGTTGTAATGATGCAGCGTGCAAGTGATAATGTGGCATGCAAGGTGAGTTGTACACCTCATTTGTAGGGTCACCAAAATAACGACATGTAGATGGAAACCCTCCTCAGTTTTTAGATTCTCAACACTTATAGAAAATTCGAGATCTGAATGTCCTGGTTGAAGTGGCAAGCATGTTCTGAGTGGTGCACATGTAGAAAGTTGGGCACAACCAGTAGGTGGTGCAAAAGTATAGAACACAAGCTGTGAATTGCGCAGTAAGTGGCCCACAAGTAGTGGCCGACAAGAAGTGGCTTTCAAGAAGTGGAACACAATTATAAATTTGTTAAAAATTATAAATTCTTGTGAATGTTGGTTCTACCGCAACAAAGGATGATGTTACAGAGTAGATAAAGTGTCTCACAAGTCACCATGATGTTTCATGAAAGTTGGAAGCTTCCCAGTACAGTTTTGGTAAAAGGTTATTCATCACTGGATGAAATTTTCACATAAAAAAAAAGAATCTACATATAGTGGAGGATGCATTCATTAGAGATTATGAAAGGATCTTAAAGTCTTTAAACTGAGTGAATTTTCTGAAGAAGTAGTGAGCTCTCTTTAGTTGAGAGAGAAGTGAGCTTTCTAATTATGATCATTTGTAAACTAGGAGGTATAGTTTGTCCGCTATGATCATTTTAAAAAGCAATGAAATTTTAGTGGATTTGGTACATCGGCACATTGCCTATATTTTCTACTTATATGTATCCCAGTGAGGATGAACCAAGTAAAATTAACGTTCCTGGTGCTTGATTTAATATTTTTTATACTGTATAATGATAAGGATAAGGAATATTAATTTTTCTAAAAATGAAACAAGCTCAATAGGGGATGTTGTTTTAATACGTTATACCATGAATCAACCCCACCTCTCAGGGTATCTAACCTAGTGGACCTTACAATTGGTATCAGAGGTAAATGTTGATATCAGTTTTCTTATCTCAGCAGAGGTCACCAATCATAAATGAATTTCAATCTTCAAGTGGAATAATTTTTATCTATGGAATAATCAGATGCAACACTACCTCCAATCTTTGGAAATGGATGTGTTTATATAAGAAATGTGTGGTATCTCATCCAACATCAATAGTAGTGATTTATAAGATGCTGAGAGAATGGAATTGGATGCTGGCACTAAGGTAATCAATCCCTTAATGGGTGCCCTATCCAATGATATTGATACGATGTTGATTCCATGGAAAACGTCACATGCCATGTGGGAAAATCTATTAAATATATAAGAAAGAGATTTCAAAGTCATAGAGGCAAAGTTGCGTCTTCTTTTGAACAAGTATAATGATCTTAGAATGAACCCCAATGAGTCTGTTGATGCATTATTTGATAGGTTAAACATTGTAGTGAAAGACATGCGAGGTCATGGAGAAGTCAATGAAGGCATAATGATTATGAAGCGTATATTGAGGAAAATTCATCCTCAGTTCAATTCAAAAGTTTAAGTATAATAAGGTAATGATTTGAAAGAGTTGACATTGGATAACCTTCACAACACCCTTGTAGCATATGAAATGAGAAATGATGAAAATGATACTATGGAAAATGGGAGATTTGAAGATGTTGCATTCATGTCCATAAAGAATATCATCATTGAAGTTTCATTAGAAAAAGAAGAGACAAAGGAGGTGATGTCATTCCATTCCTAAAATCATATAAGAGGAAATGCATAGTTCAAAGGGAAAATTATTCATTCTTTCTTTAGGTGTTGAAAGGTTAATTATCTTATGGAAATATGCCCCCACAATGTTCCAAGATAATGATGGGGATGATGTTAAATTTACCCAGAAGAAGTCTTCAACCCATGTGAAAGGGAAGAAATAGTTGAAGAGAATTTTTTTAGGAAATGACCCTTATTTTACAATATGTGATAGTTTAGATGAATCAATGGTTTATGAAGATAAAGAGATAGAGAACTGCAAAGAACATGAAGTAAATTTTTTGTGGCTGTTGTCAGTAGTACTAAGAAAAAGGAATATATTTTCATTGATGAAGAAGAATATGAAAATGATGGAGGATTTGAGATAGGGGTTAAATTAGAAGTAAAAATTTAAGAGATAGACATTTCGAGAGCCAAAACAAAGAAATCCAACAATGTGGTGCATGATGCCAAACTCTATATTCAAGAACAAGAAGTAGAGATGTCTAAGATGGTAAAAGAAATTGAAAAACCTAATTCCCCTAGGTAGAGATATAAGTAAAGGTTTATGATTATAATCTCATGTTTGAAGAATAAAAAAGGGATATTGATGGCATCAATAACACAGTGAAAGATCAAATAAAGTGTATCAATGAACATGAAGAAGAATTTGTCAGTCTTCGACGAAAATAAAAGGATCTATAAAAACTATTGATTCCTAGTATGATACTAGAAATGAAATTAATTTAGAACAAAAAGAAGATTAAAGTGGAGAATATTAGCCAAGTAGAAAAGAAGAAACATGTGTGTTCAGATGTTAAGGCTATTGTGGGGCTTGAACGAAAAAAAATATGAATTTTGAAGTCAGACATCAAGAAGCTGCTCTAAAATTGAGGATTGATTTGGGTACGATGGAAAATTAGAAGAATCAGAGAACCCATGTGGAAATTAGAAGTGCAGATGTGACATAGATTAATGAAACCTACATCATGTGTTATTACTCTGGATGGATGGGACAATAATATAATGTATGTTCCATATCTAAGAGCTATCGAAGGGAATAAGATAAACTTTGGAAGCCAAATACAGCACGATATTATAGAATTTCTTTTTAGGGACATTTTTTCAGGTGAAAATTATTTGTGAACATGGATTTATAATGTATATCAATCATGGAGATGAATATGCCAAAATAGAACCCAAACAGTTGAAAGCAAAAAATCAATGAATCAATAAATGAGATGAAAAGACAAAATCATTTTATAGATGTGCTGGATGAATCTGGTACATCATTCATCGAGGAGGGTATTGAATTCATATACATTCCATGTTTGGAGTAAAAAACATGGAACAAGGAGAAGAGGTCTGAGATGGTAGTGGTTACGGAAATTCCCTTAAAGCATCTAGCCATTCTAGTGTGTGGATCATTGACCGCTATTGCAAATCTCACATGATTGGAAATAAGGATCTTATTGCAGGTAAAAATATAACAAAGAAGGAGTTTTAAAGAATGGAAATGATGAAGTCCAGAAGATTATTGGCTTGAGAAATTCCAGGTTTGGGGGAAAATAAATAAGACACACTGAGGGATTAGTAGTAGATGGTCTTAGTAATGATTTTATTAGCATTAGTAATCCATGTGACTTAGGGAAATCTTCATAGTTGACTAGGAATACTTGTATCATCAAAGAAGGATACGGTGTAGTGATTATGTAGGGAAAAAGGAAAAATGGAAATATTTACCATGTAAGTGGTGATGAAGATGTGTGCATTTTTATCTACAGGGGAGGAAAAAAAGTTATGGAATAAATGACTAGGTCATCTATGCTATCCTTTCCCAAAAGATCCGGTAAATTTTTATGTAGCTAGAGATCTCCCCAAGCTATCACGTGATTGTACAAATCCATGCTATACTTTTCAATAGTGAAATATAATCCAAAATATGTGCAAAGTGAAGGAAAGGAAGTAAATAAGTGTGCTTTAATTGGATCATGATTATGTTTTTAGACCTATCTCACCAAGAGCCATTGATAGAAAGATATATTATTTTCTGTTCATTGATGATTACAATACAATGTCAAGGGTATTCTCCATTTCCAATAATTCTAAGGTGTTAGGTTGCCTAAAAAGGAATCATAGGGAATCTGAAATGATCCTTGGGCAGAAAATTATGATGTTTTTCAATAAAAATGGTATGAAATTAAAAAATAGTCAAGTGGACGACTATCTTGACAAAAACAGGATAATGAATCAATTTTATTCAATAAGTACTCCCCAACAGAATGGAGTTTTTGAAAGGAGAAATCAAATCATCAACAACATGGCCAAAATGATTCTTATAGAAAAATACCTACCAGAGAAATTTTGGAAGGAGGAAGTATTGAAATTGTTCAACATTTCTAACAATGATCTACTGTGTCCGATTGAATGAAAGACTTCATATGAGATGTTGTATTGAAAGTATCCAAAAGTGAAAAACATTCAAATAATTGGAAGTATGTAATTTATTTTCAATAATATAAAATAGAAAATTTGAGTCATGTGGAGATGAAGCATTATTCCATGGCTACTCATAAAAATAAAAAAATAAAAATCCATTAAAAAGAGGCTGGGAAAAATAGTTAAGAGAAATGATGTTACTATTGTGGAAAATTAAGAGAATACCCAATATAATAATGAACAGTTTCTTGATAAAAGTGATGAAGAGAAATGTAACCCAGGTGGTGCAGAAGTAGAAGATACTGACTCAGAAGTAGAAACTGATGAAAAAAAAGAATAATCCAAGTCTGTATCCAAAAATAATCCAAATAGGCGTACCAAAATTAATAGTTAGAATATCATTGGTTATCAGACAACACCTTCTCTGACAAGAAGAATGAAACCACGGAATTAGACATATCTCTTATATCAAGTTGAACATAAATATTTTGATGATGCAGTTAAAGATGAAAACCATGTTTTGGTGATGATTGATGATCTTGGATAGATTGAGATGAATCAGACATGGGAGACTTTTTTCAAGATGTCAGATAAAAATTTCATCAGAAAAAATGGGTCTTTCTTAACAAAATGAATAAATATGGTGTTGTGACCTGAAACAAAGAATGTATCATGTGCAAAGGATACATCGAGATAGAGTGTATTTATTTTTATGACACATTTTCACATGTGTAAAGGATGGAGACAATCATATTATTCTTTCTGATTGTAGTGAAACAGTATTTCAAAGTGTTCCAATTGGATGTCAAGTTAGATTTTTTGATCGGATTCTGGATGAAGTAAGGTATATTGTGTATCCAGATTTTTTTCTCATTCATGAAGATGAGGAAAACGTTTTTTGACTGAAGAAGTCTTTTTATGGGTTGGATAAAGCACACAGAGCATGGTATTCAAGGCTAGATTAGTTTTTTAAGAAGCTCGGTTTCTAGTGCAGTGGAGTTGATTAAATTTTATATGTGAGTAGTGAAGGTAATCAAAGGATGACGGTGCTAGTGTATGTTGATGATATAATCTTTGGAGTATTATATGATGTACAATGCATAGAGTTTTCCGAATTTAGGAAACATGAGTTCAAAAAGTCTATGATTGGTGAGATGATTCTTTTCCTGGTTTTATAGGTGACACTAGAAAGGAATGGAACATTTTTATCTCAATATTAATATTCCAAAGAGGTTCTATAGAGATTTTGGATGAAGAATTACAAGGAAATGAAGACTCTAGTTTTCACCCAGATGAAACTCTCAAAATATGATGAAGGAAATGTAGTTAATATAATATAATATAGGAAAATAAACTGATGTTTACTATACTCTACCACGACATCACCTGACATTGTTTTTTCTACATGCCTAGAAGCGAGATACAAAAGTAATCCCAATGAATGAAACATGATTGAAGTGAATATAATACTTTATTATAACAGGGGAATGGTTGATTTCAGATTCATGTATATTGATAAATCATAGATAGAGCTTTTGGGATATACCAATGAAGATTGGAACTATTTAGAATATGACAGGAAATCAACGTCAGGAGGTGAATTTTACCTTGGTAGATTGAGTATTTCTTGGTTGAATAAGAAAAAATATTTCATTTCATTGATCACCATAAGGGCTGAGTATAATGCATCAACACAAGCTTGCATGCAGTTGTTGTGGATGAAGTAGCAACATGATGACATGGGCATGATAGTGCAGTCTCTGATCAGAATTCAGTGTGATAACTCATGATCTATAAATCATAGAAAAAATCATGTCCATAATTCAAGGACCACGAAATTTGAAATAAAATATCATTTTATAAAGGAAAAGGTGTTTCAATGGATATTGATGTTGGAATATGAGGATATAGATTTATAGTCTACTGATATTCTGATGATGGCATAACACAAAGAAGCGTTAGAGGGGTATCAATTGGCTCTAGGAGTTCAGTCGACTCCTCGTACTGTAAAGAGTGTGGATATGAGACCCACTCAATCCCCGATATATGATGTGTTTTTCTCTACTGTACTAAATTGTGTTTTCAGCCTGTTGCAGACTGAAGAGGAGTGACCTTTGGGTTTGTTGACAAAGGGGGTGAAAATGTGAATGATCTAGGGGAGAAAGTGTTGCTTTTTATGGGATAAAATGTTGTAGTCAATGACACGGGTAAAAGATGATTGGTGGAGCATCAAGATAGTGGGAGAAACAAGATAGGAGGAGTAGTTTTTTTAAATATGATGATTCTAATATGGAAAGTTCAAAGAAGATATATTACATAATATAAGGTTCGTGATAAAAGAATTTTGTTGTTTTTGAGAAGTGGTCTCATGAATTAAGTGATTCATTGATGAAATTTTCATTATACTCTTGTTTCTCACATCTACCATTGATAATTTGGGCTTAAAGTCTGTGTTAAGTAAATCTTTGATCGCTATCAGAATCACACAAGGTGAATAATGGTAAATGTTGGAAGAAGATTTAATGAGCTATCATATTATGAATGTGTTTTCAATAATCCCTTAGGGGGGATATTGTTTGGAAAAACCCCTCATGGTATCATTGAATCATTTTGAGGTTATTATGTTTTCTGACAAATTGGGTGACTAGAATATTGTGCAGCAGGCATGTTTCAAAATCAGAACATCAAAATATGAAAACAGAATGAAATTGGTGTGCATGTTAGGTAGTGTCGCGCAATTCATCGAGTGGCGCACAAGTGAAGAAGTGGTATAAAAGTCCTAAAGTGGCATGAAAGTGAAGAAGTGGGGTGGAAGTCATATTTCAAGATCATCACTTCAAAATATGATAAAGTAAATAAAATGGCATGCAAGTTAAGAAGTGGCACACAAGTCATTCTATGGAGTGCAAGTTAAGAATTCGTGTACAAGTCATTATGTAGTGTGCAAGTGATGAAGTGGAGCAGAATTCATATTTCATTACCATCATAGAAAAATATGAAAAAGGAATTAAAGGGGCGCACAAGTAAAGAAGTGGCCCACAATTCATTATGTGGCAGACAAGTGAAGAAGTGGTGTGCAAGTCATATTTTATAACACCAAAATATGACAAAGGAATGAAAGTTTCACACAAGTTGGCAAGTGGTGTGCAAGTCGTTAATTGGAATGCAAGTCAATATGGGGCACACAAGTCAGGATGTGGAGTGAATGTTATGGAGCAGCTTGAAAGTGATAAAGTGGTGTGCAAGTTGAGATACATGCCTCAGATTTAGGGTCACCGAAATTCCTATAAAAAGTCTACCACACTCCTCATTTCATAGAATCTCAAATATTGGAGAAGATCTGACCTCTAAGCGCCCAAGTGGAAGTGGCTATCATCTTCTTAGTGGTTCACAAGTAGTGGGTTGCGTGCATGCAGTAGGTTGAGCGCAAGCAGTGAGTTGCGCACAAGAAGTAAGTTCTACACAAGTAGTGGTGCGAAAGCAGTGAGTTGAATAGTTAGTGGCTCACTAGTAGTGGCACACAAGTAGTGGCATGAAACCAGCTGAGAAAAAGTATAAAGTGTTGTGCATTTATAAATTGGTGTGCAATTTGGATTTTCTACCACAAAGCCAGAGGTTGTAGACTATTTAATATGGAAAACAAATCACCCTAGGGTTTCATGAATGTCGGAAGTTTCCCAGTACACCTGTGGTAATGGGGGATTCATCAGTGGAAGAAAATTGGACATCAATAAAGAATCAAAAATGAGTGGAGGATAAATTCATTAGAGATAATGAAAGGACCTACAAGTCATTAAACTGAGTTAATCTTCTGAAGATGTATTGAGGTCTCTTCAGTTGTGAGAGATGTGACCATTAAAATTGTGATTCGTTATAAACTATGAGAAACAGTGAGTTCCCCCCAAATTTCTAATCAATAGTGCACTTATAGTGGATTTCGTACATCGATACATCGTCAGTGTTTGATCCTTGGAAATAGCCTAGTGAGGGTGAACCTAGTAAAATTTATGTGTCATATTATTGAATTATTATTTTTTCATACTTTATAACGGAGAGGGGAGAGAAAATTGTTTGGTCTAATAATGAAACAATATCTATAGGGGCAGTTATTTTAAACTTTCATACCCTGATTCACCCCCCCTCTCTGAGTCTCTATTATAATGGAACTAACAATGTTATATGAGTCACTATTGATAACCTAAACACATTTAAATGTTCCCTTATAGTAAGGGAATTTCAAAATATTAAATTTCTTGCATGACACCATATTACAGAATTTTTTTGAGGTCATGGTCTTCCGTTATCAATTATATATTATCAAGACCCTATATTTACATAACAAAAATTAAGAGTGTTCAAGAGGGTTTAATCATTGATATACTTTTGGAAACATTCAATAATCATCATATTTATGGGGAGTCTTAATGGACTATTTAAAAACTATAATTCATGTTGAGATTCATTCCAATGGATTTTCAAGGTATGTAAAATTAGTATCTAACTATAGTGGTTTATCGATATGATTAGAAAAAATTAGTCTAGAATCCAGATGACATCATATGAATTATGATATGGGAAAATACACCATACTATATATTTATTAGGTGAATATGTGGAAAGGAATCTGCTTATCCAAGAACATGTCAAGGAGACAACTCAGAAGTTAACTTCAATAAAAAATAATATCAATCTAACTAATATATAAAAATATATATGTGTCAATAACCTAAGAAAATACATTTATTTTCATGTGGAGGGACATGTTTTAAAAATGATATCCATGGAATGTAGTTATATGATTTGCTAAAAAGTTAATGTTACACCCTATATACATTAGGTTTGTCGAACTACTATAATTAATTTTACTTGTAGCTTACTGAATTGATCTGCTAATGAAACTACATATATTACATATTGTATTACAGTTTTCTCTAGTATTGAAATATATACGCTATCTATCACATGGATGAACCTAAAATATAATATAGTTAAAAGTGACATATTTTTTCATGATTTATTACTCATAATTCTAGATAATAGAGAGTATCTGGTGTGGAATTAGAAAACATGGTTGGTCAATGTTTTTTGGGCAAATACAAAACTTGAGGAACAAACAAGAGAACCAATAAATGAATTCTGGGAAGATTTACATATTTTCTAAAACTTAAAATATCATAATTTCATAGAAACAATTATTTAAGGTGGTAGAATATAATCCCAATGATCATCGTATAATAGGATAACACTACATACAAAGACATTTTCCAAATGAAAATCCAATAATTTACTTATGATATGATAAATAGTTAATGTTTTTATTTATATGAAAAATATATAAAGTCTAAAATTTTATTTAAATAAAATTTATTTCATTATTGGGTTTATAATTCAAAATTTATTTTATTAAATATTTTTTAAATTTCTCAAAAATATTTATTTTGTTTTTGAATAGTAAAAATATACCTTTTTTTAAAATAGTAATTTATTTTAATTACATAAAATAAATTTAATTTAACAACATATTTTTTATATTTTTTTTATGTGTATATATATATATCCATTATATTGAATGTAATTTAATTAATTTATGGCAATTAATCATTTTATTTTATCATTTATTAAGTCAAATTTTATGATTAATAACACATTTTTAGTAAATCACATTTCCATTACATTTTCTTGATAGTTATTGAAATTTTTTTCTTCCAAAAATTGAAATGGTTTCTTTCAAAAATTTATTTATTACTTTTAATTGTATGTTTCCTAATTTTTTATTTTTTTCAATATGATTTTTTCTATTTGAATAGTAATCTCATTAAATATATTTTTCGCATGTAAAAATTGTAAAATGGGAAAGAAGATGATAAATACTGTGATAGTATAAACCCCTCTCTTCAAAAATGGATGATCATATTGTCCCTTATACAAACCAAAAGTGAACATTTTCCCTTTTAAAATATTCAAATTTCCCTCCCCAAAAAACCTCAACACATCTTAGTGGAAGTGGTTAAACCATAACGATGTCTTAAAAGGGAAAGGGTGTAATCTGATTGGTGATTTCCAATAAACAATTATTACTCTTAAAAGGAAAATGGTGTAATTTGATCACATGAGATGTGATATAATAAATTTTGTATGATAGTAGTAAGGTAAACATTTTCCAGGTTTTATAAGAGTTGGGATGTTATAATTATTGTTTAATTAAAACATAAAAATAATATATTCATTTAATCATAATGTTCCCTATCATTGATACAATTGTACCCCTATTTTGTTGGCCATGATCGTGGCATTTGATTCCTCATTTAGTGGAGGCGTTGTGCGACCTTGTGGGCGCGATCACCTTAGTGATTCTGATTATCGGCTAGTCCTCTCGCCACAACAATCTATCTGGCTAGTGTTTCACTTACTGGCATTGTTATTAGTGGTCGAGTTTCAAGATTCTATGAATAGAGGGATGAATCCTTGTTTTAGAGACAGTTATGGGTGTGGGGGAATGATAGTTTCACTATCATTGTGCATACCTAAAGACGGTGACATGACTGCTGTTTGTGGCGAGGTCCCATTCTAGTGAGCTCTGGTGATGGTGATGGTCTTCAAAATTTTTATGTTTTTGATTTCATGTTTTGAATTTTTATACGTTGAGGATTTGGTCCATTCGTGGTGTAAACATCATCATGTGGGATTCCTCCAGCGTGATTCCAACTCTTAGTTGATTCTATGGACTTTGTGATGGTTTTGGGTTGTTTTGTCTGGTGGTTTGATTTCAACAGTGCTGCGATATTGTTTTTGGCCTTTGTGGTCTACAAGTTAAGGGATTCTATAATCGATTGTCTATGTAGATCTATTCCAGATGATTTTTAGGGCAAAGCGTTTTCATTATATCATCAATATTCGGAATTAGAAGTTTGAGAGGGTATGGCTACCTCTATCGCTACCAGGCACATGCTCTCTTTCCCAAGACAGCTAGCTATGCAGCGCTTAGACAATGGAATTTGAACTTAATGTTTTTTTTCTATTGGTTAGAGCTTCTCTATTTTAGTGCAGGTTGTTTTTGGTCTTGAGATTTTGGTCTATTGGGTCCCATTTTAGTGTTTAAGTCATTGATGTCATGATGGGTTCCCCTCATACCTTAAAAGGCGGTCTGTCTCAATAAAAATTTATTTTTCATTCATGCTTGAAAACCCCAAGATTATTCTATGCAATTTTTACCTATATTTTTTCATCATATAGTTTCATCAAATATATTATCACAAAAAATCATTTTTTGGATGAAAAATTCGATATGAAATTTTTTTAACAACATATCCACTACCTCAAATTTTTTTTCTTCAGACACCTGTGAAATTCAAATAGCATCTGATATTTATTCATGTGAATTAAAGCATTATAATTTAAAAATAGTTTTCTCATTATTAACTGCATATTTTTACTGATGTAATAAATAGAACATGATAAATTTTTACAAACAATGGATTAATAATGTTCAATTGGATGAGAATCCATCTATTGAATGAGAATCCTTCACTTGAATAAGAATATGATTCTATATGCACTATAAATTTTCATGGGAAATCATAATATCATAATAAATAGTGTAAATATTCCATTGATTTGGATTACCTATGCCACATTGGATAAAATGTATATTGATCCATTTGGAGAGAAATATATTTCTCCATCATTCACCATAGAAAATAATTCTGCACTAGTAATTAGTTTAATGAATGTTAATGGTGCATGAATAAAAACGAATTACATCAATGGGGTATATAATAGGTATATGAATACATTGTTACATTCATTTTTTTCTCAAAATGGGGATATTGAAATCCAATATGATGAACTATATCATGAATTATTTTATCTAGTATAAATAATTATATGATTAACTTACACCAGTAGATAAATCATAAATGGTTAATGTTTGTTATCAAATTGATAAGGGACATCTCATATGAATTGTTTCTAAATATTTTTGTTCTACTAGAAATACAATTGTATTAATGGTGTATTAATAATACCAACATCGTCTTGGATGCCAATTATATGAGGATATTTCCATCGTTCAAGGGAAAAAAATAAATTTTTTGAAGTATACAACATTCGATGAATCAAAAAGATATATACACATTTATCCAATTAAGTGTCTAGAACAAGATGATAATGGTAATGATATATACCTCAGTTTTAATTAAATTATATAATTATATTAAAAGTTAATAAAATGAGGAATATAAAAAATGATGGTAAATTACATTTATTTTTTTTTCTATTAGTGAATGAATGCTTATGTTTTTAAAATATTCGATGGGAAACAAATTATGGGGAATATGATGAACAACTCAAAAATAATTAAATATAAATAACATTGGATGTGTAATAATTTATTAATGACCCATTATGATATTTTAATCATTAGAACATAAAGTAAATGAAAACTTATCCAAAAAATAAATATAAATATTTCCATAGAAAGAAAGAAAATGATGGTGAGGATATAGAGGATGAAGGTACTATAATATTTGTGGATAAATAAATAACTTTAAAATACCATCATGTATAAGAATGGAAGGTATTAGTTTAGAAGTAAGAAATTATGAAAGGAAACACTTTAAAATATGAACGGGCCATTTAGTGTGAATGTGAAAAAAAATCACAGGAGACGATACATAATTTTGGAACGATATGGATTCATTAATTAAATGAAAATATAAATTAAAATCCAATGGGATATAAGAGATGTAAAATTATTTTAATTTAATGATGAGTGACCTGAATAATGTTCTCAAAAAAAGAGAAAAAATGATTCAGATATCAAATAAAAATCAGATTTATATGGATCAATGAGTAAAGTATCTTAGGTTAATGTTATTGAATACTATTGAGATTCAGTATCATTTCATGGTTTTGGTGAAAATGGAAAATTAGTTCTTAATGTTGTTATCAATATTAGTATCTGAGATATTTTTTATGGTTACCAAAAAACCAATGAATCACTCGTTTTGGAATTCCAAATAGTGGATGTAGAGATATGAATAAACATACTTTTTTCACACTCATCTAAAACTGGTAAACCACAAAATTTTTGATCTATGAGGTATGATAAAAAGGCAATAAAAAGAGTTATTTAGGGAAAATAAACAACATGAAAATATTATAGAAAGTATAAAGTAATGAATTGTAGTTTGATATAATATTATGCATTAAGGAATAAAAATATCAATTAATAAAGAAAAATAACAATGTAGATATTTTTAATCAAAATTTTGATTGAATAGATTTTTATTTAAAGATTAATGATGTTACCTACAATTTTGTTGACATAAATATACCATGTATAGGTATAAAAATTTTATCCAAAATTAAATATATCCCTAGAATTTATATTTGAGTCCAAATAAATTACTAATAGGAATATTGACAAAATACATAATATAGAAATTATAGTTTATCTACTCATTCGATTATATTAAGAAATTTTATGATAGGTGTGATCTACTTTGTGTCATAACTAAAAAATGACTTGTGATACTACTAATTAAGTTTAAATTTAATGAGAATAACGACTCTACTAAGGGGAGTATTTAGAATGAAAATGAATTGGTGGTAGAGGTGGATTAAAAAGTAGTGAATGATGTAAAACCTAGGATACATGACATATTTCTATCATAACACATGACTAAATAATTTAATGATAGTCATGGTACATAAATAAATTGAATACGTTTTTTTTATTTTATAAATATTTGGATTACAGATCCAAAAAGGATTTGGGTGTTATGATATTGGGTAGAAAGAACTCAAAACCAATTAAATTTTCCTTATCAATGGTCCAAGAAAAAAAAATCTAAAATGTATCCAATAATTGTGATAATTGAAATAAGTTACTATTTAACAAGGATTTATGTATCATAGAGTGTTTCATTAAAAAACATCATGATTGGGAAAATAACTAATTGGATGTTATTCTAAATTGCTAAAAATAAAATTTCCAATAGACTGAGTATAATGGAATAAATTTTTTTAAGGAATAGATGAAATGAACATTTAGGGGAAAAAATTGATAAAATAAAGAATATATTTTTGTGGAGAAATTAAATACGTTATAGCATAAAATACTCACTTTATTTGAAGAATTACCCAATGGAAATGCAGAGAAAAATAGTAATACATTTGTCGAATACGACGTGAAAAAAACCTCTAAAATTTTTACATATAATACATTGTATTTCAATCAGCTAGAAATCAACCAATAGTGTAATATATTCATTATTTTTTTTGAATAATTAACTCATATGACCTATTTAAATATTATGGAACATAAATCATTATCTTTTTAGTTTTTTATGAAATTTACAGTTGTGTAAAAAATAAAAATGGATGTGCTATCAAATGATTTCAATCCGATAATGGATATGAATACACAGTCACATACTTTATGATATATCATCAAAAGAATAGAGTATAAAATTAACTCTATACACCCCATTTGAAAAAATAATGTAGTGGATGAAGAAAATAAGCAATTTTTTCACATTATATGAATCGTGTAGTCGAGTCCTAGTACATCAAGGAACATAAAGAGATATACTACATTAGTGATTATAAATATCCTAAATTATTTATTATTTAAATCCTAGAAAATTAATATTCCATATAATATGTTTTTGGATATATAAAATCAATTAAATATTTTAATATTATATAGTTTTATAATATATTTCAAGATCGAATATTAAAACGTTTGTAGTTATTTTGAATGATATTATGATGAGGTATACCATCAACATAAAACCTTTAGATCTATTTATCTATATTATAATTATAATTTAAATAACATTATTAATATTTAGGTTGAAATTATCATGGAAAACTACAATCACATTAAACATCATTACATACTAATGACCAGACTGATATATGTAGTGAATAATGAATTGTAACACATTTAGAAGACATGAATTTTTATATATTATCAATTCTCTAATATCAATGATGATGTTGTCATTAACGATGAATTACATGAAAAAATTTATCTATGTTGCAGTAACATAGAAATTATTTTAAGTCAGAGGGATCCATCTATATATTACCATGTGTATGAATACATTGAGGTTTTCAATATTTTTTAATCACACTATCCTACTCACTAGTTCTAAACCAAAACACATTGAAGAGGAATCAAAACATGATTATTGGATAATTTTGATTGATGAATAAAGGATTAATCCAGATAATAATTAATATTTGGAATTGGTGTCAAAATAGACATAAAATTTTGAGAGTAAAATTTTGCTTTTCAAAAATAATATCATTAAAAATGATGAATTTGATTGAAACAATTCGTAGAATTTTTCCATGTGATAGAATCAAATTAATATAATTTTCATATGTGAGCTACTATACAATGTTTAATAGATTTAAATAATCTCAATCCAGAATCTAATATGTGTTCAACATAATAAATAAATTTTTTAAATGGAAATGAAGTCATCATTTCTCATTGTTTAATATAAGGATTTGGTATAAATATAAATAAAGAAGGATTTATTCCTGATGAGGGAGTTCTACAAGTATAAAATCGTATGAAGAATGTATATAGGCTTAAAAAATACATGGACTATTATATTCAATTTTTTATTATATCTTTATGATTAAAATGATCAAGAAGGGAATGGTGGATTGAAATCATAATGTTAATATAGATAAAATAAATCAATCAATGTTATTGTGTATCCCTATGATTTTTTAAGAATTAAGGAATATAATTGTGAATATATTATCACGTAACTAAGTAATATCATTAAAATTCATATAATTAGTGATGCGATTTTATTTTATTGATTTTATGAAATTTAGACCACATGCCATATTTTTTATATCAGTAAAGAATAATAAGGTGTGTTATTATATAATTTTATAATGAAAGAATCAAGAGTGGTATCAACTAAAAGTGAAATTCAAACCAAATGTTCCATTAATTATGGAATGATGGTAGATAAAATAGTTTTTTATGTCTTTTTAGGACACATCACATTTTTAAATCATCTATACTAGACATTTTGTTTCTAGTTACTCATTATGTCGGAATCCAAATAAAAATCATATGTAGACACATCTTCTGAAAGGGATGTTGTTTCTATAAAATGTAAAAGATGTTTTTTATTGTATCTTGAAGAATAAAAGACATAAATATATATCAATTTTTCTTTACCAATGTTTATTGATTAAGAGTTATTTTTTATTGTAATTCCAATTTGGTGGTGTATTCTAATTTATGTTATATGTCTGTGATGAAATTACATGATTAATAATTCAGTATATCATAGATCTATAAGATCTAGGAATGATTTATGATTAAAAGATACTACTCCAATGAATAGGTTAAATTTAGAACCTAAATCCAATATGGTAAATTACCAGTACACAATTGTGATTTGGTGTGATAATAAAGTGAAATATAGTCATCAGAGAATCCAGTATATCATTTATGTTAAAAAATATTTATATTAATTACCAATTTATCAATGAGATAGAGGATGATGGATTTATTTCGTATTGGATTTTATTTTTAATGATTAATATACTGATATATTTATTTGAACTATAATAAAATTTAATTTCCCAACTATGAATGACTTTGTGTTAGAGAACTCTACCCCAAAATCCCAATAATATTTCGGGATAATTTTCATTTTTTAAATACAATGGATTTTTTAAGTGGGGGGATACAAATTATCCCTTCAATCTAATGTGTATATACTAAGGATTATTTTGAGGGGAATTTATGTTATGGGTAATTTTAGGTAATGTAACTAATATTAAAGGAGATATCATGTACTGATTAATATACTTCCAACTAATAAAAAACTGAAAACTAATTAACACATAAGTTTAATTGATGATCCCATTGTGAATGGGGATTTACTTAATCTTAGAAGTCCCTCATCAATTTAATTTAAAAATATATAAAAATATGTTGTTCTATATTGTGAATTGTAAAATATAGTATTTTTATTTACATCGAGTGGTAGGAGAACTCTCAAAAAACCATTATATACCTTGGTGTGGTGTTTAGATTACATTAATATGTAATATAAATTCATATATGACCCCTAAAGAAATTAATTCATGAGTTATAGAGGTTTAAATATTTTATATTTGTTGACATATTTCTAAAGGATTCTTGAGAGAGTGTTTTTAGATGTTTTTGATGAAAAAGAAAGAATAAATTCCAAGGAGGACATGTAAAAGTCATAGAAAAAATGTGAATAAACTGTAATGGAAGTGGAATAATTTATTGTGATTATTTCCATATTAAATTATCATTTACAATTCCATTTAATCATGACCATTTAGTGCATGCCATATACAAATAGAAAACAAATGATTCTGAGTATCCCCATGATACCATAGATGGTGAAAATTCCTGGATGTTTTTAGTAATCATAATTAGTATTTAAGGCTTAATGGAAGGATTGAGTAGTGAAACTAAGGAATCACTGTCAAAATAGGTTTTTTAAAATCCTATGTTAGAAAGAAAAAAAACATTTATGGCATGTTTTTTAGGGACATGCATTTTGAATTTGTGTGTTCTAGTTGATTATATAGAGGTTTATATTTTGGATATAGTGATAACATATCTTATTTAATATAGGTCTTTGAGGGGGGGGGGTCACTGGGATGCACCATAAGGAGAAAAGGTTGAAATAATCATTTTCGTGAGTGATTTGTTTTAATGATGAATATCACTATGATGTGGAAGTATGAACAATGTAATGGAAAATGAAATAAATTTATATTTATAATTAAAATGGATAGTAGAAATTTTCTAGGCACAGAGGGTACATATATTATAAATGTTATTTTGATTGTGGTAACAAAAAATAAAAATAGTGGTGGAGGATATTGAATAGTAGAGTCATAACTATAAATAAATGAGAAGTTTCTCACATCAAACTATTATAAAAAATTATGATCTATAGATTCCTTAATTTTTAATAATATAAGGGAGATTTAGTTATTATATTTATAAGAATAATGTTTTTATTTACATGATCCATATTCTAATGGTGATTCACATATGTAATTGAATATTCATTTTCGAGTTGATAGGGATATTTCATTTATGTACATTGATTTTATAAACATCTTTAGGCTCATTAAATAATTCTTATTGATAATAAGGTATTAAAAAGTTATAGTTTATCATGACCACAATTAACTATAGATTTTCCACTTTATAAAAGAAGTGAGTGCTCATTATGTTAATTTGTTTTAAAACTTTGTCAATTTTTGATCTATCTCTCATTACTGGATCATTTCATTCATGATCATGTCACATGAAATGTCATTTGGAAAATAATGTTTAGTGCTATCATTTTGGTACCCACTAATTCCCCACTTCTCAACATTGGTATTCTATATCCTAGTCCGTTGATGATATAAAATAATATCAATTTTTTGATTCATATGTTTATATTTTTTATAGTTATGATTCATTATTTAGTATATTAAAAACTAATACAATGATGATTGATTTCCCATGTTGATGATGGATGATTATGTTTTTTTAATATAAATTAATGAATCCAATGTCAATTTATGATTAAGTACTTCATGATTAGTGATTATTCATGAAAATAGAAATAGAATTACTTATGAATTTATGTTCCATATCAGAAATATAACACATCATATTTTAATATGATTTTGTTATTCATGGATCATTTTTATGGATTCATTTTAAAAAAATTGATTCCATTCCTGAACAATTTTCTCTATATTTTTGATGATTCTTGAATTATTACCTTTTCCAAATATATGTGCAAGATATTTTTAAAGACTTCAATTTGTTACAAAATTTTAATAAATATGTGAAGGTCATGTTAGTCACTATTCGCATCAAGTATGTATTTGGACATGAAAAATGAATAAGGATGTTAAATAAATTGATTTTAAGATTAATATTATTTCACTATAAAATTATAATATAAAATTTCTATTAGAATTTTTATTTTCATGAATTGAATTATTTATTTGATATCCAAGAAAAAATATAATCATATATAGATTTCATGCTGATGTGGTGAATTGGTGTACTTTTATCCACTTAGAATAATTAAATAATATTAGGTTTTATAATTTTATTATACGAATATATTAATTATAAGTATTTTATAATTATAATAATATAATAAATCTAGCCAACAAACTCTCTATACAAGGCCATGATCAAACATTAAGTTATTGGACCTAAAGATCAACCATTCGCAAGGGACCGACACATGAAAACATGTGGGTGGAAAAGGAATCATAGAGACCCTATCATGTGAGATGGTATTTGTATATGACCCATAGAGCATTCCTCTATATGTATTGGTTGAGATGGATTACCAGTTGGCCAAATCTATTTATGGTGGAATTTCATGGTTGTAAGAAGGCAATGATCCACCATATTCATGGAACGTTAATTATTTCGCACACTTTGACAAATAAATAAGCACAAGAAGAAGTAAATAATAGATGTGGGATGGTATAATTGTGTCACTACTCATCATTAATGGAACCATATGGGTATAATCATTCCCACCTAATCTAGTGGATCACCGATGTCCGATCATTTCATGTGATCATCTCCAACCTCTGGTTGTCAAGGCCACTGGGTTTGAGCTCAAAACCAAAAGCACTCGATGATCAATGTTCCATCTATATTCCTTGATAATTTTGAAGTTGGGATTATTTGATGAGTAGAAAAAACAATTTTCCATGAATTCATCAAATTGCATGAAATGATTCATCCATGGATGCTATATTTCCGAATGAATTTGATGACATAGAGAATTTTCATGAAAATTTTGTGGCATTTAATAATGCATTAGATATAATTTTCATGCATTAGACAATAATCCAATCATGAAGGATGTGACACCATGATTTTAAGTGTCATGGATAACGATAACCTATGATTTATGACTATAATAATTATCGATTTTTTGGGTTTCAACATATTCCATAATATGTATTAAATATTTAATTCTTCATGAAGCATAAAATGTTGTCAAGATATTGAAATGTTTCTATAAAAAGAGATCAACCAATCCATGATGAGTTTATGCATATTTTAAGAGGCTTTGGTAACTATAAAAATAGAGCAATGTAAAACATAGTTTCATGTGATGAGTTTCTAAAAAGTATTTTAATGATTGAATTATTAGAGGTGGTTGTGAGCACTCACCATGTTCATACAGTACTCTAAATTCTTCATGATGATCCTTGATTCATGAATAAATAGATATAGAATGATAATCATACATTTTATCCACCTAGATGGAAGGAACTGTTTTATAATTTTTGGATAGTGTATAAAACACATTTTGGAATGAAATATTTGGTGGTGATGGGATGAAAATGAAATAATCATAGTTGAATAAAAGTGGTGCAGTGGTTCCGGTGGCTTGCGAGATTTATGGGGTTCTGTTGGATTTGACGTTTTTTGAATTCTAAATTTTGAATCCCCTTAATTGTGGGATGTTTTGGTGTATTTGATGTTTTTATATATGTGGGTTTCCCATTATAGCCCTGAAACTGGTTTATGTATATAGTAAAAAATTTATTTTGATGAATAACTCACATTGTGTTATGTGTAATTAAATGACAGTGATCTCGAATGAGATATCCCACAAATATGGTATTCACAGTGAAGTGGTTATGTGAAGTTCATTTTAAATTTTTCACATGAATCACTATCATGTGCAAGAAGGTGATAATTTTTTTGATGTATGTATACATATTCCATAAATTTTTTGAACAATTCTTAAAAGTATAAATTTTCATGAAGAAACTATGAAGTAAGAGTTTATGCATCTAATCAACATTTATGAATACATATTGTCTTGAGAAGATACCCGAAACAGATTATATAAGCACATAATAATAATGAACATAAATTAATGTGACCGATTTTTTGATTCCATAAATCCTTACTTGATGTGTAATTAATTCAAGAATTCAATAATAAATTAATTGAGGTGTTCAAGATTTACTATTGAAACAAAAACTGAAAAATACATGTGTTCCACCTGAGAACATCTAATTGATTCCTTGATCATCAGTAATAAATGGTGTATCTAACCAATCATTTAATATATTTTTCATGACCCTCCTTATTCAGGATGTAAAAAGGGAGGGAAAGTGGAATGACCTTATTTCTTCAAGATGAAAGAGATATAATGACCCCCCAGTCCTACCCCTAGTATGCACCAGGGTGCGACTGGAACCAATGGTGGTTATTAATTCTAAAAAAGGGTGGAATTTCCATTTTTAATGAAAATAATATCGAGAGATATGACATTATATCCAAAATAACTAAAAGTAATATATATAAAAGAATTCCAAAATCCAACACACATGCATGTTTCGAATTAAAGTTTTTAATAATACAATAAAACTCCAAAGCAATTCCCATAAAAACAATGCTACGATGTGACATGGAAACTGTCACAAATATTCCCCTAGTAAGGTCCAGTACAGTCCAGGTAATTCTCCTAGAAACGTGAATATAGTTTTATATATGTTGGGTGAGCATATAACAATACTCAGTAGAAAAAACAAAAGATTCCCATGCATAAGTTGGAGAAACATACTAAATCCCCTATGAAAAAATAGAATAAACCAACAAAACCTATGTAACACCCCAAGCTTCCATAGTACGCTTCTCTTTGAATAATACAGTAACGTGTGTTGTATGCAACTTCGAATTCAAACACACACCACAACCAATCAAACTAGCCATTATGAATAGTAATACCTACTTTTTGAAAATTTATAAATCTTATCTTTCAAAATTGACTTCATTTTTGGATTCGGAATATCGTAATTATCTTATGTTGAATTTTTGGTATTTTTATGAAAACATTCAATTTTTTATGAATAGTTAAAAAAACACTGAGTTATAGTTTAAAAACAAATTTTTATTTAAATAATTATTTATTTTATTTAAATTTAATTAAGGTCAAAATAGATACATTATACCTATATATGTTCAATGTAATTCATTTGAGTCAGTTTAGAATAATTTTAGATATATAAAAATTGTATGGAACATTTCACCGTCTTTTACCCACCTCCTAGAAGAATTTGGAAATTCACATAAAATATAATTTTACCAATTCTGTGAGTGGAATTTATAACATCTGATAGATACGGTTTATATCAAGGAGTAAAATTTGGTTCAATAAGATAAGAATAATTTTTGGTGAATAGTAACTTTTTACTTTTATTTACCACGATTAAAAGTAAATACAGTAATTAAGGGTAAAAATGATATTACTATTAACCTAACACATGTCCTAATTCTACTTTATAAGTGTATCTCGACCAAAAAATCCTTACTAATAAAATTTTATCATTTAGGTCCACTTGGATTAGATTAGGACATTTATTATTATTTAATCCAAAGAAGAGTTAAAAGAGTTAACATTAATGATTAATTACTAAAACATTTTTAATATAGGTTTATTCATAAGATAAATTAGATTGTAAATATTCATTAGAAATCTAAAAATATTTCCTACATAATGGTATTTTATTTATAATTTTTAGACATTAAATAATTTAACTTATTTATGACATAATGGTGATGCAGTAATTACCGAATTATTGAAATATTTAAGTAATTGATATTATAAATATCCAAATAAATGTAATTTGAAACTTTTTATGAATTACACTAATTTTAAAGAATAATATGACATGTTAGGATTGATTTAATTAATTTTTTTCAAAATAAGCATGCTGTTATGATTTTCACAAAAATCAAATTCCATATAGTGACAAAAATTACATAAAAGTGTTTCTAAAAAAATATTATATTATTAATTGATATCCTATTCATAAAAATCTAAGGTTCATCCAAACGACTTGTATAATGATAGGTGTGTCATTAATGTACCACTTGGGGGTCTCTTGGAAGTTTATAGTATAACCAAATAATATAAAAATACAAAGAGACATGGTAAATGTCAAACTATTTAACTAAGAGTTAAAACTAAAAGATATGGTTGATAATGTGACACAAACCTATATAAAACCTATTTGTTGAGTTTTTTTCGACCCATCCCCACCTTAACTTTTAAATAATACATATTGGATAAATTAAAAAGCTAATATGAATTTATTATAAAATAATATTTCTAGCTTTTCCAAAGGTTCCCCTGACCCCTCTTATAAAAGGGCACTCCCCCTTATCTCTAATTCACACCTTAAAATCCTTTTGGATCGGAAAACCCCTGCCAAAAGATTCTCTATACTTCCCTAACTTCCACCTAGAGTCCTTATTTTGATCAGAAAGCTAACATAAGGAGCCCTTTTGATGAAATCCAAAGGAAGAACCCGAAGAAGAGGTAATGTTTTCACCACCCTCTTTCATGTTCCTTTCTTCTTCAACTTCTTCATTCTTTGTTATTTCCATTATAAAATAATAACTTCATTATATTTTATATATTTTGATGTTATTATAAATATGGTACAACCATATTCAGGATTCTATCAATCCATTGAATGACATGTCCCCATACGTGCGTACATACGACCTACCGTCTCTACATCATGGTGTAATTGTTATTCAATACTTTATTATTTGGATGGGTATTATTATAATGTGTAATTAATGTAAATTATAAATATAACATGATAATGATTCTGTATATATGATATACCATCCAATTATATATTATATTAATCTCAAAAGAATGATATTGTCGCTCGTGCGTATGTACGGATTACCGTCTCCACGAACGCGATAAGATTCATTCTCCATCATCTCCATTCAAGACTAAATTTAATTTTATGATTAAAAATAATTTTTAGAGACATGATATAATTCTGGATATAAATAAAATACATCCCATCCATATCAAATATGGCTCACATAATAAAGAATATAAAGGAAAATGAATCTTTGAACACCTGAAACGATGATAATATTAAGATATTATTAACAAATCAATGTTAAATGTTCATATATGATATCATATTAATGTATATGATTCATGTATAATTTGATAACAAAAATTTCACCATTATAAAGTAGGTTATCCTACCCTCAACAAAGGAAAATTACAAGGTAAGGGTTTATTTCAAAATCTCTTCATTATTCAAGGTTGTTTATATGTAGTTATCTACCAGGACCTCTTTATCATCCATATCCATGTTTCTTAAAAATATATTTCAAAAAATTCTTACTATTTTAAAAAATATGGTTTAAAGTCATTTCAACACTTTTTTGTATTTTTATAAGAAGTTTATAATGGAATATTTCCATCGTTTTCCAAACAAGTTCATTTTTAACATTTTTGACATAATTAAGGTTAGAATGCTTTTTTTAACATATACAGCGGGTGCGGCTATTTTCTGCCATTATAAAATCTTCAATGCTTCTCTTACAAGATTATAAGGATATTTTTCAAAGTAAATGTTTTATTTTATATTTACATGACTTTAAAATTATTTCAATAAAAGAGATATTTCTCTCAAATAGTTTTGATTTCATCAATGTCAACATCCTTTGATGGATTTTAAGCTTATTTGAGGTTGAGTTATTATGATACAAAACCTCCATATTTTATTTATGGTTTTGTGATATTTTGACTATGGATGTGTTATTTTTATACCATTCATGGTTTATGGAGAAAGTGTTGACATTTCGTAAACTAGTTTTAAAACGAATGTATATGTTATGTTTAACCCTGTTCATATGAGGAATGCATTGGACATAATAAGTGACGGGTGGAGACCACTATAGCTCATCAATGCATCGGTAGGTCTCATGAGACAAAATAGTGTCTTGGCACAAGGAATCGACAAAATTTTATTTGTATTGTTGGCACAAGGCCTTGACTATGTGGTTATGATAGTCTTGCATTATGCAGTCTATCATTAAGAAAGTGGTTATTGATATTGCATGTGATTATTCAACTAGTAGAATATCCATGTGAACAAGAAAATGGAATTATTTCATTTTATCATTTCCATATTATGCTAAAGTTAAAGTTTAAAAGGCTTTTGTTAAATTTATACATTTCTTTAAATGTATATGTTTATTTATGAATATTTTCGCTATATTGTTATCCTTACTGACAATCTGATCTCACCCCTTTCAATGTTTTATTTTTCCAATGATGTGAAGAAGTATTTTATGAATGACCTTCATGGATATTATGAGGGGATATTAAGACAATATGTTGTTTTAGTTTTTCACTTTATTATGTAATGTAAACTTTATGAATGTATCTAGTGTTTACAAAGCTACTAAATTAATCGGTCTTTTGAGACTTGATCTTTTGTGATAATGCCTATGTTATGTAATAATTCATCGACTCTGGGTAACCGGGGTTGGGGTGTTACAGTTGGAATCCGATGAATTTTAGTACAAACCTTGGAAGCCATATTTCGATAAATTCTGATTAGATCACGTAGACATAATATGAACATTGATGATTAGTGTAGAATAACATCATATAATTTTGGTATTGTGGAGATTTTTTGAGTTTTCCGAGCAATAAATCCCTGTTTGGATACAAGAAGGTAGCGGTGTCTCTGGCACGTATGTACCTAGGGGTAAAACCCAAAAACTCTACTTTGAGCTAGACTAGAACGGGAACTGGTGCATGAGAATGGGCCTTGATGCACTCTTGGTTACGACACTCCCAAGGGATATGCTTTGGATAATTCTTATTTTCTTTAAGAACCATTATGAAGGGTTTATTAGTATATAGTTCCTCAAAGAAAACATTTTTATGATTATGGATTATATCCATATACTGTTCAATTTATGTTAAGTGTTTTACAAGTATGGAATTATTTATTTCGATTCATAAACGGATCTAGATTATTCCATTGTTTAGAAATGGAGCCTAGTGGAATGAATGTAAACCGTATCAATGCACGCAATACATGTAGGGATTTCCCACCTTCTAAAGATAATTATAGTGGTGCAGGTTATACAACTGGTGCTGATCAGCTAATCAATATACTGGGACAACTCACTCAGGTTATGAAAAATAACCTCACCCATATGGAGCACCCTGATCCACAACGTGGAGGATCAATGTTAGATCGCTTCATGAGGCAACAACCACAAACATTCAATGGGAGTAAAAATCACTTAGTGTCTGAGCAATGGATAAATTCGTCAGAGAAAATATTCCATGCCTTAAGGATTACTGAAAGGGAAAAAAGTTATCATGACAGTTTACCTCCTCACTAGAGATGTTGATCAATGGTGGTATTTGATTCAAAACATGAAGCAAGATCATGAAGTATAAAATATGGAATTGAGAGAGTTCAAAGAGCTTTTTTTAGAAAAATAATTTCCTCATGACCATCGAGGAGATATGGAAAGGCAATTTTCGAGTCTGAGAGAAATGGAGGATGAGAATGTCGAAAAGTATGTGGCTAACATTACAAGGATAGTGAGGTATGATGCAGATTATATACATAACCCAAGAAGTAAGATTGGTCATTTCTTTGATGAGTTAAAACCATTTCTCCATCGAGAATTAGTCCCACAAACCTTCTCCTCGTATAAAGATATTGTCTCGTGTGCTATCAAGACGGAAAATGAATCCTCTAAGTCTTACGACTTTAAAGAAAATCAAGGGAAGAAGAGATCAACTGATCACTCTAGAAATGTAAATAAGGGGAAGAAAGGAAAATTTGAATATCCGTACTGCAGTAAATGTGGGAAGAAACAACCCGGTACATTCTTGAACGGAATGGGAGTCTGTTACAAGTGTGGTGAAAAAGGCTACCAAGCTAGTGATTGCAAGGGGAAGAAGGCATCTACTGATGTTCAATGCTACAACAGCAGGGAGATCGGACATTATGAAAATGAATTTCCTAATCTTTAGGGGAATTTACCTCAGAAAAGGACAAGGGATCAATTCCAATCTTATGCTATCACTACTGTTGAGGTAGAAGCTTCGAAAGATGTGGTGGAAGGTAATTTAATGGTTTCCTCAAGATTATCTAATTCATTATTTGATTCAAGATCATCACATTGTTTCATATCATCCCAGTTTTCTAAGAAAATTAAATATTTTCAATTTGATTTAACAAGGGAGTTGTCAGTCAAAAATCCTAAGGGAAGTATCATTGCAACAAAGTTTTGTGAATTGGACCCCATGAGAGCACCTAAATGTTCTTTATTCGCTGATCTAATCATCATACCCATGATTGAATTTGATATAATCATCAGTATGGATTGGATTTTGGAACATGATGTGAAGATTTTTTGTAATAAGAACGAGTTTATGATTCTTGATGATGATGATAAAGAATACCTTATCTTTAGAGCAGAATCATCACCACCTGATTCTTATCTAGATCCACCCCCAGTAGGTCAACTAAATTCAATTACCGGGGAGGAAGAGAATGAAATAACTATTGGTGAGGAAAATAATGTTCAAATAGAGGATTTACCTATTGTGGAAGAATATGTAGATGTGTTTCCGAAATATATACCTGGACATCCTCCAGAATGACAAATTGTGTTTTCCATTGATTTAATTCTTGGTTGAAGGCCTATAGCGAATACCCCTTATCGAATGTCCACTGTGGAATTTGTTGAACTAAAGAAACATCTAGAGGAATTGTGTAATAAGGGATTTCTTCTCCCTAGTGTTTCTCTATGGGGAGCCCCTATTCATTTGGTTAAGAAAAAAGATGGATCTATGAGGTTATGTATTGACTATAGGGAAATCAAATCTATAACAAAAATGAACAAGTATCCCCTACCTCGCATTGAGGATTTATTTGAAAAACTGCATGGAGATCAATACTATTCAAAGATTGACCTTCAATCTGGATACCATCAGTTGTGTGTGAAGTAGGATGAAATTCCGAAGACAGCTTTTCGAACCAGGTATGAGCATTACGAGTTTATAGTAATGCCTTTTGGATTGAATAATGAACCCTCTATATTCATGGATCTAATGAATAGAGTTTTAAAGGAATATATAAATGATTTTGTGGTGGTATTTATTGATGATATCTTGGTGTATTCCAAAATCTACGAAGATAATGAAAATCACTTGCGCATTATCCTGAAGACTCTTAGAAGACAAGAATTATATGGGATGTTTAGAAATTGTGAATTCTGGATTCAAGATATTTCATTCCGTGGCCATATTTTCTCCAAACATGGAATCTCTGTTGATCCTTTTAAGACCAAGTAAATCCAAGAATGACCAGCACCAACGAGTATAACCAAGGTATGCAGTTTTATTGGCTTAGCAGGTTATTATTGGCATTTTTTCCATTACTTTTCCTGATTGGCTAACCCATTAACGAAGCTCACATGTAAAGGGGTTAAATTTTTTTTCCAATGATTGTGAATAATGTTTTGATGAACTGAAGAGAAAATTTGTCAATGCCTCTATATTGACTCTACCATCGGGAAATGATGGGTTCATTATTTATAGTGATGCATCGAAGAATGGAATTGGTTGTGTCCTTATGCAGAATGATAGATTTATTTCCTATACATCATGACAGGTGAAAATTCATGAGAAAAACTATCCTAATCATGATCTTGAGTTAGCTTCTGTAATATTTGCTTTGAAGATATGGTGACATTATCTCTATGGTGGAAAATGTGAGATTTATACAGATCATAATAGTTTGAAGAATATTTTCTCACAGAAAGAACTCAACATGAGGCCAAGGCAATGGCTTGAACGTCTCAAGGATTATGATTGAATGATACACTACCACCCATGGAAGGCAAATAAGGTGGCAGATTCTTTGAGCAGAAAGGATCTTGGAGTTTTGAATAAGATGAGAGTTGGAAAGGATCCTATATACATGGATCTAGTAAAGATGGATATGGGAATCACTATAGAAGGTGAAACCTCAATACTTTTTCAAATGGTTTCCAAACCATCTTTACTACAAAGGATAAAGAGTTCTCAGACCGGTGATGAAGAGTTTCAAAAGAAGATTAAAGCTGTGAATGATTGGAGATTGAGTGACTATGTATGAAGATGGAATTTTAAAATCTGGGAGGATATTTGTGTTCCCGATATACCTTATATAAAAAGGGAATGGTTGGACGATTCTCATAGTTCCAATTTATCTATACACCATGGGAGCACCAAAATGTATCGAGATTTGAAGGAACATTTTTTGTGGGACAACATGAAGAGGGAGATTTATGATTTTTTGTCAAGATGTATGGTTTGTCAATAAGTGAAAGCTGGAAGGCAACATCCTAGAGGAATATTGCAACCTCTTCCCATACTTGAGTGGAAATGGGATAATATCACGATGTACATTGTCATGGGACTACCAAAGACTCCTAGAAGGAATGATGCAGTATGGGTCATTGTTGATCGTCTTACCATGTCAGCACATTTTCTTGCTATAAGGGAGGATTTACCACTTGAATGCCTAGAAAAACAATATATTAATGAATTTGTGAGACTTCATGGAGTACCCCTATCGATTGTTTCGGGTCGTGATCCCCATTTTACTTCAAGATTCTGGAAGAGTCTTCAGAAGTCCATAGATACTGAACTTCATTTGAGCACTGCCTACCACCCTCAAACAGATGGACAATCAGAACGAACTATTCAAACCATAGAAGACATGACGAGATCATGATCACTTGACTTTCAGGGTATGTGGGATCAATATTTAACCATGGTAGAATTTCCCTATAGTAATATCTTCCATTCAAGTATTCAGATGGCACTATATGAAGTGTTATACAGAAAGAGTTATCGCACACCAACTTGTTGGGATGACGTTGGTGAAAGAAAACTTGTAGGCCTAGAATTGGTGGAGGAAACGATCAAAAAGGTTAAGGTAATCCAAACCCACATCAAAGCATCTCAAAGTAGGCAGAAGAGCTATGCCGATAACAGAAGGAAGGATTTGGAATTTCAGGTGGGAGATCATGTTTTCATGAAGGTATCTCCATTGATGGGAGTTTTAGGTTATGGTAAGCAGGGTAAATTGAGTCCCATGTACATCGGACCATTTGAAATTATAGAAAAAAATGGGGCTATAGCTTACCATTTCGCAATGCCGCCAAGTCTCTTCAAAGTTCACGATGTGTTCCACATATCAATGTTGAGAAAATACATGCTTGACCAAACACATGTACTCACCAATGAGGAGTTAGAACGGTAACCCGATCTGTCTTATTACGAAGAGCCTATGAGGATTCTTGATACAAGAGAACAAGTGCTGAGAAACCAGACGACTCGTATGGTAAAATTTATAAGGAGAAACAATAAGATGGAAGAGGTAACATGGGAACCTGAGTAACTTATGATGAAGAACCACCCGAGTATTTTTATGCAGAAATATTATAGATATTTTGAGGATGAAATTCTTTTAAGGAGGGGATAATGTAAAACCCCATTATTCCATGGTACGCTTCTCTTTGAATAATACAGTAGCGTGTGTTGTACCCAACTTCGAGTTCTAACACAGACCACAAACAATCAAACTCGCTGTTATGAATAGTAATACCTAATTTTTGAGATTTTATAAATTTTATCTTTCAAAATGGAATTCATTATTGGATTCAGAATATCAAAATTATCTTAGGGTGAATTTTTTGTACTTTTCTGAAAACATTCAATTTTTGATGAATAGTGAAAAAAACACTCAGTTATAGTTTAAAACAAAATTTTTATTTAAATAATTATTTATTTTATTTAAATTTAGTACAGGTCAAAATTGATACATAATGCCTATATAAGTTCAAAGTAATTTATTGGAGTTAGTTTAGAATAATTTTAGATATATAAAAATTTTATTGAACTTTTCACCGTCTTTTACCCACCTCCTAGAAGAATTTGGAAATTCACATAAAACATAATTTTACCGCTTCTATGTGTGGAATATTGAAAATCCAAGAGATACTGTAAATATAAAGGAGTAAAATGTGGTTCAATAAGATAAAAATAATTTTTGGTGAAAAGTAACTTTTTACTATTATTTACCACAGTTAAAAGTAAATAGGGTAATTAAGTGTAAAAATGAAATTAATATTACCCTAACACATGTCCTAATTATATTGGACAAGTGTATCTCGACCAAAAACAACCTCAAAAATAAAATATTATCATTTAGGTCCACTTGGTTTAGATTAGGATATTTATTATTATTTAATTCAAAGAAGAGTTAAAAGAGTTAAAATCAATGTTTAATTACTAAAAAAAATTTAATATAGAGATATACATAAGAAAAATTACATTGTAAATATTAAATAGAAATATAATATGATTTCATATATAATGATATTTTATTTAAAAAATTTATACATTAAATAATTTAATTTATTTATGACACAATAGTGATACAGTAATTACTGAATTAATGAAATATTAAAATAAATGATATTATAAATTTACAAATAAATTTAATTTGAGACTTTTTATGAATTACACTACTTTTCTAGGATAATATGACATGTTATGATTGATTTAATTAACTTTTTTCGAAGTAATCATTCTGTTATGATCTTCACAAAAATCAAATTCCAAATAGTGTCAAAATTGACATAAAAGAGTTTTAAAAAAGAATATTATATTATTATTTGATATTATATTACTAAAAATATATGGTTGGGCCAAAGTACTTGTATCATGATATTTTTATCATTAAAGGACCACTTGGGGGGTCTCTTTCAAGTTTATAGTAGGTTTATTAACCATATATTATAAAATTACAAAGAGACATGGTAAATGTCAAACTAATTAACTAGGAGTTAAAACTAAATGATAGGGTTAATAATGTGACACAATCCTGTCTAAACCCTATTGGCTGAGTTGTTTTCTACCCATACCCACCTTAAACTTTAAATAATCCACATTGGCGCCATTAGAAAACAAATTTGAATTTACTATAAAATAATATTTCTAACTTTTCCAAAGGTGCACCTCACCCCTCTTATAAAAGGGCACTCCCAATTATCTCTAATTCACAACTTCAAAGACTTTTGGCTCGGCCAACCCCTACCCAAATATTCTCTCAAATTCCCTCACTTCAACCTAGAGGAATTATTTTGATCAGAAATCCAACATAAAGAGCGCTTTTGATAAAATTAAAAGGAAGAACCTGAAGAAGAGGTAATGTTTTCACCACCCTCTTTCAAGATCCTTTCTTCTTCAACTTATTCTTTCTTTGTTATTTCAATTATAAAATAATAACTCCAGTATAATTTATATATTGTGATTTTATTATAAATTTGGTACAACCATATTCAGTATTCTATCCATCCTTTTAATGACATGTCACTATACGTGTGTACGTACGTCCTACCATCTCCACGTCGTGGTGTAATTGTTATTCAATACATTATTATTTGGATGGTCATAATAATGATGTGTAATTAATGTAAATAATAAATATAACAAGATATTGATTCTGTATATATGATATACCATTCAATTATATATTATTTTAATATCAAAAGAATGATATTGTCGCTCGTGCGTACATACGGATTACTGTCTCCACGAACAGAAAAAGATTCATTCTCCATCGTATCCATTCAAGACTAAATTTAATTTGATGATTAATAATAATTTTTAGAGACATGATATCATTATGGATATGAATAATATACATCCCATACATATCAAATATGGCTCACATAACAATGAATATATAGGAAAATGAATCCGTTAACACTCGAAACGATGATAATACTAAGATATTATTAACAAATCAATGTTAAAAGATCATATATGATATCATATTAATGTATATGATTCTGGTATAATTTAATAACAATTATTTCACCATTATACTGGTGGTTAACCTACCATCAACCAAGGAAAAGTACAAGGTAAGGGTTTATTTCACAATGTCTTCGTTATTCGAGGTTGTTTATACGTAATTCTCTACTAGGAACTCCTTATCATCAACATCCATGTTTCTTAAAAATGTATTTGAAAACATTCTTACTATTTTATAGAATATGGTTTAAAGTCAATTATACTATTGTTTTACTTTTTATAAGAAGTTTATAAAGGATTCTTTCCATCATTTTCCAAATAAGGTCCTTTTTAACCTTTTCGAGAGAATTATGGTTAGAATATTTTTTAAACATATACGGCGGGTGCGGCTATTTTCCACCATTATAAAATATTCAAGTATTCTCTTACAATCTTATAATGATATTTTAAAATTAAATATTTTGTTTTATAATTATGCGACTTCAAAATGTTTTGAAAAAAAAAGATACATTTCTCTGAAATAGTATGGATTTCGTCTATGTCAACATCCTTGGATGGATTTTAAGCTTATTTGATGTTGAGTTATTATGATACAAAACCTCCATATTTTATTGAAGGTTTTATGATATTTTTTATTGTTCATGTGTTATTTTTATACTATTCATGGTTTATGGAGAATGTGTTGACATTGCGTATGCTAGTTTAAATACGAATGTTTATGTTATGTTTAATCTTATTCATATGAGGAATGCATTGGACTTAATAAGTGACGGGTGGAGCCCTTTATAGCTCCTCAATGCATCGGTAGGTCTAATGAGAAAAGCTTGTGTCTTTGCACAAGGCCTTGACAAAATATTTTTTGTAGTCTTGGAACAAGGCCTTTACTATGTGGTCATGCTAGTCCGGCATTATGCATTCCATCATTATGAAAGTGGTTACTAATATTGCATGTGATTATTCTACTATTAGAATATTCATGTGAATAATTAATGGAATTATTTCATTTTAACATTTCCATATTATGCTGAAGTTCAATTTTAAAAGGCTTTTGTTTTAGTTATACATTGCCTTAAGTGTTTATGTTTATTTATGAAAGTTTCTGCTATATTGTTATCCTTATTGAGCATCTGAGATCACCCCTTTCAATGTGTTATTTTTTCCAGGATGTGAAGAAGTATTTTATTAATGACCTACAGGGATAGTATGAGGGGATATGAAGACAATATGTTGTTGTAGTTTTTCAATTTTTGGTGTAATGTAAACTTTATGAATGTATCTAGTGATTCCAAGGCTACTAAACTAATAGGTCTTTCAAGACTTGATCTTTTGTGATCATGCCAATGTTAAGTAATAATGCACTGACTCTTGGTAACTGGGGTCGGGGCGTTACAACCTAACATGGAAACTAGTTACCCCAACCTCACCAATGTAAGCTCACAAAAAAAATGAATGTCGTGTAATGTCATATAAAAAGCACATCGATGATTTTGGTACCCTACATCACTTCCCACTAATTAACTACTCACACCCTGATGTAAAACGTCCCGATGCTTCCACCTCTTCTATTATCCCCACATAAAAACCTACCCACATAAAAGTAGTGCTCACAGGTAGTCCCGCATCTTGGTCAAATGATGCTAACCACATCTCTCTCGCACACACCTGGGCCACAACCATACCTCATCTCAAAGAAAAATATGAATGCATACCACATCTCATCCTAAAAACTCATAGTAAAGCACACATCGAACATAGTTAAACGGCCTCAATACCACACCACATCCTACTTAATGTTTCTTGGGGTGCCAATGCAAAGAAGAGGGATAAGGGAAGAGTAAGTGACCCCCATGCATCCTCCCACAAGGATGTTGGGAAAAGACACCATCCCACATCACAATGGGTCATTTTGGCAGAGAGTGCTCAGCATGTGTGGGGTGAAAAAAGAAAAAAAATTGAAATACATGTGTACATATATATAGGTCCCAAACACTCAACCTAACTTATTTGTTTTTAAAAAAAACAATCCCATAAAACATCCTTTTTATACTCCCTCTTTATGAACAACCAAAATAATCCACAACCTGAAATAACATCCCCGACCAATTTTGGTGACCAATTATCATTATTTATTATGCAATTAATTTATTCATTCAATCTCCACTCTGGAAAACCACCATTCATAACATGTAATAATTCAAAAGGTAAAATTCACACATAATAAAGAGAAGAATAACCAATATATGTAACGACCCAGAATTTACATGTAATATTATTAAATATATAGGAATTTTATGAGTCCGTGAAAATTGATGGCGCATGATTCCGAGGCCCGGTGTGCCCGAAATCAAATTCTGATGTTTTGTTCGGGTATGTTCAGTAAATGTACAAGAAGGTTCTTATAACTTTTCAACCGGTACTTGGAATTGAAATCTGAGAGCACTGTTGAACTCGTAGGGCCGGTAATTGTTTAAGGAGACTTTCACCTCGACGGAAGTGGGTCGAGAATAAAAAATTGTTTTAGGTGTTCGTAAAAAATAAGAAATTAAAATGATCTACACCATATTTTATTTTTCTCTTCCACCATGTGGATGTTGGAGGTGGGGTCCACCAGAACTAAACCTCCATGTGGGAGTTGAAGTGTGGAGACCACCCGACTATAACCCCCCCTGAGAGGTTATGGTGGTGGGGCCCAACCTAACCTAACCTCCTGCGAGAGGTTATGGTGGTGGGGACCACCAAGGACTAAAACCCCTTTTTTAATTGAGGAAAACCTCTCAACTCCCCTCATTAATGATGGGGAACCTCTTGACCCCATCTACCCAATTAATTATTCAATCTCACATGCCAATTAGATGTTCCAACCCATCTAACATTTAATTGTTCCACCCACATTAATCAATTGGCATTTTGAATTCTTGACAATAAAATAATAGATGAATTAATATATTATTTTGGCATGGCATTCGGTTTTTAGTGTAACTTTGGAGAGGAGAGAACTTGGGAGAAATCTCCGATGAAGAATGATCCAACTGAAGAAGAACGTCGACATCGACCTTGACTTCGACATCCTTCCTCGGAACCTCCTTCGATGTTTGACGTGTTTTTCTACAACGAATCGAAGTCTTCCTTCTCGCGCCAATGTAGACGATAAAAAAAAAATTCGGGGTTTAATTTTATTTAATTATGATTTACTCCCATGTTCTTCTTTTCTTTTAAAGCGAAGAACGAGGATGTTTTGCACATGTGGGTTTTAGGATTAATCATTACGGGAGGTTTGTTGTGCTTTGTTCTTGAGAGCCAATTGCAACCACCCTAAACACGTAGGGTGCAATCCAAACCAACATGGCTGGACCCCTCTGCCATTTTTGTTGGGGATGTTCTTCCAAAAGGTGATGAGGCGATAAGATAATAAAGGCGATGAAGGTAACATCCAAGCTACCTGCGGCCTCTGTGAACCGTGCCGCCCCTGCGGCGTTCAAACTACTAGCTGAACCGCGCCCCACGTTCTGGCCACGAGCACCCTGTCAGCACCTTGTAACCGGCAGTGCCACCCCGCTGGGGGCATCTCCTCAACGGCCACACCACGCCGCCTCACCGGACGCACCACCCCGGCCTCTACGCACCCCACATTGCCACTGAACGAACCTCCCCAGCCTCCCAGGCTGAGCCACCAGAGCCATGTCCATCGCGGTGGCCGGCCGAGCCAGCACCCCGCGCCCCTCGCGGTGCACAGGCTGACTAGGCCTCCTGCGCACTAGCGGCGCCCCGGCCGAACCGGCCCTCATGGCGCCTCTGGGCCGAACCACCCCGCACCACCGGACCGCGGCGCCAACATGCGACTCTTGAATGAATCGCCCTCGCGGCCTGTTGGGCTAGGCCCAGCAGCCCGGGCCGAAACAAATGGGCTGGCCCACCCAACGATCTGGGCTAGACCCAATGGGCCAAGCTGCATTGAATCGATCCGGGTCTCCCAAGACTGGTACGGGCCGGGTCAGCCGACCGTGTCGGACCAGACTCAGGCCCATTACGACCATTTACATTCTTTTGGCCATATCTTTGGCAACGAGTGTCCATTTTACGAACCGTCTACGGCCCGGGTAATCTGGGAGCATGAAATTCCCTTTGAGTGTACCCCACTATAGTTTGAGAAATAGTTGAGATACGTTAAGGTTGGAAGCGCAAGAATCCAACTAGGCCCCTGGGACAAAAAGGCTAATAACTCCCAGACCATGCATCCAATTGACACAAGGTCTCTTACATTGAGATGTCTATGATGTCGCTGACCATTGAGATACTTCTTCGCAGGAATTCATGATAGTTGGATTATCGACTAGTAGATCATGGATCGGATCCTTCCGGAGATGAGAAGACTGAGTTCGGAGACCTAGTAGCTAGGTTAGACATGATGACTAGTGACCGACTGACTCAGAGTGACTCGACTAGCCCAGTGGGGACCACCTGGTTGTGGCGGTAGACCCACAGTGGAGGATCGCCTTGTTGTGGCGGCAGACCAGAGATACTCAACTAGAAGAGTACCTATGCAGGCTATTAGGGGGAGCATCGGGTTGCGGCGGTAGACCCACAGTAGGGAGTACCTTGGTAATGCAGTAGACGCAAAGTACTCGATAGGAGGAATACCTCAGCAGTCCAAGTTTAGTGGGATGTTCAACGGTGTCACAGCAGACCCACTATACTCGATAGAGAAGGAGTTCTCTAGCAGTCATGGTTTTGATAATGTGAATGAAATCCTGGATGAGCTGAGTTAGTAAATTTTTTGATATCCTCATGATTGAGATGGATTAAATGATAACGTAGGTATATGTATGGGCTTACACCTATATGGGGTTATCTGTTGATTTCATATTTTGTGTTGTTTCTTTGTTGGATTTTGTGAGACCTTGAGGGTCTTGGGGTCCTTACTGAGTATCGTTATACTCACCCCTTCACGGTCCATGCCGACACCTCATTGTGTTGGATGCAGACGACATATAGCGCTGACCGAGGCTGAGAGTACCAGGACTAGACGGTACCCAAAGGTTGAAATTACGATGTGTTGGTACACTGAGGAGATGTATGGATGTGGAGTGATGAGGATGTGATCTATACCTACCCTTCATGTAGGATCCTCTAAGGATAACCTAGTGTCTATTTTATTAAATTTCGTCAGATGTACTTGTACGTTCAGTTTCTTGTACTTTCCAGTTGGGCATGTATTCTGGACGCTTTTTACGTTCTGTACTAACATGTTGGTTATACAGTTTACTCGTGTTCATATTTTCTATGTGTGTTTACAGGTTTTAAAGGAAATTCCTTCCCAGTTTTAGGGAATTACCCCTTTGGTGCTAGTCGTCAACCCCTGGACTATGGAAGGTGGGCTTGGGGTAGTCACAGCACGGGCCCCAGGGGATGGGTCATGACAAATTAGTATCAAAGAAGTGGGCTCTACCACGGAACATAGGACTCTGATATTTCTCTCTATGAAGCAATGGTGTTAAGAGTATTGGGTGTGGTTCTCAGTTCAGGGACTCTAGTGTTGGTGCAGCGGCCGTCGTATCCATACACCAGGACCCTGACTTTTGATTTTCGACTCAATGCATGAAAACACTGATTGTGTGTGTGTTTTCGGAAGTTTTTTAAGTCATATCAACCAATTCAGATCACCAGGTATAATATTTTGATCATGTTTCATCTATTTCATTCAGTATTCCTCCCCATGGATGACCAGCTAGAGTCCTGGAAGTTGTACGCACAGATTTCCCACCGAGCGATGAGGCCTCTGTGCAGGGCCCTTTTCCAGCGGAGGCACCAACGGTACCACTCCACGTTGGTCCAGGGATGCCACCATCCCTAGAGACAGATGACACACGCCACTTGAGCGTTTTTCATGAGTTCCAGCACCAGAGGACATCGAGGTTCAGGGGAGAGTTGGACCCACAAGCGGCATAGGATTGTCTCGAGGTTGTGGTGGGATGTTTTCAACTGGTAGGGACACCAACTGACCTCATGGTGATTCTTGCTTCCATCCTTTTACATGATGCAGCAGGAAGATGGTGGATCTTGATGCTCTAAGTTCACGACGAGATAACGCTTCTATGGTAGACTTCAAGAGCCTGTTTCTGGTAGAGTATGTCCCAGCGACTCTTCACGCAGTGCACATAGAGGAGCTACTTCGTCTGCTGTAGGGCAACATGACTATAGATCAGTACTCAGTGTGGTTCAAAGACCTCTCATGCTACTCCACCGATATGGTACGATACCTTTTCTTTAGTGACCAGACCTTTTAGTAGGGACACAGGAGGGATATTAGATCTTTGGTGATCTCACTTAGCATCCCAATGCATGTAGGGGTGTTAGAGAGAGACCTAATAGTGGAGAGTTTCCTTGTTGAGCAGTCTCCATAAGTGATATCCACCCCCAGTCGACACATAGCAGTGTCTTCTATAGCTAGCAGTAAACAGATGTCACAGAATTCCAAGAGGAGAAGACCTATATGTGGACGACAACATGACTCAGGATCAGTTGTGCAGAGCACCCGAGGCAGAGACAGACATGCCAGGAGCGGGTAGTGTTGAACATGCGGTTGGCAAGGTCACATGGCTTGTGACTATCTGACCCTCCATTCAGATGATCACCAGACGGTCGAAGGACCGCCCATGCAGAGATAGAGAACTGATCGAGGTGGTCCACTGAGAGAAGGCGGACGTGGTAGAGGAGCTGGTCGTGCAGCTGACGGTGGACGACATTTCGAGGTGTTACCACCACCACCACCACCACCACAAGGTCCACCCCGACTGCAGGGAGCAGGTAGACATTGGAGATATCAACTCCAGGAAGATAAGGAATATGATCATGGCGCTCTGGAGATGATTTGAGGTACGATATGTGTATACTCCAGCATAGCTACAGTACTTATAGACACAGGTTCCAGTCACTCTTTCATTGACATTGCCCTTGTTAGAAGCATGGAGATTCCAAAGGAGCCATTATCTCGGTCCTTATGGCTAGAGACTCCTACTGGAGCAGATTCGACAATTACGCACTGGTTCCGGCAGTGTGAGCATACAATTGGAGGCATAAGCATCAGCTGAGATCTCTTAGTAGCGGCGTCGATGCCTTACGACGTCATCTTGTGTATGGAATGGTTATATATAGTCCATGATCAGATTAACTTTATTACGTGCAATGTGCAGGGTGTCCACATAGATGAGACCAGGATTACCTTCACTGGAAATAAGGGAGCCTTTGCATCACACGACGAACTTACCCGGAAGAGGGTGCAGCTAATCACTAATCGGTTGGCAAGAATTTCCCTCAGAGAAGTTGATGTGGAGTGTCCGAGCTATCCTGTAATGGTGGACCAGTACACAGATGTTTGCCTTGATGATGTCACCGGTCTGCCTCCTCAAAGAGAGGTTATCTATTACATTGAATTGTACATCGGGACAACACCAATATCTACACCCACATATCGGATGGCTCCCAGGGAGAATTGCGGGCTACGGGTACAGCTAGAGGACTTACAGGGGAAAGGATTCATCTGGACAAATGTTTCACCTTGGGTAGCCCCAATTCTGTTCGACAAGAAAGTAGATGGGTGCTTGAGGCTTTGTGCTGACTATCAGCACCTGAACCAGGTGACTGTGAAGAACAAGTACCGACTCCCAAGTATTGATGACCACTTTGATCTGCTGAAGGGAGCATGAAGGATCTCAATGATTGAGCTCTGGTCAGGCTATCACCAGCTCAAAGTTCAATGTGAGGATGTGCAGAATAAAGCCTTCAGAGGTCGGTAAGGCCACTACGAGTTCTTGATTATGCCATTCGGTGTAACCAATGCTCCAACAGTGTTAATGGGACTGATGAACATGATCTTCCATCCATACCTTGATCATTTTGTCATAGTCTTCATCGAAGACATTCTGATATACTCAACTACTGAGGAGGATCATGCCCAACATTTTTAGTTAGTACTAGACACACTCCGGGAGCACCAGCATTATGGTAAGCTCTCGATGTTCCAGTTCTATATCTGAGAGGTTCAATTTATGGGACATGTCATCTCAGAGGCTGGAGTTGCAGTGGATCCAGCAAAGAATGAAGCAGTACATGCTTGGGAGCCACCTAAGAGTTTGACAGTGGTACGGAGTTTCCTGGGTTTGGTTGGGTACTACCAGATGTTTGTGCAAACTTTCTCCAGAGTTGCAGCACCATTTTCATCCTTGATGCATAAGGGGAACCCCTTGTGTTTTTGGAGAGATTCCAGAAGATATTTTAGGAGTAGAGGCAAAGGCTGACTAGTACCCCCCATCCTGGGGCTTCCTGAGGAAGGTGTAGGGAACATATTCTGCTGCGACGCATTAGGGTCCAGACTCGGATGTGTCCAGATGAAGGAGAGAGCAGAGATCACTTATGTATCTTGACAGCTGAGACATCATGAGAAGAACTATTCTACCTATGAATTGTAGTTAGAAGTAGTGGTCTTTGCCTTGAAGATGTGGCGACACTATCTGATGAGAAAACATTTTACCATGTACTCTGATCACAAGTGTCTCAGGTATATCCTAACTCATAAGAACATGAAGCTAGGAAAACGATGTTGGATTGATTTCATCCAAGACAATGACATCGAGATAGACTATACTCTCGAGAAGGGGAACGTTGTTGTAGATGCACTCCGCAGGAGATCTAGTATACAACTCTTGGTGAGGAGACAGAGTAGATAGCTTCTTTATAGGTATCATTTGTGGATAGAGATAGAGCAGCCTTCCTTCAGTCTCTTATAGTCACTCTCACACTTCTTCAAAGAGTCATGGAGGTGGAGTGTGGGTATGCTTACTACGATAAGTGACATGCTCATATTTCCACAGGGCAGGCACCAGAATGATTTTTTGAAGGTGGGGAGCACTTCATCCTCTTCAGAGGATGTACTATGGTACCAGTGAAATTTTAGGAGGAAGTTTTGGGGGAGTTCCACACATCCCCTCTAGCGGTACATCCAGGAGTGGTGAAGATGTACTGGGATATTCGACGACAACACTGGTGGATGGGAATGAAAAAAGAAGTTGCAGAGCTTGTCTCTCGATGCCCGACTTGTCACCAAGTAAAGGTGGAGCATCATGTACTGGCAGGCTTGGTGCAGCCTTTAGAGGTCCAAAGTGAAAGTGGGATGGGATATCCATGGACTTCGTGACCGGAATTCCACGTACATCTAGGGGTCACGACTCGATCCGGGTGATCATTGACTGACTCACCAAGTCGGCCCACTTCCTACCGATCAAAGAGAAGGGTTCAGTAGAGAGCATGTGAAGCCTCTACGTGTAGGAGATTGTGCAGCCAGATGGAGTATCTTCGATGATGTCCTCCGATCATGAGATACGCTTTACTTCCCATCATTGGAAGGGGTTGCAGGAAGCTTTCGGGACACAGCTTCATTTGAACACTGACTTCCATCCTCTGATGGATGGTCAGACTGAGCGGACCATTCAGACCCTCGATGACATGCTGTGGGATTTTTTCCTCGACTTCGGTCACAGCTAGGATGATCACTTACCTTTAGTGAAGTTCTCATACAACAATAGATATCACTCCACCATTGGGATGGCACATTTTGACGTGTTATACGGGCGACCTTGCAGATCACCCTTGTGATGGAATAACCCTGGGGAGTTAGCACTAGTGGGACCAGAGATGGTATGGGTTCCACTGAGAAGGTGTAGATCATCCAGGAGAAGATGAAGACGTCACAGAGTAGGATGAAGTCATATGGAGACAGGAGACAGAGACCTCTAGAGTTCAAGGATGGCGACGACGTCTTTCGACAGGTCTCACCTCGATGAGGTCTACAGATATTTGGCTGAGGTCGAAAGTAATATCTGAGATTCATCGGGCCTTTCCAGTCTTCAGTAGAGTTGGCAAGGTGGCTTACTGCTTAGCTCTTCCAATGCAGTTGCACCAAGTGCATGACGTCTTCCATGTATCCCATTTGAAGAGATACATGCACAACCCTTCTCACATCATCAACCATGGAAAGAGGGACTTTGATGATGGGGTGACTTTTACGATGGATCCATTAGATATTGAGGATCGACATGAGAGGGTCCTTCATGGATGGTATATACCTTAGCTGCGCGTTCGCTGGCAGCATGAGATCCTCCAAAATATCACATGGGAGTGAGAGGATCAAATTCATGCTCATTACCCCCACTTGTAACCGTAGTTTGAGTTGTAGCTTACAGAAATATAGAGCCCTAATGTGGAGAGAAAATAAAGACCCAGAATGTACAAGTAATTTTTTTAAATATATGCGAATTTTACAAGTCCGAAAATATTGGCGGTGTGTGATTCTGAGGCCCAGTGTGCCCGAAATCAATTTCTGATGTTTTGTTTGGGTACGTTCAGTAAACGTACGAGCAGGTTTTAATAACTTTTGAACCGGTGTTTGGAATTGAATTTTTAGGGAACCGTTGAACTCGTAACACTGATAATCTCTTAAGGATACTTTTACCTCAACGATAGTTGGTCGAAAATAAGAAATTGTTTTTGGGTTTTCATGGAAAATAATAAAAAAAAATGATCTACACTTTATTTTATTTTTTTGAACCACCATATGCAAGTTAGAGGTGGGGTCCACCAGAAATAAACCTCCTTGTGGGAGTTGAAGTGTGGGGACCACCCAACCATAACCTCCAATGAGAGGTTTCGGTGGTGGGGCCCACCTGAACCTAACCTCTTGCAAGAGGTTACGGTGGTTGGGACCACCCGGGACTAAAACCACATTTTTAATTGTGTAAAACCTCTCAACTCACCTCATTAATGAGGGGCCTCTTGACCTCCTCTACCTAACTAATTGGGCCAATGCACATGACAATTAAATGTCCCAACCCCTCTAAAATTTAATTTTTCCACCCACCTTAATCAGTTGTCATTTCGAATTCATTCCATAAAAATAATAGATAACTTAATCTATTATTTTGGATTGGCATTATCTTTTTGGTGGAACTTGGGAGAGGAGAGAACATTGGAGAATGCTCTCGATGATGAAAGCTCCAACCGACGAAGAACGCCGACCTCGATCTCGACTTTGACTTCCTTCATTGGAACCACCTTCAATGTACGATGTGTTTGTCTACAACGAATCGACGTATGCCTTCTTTCACCCACATCGATGATCTATGAACAAAGGTAGGGGTTTAAGTTTATTTAAGTATTATTTACTCTAATGTTCTTCCTTTATTTTAAAACTAATACCGAGGATGTTTTCCTCTTGTGGATTTTGGGATTAATCTTTCCTGGATGGTTGTTGTGCTTCGTTTTTGAGAGGCAATTGCTACCACCCTAAATGAGAAGGGTGCGGGCCAAACCAACATTGCACAAACCCTCTGCCATTCTTGTTTGTGATTTTCTTATAAAAGGTGATGAGTCAATGAGACGACGAAGGCAACAAAGGTAACGACCGCACTACCCGTGGCCTTCGCGACTTGCACTTCCCCTATGGTGTTTTGACCGTCAGCTGAACCGCACCTTGCACTCCGACCACAAGCACCCCGGCCGCACCGCCCTGCCGGTCGCATTGCCCCACTGGCAGCGTAACCTCACTGGCCACACCGCCCAGGCCTCCGTGAGCCTTGCTGCTCCTCCTACTAGGTGTCGTGTGCACCACGCGCACAGCCGTGGCTCCACCTTCGGTGTGCCCCATGTGACCCACGCCGTCGTTGGCCAAACCGCCCAACCTTCCAGGGTCGCGCCACCCGAGCCGTGCCCCTCGCGGCGCCCGGCCGAGCTGGCCTCCTGCACCCCTTGCCACGCCCCGGCCGAGCCATCCTCCCATGCCCTTGAGGCGCCCTAGCCAAACCGGTTGTCGCGGTGCCATCGGGCCAAACCTCCCTGGGCCAACGGGTCAAGCCACATACGCGACGCCTCCGGGCTGAACCGCCCCCGCGGCCTATTGGGCTGGGCCCATTGGCCTGAGCCCAAACTAAGGGGTCAGGCCAGACCCAAAGGCTCAGGCTGGGTCAACTAGAATAGGGTCGACCCAGATAGGGTCGGGCCTGGTCGGTCCGATAGGGACGGACCGATCCCGAGCCCATTACAACCATTTACTTTCTTTTGGCCATATCATTGGTTCCGGGCGTCTGTTTGACGAACCGTCTGTGGACCTAGTAATATTAGAGCATGAAGGTCCCTTTGAGTATACCCCACTAGATTTTGGGTATAGTTGAGATATGGTCAGTTTGGATCGTGCACGAATCCAACCGGGCCCCCGTGATAAAAAGGCTAATAAGTCACAGACCGGGCGTCCGATTGACGAGCCGTCTGCTCCTTTGACAACTCTATGACATGGCAGACCTTTGAGATTCTTCGTCATGGGACTTCATGAAAGTTGGAGTATAAAAAATTAGCTCATGGAGTTGATCCTTCTGGAGATGAGCAGACAGAGTGTGAAGACCTAATAGATGGCGGAGACTTGACGACTGCTGAATGATTTACTTGGAGTGACTCAACTCGCCCAGTGAGTAGCACCTGGTTGTGGAGGCATACCCACGACAGAGGAATTCTTGGTTGTGGTGGAATACCCATAGTACTCGATAGGAGGAGTACCTCTGCAAGCTAATAGGGGGAGCTCCTGGTTGTGGCGGTAGAACCACGGTGGGGAACTCCTTGGTGATGCAGTAGACCCAAGATACTCGACCGGAGGAGTAAATCATGAGTCCAAGGTCAGTGGGATGCACCTTGGTGTCATGGTAGTCCCATTGTACTCGATAGAGGAGGATTTCTCAAGATGCCAAGGTTTTGACAATGTAAATAAAATCCTGTTTGAGCTGAGTTAGTAACTTTTGTGTTTTTCACATGATTGAGATGGATTACATGATAACTTTGGTATATAAATGGGAATATACCTATGTGGGGTTATCTGTTGATTTCATACATTGTGTATTATCCTTTTTGGATTTTGTGAGGCCTTTAGGGTCTCGGGGTCCCTACTGAGTATCGTTATACTCACCCCTGCAAGATCTATGCCCGCACCTCCTTGTGTTGGATGCATACAACAGACAACGCTAACCGAGGTTGAGAGTATCAGGACTAGAAGGTACCTGGAAGTGGACCATACGGCGTGTCGGTACACAAAGGAGACAAACAGATGTGGAGTGCTGAGGAGTTGATCTGTACTTACCCATCAGGTAGGAACGTCAGAGGACGACCTAGTGGCTAATTTTTCCTATTTTTTCAGTTGTACTGGTACTTTCAGTTTCTTGTACTTCCAGTTGGGCTTGTATTCTGGCCCCTTTTACTTTATGTACTCACTTCTTGCTTATACATTCTAGTCGTGTTCATATCTGATGTGTTTGTTTATAGATTTTAAATGCAATGCCATCCAAGTTTTAGGGAATTACTCATTTGGTGCTAGTTTCCAGCCCCTGGCCTATGGAATGTGGGCTTGGGGTAGTCACATTACGTGCCCCAGGGTACGGGTCGTGACACTATAACTAACCCATTTCATATTTCCTCTCCATTTAACACCCATACCAACCACTGCCGTCATTGTTCTTCAAACTCAACCCTCTACTCACAGTCACACCGACAAACACAAACACAACCCAATTACAACACGTCTATATAACACTACTCACCTATCCCAAAACAAAAAATCTATCAACTTAAGATTCCATTACACCACCAAATTATTCGCTCACACAACCATGCCCCCAACCACATCATCACACAACCAACACAAGTCACAGGGTAGAAAAAATCCACACACATCACAAAACCACTCCATGAAATGGAGTGTTTAGATTGAAAAACTCATTCATTAATTCAACATTGATATTTAAGGGGTTATCACCAAACATGTTTGACTTGGAGGAATCCATTTAATTAACAAGGTGTATGTAGTTAATAATTTTCGTTTATATAAAACCATTCAATAGAAGGTTAACAACAAACATGCATGAGTCATCACGGGTGCGTAAACAAGGACCCCCAATGAACATGATCTTCAGTAGGAATACATCCAATATATTGCAGAAATATCAATCAAAATGTCAAATAAAACAGTACAATCATCAACATATTCCATGATACTAATTTATTATAAGATTATAGGAATGATTAACATTGTAACAGGTTCCATTATATTCATTAAATTTGGATTCAATAGTATCCAAACAGATACATCCATACACACACCCCACATGATACACAAATAAAAGAGAGATGAAAGGGATCCCTGCCTCAAAGAACTGATGATCAGATTTTCCTTCTTACGCCAAAATCGAAAGTACACATGTATTAGGAAAATGCCTCTAGGTAAACATATACCAAAGTCCACAACCGAAAATTTGATTCATTAGGGAAGAATGGTTCTGAGGATGGTCATTAGCATGGGTAAATGGAAACGTACAAGGATGAAAGGATCATGGCTTTTGAAAGGCCAAATCCTATATCAATGCAATAAACAGTTCTTAAAATCCGTTAAAACTAAATCATGATCAAGACCACACATTTTACCTTTTAAAAGTATCTATAGAATTTTGAATTTAAATATTTAATTTATAACATTTTAAATGGATTACAAAACACATAAATATGGATTTAAAATCAATTTATGTCAAATAAATCATTAAGGGATGGATAATGGGAAAACTGGGTAAAAACTAGATTTTTGAAAAAATATTGGAATTGATCCATGCTTGGGTGAGTCAGTAATGGAAGCAACCAGTGGTGAGTCACTGTTTAGTGAGATACCACTCAGTGAGTTACTTTATGTTGAGACACTATTTAGTGAGGCACCATTTGATGAGAAACTACTTAATAAGTTACTGTTTGGTGAGCTACCATTCGGTCAGCTCCCATTTGGTGAGTCACTATTTGGTGAGCTACGAATGGATGACTCACCATTGCTAGCTACCATCAATGAAACATCGGTGAGAGTCACTGGTCCTCATTCACCAGTCCTAACACACTGGTCCTAGATCGTCATTGTGAGGTACTGGTGCGAGTCCATGTTGTGATCTACCATTCCTAACACACAATTAGAAACCTGAAAAAACTAGATAACTCTTGAAATGAACTACCATGACATTAGAGAATACCTAAAACACTATATATTCATAATTTAATGGACTAGAGTGTTCCAACCCATTACATCAAATACCTCTCTTAATATTATTTCCCTTGACAATATAAAAGAAAGCCATAAAGAAAGAATGTTTCGAAAAACCACCCAATAAGATATCTCTTAATGATTTTCTACACTTGAAATGCCACTACCAGTTAGCCACATCTAAGATCAATAATAAAACAACATGAGTTTTTCAAAATCCAGAGTGAAACCTCAATATCCAATAAAACCTTCTCCAACATCTATTACCCGGAGAATTTACAAGACACAACACATAAGCACAAAACCACACTATCAAAACAAATAATTCAGGGAATTCCTTACTCTATGTCAATATACTAACTACTCTGGGCAGCCCTGACTTGCCCGCACAGGTTTAATAAAATCTCAATTAATGCATCTCAGTTACGAATTGGGTCATTTCCCTCTTCACACATCTTGAATTTATCACACATTGCAGAACAAGGAATCAAATCATCTCATAGAAAGAATGGTTCGAGCATAACATCATAATGTTTAACAAATCAAGGAAAAATCAAAAAAAAAAATTGGGTATTGGAAACTCATTTTCATCTATCATTCCCATTTACTCTCCTCCTAGCCACTATGCCACCACAACACATGAACCAAAGGAATGGTATGCCTACCAAGAGTCGTATACCACTGATATTGGATCTCTACTAGCCGCCCCATGTACGTTGTGTCTCCCTAGATGTCCAAAACTCACAAGACAATGATTTGGGAGTCATGATGTAGATACTGGTGAATATATAGGATGTGAAAAACATCCTCGATCCTCCCCAACCTTGGTAGATAGTCCATCTAGTATGCCACACCACCATCTCATCCCAACACCTCTAAGGGTTGGTTGAACTGGGATAAATCTCAATCCCTCTACCAAACCATAACATCCCACATCAAGGAGAAACCCTAAAGAATACATGGTCTCCAAAATAAAACTCTATGTGCCTCCTACTGCAATTGGTATACAACTTCTGTTAGTCATGCGCTGCCTTCATCTTCTGAGGAACTAACTGAACCTTCTCTGTCATGATCTACACCACATCAAGACCAAGAATTGATGTTTCCCAAACCTCTGTTCTATAAAAGTTGAACGAAACTACCTACCATACAATTATTGAAATGGATCCATGCCAATGGAAGAGAGATCACTATTGTTGTAAGAGAACACTACCAATGGAATGTGTCATAGTGGTGATCCACCATAGTCTTTAGGGAACTCCCATAGCATTCCATCTATCTTATGGATGGTCTACTATATCTTACCATCTATCTTAGGGTAGAAATTATAGCAATTGAATAACTAAGTGCCAAAAGAATGATGAAATCAACTTTATTATCATGATGTAAAATGTGTGTCCAGATCTGAGACAATGGATCTCAGAACTCCATGTAGCCACAACACCTCATCCACATACCTCCTTTCCATGGAATCCACTTTTACCAACTCCTTGATCACTAGGAAGTGCGATTATTTCGTTTTCTTATCTAATACTACCCATATATCACCACAACATCCCATATCCCTGGTTATCACTTTGACAAAATTCATCGAAATGTCATCCCACTTCGATAAGGATCCATCAAATTCAGATAAGAATTGGGATGAAAGTCTATCCCAAACTCAACATTAAATTTAGGGGGTAGATTCACAACATACATGAGGAAAAATAAAAGAACAACCCCAAAAAAATTGGTAAATTCCATCATCGTAGCATCCAATGATTCTGCTCACATCGTGGACAACAAGGAAATGAGGGCCTCCACATGCCGAATACCGACCTGACAATTCTTCTCACCAATGAAAAGATCACACTAGACATCATCATCCTAAAACATGACTCTACTATGAAAGATGTTGATAACAACATGAAAAGAATACAACCATTTGATGCTAAGGATGATAACATATGGATGTATCTATATATAGAAATGACCCCATGAGACAGATGCAACCCCATCATTAGTCTACATTCCCGACATTCATCAAACAATACAGTCTAATCTATAACTCATGTAATCAACAATAAGGGCATGGGAATCATCTCGACTTCTAGTCCCAGAGCATGAAATTGAGTGGGTGAAAAAATAGAGTTCAGATATCCTGATTCAGACAAAGCACATGCTGGATTACTAGACAAACTAATCTTACCTCAAACGATAACTGGCCATGCTTGAAATATTTCTTCTATAGCACAAAAATAACCACACATATCTCAATTTCCCATCAACTAATGACCACCTCCAGGACCATTCCCATGTCATGGTCCTAGAGGAACACCCTGATCTCAGCCTCCACCTACTTCTTCTCTCCTTCGTGCACCAGGAACCTTCTATCCCTATTGCTGAAATGCACTAGGGGGAAACTGGTGCTGAGTCAGGGACTGAACCTCACCACCTCCACCATTATGAGATCTATCATCCACTAGTAACTGAATCTAATTATTACAATGTGATCTGTCTGTGAATCACCTTGTTCCGAAGTCCATATGAAATACATGATAACCAAAAGTTTGAAACTGAAACTGTAGCGGTCGACTCCATGTTGGATGAAACCTCAAAGGTCATGGTTCTAAAGACTTGATTCTGGTATACTTTCCCCAAGATAAACCCTTATGGTTACCCTATCCTAACATACCTCCACATGAGTGCATCTGATCAACTGCCTTCACCTTCTTCTATACTTCCAAGTATATCAGAATGATGAAGAGTGTAACCGCATTATAGAGAGAGGGACTAAGTGCCTCCTAAAGACATCTCGCACAAGACTCCTCATCCAAAAAAAAGGTTAAAGGAAAAAAGATGGAGTTCCATGAACATAATCCCTAACACCTGTACAGACATACTCCCCAGTTGAAGGGAGAGTAACCCCCACCTCTTCTCAGTATTCATGTTCGTTGAAAGGAATTATGTATGGAACACCATCTCAATATCAACCCACAGAACATAAACCTCCTTCCTCTCCCCCAGGTAGATCATCCACCACGTACGTGCAGATCCCTGCATCTGACTCAATTCCAATTGAACCTAGTACTCTGTTGGATCCTAGATCAAACAAAATTTGATCACAAGCTCCTCGATCCAAATCTCTATCTCCACATCCAAATTGCTTCCCTCATACATTCCCAAATTGTACCCTTGGAAAGAACATAATGTCATATACAATTGATCATATTCATGCACTAGATCATCCCTCTATTGATGAGCAAGATGAGCTTGCTGAGCCTCTACTGCATGTACTGTGTGCAGACAATAATCGGGTGCTATAGATGAAAAGGCAATCAAGGAACTCCTAAGCCTGAGTAGAATGAAATTTCATTTAATATTTATTTATCATCATTTAACCCATTATTTTAACCAAATTTCCCAAAACATTGAACTCAAAATAGAAGACTTTTCATTATGATTCATGTACTTTTCCAAGGGTCTCTACTATGCAAACGGTGTAGCCACACTTGGTCGTTCAATAGACTCATTGTCCTTGTATCATATCATAGGGGGCCCTAGTATCCAGATCTCTAGCCGGTATTATATAGCCTCCATGAAACTCCATGATCACCTGACACAATTTCCCCACCAACCCCTGAAAGTTTCATTGTTCCTAACTCCAAACTCCATCCCACCTCTCAACCATCAACTCTAATACCATTATGTTACGACCCTCCTTCTTTAAGATAGAGAAAGAGAGGAAATATCCCATGGCCTTGCTTCTTCAAGATGAATGATAGATAATGAAACCCAAGTCTCACATCTAGTAGGCCATGGGATAGTTACTAGACCCAAGGGAAGGTATATATTCTAAAAAATTGGAGGCATTACCATTTTAGGGAAAATAATATTTGGAGATAAGACGGAACATCCAAAAATAACTCTATGTACTATTTGTAGAATAAAACCAAAATTAAACCCTCCAACATGTTTTAAATAAAATCTATTTAAAATACAATAAAACTCCAATGTAAGTAGAAAAAACAAATTAGTGACTTGGAAACATCCATATAGTCCTTGCTAGTATGGTTCAGTGTGGTCCTTGTAAATCTCTTCGATACCTGAAAACAATTATATATATGTAGTGTGATCATATAAGTAAAATCAGTAGGAAAAGAATAAGATTTTTCGACATAAGTGAGAGAAGCAAACTAATACCCCTTTGAAAAAATAGTATAAACCAATAGAACCTAAAAAAGAAAAACTAGTTACCCCAACCTCACCAAGGCATAATCACCAAATAATAGAAGTCATTTAATGTAATATATTAAACACATCAATGAATTGGGTACCCCACAACAATTCCCACTGGAAAAGTTCTCAAACACAAATAGGAAACTTCATTGTGATTCCACCTCTTCCAAAAACCCCACATCAAAACCCACCCACAAAAACCTAGTGCTCAGATCTATTCATGTACCCTCATCAAACGAAACTAACCCTATCCCAATTGCACACACCTTGTCAAAAACCATTCCTCATCACAAAGTAACCTAAGAAAGAACACCACATCTCATCCTGAAAACACATGTGAATGTAATCCTCTCTCATACACACCTGGGCATCAAAAATGTTCCACAACCTATTCTAAGAGTCTTGGGATACCAATGCATAGATTTGGGAGCAGGAAGAGCATGTAACCAACCATCCATCCTCCAACTAGGATTTTGGGAAAAGATAATCTCCCCCATGAAAATGAGGGTGTTTAGAATGTAGTGCTCAATAAGGGTGGGGTGTTTATATAAATTACATTAGAATACATCTATATGTACTTAGGTACCATAAAATCATTACAACCTATGGGTTTTTAAAAACAAACCACCATATCAAAAAACTGCCGCTAGTACTACCTCTAAATGCACAACCACAAAACAAGAATCAAACCAAAATCACATCCCAACACAGTTCATGTAACCAATTATCATTATTTTTTAAGGAATTAGTATATCTATTCTATCACCACAAGGGAAAATACTAGTCACGAAATGTTACAAATATCACATCAAAAGTAACACAGAAGAAGGAGAGGAAGAAAAACAATAATTATTCCATTTCATATTTTCAATTATTTAAAAACCCATACCAACCAATGACATCATTGTTCTTCAATCTCATCCCTATACTCATAGGCATACCCAAAAGTACAAACAAAACACAACCAAATGTTTCCTCCCTACATTTCACTGCCCGCCCATCCCATAATAAATAATATCTTAACCTGATATTTGATTACTCCTCTAACCTATCTGCACAAGAATCTGTGCTCCCAACAATAGCACCATGTAACCCACACGAGGAATGAGATAGGTAAAATCCACATATAGCACAAACCCACACCAAACTAACCATGTTTATTCAGATTTAAAACAATCATTATTTAATTCCACTTTTATAATTCACGAGTTATCAATGAACAAGTTCAATCAGGAGGAATCCATTTATTTAACTGGGTGTACATGGTTAATAATTTTATCATATATATAACTGTTCAATAGAGGATCGAAAATAATCATGTATGATCCATCATGGTTGAAAAAACATTTACCACAATGGACTGCATTTTTAGTAGGTAGAAAAACCAGAGAGTTCACAATATCAATCAAAATATCAAATAAAACAATATGATCATCATCGCCTTCCCATCCCTACATTTATTGAATCATAACATGTTTGGTTAACTTTTTAACTAGTTTTATTATATTTGTTAAATTTGGATTCAACCTTATTCACAAGGAGACATCCGTACATCCACTCCGTATGATACACAAATAAAAGAGAGATTAAATTATCCCTAACTCAATGAACATACAATCTTCAATTCCTCTTTTTTTCAAAACATAGAGTACCCAAGCAGCAGGAAAAAGGATCTAGGTTAATGTAATCCAAAGGCCGCAACAAATAACATGATCACTAGAGGAAGAAAGGTTATGGGGAAGATAAGTAGAAAGGGTAAATTGAAACAAACAAGGAAGAAATGATCTTATCTTTATAATGTCTAAATTCAATATCAATAGAAGTAATTATTTTTAAAATCAATTAAAGTGTGATCCGGACCAAGACTAGATGTTTGACCATTTAGAAGTCTCCACAACGTTAATAATTTAATTATATTTTCATTCCAATTGAAACAGATTAAACAACACATATATATGGTTTTAATATAAAATTATGTCAAATATAACATTAATGAAGTGAAACTGGGAAAATTGGGAAAAACTAAAATCATAAAAAATAGTCGGAAATGACTCATAGTTTGGATAGTCACTGATGTGAGGTAATAGAAGAAAATTGTTATTTATTAAGTTAGAGTTTAGTGAGAGAACATTTTGTGAGTCATCATTCATTTAGCTAATTCTCAGTGATTCATTTTTCTTTGAGCTACAATTCAGGGATTCGTCATTTCGTAACCTACCATTTAGAGAGTCCTTAATTAGTGGGTTATAGGTGGATGATTCATCATCACGAGGTACCTTTAAAAACTCACCAGTGAGATTCAATGGTCCATATTCAATGGTCGTGACTCACTATTCTTGACGCACTGGCCTTGACTCACTTTTTTGAGCTATTGGTGTGAGTCACTGTTGCAACCTACCATTCCCAACTCACCGTTAGAACACTAGAAAACTAGAAAACTCTTTAAATGATCGACCTTGACCTCCCAGAACACCTCAAACATTTTACATTCACAAGGTAATGGGATAAAGAGGTCATATAAATTAAAATATTGGTAAAGAAAAATGTTTTACTTTATTTCCATATTCTTTATTTAATCATTTGAAAATGGAATTGAATTAGAAGGGAATTTTGATATACCCCATACTAATGGGTATTGCAATGGTTTGTATATTTTCTTGTTGATTGAGTAGTTTTTTATGATATATAGTTGAGGTTCAGGATTATTCAATTGATGTAGAAACATACAATTTGATTGGGAAATATTTCATAGATGATTGATGAATATATTCTAGTAATGTATAGGGATATTAATGAACATATATTGAATAATTGTGGTAGTTTTATAATGAATTCCTCTCACATAGAAATATTAATAATTTCATTCATAAATATTTGTTTGAAAATTATAATCATTCACAAAAAATTGTTACTGTGATACGGTAATCTTTGAATCAATCAATGATTGATCCTGACAAGGAATACATATTTTTTAAAATCATAAAAAAATCCTTGTGTTCTAGTATATCAGTTTTCAATTGAATAAAAATGTTGAGAGTGTATATAAAATCCATTCCAGTTAATTGTTGTAGAGGTTCAAGTGATTTAGGGGTTAATTAAAATATTTTATAAAAGTATTATGTTTTGTTTAAATGATTCACCCCTCTCAGTGTCCCTTCATGATGCATCCGTGCCTTACCAGTTGTTTTAGAGAGAAGCTATACCTTTTATTATATCAAATCATTTTTCAAAGATATTTTTACATGATTTATAGGAAATTATGATTTGAATTTTATTCTTAAGAAACTCAGTAAGAAAACATAGTCTCTACTCATGTTTAATATGTCATGACAGTTTATTCTGACACTCTGAAAAATTGGTTGAAGTGGGAATCAGTGTTATTGAAAAAAACTCAATGAAATACAAGAATGATAAATTCACACATATAAAATCATACAATATTGATCATTTTGAATAAATAATGTCATTTTGTATGGATTATAATGAATACATGGCTATCAATATTTTTTGAGTCTTCTACCCTAAATATAAAAGGATATATTAAGAATGATATGAAAGAATTGATTTCATATATACATCGTTCATTAAATAATAATTTTTATGACATTTCACATATTTTATAGGAAATAATTAAAATGATAGATTCTCTTTTTAGGAAGTTAAATTGGTGAAATATTCCCAATAACCTCATTGAAGAAAGGAAGAATATTTTCCTCTTTGAAAATAAAATATTTCAATAATTGAAGAAGAGTTCCAATGTAATTATTATGAGATAAATATGAGTAAACCTGTTTTAAATTATTTAATCCTATCACATGAAAAAATCATCAATTTTACCATGAATTTTAGAGAAGCTCACCATGAAAAAAACATGTATGGTCTAGGATATTAACATGTTAATGAGTGAAAATACCATAATTCATGAACTTTATTTTCAAAATATACATGCTCAGGATTAATCATATATATCTAGAATGGGTGTCAAGGAAGTCCAACTAGAATTAATATATGTAAGAACCAATGTACATGAAAAATCATTTAATTAACCAAGAAAACAACATGGTGATTAGATTAATATAGTGAAAAGTGAATGTTAATGAAGGATGCCATGGGTTGAAATTGATATGTTTCCATTCATCATAATATTACATAATATATATATATATATGACTAATTTAATGGATTCATATTCTAGAACATCCTATGTTACTATAATGAATCCCTCTACCCACCAAACATATGATGATATTCCAAAAATAAATGATATTTTTTATGCATACCATAGATGAAGAAAAGGTATCTAAAAAGAGGCATACAAGTAGAGAGAAGAACAGAAAATCATTCATAAATCAACCTTTTACTAGATAATAAAATAATGTGACAATAAAAAAATTAATTATATTTATATTAATAGAGTATCATTGGCTAGTTCATGTTTAATTCCAAATTTTAGGAAGATGTGGGTTGATATTAATCTTAATAAATACACCAAACACCAAGGGTGGATATTTTAATTATTTTGGAAAATAACTACTAATGTGACTCTCCAAATAAGGAATTGAAAATTCTAAAACAACAAGGAACAAAATTGAGTCATATTGGTACTACAAGTAAATGAATGAGATATATTTTCTATTGTTAGTGCTACTAGAAATTTTCAAATCAAGACATTGATTTTTTTAATAATGTTTCATCAAAAGATAATAATATAATTAATATATTATACTGGACTGGAGGTGATGAATTGGAAAATCCAATTGAATTGATGTTTCTTTAACCCAAGATGATAAATCTTGAAATATGAAACCAATTCAAATTTTGTGAATTTTTTTTGAGTAATAGAACATATGTTTTCATAGTTATGATGAGTAATGGTATCTACTAACGATGAATTATTCATATTTTGATGAAATTAATTGACCATAGAAAATGTAGAACCATTAAATAAGTGATTAAATGTCGCCTATGTGGAATGAAAAGAAGTAGGTAGTCAATAAAACTACGATTCATGCTACTACTAAGAAGAACCATAATATACATTTCATGAAATTCATGTAAACAATGAAAATATGATTATACTTTGTAAATAAGGGTCACAGAATTGACCATAGTAAATAGGACATAGAAATAAATATAATAAAGATGAAATATTAATTAAATTCAATACATGAGAGAAATACAAGTATTGTATTTATTGAAAAAATTATTTTCAATGACATTCATAAGTTATTGAAAAATGGAATCTCAATGATATTGATGAATCCATGCAGAATCTACAAAAATAGAGTATGTTTTGAAGGAATTCAAAATTATTTTTTATAAAAAAGTTTAATATGATATATATGTTTAGAATATATATTAAAAGGAATTTCAACATAGATTAATGGAAATGGGAAATGGATTATTCATCATGAATAAGAACTTTTTATTTTGATTTGTTTTCAATAGAAGGAAACATAATTGTCTCACAAAAAATATGTTGATAGTTAGAGTAGACTACGCATAATGGAATAATTTTACGAATGTTCTTCATGCTCTAGAATAGGTTCTAACGATATAAAAACAAACATTAGTATAACCTACTAAAATACTAGTATATGGGATGATAAATTGTCTTCATATGATGAAGTTGAATGAAATAAATGAATCTATGTCATAAATGAAATTTTAAAAATGTGAAATGTAATGGATGCTCACACAAGAAGATTATTAGATGTTTTTTATCTACAAGGAAAAGAATATATAGTATAAGATAAAAAAACTACCACGTTGGACATATTAAATAGCTCTCTAGTGGACCACATTATTCCTTTAATTCTTGTGTAATATTTTTATACATATAATTATGTGAATAGAATTTCAAAATCATCCTAAATATGAGAAATTATTGGACAAAGTGGAGGACTACAAGTTTTAATGTTTATTAAATATCATATAAATACGTAAATATTTCCCCATGATTGATTTCCAATTTTCGCATCATGAATATTATTTGATGTAATTTTACACTATGTAATGTGGAAGGGAGTACTCCCCATTAGGGTTAGAAACATATGGGAGATACTATGATGGATTATTCCTTGAAAATATGAATAAAAATGTTATCTCTATAGATGTCAAAGATAGAGGTATCCTGATTACACTTCATAACCAAGTCATGAATAAATAAAATTTCTGAATAATGTGGGAGATTTGGATGATGATAATGATAACTGAAAGAGGGATTTGAATATTCTTGTACATGAAATTATTCATGTGTATTTTTAATTGTGATTGAGATTATGATTTTTCATTAATCTATCTAATACATGCCACATGTGGGGGACATTTGTTTGTTCTAACCACGATATATCATGTGTGGTTATTAATGGATTTCATCCACAAAAATTATAGTGTCTATCATATTTTATACATCGTTTTAGCACTAATAGTCATATAGCAAACCATAATAATGATATTTTCCAAGAGAACTATGTGGTACCATCCTTCCTTCATAAAAAACTGATTTCTAAATTCCATCAATAGTATAAAAAATCACTACATTAATGATTTTCATTTATTATAAATATACACGAGAAGGGAAATTTAATATATGTATGGAAAATTTATTAAAAATAATTCAAAGGGGATATTAATAATCCCATGATGGTGTTTGATTAGTACTGTTGATTTTCTTGTCAAAATAAAATAAGGAATTAAAATTCAATGTATAATGACTTCTCTAATGATTAGGGATTTATCATGGAAATAAAAATGGAAGGACATGTGAAGTTTATTTCCATCTACAAAGCATCAAAGATTTTATTTTGAGTTGATGTTGGGATACATAGACAATTTTTATGGATCTATTTAATTACATTTTATTTCATGCTTAAACAATTCAACATATATGTCAAATGACTATTAACATTTTCTTATTTTATGTACATTGTGAAAGGGTTTTTTGGATATAGGAAATGGTTATAATGTTTTATGAATAACTTAATGGTCATGAAATTATATTTTTTCATGAATAATGTAGAAGGGTGTTAAAAATAAATGAGTTATTAAATGAAGGCTAGAAATATGAATATTAATTGAAGAGGTGTTTCTGATTAATGATGTCTAAGAGTATATTAATTTTCCAGATGTGATGACGATTCAATTTAATGTTGTGAAATAATATAATTATATATAATTTTGTTAATAATTTTTTCAATATAATATATTTTCATGGAAATATAATATAATTATATTAAATTTGTTTGTATACATTAATTATATACATAGAATTATTCGATGAATTGATTTAAGGATTTTTATAAAAAATGTGTCCAACCCAATTGATAGTCGAGGTAACGGTCAACTTCAGCATTATGGGAACCAATGGTCAACGACATCGAAGGGAGCCACCTAGACACTCCCATGGGTGGAAGAGGACGAATAATGCCTACATCATGTGGAAGGGCCTATGTAAGGCCCACAGAGAGCTCCCATGTGAACATAAGTTTGTTTGGATTTTAGATGGGCCAAATCCCATGATGGTGTTGTTTGAATGATGTATGTGGGTGTCGATCTCCCATAGTTAGGGTATGTCCATTATTTTTATATTATTTATTAATAAGGAAGCGAATGAACCAGAAAAAAAATTGATATTGGATGCTCGAATAAGGTTATTATTTATCCATCATAAAAACATATGGATATAAATGTGGCCATCCAATCCTATGAATCTCATTCAATTGATAATATCATGTGATTTTCTTCCACTAATGGTAGTCAGTCCTTCAATTTGTGAGCTCAAAACCACAAATAGTTGAATATCACATTTCAAAAATATTTCATCTTCATTCTTAGGACAAGATTGTGAGATGAATAAATCATGCATGCCTACATTAGAAAAATCAAATTTTAATGAAAAAATTTAGTCAAGGATTATCTACTACCAAATCAAGATGGAAATGTTCATACTGTTCATGATAGTATTGATTATTGAGTATATGAATGCAATTATCATTAGATTAATGACAAAAGATTTCAAGAAAGAAGGATGTGATTATATTATTTTTACATCTCAAATAATTATATCCCATATTATATTTTTTAAATTCTGAATGATCACAGTTTCAAAATATTCAATGACATAGATTAAATTTTGGAGTCCTCAGATGAATTAAAAATCGATATGTGACATTGAAATGTTTATATAAAAGGATATCCACTATTCTTTGATGTGTTTCAATATATTCTAATAGGTTGATGTTTACAATGAAAAAGAGCTCCATGAATTATTGTTTCATGAGGAGGAGTTTTTGTTCCACCTCTTCTTAAAAAATGTAAATGAGGTGTCTATAAGAACTAGAATTGTGAATATAATCATTGAGATTATTCACGATAAATATGGTTCCATGATGTAACCAATATAGCATGATTCTCACAGATGTTATCATCCTAGATTTTCCAAATAATTTTAGATTCATGATAATGTTCATAACTCACATTGTGTTTCTTAGAAGAGAAATAATGTGAGTTTGATAAAGATATACCGAACACTTTGTTTTCAGAACTAATTTATTGTATGAAGGTACACTTATATGTTCTTATGTGTCTAAATGTTCTGTGAAAGAGTGGAATGATACAGTTCATTAATATATACACAGTTCTTATAAAATTGTGTACAATTTTTCTTCATATATGTGTGTGTAAGGAAACGATGATGGATAATTACATAAATCAATGACACATATAATCATTAATTAGGCCTTTAGAAGAAACTAGAATAATAATTTATAATAACATAATAATGAAAAATTAAAATGAGTATCTAAAGGTTTCAAATTCTACAAAATCCATGAATCAATATTAATTAATATTGGAATCCCAAATGAACTGACTTGAGGTGTTTATGTTTTATTTATGTATAAATAATATGGAATAATTTTTGTGAACCATATTTTCTCATCTTATTGAGTTCATAAAAATCTTTAATATAAATATTTTTTTTAATAATTTCATATATCATGATGAAAACAATATTTAGTTTACTGGTAGATTATTCAATTGATCATTCTGAAAGAGAAGTAATGTGTAGGGGAAGTTGTATTTTCATCTTATTGATGATAATTGGGATTATGTGCATATAATATTGTTGATTATATACTATTATAAGACATAGAACTTAGGAAAAAATATTATTTTTGTGATGGAAATACATACATTACAGTTGAGAAATATTTTTTAGACGATTTTTAAACATATTTTAAGAATTGGTTATTCTGGTATAAACATTGACATCGAAGACTGTTGTTATGAGAATAAAGAACCCAACTCACTCTGGATGTTTTTTTTCATGTGTGGGGATTGTGTGCCAATTTCATGAATTTTTAATCACTAAATGGTTATAGTGATATGTTATGTAGTGAAATAATAACATGTTCATCATGATTAGGTAGCTCTTTATTCCAAACCTTCTAAAAATATCTTTGTATTTTTTTCTAATTTTATATATATATAACATATATAAAAAGGAATATCACATCCATTCCTCTTAATAGTTTTGGAGTATTATTGGCTAGAGGGACTAACTATAATAATGTATAATCATTGTAAATATATGGGTACACTAAATAACCCCCACCCTTATTGTCCCTTCACTACATATTTGGGATGTATAGATGATTGAAAATTTATATAAATATTAAACCGAAAGAAAAATAATTTTTGAAGGTTTAATATATTCATCAAAATAAATCACTTTGTATTTTATTATAAGACTCAAAGATGTGAATGGTTTTCTATGTTTTCCCACACAATTTTTAAATAAATATGAGGTGTAGTGACCTGACCAATGAAGCGTCGACCCAGTGTATACTATCAATTACATTATCTCGATAACAATGAATCATTACTTGTAGGATTGAAGAGTGTATTAGTCTTAGTAAAACAAATATATAAATAAACCCTGTAATTCAAATAAATATAATAATTACAATTTAATTTTTTTCTAAATAAAACAGTGAGGGAAAAATTCTTTCATCTAGAATTTCCATGAAAATATTTAATCATATGCTTCATGTATTCCTAAGATATATATATATACATATAATACGGTTGATATCAAATCCATAATGTGGAAAAATTATAGAAGAACCAATAATGAATCAATGAGACTGATAATTATGGTATGGTAAATAACTAACCACACATTCCCTGCAATCAATAAACTGAAATTATAATTTATATTTTAGGGTAATCATAAAACCACATTCCATTGATATGACTAGATGTGTCCAAATAACTATGGAAATGTATGAAATCTAAAACCTATTCCACATAATCAATATACTGAGAATGTTATGTATCCATATATATGTATATGAAAAATTACTTGGATGAATAATAACTAAAACTAAATAAGGGAAATGATTTTTTAATAGATATCATGAATAAGGCACATGAAAACATATACCTTCCAATCGTTTCACAAGATGGTTGTAAAACAATGGATAGAATCCCATTTAATTTTGACAACTTATTTGTATCACTATAACCTATTGATGCATCGAGGAGCTATATAATTTCCAGACTCCACCCATCATTGACTACCCACAACATGCATCATATTGAATAATCACAATAAATAATATGCCATATCAAATATCGGTATTTCATAAAGAACACACGATTATAAATATATACACAAATAAAAAAATAACACAAATATAGACACCATATGTAAAATGTTATATGGTTTAGTAATTAGTGATATCTATGATAAATTTAATGGATAATTATTGTTAAATTTAATTTTCAATGTTAATTGGAGATTGAATATTTCAAGGGGAATAAAAAATGATAAATAGATGTGAACTTGAATAATATTTGGGTCCAAATTAATAATAAACCATCCAAAAAAATAATAAAGGTGGTATCAATACAACATATACAATGTGGATTAATAACAAAGTGTGTATTTAAGTGATGAAATAAAAGAATAATTTTAAAAGATAATCTTGAGGAAAATATCATTTTCATTGAAAGACCATTTCAAAATTCTTTTCTTTGAAAATACCATCTAATATTATTGTTATTAAAAATAAATAATTTTAATTTGAAAATGAAGCTTCAATGAAATGATGAAGGATAAATCTATTCATGTTGTACGAGGTAAAAAAGAAACATTCCTTTTTAATGCTAAAATGGGTTATAAAATGACTAATTCAAAAATATATATGAAGATTCCATTGAAACAATTTTAAAAGAAAATAAGTGTAAAAATTTATATAGAAAATTATTTTAAAGAGTTTAGAAATAATTTTAATGAAACATTATTTTTTGAAGAATACCGGCTATCCAGAAAAAGATAGAAATGATGTCAGGTTTTTTTAAAAACTTTTTAAAAATCATCATGAGTAATAAATTGTGGGAAAATTGTACTAATACGTTAATAATGTAATGAATTACCATAAGAGAGAAAAATTAAAGTCATTATTTAAAAAATATTCATATAATTTCGTTTAATGTAAAAAATTGAAATATCAGGAATATTATTGTTTAGGAAAATAATCTTTAATCATTCATAAGAATCACATACCAATTTGAATCATTTTAAATAACAATACTACAAATGTAATAGTATTAAATGAATTATTAAAATACCATGATGATAAAAGGATAAATGATATAATATAACAATAGGGGTAGTAAATATGCCACAAAAATTATATATGTGGTGAATATGACATTTATCTCCTAGATGTAGAGACTGAGATAAAAATCCCTTAACATCAGTCCAATTCATCTTGTGTGGCTTTAAATTTATTAATAAAAAATTAATGTTAATTATTTAATTTATTTTGGAGTTTTCAATTTTTTATTACTTTTATTTAACCAATTACAATGTTTTATACAACTTCTTGATCAATTAATTTTAAATCAGGTATTTTTACCAAATTCGCTTTGTGTGACAAAAACAACTTTACTTTGTCAATGTGGTCCTCATATAAACATCTAATGAATAATAAACATGAAATAATTATCATATTTAAACATAAAAAACAATATTAAAACTATTCGATATTGATGGTTATGAAAAATGAACCAATGTTACAATCATGGAGACTGTAGACCGTACGTATGCATGAGTAACATTGTCAATTTTCAATGTTAATTTGGGAAATAAGGTATGTTACATTATATCATTATTGAATTAAAATTATATTATAAATAAAGTGTTCTTTAGTCATATATAATTATATATAGAATTTTAGTGATGTAAAATGAATCACATCATGTCGAGGAGGAGTTAGTCCACATGTCCATGAAGGACGTTATCACTTTTATAGTGTGTGAAATGAGTTACAACGAAAGTGATATATTTTATTTGAAAAATAATTTAATTATGAAATTAAAATCATAAATATGTCATTTATGTTAAATATTTTTGATTAAAACCATCATTTACTTGTTCCATTTATACTGTGAACGAATCAAATATTTTTGATGGGGTGGTAGTCCAAACATCCTCAAACGATCTTATCATATTTCCAACAATATAGAACACATTATGGTAAAAATATATATTAATTAAAGATGGATAATGAAATTATAGATATCATATATATCAAATATAAACTAATTTTCCACAATAATGACTTCCATGAGATGTCGTAATGGAAGAGCGAACAATAATCATTTCCTGGGGTAGTAGTTCTTCATACACGTATACAATATGTTTGGTTCCTTTTAGATGGAAGTGTGTATAAATATAGGTCAAACTATTATCATAAGAAATATTATATTTTTATACAATTTATATATAAAGTAATTGAATAATTATAGTTTAGTGGGTTGGGTAATATACATAAAACTAAATAGCTTATGAAATGATGTTACCACTTAATCGGGTAACTCCTTTTGTTTTTCCTGATAGGAATCCTTGTATTTCGTTTGGAAAAAGTGAGGGATTCTAGGATTATGGTAATGATGTTTCCAGAATACTTGGGATATCATGGCTGAACATAATTGGATTGATAACTGTGAATAATGGAGAGAGGTGGTGGTCTATTATAAGCGACGACATGACTCATTTAACATTTTTTAAAACAAGTTAGGTGTACATTTCTTCTTATATATTAAATTCCATCCAAACCAAAAAAACTCAATAAATGAAGTTTAATGGATTATTTATTTAAACCAATGGGTTTTTGGAATGTTTATAGGTCCTTTTGGCCCATAAATATTATGTTTAATCTATTTTAAGCTTAATTTAACCTTAATCATTGAAAATAATATTAATAACATTCGCTAATCATTGGGTCAAAAATTATTTTTATCTTATTAGAGTCTAAATATTATCATGGGGAAAATTTTTTGTTTCTATTTTACAAAATTCAATTTACAGTATATTCAAAAGTATGATTAATTTTAATCACGATGATGAGATAAAATAACGGGTTTTTAATGTAGAAAAATTGTTCAAAATGTTATAATGTTTTTGTATTAAATGTCAAAGTGAAATTGATTATAATGAAATAAATTTTATTAATACTTTAATAATTTTCGTAATGTGACCATTAATAAAATTTTTATATAGTTTTACATTAACAATTATTTAAATGGAAATGCATTTTTAAACTAAAATGATAGTATTTATCAGAAAATGTTGTTTCTATGAAAAAGAACAAAAATTCACCCTAAAATAATTTTGATATTATAATTTCAATAATGATGTTTATTTAATAAAAATTAAATTAATAAAATTTTCAAAATTTAGATTTAAATTAGGTTTACCATTAAAGGCTATAAAATAGAAATTTTAGAAAAATACTATTTTTAAGTGTTAACCTGGAATTTTTTATATATATTATATATGTCAAAACTGTTGGATGAAAATAGAAAATATTTTATTGAATATATAATACATATTTAATTAATATCATCAATTAATATAATTTAATTAACTTTATTAGCACAAAACAATATTGTGAGTAGAAAAATAAAACATTATCTTTTATATCGAATTGGTTTATATTTTCTATTATACTTAATGGGAAACTAATAAATCTATATTATATTTATATAAGAAATATTTTTTCATAAGTTAGTTATTAATATACATAACTTCTAGTTTAATGGAATTGTTATGTTCTATTTTATTAAAAAATAATTTTTTAATTATAAATGGTTTCTTAGTAAGACTCGGTATTGTGTAGAACATAAGAAATCAATGAATGGACATTGTTAAGTCTGATTTACACTAACAAAGTGTCACATGAATTTCAAGTTATAAATTAAATTAAATTTATTTAAAATTATAATTTCTAGGGATTATATATTCTGTTTACACTTCATGTTAAATTTTATAAACTCTATTGAATAATGTTAACCCTTTTAGAATTTTCATGGAGTTACATTTTCCACACATTAATTAAATTGAATCTTCTCAATTTAAACTCGATCATGGAAATAAATCTTTTTATATTTCATACATTAAAATTGATAATCATGAGAATGGTTCGTAAATTATCTTCTAGAATAGAGATAACGAGAAGTACAAAAGTCACATGGACTAACATATAACTGGGTCTATATTTATGAGAGCATTAGTGGAAAATAAAGATACATGATTGGAGGAAAAAATAAATATTTGGAAGGATGGAATGAGGTCATCAATCAACAACAAGTTAATGATTGAGAAGAATTTTCATCCCTCGGTGACATAAATATTTGATGATTTAAGTGACCATCTTTTCAATAAAATTTAACGTATTAGAACAAATATTTGGATGTTATCTTTTTAATTATGGATAATTATTTTTATAACCATGAATATAAGTAATTATCTTTACTTAATAAGTTTAAATTTGATATGAATAATACTAAATTTTGGTTGTTCTTTGATCAAATTATAATTTATCCCTTTACAAATAGAAATGAATTACAAATAATGAATTTTTTTATGCCTGAAGAACTAAAAGAAACATTTAAATGATTGAAAGTAATATAAAAGGGTGACAAGAATATCTTTTGAATCTTAACATCTTCTAGAAACAATATATTTAATAGATTATTCTCCATTCTAGGAAAGTGATATTTCTGACTGAAAATTATTTTTTTATAAGATAATCTCATTTTAATGGGTGAGGGGAAAACCAATATGACTACAATGACATAAAACACTAATTATACTATAACAGCCAAAAAACCATCGACAACCAGAATAATACAACATGAACAACTCATCCACAACATGAAAAACATAACATCTGTTTCCACCTTCTCATCATAGCACAACTAGTTGCCATGTGCAGAGCTTCACGAGCCTATTACCGATGAAAAAAATGCAAATCATCTAAGACTTCTAAATATGAAAATAAATGGGCTGGTGAAAACATACTATCTAAACATCATCTGAAGCCGCCCATTAGAGAATTTCTGGATGCATAGGCCCAGGAATGCAAGACATAAGTCATGATGAACCACCAAAAAATCATATCAAGGACAGAAATAAACCATTCAGTAAGTCAACAACAAAACATCCAGCCACCCGTACGCCAGAATCGTCATGGAATGACATCCCTGCATGAACTACCCTCAAGGATCCATTTACAACCACATCCATAGATGATCCACCAGAAGAATAGAGGCACTCCAATATGTGATAAGCTAATTCAATGTCACCTAGAAGTGGGATACCCAACAACCACACCAAAGGAATGTCACTGAAGAGGGGAACCACACTGATATGGTCTAGAAGCGCCACCATGGGCTTGAATCTGAGAAGAGTAGAGCCTGGAAATAAACGTCATCATTGTCCAAAATGATCAAACATGCAGAAAGTAAGAGGAGAACCCATGAGGTCTGAAAATAGGACCACCCTGATGATGCTAATGACACAAATCACCTCAAATCTCATCACCGCCATCAAAACCATACCTAAGAACCACATCAATCCACCCAAAACACACACTGAACTAGATCACGGCGCAATGGAACTAGAGATCCATAGAAGATTAAATATCGATCATAATTGGAACACCAGATACCCCCATGAATTAAATGGAACTACAGTATCACGATGGAAGATGACGCTTCAACCCCAACGATGTAGAAACCTTAGATCCAACCATAGACCACGAACCCAACCATCGGAGAAGACAACCACTTCATGGAAGACATGGAACCCCCAGTGGAGCTAAGAAAGACTATATCATGACACAACCTAGGCCAAGGAAACTAAACCCATCCTAGAAGACATGGATCCCAACACATAGCTGCATACGACCGGATCATGACCCAGCCACCGGTGAAGAAGCATCCCCCTCTCAGAATAAGGATCCCACCGCTAAGTCATAGGTGACAGGATCATGAACCTACAACCCTTATTTGCACCATCAGATAGCCAATCCCTTCCTCAACACCACAATGATATGGGAAATTTCACGGAGAAGAGTCACAACCATCACGAATAGAGGAAGTGGTGATAACGGGGGAACCCTATAGTCTCAATGCCCCTCACGAGCTCAAACCTGTAAAGTGGTATTATCAGTTCATCATTAACATTTATTTGAAAATTCTTTTTAACTAAAATTAATTAAAATTAATCTATGAAAATGTGTTAGTTTGGGGTTGGTGTGAAACCCTTATCATCCATTTATCATGAGTTCAAGACTCATGGACTTTAAATACTTGAATGTTTGTCACAAAGAATATAGGTTGTCCATTTTTATATTAATATTATTTTCGAAATGAATATGATGTACATCCTTGAAATAAGTTTAATCATTAAATATCCAATATTATATTGTTTTTAATACAACCCTAATACATAAATACTTCATCTAATTGATTTCACATTGGTCTTTAATTGGAATATAGTTTATTCAACAGAGGAGGGGATTTACTATAACCAAAAAATCATAATGTGAGAACTAATTATCATATTGTAAAATTCATATAATCATTTTTAGGATATCTAAACCTCATACATTATTTTGAATATAAGTCATGACAAGTTTAACATAGGTCATTTTTCTAAAAAATTCCTTCATAATGGCTTATAATGAAAATGATAATTCTCCTAATCATATCCCCCCAGAGTTTCAAACAAGGTAAAAAATAAGGCTAGTTTTCCTGTGCCATGTTACCTCAAGTCAGGCTCTCAACACCATTTCTGTGTTTTTACTCTTACGTAATTCTATGCAAGATCCACATTCACTTGTTGTATCTATACATGGATGTATTCCTTGGAAAACCCACATAATATCATCCTTACCAATATTCAATGATATTCTTCTATACATATCTTCAATGTCTATCTTATTGTTATGTTCTACAACATATGATTTTTTAAATCTATTTTCCATGTTTTCTACTAAAAATTCATTGATTAAAACTATATAAACATAACCCAAGAATCATAGAGGTGAGTTCTACTATCAATTACATTAGAATGATTAAAAGGACTCAATACCCAATGGAACAAAGTATTTAGTAGCCTTGATAAATTAGATATATATATATAAATATTGTATTATAAATAAATACCCTAATTAAAAAATTCCTTAAAAACATTGAGGGAAACTTTATTACATCTAGTAAATCTACGAATACAATTCATATTATGCATCTTGGATTCCAGAATATAAACCTAATAAGGGTGAGATTCAATAATCTATAATGGAAATGTATAGTGGATGATATTATGAATCAACGAGAATAATGATTATTTAATGGTAAATAACTGAACACAAATGCCTTGTAATCAATAAAATGAAATGATAATTAATATTGAATGGTAATAATTGAAAACACCTAACATTCATTTAAATAGATAAGTCAAAATAAATATGTAATGGAACAAAAATGAATACCCATTCCACTTAGTTAATAAACTAAAAATGAAATGTATCCATAGATATGTCAACCCAATATAACATGGATGAATAATAACTAAATCTAAATTACTGTAATGATTTCGTAATGGATGTCATGTCTAAGGAACATGAACACATATACCCTCAAGACCAATATAATTTGGTTTATAACTATGGTTAGAAACTAATTTAATTTACCCAAGTTATTTTCCTTGATTCATCAAGGATATATATAAATTAGTATGTCCAAAGAATTAGTTATATTGAATAATCATAATAAATAATTTTCATTATCAAATATCTATATTGAAGTTAGAATATAGAATTATCAATATTTCTAAAAATAATTAAATAAAATTAAAAATGGAAAATGTACGTACAATAGTATATTGTATAAGCAATAGTAATATCGTTGATAAATGAAGTGGATAATTAGGGGTAAATTCACTGCTCAATGATCATAGGTGATGGAATATTTCGAGGGGAATAACCAATTATTCAAGGAATTGAATTTGATAACTATCCTTAGCCACATCAATAATAAAACTCTTAGAGGAAGAATAAGTATGGTATCAATAGAAAAAATCCCAAGTTGAGTAAAAGTATAGGCTCATTGTCTTTAATTAAATAAAATAATAACTTTAAAAAAAATTCTTGAGGAAAATAAAATTTTCTTCGAAAAATATTATTTTAAATATTTTTCATTGAAAATACCTTTTTAATTATATTTGAAAATAATACATTAACCCTGAAGTGGAAGATTCAAATAAATAATGGTAGTTAAATCTATATATGTCTTATATAGTAAAAAACAATCATTCCTTTTGAAAGGTCCAAAGGGTTAGAAAAATACCATGTCTGGAAAGAGATAATAATATTCCTTAGAAACATTGATAAAATAAAAATGTGTAAAAATGAATTTACAAATCATTTTAAAAGAGTTTTTGAAATATTTTGTTTATAAAACATTGTTTTTAGAAGAAAACAGGTCATCCAACTAAAGAGAAAATTGACACCGTGTTTTCATAAAAATATTTTCTAAAATATTTTTACTACCAATGAGTGGAAAATGGTAAAAATAATTTAATAATGTCATAAAAAATAGAGTGGAAAATTTAAGGGTTTGTTGAAAAATGATAATATAATTCCTTGAATTTAAAAAAAATTGAATGATCATTAATGTTTTTTTGATGAAAATAATATTTAAACATTCCAGCGTCCAATAAAAATTTGAATTTTTTTAAATCCTATTCCTCGTAAAGGAATAAAATTAAATTAAAGATAAATATACAGTAATGAAAAAAAGTATTAATGATATAATATATCAAAATGGGAAACATATACACCACACACAATATTTAAGTGGGGAATTTTACATTTATCACACATATGTAAGGAGTGAGATAAAATCCATTAAATTGATTTCAATTTGTCTTGTGTGTATTTATATTCCTAAATAACAATATTATCTTAATTATTTACTTTATTGATGAGATTTTTAGTTTTTATAATTAATTTTATTTCAATTATTACTATTTTTAATACAACTATTTAAGGAATTAAGATTATGTTTTGTGTTTTTAGAAAATTCGATTCATGTGTGAGAAACAACCTTAGTTTCTCAAGTGTGGTAAAAGTGGTCTTTATATAAACATATGAAGAATAAAAATAATGAAATAAATTTCATATTTTAATATATATTATACTTTTGAACCCATTAATAAATTGTGTTTATGAAAAAATAACCAATGTTACAATCATTTAGATGGTAGGCCGTACGTATGCATGAGTAATGTTGTAATTTTTCAATAATATATTCTTTTAAAGAAGGTAAGTAAAATTATATAAATACATAATAATAATTGCATTATAAATAAAATTTTGTTCAGTCATATATACTTGTATATATAATTCTTGTGATGTAAATTGATTCACCTCATGTTGAGGAGGCGGTTGTCCACCCACCCACGAACGACGCTATCACTTTTATAGTGTGGGAAAAGTGTAATAAATAAAGTGATATATTATATTAAAATAAAGTTAATTGTGTCATGAATTTCATATATATGTGATTTATATAAAATATTTTTTATTAAAACTGTCATTTACTTTTTCTATGTATACTATGATGGAATCACATCGCTTTGAGGGGCAGTAGTCCACAGTTCTGCAAACGATGTTATCATATTTCCAAAAATATGAAACACTTTAAGGTATGTATTATATATTAATTAAATAAAAAAATGAAATTATAAATATTACATATATAATATATAAATATAGTTTCCATTATAATGACCACCATGAATAGAGATAATGAAAGAATGGATAATAATGATTTCATGAGGTGGTAGTTCTCCGTACACGTAAACAATATGCTCAATAATCATTTGATGGATGTGTGTGTATGTGTAGGTAGAAATATTATCCTAACATGATCCAATTATATTTTTGATACATTTAATATTATATAATAATGGAATAACTAGAGTTTAGAGTGTAGGAGAATGGAAATAAACCTAAAAATCGTAGGAAAACATGTTACCTCTTAATCGAGTAACTCCATTTGGTTTTCACCAAACGACTTCCATGGATTTTTTTATTCCCTAGAGGTGGCCTCTAGGATGAGAGGAGGTATGTTGGGAGACTATTTGAGATTATCTAGTATGAAATTATGTTTAATTTGATGTGTGAAGAAGGGGAGAGGTGGTTTTCTTTAATAAAAGATAAAAATGACTCACAATGTATTTTTGGAAAATAAGTTAGGTGTATACAAGTTTGTACATTAAAAATGTCATCCAAAACCCTAGAAAATCTAAGATGTAAGAATAATGGAATTATTATGTATATAAAATTTATGTTGGACAAGTTTCTTTGTCCTATAGACCCTAAAATATAAGGTTTTGTCCCTTTTTAATTTTTTCCCCATAGTACCTATAATTAAATTTTTTCACATTCACAAAAAAATTTTGTAAAAAAATAAAATTTTACTTATTAGAATATAAATATTATAAAAATTACAATGTTTTATTTCCTTTTTTGTAAATTCAATTCATAAAAGTGGAAATATTATGAGTAATACTATTCTTTTAGATGAGATGAAATAACTGGTTTTTAAAGTAGAAAAATGTTCAAATGATTGCTATGTTATTATATTCAATTTAAAAGTTAAATTGATTCTAATGAACTAATTTGGATTTATATATTTATAGAGGGAATAATTTTATGTTAAAATATATTTAATATATAATTCTACAGTAATAAATATTTAAACGAAATAGTAATTTTTAACTAAAATGTAATATTTCTAACTATTCATCAAAAAAATGATAATCCTCAGAAAAACACCAAAAAATTAACCTAATATAATATTGAAATTATGAGTTAGAAATCTAATTTTATTTTATCAAATTCAATTTAAATATTTTTTTGAATTATAATATATAATTAGGGTTTCATTAAATTGTGGTAAAATTTTATTTTTAGAAAATGCTATTTTTATCTTAAAACATGATTTTTTATTTTCATTGTTCCTATAAAACGAATTGGATGAATATATAAGATATTTTATTGAATATGTAATAAATAAATTTTATTAATAAAAATTATTAATATAAATTAATTTATTTTATTAAAATAAAACACCTTTGTGGGCACAAATTATAACAATATTTTCCTTTATATGCAATTTGTTTATATTTTCATTTCTGATTAATTGAAAATGAATGATATCAAATTATATTTATATAAACCATATATTTTCATATTTCGGTTAATAATATTCATAAATACTAATTTAATGGCTAGGATATATTTTATTTTATTGAATAATAATGTTTTATTTATAGATTTTTTTGGTAAGTCTCAATGTAACGTATAACGAAAGCAATTGAAGAAATGTCATTGTTTCATGTGATGAATTCTAACTCAGTATCACCTGAATTTTAACATATAAATTACTATAAAATTATATATTAGTGGGATATTATATTCCCTTTACACTTTGTGTTACATTTCATACACTCTATTGAATAAATTTGACTCATTTTACATTTTCAAGGTGTTACAGGAGGAGAGGGAATTTGTGTAGTGTATTGAATATGTGATGAATTATATATTAGTGTTTATACATTAAAATAACTAAATTATTTTAGGAATATAGAAATTTTATACCATTTGATTTATAATACTTTTAATATTATATATTCGTTTTTCTGTAGCGAAGAACATGGGAGAAGATATGACAATACCCCTCAAAGTATATGTTTTAATAGGTAATCCCTTAGTAATTGAAATTATATTTGTCTGTTATAATATATTAAGTTATGTATCTAATGTACAACATTTTTTGAGATATTATTAATCTGTCATTAGATATATTTTGTTGAATTTGTATTATTATCGAACAAATTGAAGTACACCACATTGTTTCTCATATTTGATTTATTTATGATAAACATGTAAACATTTGAAATCAATCCTTGGTAATGATACTATAAAATTTAATCCCTCATTTACGAATTTATTAATTGACATATATCTATAGTAATTTTTGTATTCAATATAGTAGAAAATAATTTTTTATGATTAGAATATATTAATTGTAATCTTTTCACTTTAAAAAGATGTGTCAAACAATATGATGAGTTATGTTATCAATAACCTAAATTGTGTTTTCAAGAAGTTTGACAATGGATATGAAATGATAAATACAGAAGATGTAAATATGCATAAATTTTATATTTTATGAAATTAAAAACCAAGATAATCTATATAAAACTGATATTACAAATGTTTCATTATTAAAATCTACATCAAAGACATGTGAATTATTATTATAGGGATTTCATAGATAAGATCACTAAAAAACAATTTTAATTTTTTTTATCCTCGATATGTTCCATATTTCAGACTTTATTATTATGATGAGATTTATGATTATTTTAAAAAAATTATTGGACTATTAGTACGCCTATTATAGAAGTATAAGTGGAATTTTCAATCCAATTTTATTATTCTGTCAATAAAAATTTTATATTTTTTATAAAAAACATTTGGATATTTTTATAACACATTGAAATTATTTAATTAACAAAATATCTAAATAATCACTTAATTTTTTACTATTAAAAAACGATCTATTTATTTTGATAATATATAAAAATGAGTAATAAATAATGAAAAAATTGTAATTAGGATTGGGCTTAGTGTAATAGGCTTTCGAGGACCACTACAACTATAAGATCTGAAGGGACTGTTAAATATTTCATTTTTTATAATACATTCATATTTTAATCATATTTTTCTATTTATTATTCTATATTATATAATAGTTATATATTTACACCACATTAAGAGTCCATTTAACGCTCCAAATTTCATAAGAGGTCCATTATTACACCTTTTAAGAATATATTCAAGTTTAACATCATTATGGTCTATCATATTACATTTCTTCAATAAAAAACAAGGATGTAGGTTGTCTTTATATCATTGTATGAATGAATAGTATGTTCTTAGTGTTCTCATTATTTCCTCATAATTATGTTTCTCTCAATGATTTGATGTGAATTCTATTATCCATTGACTTTTGTGTGACTAAAAAAAATTTATAGGATTAGGGTCCCACAAAGGATTTATTGATTAAAATTAGATATTAACACTAATGGATACATGAATTAATTAATTCAAAGATGTCTTAAATATGTATTCCTTTTTAAAATGTCTTTTTATTTTTTTACTTATTATAATATTTTTAATTTTCTCTTAAAAATATAAAATTGGTTTTGTAACATCGTACATTATATTATTATTTTTGGTATTTAATAAAAAAATTATTATTCTAGTGATTTTGGAAGGGTTCTAAAAAGTCATATTTATAAGTAGTCGTTAAGGATAGTTTGGAAAAGAAACATTACCTAATGAAGAAGGATTTTAATTATTTTTATATCATGTGAATAGATAAAATAATAACTGTTAAACAAAACATATATCATTCATATATGATAGATGGAATTATATATATATTTATAAAATTTTAACACATATATTATTTTATTATATTTATGTTATAATATAATTTTTTATTATTTTTATGAAAATTAATATTTTAGAATTTACCTATTTTTGATATAAAAAATCATGATTTCAATATATTATTACTATATTTATTTTAAAAAATTTAGAAACATATATTTTCAAAATAACTGTTATTAAATTCATAAAAATATTATTTTCTTAACACACAAAAAATTCAAAACGAGTAAAATAATTTAAATAGCTTGTATTACATGAAACACCATGCATGTAAGATAATATAATATCATGAGACATTACAATATATTCTCTTTATTAAATAAATTTAATATATTCTATGGCTTGTAATGCAATACACCATGAGTTAGATAACATTACATGGAAGAGAAACAATTTCAATGGATTTTGATACATGTATGACTGAGTTTTACTATAAAAAAATATAAAATTAAAATATTATTATTTACTATAGTAAGATATATGATATATATTATGTTGGTGTATATGATTATTATTAAATAACATATGTAAATATATAATTTATAAATATAAAACATGAATTCATTGGTTACTATATAATTATAAACTAAAAATAAACCAATTTAGAAAAATGAAATATTTTTATGCTTCTAATGGTCGTTCCCTTAACAAAAAAAATTACTATTAGTGAATAATATCAATGAAATTTATATAATATATTCAATAAAATATATTTTATAGTATTCCAATGTTTATTTACCCGTAAGATAACAACAGACATAAATTTTTAAAGAAAAAACTATATTTTTTTAAAGCTAGTTCTCCCGACTCTTAATGGGGAAAATATTATAAATAATTTTTTTTTAAAATTTTAAAAATTTCATAGATAAAAAATATAATTTTTGAAATAAAAAAAATTTATTTGATATATTTTTGGTATTTTTCTGTGAGTTTTCATGTTTTAATGAAGAGTTAGAATCACTGAATTTTAATTCAAAACTTCATTTTTACTATAATTTATTTATAGGGATAATTTATATTTTAAAATAGATTTAAAGTCAAATTATATCAATAATATTAAAATTAAAGCATTTCAGTTAGTTATAGTCAATTTAAAATTGAAATTGGATATGAAATCATAGAAAACACTTGAACATTATTACTCAAAAAATCTCTATGTTGTCTCATTTACGAAATTAAATTGAAATTAATTTTTGCATATATTATATTGTAATTTAGAATATTTTATTAGATATTAAGAAAATAGTAATTATTTTTTCTAATACGTTCATACTAGTTTAAAAAAAAATATTAGTGAAGGTAATTAATATTAATTACAACAAATAAGGTAAAATTATGCTTAATAGGGACAAAACCTTAAACTTAAGGGACAAAATAACCTATAAACTTGTATAAAATCCATTTTATGGCCATATATCAAACCTATCATCCATTTTATCTACGTTTTCACCTTATTGTATCTACTATTCATGTGAAAAACATCAGTGGAATTACCTTTTAAAAAATTTACAGGAATATTAGTCCTCTCCACTAAAATAAGGCACTCAGCCCTCCCACATATTCACACCTCTAAAGCTAATTAACTCACCCATAATCTTCTAAAATAGTATCCCAACATCCATCCACTAAAAAAATATAATTTTGGGAAAATCCTTACATGGATTCCCTTTGGATCCATCCAATGATTCACTTTGGTTCCATCCAAGATGGCTTACCCAAATTTTTGTAAATAAACATCCTCATGCTCCTTGGTTTTATTTTCATTCAAAAGACCGATAAATATTATTATTCCATGCCCATATAAGATCCTATGTATACTAAATTTAATGATATTTTTTCAATTTTTTATACCTACACTTACAAAATCTTCTTTCTATTTGGAAATGAACAAATCGTATGTATAAGGAAAACTACCAACTCATGAAACTATGGTTGTTCATCTTTCCCTTACCACCGTTCATGGATGGGAATTATGATGAAACCATTTTTTATATATGATTTATATATTATTAATAATTTTTTATGCTTTTTTAATTCTTATATGATACATATATTCATGAATTCCATATTTTTGGGATACGATAACATCGTATGTGGTCCTGTGGGCTACAGAATCCTCAAAGCAATGTGATTTTTTCATGCTATAGAATGAATTTATTAATGATTTTTTTAATAAAAATAAATTAAATATGGTAAATAAAAATTATAATTGAATCATAATATAAATATATATAAATTTCATTAACTTTTCATTCTTTTAAAATATGACAAAAAATGGAAGTCATGTTAATGCATCTGTACGACATATCGTCTTTATAAACCGTGACAAACAAGTTTTTCTCCACATATTATTGAATATTAAAAATACATAAATAATAAATATTTCTTATAGATAAATCATCATTTAAATAATGGAGATGATGAACTCATGATCAACATTAGGGAAAAAATATTACAATTCAAAACATACTAAAAAACTAGGCAATTGACACAAATTTTTTTGAAAATAATAAATGATTACTAAAAAATGTGTAAAATGAAATTATATGAATTTAATTAATGATATTATAAAAATATTGAGATTTTTGGAATAATTTATCAACATTATCAATAGCATTATACACGATGTTAAAAGATTTTCACCAAAAATAAAACACAAGGTAAGGGATTGTTGTCTCACTTTTCCTTCCATGGAGAATAATTTAATGTTACACACCTAATTTATTATATATGGTGTATGTAATTCAACAATGACTTGTAATATCAGGATTTATTCATTATTAATTATATTTTCTATATTTTTAATTATTTCATCTAAGAAGATTTATAATTACTGTTACCCATACGGTATATAAATTTCATAACTCAATTATTTTTCTTTGTTGATGTAACTTTCATGTGGTCGTTAAAATTATAGGATTATGTGTACAATGTCATTGACTATATATTTTTTATTTAAACATCCATTATGTGGTTTTATATTTTATGCACAAAATATATTAATTTTGTGAGTTTTATATCAATGTTATTGTCCTTTCAAGGGATTACATCACAATCACATTCTTTCCAAGATTTTTTACACATGTATATTCATTGGATAATATTATTTGATGATTTTATAAAAAACAATCTAATATTCTCATAATCTGGTTATTCAAGATTTTTTACTTTTATTGGTACTTTTTTAGTCTTTTTTACTCAAATTATTTTGCAAAATGTTGTTGAAAAACACGACTTCATTTCACAATATTTTCGGATAAAATGTTTTCATTTAAAAAATATATTTTTACAAAAAGGATTTCAAAATAACTATTATGACTAAAAAAATAATTTACGAACCAACTATTTTTCATATGTTCCGTCAATTTTTTTCAAGGAATTTTCTTCTCACTTTCGGAAAAATGATCTATTCATAACTTTTTACCTTGCAAACGATTTTTACCTTATTCAACATGTACGAATTTAACCACCATAATTTCTTTCAATTCTAATTTACATTTATAAAAGGTTAATTTTAATGAAATTTTTTATATTTGATTTTCAATGCTAAAAATATTTGAAATGTTTTTAGTATGTTTTCCAAAAAAATGACTTTTTCCTTAAGAATATTTTTAATGTTATTATTTTATTTCACAATTATTATCAACCATTTTTTTAATCCACTTGGGATATATTTTATTATTTCCATCATTATCCTTCCTCTATATACTTTTTTATTTGGATATGGATTGTATTGACATTCATGTCAAAGATTACTTTGTTAGTCCCCTTAAAATAATAAAATTTCCAATGGTCTTTGAACATTTTTATTCCCCTAACTATCGATAAAATTCATCATTGATATTTTTATTATATAATATGAAAACCATTTTTCCATATAGTGTTCACTTTGACAGTTATTTTGATTATCTAAGGAAATATTGATTTTTTATAAAATTTATACAATACTGAAATTTGATAAGGAAAATTTAATATTAATTAAATCAATTATTTGATATCAGGAATGTATCGGAAAATTAGTAAAGGGTGGGGCCAAATTTTTATATAAACCCTGAATGCATCAAAATTATCTCCTGAGATAAATATATTTCACAGATGAAAAATGTTTCTGCGTATAGTTTTAAACCATCTTGGGAGATTTTTTTTATAACAGGTTTTCTTGTGCATGAGTCATGATTTCCAATAATTAACCATTTTCATAATTTTGATTTATTATTAATTATCCATTAATATCTTTACTATTAAAATAATTATATAATTATATAATTCAAATTTTATTGAATATATGGAAGGTGTTTTAAATTTGATACATTTCCATATTGATAATGCCTTATCTACCTGTTTGAATGACATGTGTTCTAAGTTATTTACATTTCCATATTGTTTATACAACTCCTTCTTAGTCTGTTAATTATATGGGATATTTCTTCATCTATTTCTTTGAAAAATTGACTATTATCATTGATTCTTTTTTTCTTCCACTTTACATACCCTTAATAGGAATTTTAGCTCACCCTTATTTTGTTTCTTTTCCCCAAGAATCAATAAAGTAAAAAAATAATGATATCTAATAATATGTTATGTGGGAATAATTTTTTTTCCAAAAGAAGAAAAAAAATATTTTAAATAATGTATTATTTATTATAAAATATTTATATATGTGTCTTGATTACCAAGACGACTAAATTCATCGGTCGTTTGGGATTTTATTCCTCGTAATCATGCCAATGTAAATGATATAAGAGATCCGATATGTGCTTCTCTATTTAGTTAGAAATAGTTGGTAGCAAAGGATGTTCAGAAGAAACCATGGGAATATTATTCCAAAGAAAACATAGATTAGATAACATAACCACAAGGAGTAATTTGATTATATTTATAAAAGAACATCCTAAATATTTGATTAGATTGATATTTTGTGGTATTCCTACCAAAAAAACCCTATCAGGATACTAAAAATGGATTTGGATCTATAACATATGTTGAAATTGGTAATAACTTGAACACAGTGTGTCTGGCTTGACATGAGCATAACCTAGTACATGATAATAGGTCATACGTAGCATCTGGTATAATAATACAGGTGGATTTCCTTAAGATTATACCCATTTGATTTACAAACCATTATGAAATATTTGGATATATAATAAATAAACTTGGTTATTACTATTTTTTTAATATTGAAAATAAAATTTCATGATTTACATATCAAATAAGTTATTATACATCTATATCATTTGGATAGTTGTTTCTCACACTATTGGTTTTCATTTTAGCACATGGATTGAACCCAAACGTGTCATGAAAACAATTAACATTTAGAATAAGGTGGTGATAAGGAGAAACCAACTGAAATATCTATAAGATTAAATTATATTGTTTTTGTGCCCAATCAATTATCATTATATTTGATTCACAACATATTCCATAAACTACTTCTGAACTCATCAAATAATAGAAGCATGTATGTTTCAAAGAGATAGAGTGATGAAGACAATAGAGAAAACAAAGATCGATTTCCATCATACAAGAATGGCTTTTAGAGGAGCCAATGATAGTTTTTCAATGCAATGGGTAAATTTTTTATGTATCGGAAATAAGGACATAATTAAATGATGATACGAGAAAAAAATGGAGATAATGATTAAAGGAAGTCAAACTCATCCTAAGGATTAATTTATTGTTTTTTGTCTTCTATGAGGGGAACATGTGCATTACCCAAGTCAATTTCTACTACTACAGATTAAAATCTAGAACATGTAATGAATTATGTGGAACTAAATTGATTATGATTTAAAATATTGGCGTTGTATTGAAAACCGTAGTTAAAAAGATATTTAGTGATTAACAATATTTTAAGGATTGAGATTATATTTTTTATGGAAGTCATTTTAATATTTTTTTATAGAAGGAAAATCATTATACCTAGTGACTACCAATCATTTCTGGAAATGATATGGGACTTGAATCCATGACCAATGGTGAATAGGGGGATTTCCCCTACCACTGGCCTACGAGAATTATTGGTTAATTTCTCATTACCTTTAACAGAACAAAAATTGAAAAATAATTATTAATGATGAACTAGTAGTATAACTTTTACGATTAAGAGATTAATTAATTAATCATATTAAATTTGTAAAATAGTTATAAATAGTTATAAAGACTTTTTTATAGATCGAATTATTTTTGAAAAGTGAATTTTATTTCCTTATAAAAATGTGTTCATTTTAGGAAATCTATTTCACTAAGAAAGGGTTGAATTAGAATTTGATTGAAGAATAAATAAATGAGGAAATAATTAAAATGAAATTGAAATGTATCATGTATGTAAATTCAATTTTAATAACATAATTCCTCAAATTTTTTAAAATAATATTAAAATAAAAATGTTTTACTAATTCCATATTTTTGTCGAACTAAATGTATTTTAAATCATCATGCTTTTATTCATTTGTGTCCCTAAACTTCTAAATGATCACTCAATTGTTTATTATGGGTGAGTTAAATCAACATTTATAAATATTTACACCTTTAATCAAAGACAATATGTTCACTTTGCAATAATGTTCTCCTACTTAGAGATCAAGTTATATAATACTATGTGACCATTTTACATCTCATTCTCCTTAATTAAGAGGATATTTTATTAAATAATATCCTGATTTTGGATTAAAAAATTTTAATTTTTTAATATCAATAAATTTGTTACAAATATCATGTTTGAAATTATATGATCTAATTTATTTAAGATGGAATGAATGTGACACCCCAAAAAATCAAAAAATGGAAAATTTGATTAATAGGTTGTATAACGTACAACACAAAGCGTGTAAGGGAATGTAATATTCCCAGAATTTAAAATATAAATACAGTATTAACTAAATTTAACATATTATATGGAATTTAATGCATTTAAGATTTATTTATCATTCATCACATCCAGGAACTACAATCATCAATGGCTTGTGTTACATGCACAACTGAGTTTTACAGAACAACAATATATTATAAAAATATTATTATTTATGATAATAAGATATAACATATTCATTAAATTATATGTTTTTATTAGTATTAGATATATTATTAAAATATATGTTTTTTTAAAAATAAAATCCATTCATTACATGCGAAATAATTTGAAATGAAAATATAAACCAGATGGATAGAAATTTTTTTTATGCTCCCAAAGGAAATTATAATAAATAAATTATATTACTCACTATTAGTGAATGATATTAATGAAATATATCTATACTAAAAATTCAATCAATTTTTTATATATTCATCCAAAATTATTGATTGGAATAATATAACAACAACTCCAATTTTATGCATAAAAGCCTATATTTATATAAAGGTAGTTTTAACTCCAAGTAATGTAAAACATATTTAAAATACAATATTTCCACTTTTATAAATTTCATTTTAATTAATTAACATCATATTCCCTAGAGAATCATCAAAATTACACTATAGATAATTTTTGGTCATTTTATGTGAGGATTCATTTATTAATGACTAGTGAAAATTACTGACTGTTAATTCCAAGCTTATTTTTCATCTAATATATATACCATGATAAATTATATTTTAAGTTTTTTTAAAGTAAAATTATATCAATTATACAACAAATAATTTATTTTTGGTCAATTTAATCATTTTTTCATTGAAAATTGATATAAAAACATATAAATCTTTGTAACATTATCGCTATAAAAACTCACTTTGTTGTTCTGTCTGCTGGAAGAAATTTAATATCAATTTTTCAACTTATGTGAGTGAAATTTTGAAAAAAAAGTATCACTTATTTGGTATCCAAATAATTTATTATATCAAAAAATTTCTAAATTTTTTGACCAAAAATATCAGTGAAGTTAATTAAAATTAATTAAATTGATTAAGGAAAAATAAAGTATAACAAGGGATTAAACCATAAACATAAGGGCCAAAATAACCTAGAAATTATTCAAAAATACTTTTTCTGGTAATATTTTCACCCTATACTCCCTTTTAATTAAGTTGGACCATTATTGGAGCAACGTGACATGGAAAACGTATGTGGAATTCCCTTTTTAAAAAATTCAAATGAATACCACTCTTCCACTATAAAAAGGAACTCACCCCTCCTAATAATTCACCCACGTCAAGCCTCTTGGATTGACCATGATCTTCTAAAATACCAACCCATAATAAATCCCCAAGAAATATAATCCTCACATTGGGATTATAAAAATCGACAGAATCCTTTTGTTTCAATATAAGAGCAGTTACCCAAATAAGAGTTAAAGATCATTCTCATGATATTTGGATTTATTTTAATTCTCACCCCCATCAAATCATCTTATTAAATCCTTATATAATAACCTCAGTTTCCTCAATATACTGAGATTTTGTTTAATCTTACAGTTCAACTGACACTTATAGTCACTTCCATCTAATGGGTAATGAAGATATTATTTATTACAATTAACTACCACCTCGCTAAATGATGACTGTTTGTTTTTCCTTTACAACCTTTAACAGTTAGAAATAATGACGGAAATGATAAGTATATATTAAATATATTTATATAGTATTTATAATTTTCATTTGATAATTTAATTATTATATGAACAAACATTAATTCTTTCCATATTTTGGGTAAATGATAACATCATTTACGAACATGTGGTTAACTACATCCTCAATGTGATGTGATTCATTCACCCAATACACTGAATATATTAATTATGAATTTAATAAATAAAGATGAAATATATTACATAAATATTATACATGAATTATATTATAAAAATACAAACATATCATTTACATATCATTATTTTAAAATACGATTGGAAATGGAAGTATCACCATGCATATGTACGACCTAACATCTCCATGAAAAGTGAATTTTATTTCCTATATCAAAATATTATCGGGTATAATAAATACATATTTAATGAATATATATATCAATTGAACCATTTTTTACAACCTAGTGATTACGAAATCATTATACATGTAATTAAAACAAATATTATAAGTCAAAACATACTAAAAACAAGGAAATAAACACATGAAATAATGAAAATAATGAAATATTATTTAGAAGAAGATAATAAAATATTATAAGAAGATAATATATGATATTATAAATATATTTAAAGTTCCTTAATAAGTTGTTAATATTAATTAATCCTTTATACTAGAGGATAAATGATGTTCACATAAAAATAAAATACAATGTAAGGAATTATGTCCTCACTTTTTTTCCCTGAGAAATACTTTACTATTGTGCACCTAATATCAATTATATGGTGTACATATATCCTCATTGACATGTATTATCTTCCTATTCATGATAATTTGAATGTAATTTTGAATTTTATAATGTAATATTTTTTACACTTAATGTTACTCATGGGGTAGAGAAATTTCATCAATCAATTCATTAAGATAGATTATATCACATCACTAATAACATTAAAATTTTATAATAATCTGAATAATTAAATTTAATATCTATTAATGTATTTAAATTTTTCTTATCTTGATTTATATTTCAAAAACATAATCAATTAATTGGTTCTGTCTCACTTCAACATTGTTGTCTTTTCATGGGTCAACTCTATAATCTCATTTTATTCAGTATATTTTTACACTTGAATAACTTGTATAGGAAATTATTTTGTAATTGTTCAATAAATCATTTAATTTAATTTTCCTTTGAATATTAATGTTCTCTATAATGTTATAGTACCATTTTTTCATTATTTTGTACTAAAAATGATTTAGAATTTTTTTCGAAAACCGGATATAATTTCACACTTTATACATAGAACTTATTTCCTTCTTAATCCTTATTTTCTAAAATAATATTAAATTTTTTAACAATTACAAATATATTTATGAAAAAAAAATTTATATTTTTTATATTTTAAATTTATTTGAAATGAATATTCTTTTTTATTACAGAACAATGCACATTTCTATCCTTTTTTACTTTTAAAAATAAACGTTCTATTTACCTTTTATTGAATTTATAGATTTACAAGTAGTCATTTAACAGATGAAACCCTTGCATGATTTAAAGGAATATTTTTTAAGAAATTTTTTTGGATGTTATTTTCATAGAAGATTATTTTTAATATATACTTCTAAAAAATAAATTTTTTTTCAAAACAAAATGATATTTTGATCAAGAATATTTCTAAAGATCTTTTTTTATTTAATTATCGAGAAACAAAATTATTTTTACTCCTCCTGGGAAAATATTTATTGACACTGTTCTTATATTTCATGTAGATGAATTTTATTTATTTTTTCAAGGATAGTATTGAAAATCACTTACATGATTCCATTGTTAGATCCATTTTGTAGATGACAGATAAACCATGACCAATTGGGAATTCCTTGTGTTTCATCTCACATAAAATTATAGATCCCTTCAATTATTGGTTGTCAATTATTTTTAGGTGCTTTAAAATTCTCATCACCAATGACATCGAAGTGAACTCCTCCAATCATAACAAGGAATACTCAATTACATATTATGAAGAACATGGGGTGATGTATTACATCTGTATAAATCAAATGTAATCGCATAGAAAGTTATACATTTAAATATGAAAGGGTTATTTACAAATTGAATCAAATGATATTTTATTATTAACTATTATAAAACAAAACCACGCTAAAATAAATAAATAAGATAAATATTTATACTGACAAAAAGGGATACAGTATATGGTCATGATTAAACTAAATGAATAAAAATTACCTTATGATATTTAAATATGTTGAATTCTTATTATAGAATTTTTTTAATTAAAATAAAATTTGTTAAATTCTATATCATAGAATACATTCCCAATAGAGCATGAAAATTTTAAAATAAATTTATGTTAGTAATATTTCATATTTTTGGTCTACATATACAAAAAACGTTAATCAATATGGGTTATTTGTTTGGTTTGGGATATTCTAGCTGGGTTAGGATATTCTAAATTGAAAATAATGATGGTTTCTTCTATAAGGGTTCACTGTACATATCATAGAGGTTATAAAAATACAGAAAATAATTTATTATATTATTTCATTAATTCCTAAGAACACTTGGCATTTTTTCACTTCATCACCCAGATAGTTAATAGAGAAGTGTATCACAATGGGTTATCTGACAATGTGTGGCCACATATTTTTTATTTTTAAATAAATTTTGAGATGGGATTCTAATTAACCCCCCCCCCCCAGAATTCATTATATTGAAAATTTATATTTAATTTGAATTTATTTACCTGTGTTACAATATAATATTGATAAAAAATATATCATCAAAATGAATAATTTTGGGTATTTTGAACTAAAATATATTTCCCAATAGTTTCATTCAAAATATAAGAAATACATCTATAGGAGTTCTAGAAATTTTAATTAAAATTGAAAATTATTTTTTAAATAATTACTCTATTAAAAATTGATTAGATCCTAGCGTCTTAAGGAAGTGTAAAAATTTGATTTCTAAAATTTTTAATTTTTAATCATTTTTATAACTGTTGATTAAATATATAAATACACTGAATAATACAAGGATAACATTAATATAAATTTATATATATAGATGAATAGTTTATGAATTCATTTTTATTCAAATGATGATTTATTCTTTTTATCATCAATATTTTTTTTGAATGGATTAAATAGAGGAATTATTTTGACCATAAATATGTGACCCTCATACCCTTGTACTCCATTATTTGTTTATCAGGTGAAGTTTTTATAGATGAATGTGATTTTTGGCACTCATTTGAAAAACTAATGAATATGTATATCATATAAGAAAATTTAATCAATCAAAAGATATTCTTAAATTTCATTCTATCTCTAACACATAATATAAAGATATTTGACATTAAATTTGGAAACAATTAATATTTTCTAGCTCATGTATTGATAATGAACTAAAATGTTTCCGTTTACCTCTCAAAAATATGGAATAATACCATATATTTCATTATCATCTCAAACCAACCCAAAATTACATGAATGAATTTTTAAACAAGAAATTCATGTTTATAATATTTTATAACTCACCTTTTACAATAAAATATACCACAAGATTAAGTAAATATCATAAAATATTCTCATTAAATATAATTATTATTTCAAAAATATTGAACATGTATTTTTCCTTCAAACAGTATTATTTACCACATATTTAATTTTAAAATAAATTAAAATTGGAATACATTGGGAAATTAACAGAAAACACATTACTGAAAATTGACTAATATTTTACTTAAATAATTTATTAATTTACATGTGATGGTTCATGCTTAGAAGATCTCCAACACCAACACATGGGAATGACTTAATCAAAATATATAATTTTCATATTTTTTGTTACTTTTGGATAGACCATGTGGTAAACCCTTTATTAAAACAACTTCATTACATTGAATCAAAATTAAATTTCAAGATTGGTATGTAGAAATAAATTATGTAACCAAATGTGTTAAGGATTATTCATTAAAATTACAACCTCTTATGAACATCTACAAATAAATAGAATAACATTATCTTATAATATCATATAAATAATGATAAATTGATTGATTCACCCATCATTAGATATTTAATTATGTATATTTATTGTTTGGAATGAATTTCCATTATCTTCCATGTCTATTCATTTCCAATTTCACATCATTCCCAATCAATAAAGAAATGATATCTCCTTCCTCATTATAAGTTTAAAATCCATTCTTGATCATTCAATCATTTCCGTAACAAATATTATGCATGAAAATTAATCTACCTCTCCAGAAAACATAAATTTCATGGTATTCAATTTGAATCAATTAATGATATCAATTAATACTCATTAATAATAATCATATGTTATGATATATATATATAGATGTAACATCCCTAGTAAATAAAGAATATAGCATTTTCATATTAATTGATATTTTAGAAATGAATATTAATTTTTCATTAAAAAGGATGTTATGTTCGATCGTGTACCTGATACACAACAATGAGTTTCGTTGGAATCTTACATTGTAGAGAATGATGAGTTATACCGAAAAAATATATATTATTATTATTATTTTAAATGGTAGTTAACTCTTTGTCGTTGTATTGGAGGGAATGAACAGAACTAACCATATTATGATGAAACAGGTTTCTTAATTTTTTTATATTTATCCAATAAAATTTAGAGGTTTAAAATGTGAATGAATCCAATTTTAATTACAAATACTCTAATATTCTTTAAAATGTTGATTTACGTCCTTTTGGTGGAGAACGATTTTTAAATCAAGTTTTTGTCACTTTAATTTGATCTATTTTACAAAATAAAATTCTTCATTGGAATTGGTACATTAAATTTTACTTTGGGTATTTTTTTTTTATTTTTCAGATAAAATTCAATTTCTAATGAATAGTGAATAATACTACAATTTAATTCAAAACTGCCTTTTAATCTAATTTATTTATATGGTTAGATTATCTTTTTAAATGGTTTTAAAGTGTTATTGGATTATATTTTTACCATTTAATCCAATTTTGGTAATTGGATGTAAATTCACTTTAAAATTGGACATAAATAATTGTCAATCTTTTGATAGTTATTATTTCTTAAAAACATACTTTTTGGTTTTGACAAGAGAAATTTATTTTAAATTAATTAATGAAATATATGTGTTTTTAATTTGGTAAATTAGAGGTCAGTTTTTAATTCTGAATAACTAATTTATCTTAGATGGAATTTTTGATATTTTTTTGAATACCTTCAATTTGTGATGAATAGTGAAAAATACTGCTTAGTAGTTAAAAACTGAATTTTCCAATTTAATTAAATTTTTCCTCTTATGTGAATCGAATTTAAAAAATCAAAAAAACATGGTTGATATTAGTTAGTAAAATATAGTTCAATGGGATGAAAATAATTTTTGGTGAATAGTATCTTTTGATTTTTATTTACCGTAGTTAAAGGTAAATAGAGTAATTTAAAATAAAAATAATATTATAAAATTATAAAATTACATTAACACTTTTCCTAACCATATTGGATGAGTCATTGCCAACAAAAAAATCTATGGGTGAACCTCTTGGCCTTTCAAATCCATTTGGGTATGATATTGATATTACTAACTTTTTTATTAAAGTAATAATAAAAAAATCATAAACTTGTAATATTTTTTTTAAAAAAAATCATTTGGAATTATATAACTGATTTATTTGACTATGAATATAAATTATAAAGATAAAAATATGTCCTAAATCATGGTATTTTATCTATAATTTTTAGACCTCAAATCAATAAATTTATTTATGACACAATAAGGATGTACTGACTACCTCATTAATGAATGTTTTAAATGAATGTTTTAAATAAATGATATTATAAATGTTAGAATAAATTTATTTTAAACTTTTTATGAAATCCATTATTTTTAAAGATGAGAATGAATTGATATATTATAATTAATGAAGTATTTTCAAATGAATGAAGTTGTTTTGGATATTTTAGAAAGTCATGATATGAATAGTATTTAAATTGACATAAAAGTGTTATTAAAGAAAATATTATTTTATTAAATGATATAATAATCCTAAAAAACTATGCTTTTTTGAAATGACTTAGAAAAGGTTTAAATTTTAATTAATTAACCACTTGTGGTTCTATTATCATTTTATAGTAACTTTATTAGCCTTATAGAGAGAATACCCAAGAAGACACGGTAAGAGTCAAATTAGTTAACTAAGGGTTAAAGCTAAATGATAAGGTTAAATTTGAAACCAAAAAATGTCTCAAACTAATTGGTTGAGAGGATGAAGAATAATATTCATCTTATCTTCAAATGTGACAAGTTTGGGACCATTTGAAATAGAAATGTACCTTATAATAAAATAATATTTTTAAACATTCCTAAAGAGCCCCTCCCTCCCCCCTATAAAAATCCATCACCTCTGACCCATTACTCACACATCTCAAGTCCCATGGATCTTCCAAAATCTGCACATATAAGGTCCCAATATACCTCTCTTATACCTAGATCCTTTACCTTAGGTAGAAGGCACTTCATTAAATCATTTTGTTTCAATCAAAAGGGAGTTACCTGATTTAATGGAAACATATTCTCTTAAGTACAATTCTTTTGTTTTACTTATCCAACCCCCTAAACTCTTTTGGTTCCTTTGTTTTTAAAAAATAAAAGTATCCTAAATATACTAGGTTTTTTATGAGAAGTATTCGAACTATAATTACACACACCTCTATCTAATGGATACAAACATACTATTTCAAAGGACGGTGAACTAATACCTCAAAAAACAATAATTGTTCAATTATCTCCTACAGTCTGTCAGGGTGGCCATTATGATGACACGATAATTATATATGATATTTATGATATTTATTTTATCTCTATGCTTCTTTAATTATATTTTAGAACATAATTTATGCTTTTCATGTTGTATATATATGATAATTTAATTTGAGGAAGTGCATACTACCACCCACTCAAAGTGATATGACTCATTCATACCATACATGGAATGTATAAAGGGTGGAGTTAATGAACATATGTAATGTATATAAAATATTATATTATATATAAGTTATAATATAACTATTTATCATTTGGTTTTCATTTTTGAAAAATGAAAATAAGAAATGAAAGTAGCAATCATGCATACGTACGACTTACCATCTCTATGAAGTCTGCATTTCATTTTCATGTATCAAAATGATAAGGACTGTTCTAAATACATATATAAAGTATTTATATGATTTATATGATATATAAATCATGAATATCATTCTTTTTATAATAGAGAATGGACCACATGAACATCATGTAATTATAAGTACCAAATCTCGACAAAGAACCATTATTAACATAAACGATTATGTAATGTTTATAACATGGAAATAAATGATGTAAAAGGAATAATAGTCTTGAAAAAGTTTTTAATGAAAGTAGAAATTAACATTAGTTTATTATTCATGAGATTTAATGAATGAACAAGTAATGTTAGACATGAGGCATGGGACTTCGTCTCAATCACCTTTCATTGAGGCATATATTGATTTATACATGTCATTCATTAATACGGTGTATAAAATCATTTGATATTTCATTTCATTCAAAGCAGATATTTTTCTACGTAATGTTTTACTAAACGAAAATGGGAATGTCTCTTTTTAACGTACGTGGTGACAATGACATTTTCACCACCGCGAGCATTATTTGATATCTGGATTCCCCTACATGACATAGTGTTTTTAAAAGGAAAACAAATACCATATACTCTTTTTACATATTTTGGTATTAAAAATGGTGTTGAGAATGGATTTATTATTTCAATATCTTGAAAAGATATATTGTTATTGAATTGTTAAATATTATCATTCCTTTATGTTTTTCTTATGAATATGTTATGGATATTAGGAATTGTTTACGTATACAGTTTCTTTCGTGATAAACCTAGGGCAGGTGAGACCGAGTTAGATCTAAAATTTATTGGGTAACATGACAGAGGTAAGCATTAATGTTTATCCTAGGAGATTTAGATTATATACTATGATGGGTATTCCAAACGTATCTCCCTACATAGATATGAAAGCTTCAATGTAAGTATGTTATGGATTTCACAAGTTCCATTTATGATTTATGATTTCTTTGTGTTATTCATAAATCTTATGATTTCAAGAGTTATTTTAGAGAGATTATTCTTGTTATGTATTGATGTAATAATTTTTTTTTCTTTATTTAATTATCCTTACTAAGATTTTTATTCTCATCGCAGGTTTTGAAATGTTTTTCATAAGACCTAGAGATGAATAGTGCCATGGATGGGATCAAGGAATTGTTATTATGTCTAAAACATGGAACTAGGAATGACTCTTTTTTTCAAGAGTTATTATTTTATGAAAAAAATTGCAACTGAGTAGAATTGTATACATTGTAATTTTGGAGATGTAATGTAATAGTTATGGCCTAATTCCCTAAAACTCTTAACCTGAAAAGATCATAAATTTGAATTATTCATTTCATTCAATATTATTTATTTTTTTTATACTCGGTCCCAATAGTTGGTATCAAAAGTCGGTTTAGATAACTTTAGGTGTTAGAATATTTTTAAATTAAATATCTATAAATCAAATTATGTTAAGATTGAAATGATATAGCATTTACAAATTACCATGTTGCTTCACCAAAGATATTTCTCTATTCAAAAATGTTTTCCATAGAGTAAACATGCAGTTATGATGGGATGACACCAGGAGAAAGACAACCTTCCAATTCAGCAACCTGAGATGGTTGGAATCAGAACTGAACTGTTCGTTGTAGTTATTGCATAGCTAACTCAGGCTATATATGGTGGTGGTGTCCATGCATGAGATCAACCAAATCAACCATAGAGTAACATGTTAGTAGTGGAGCATTTCATGAGGAAACATCCCACATCATTCCAACGATCATCTGACCCTGTTCCAGTAGAAGGGTTGATTAAAGGACTGCAAAATATTTTTGATATCAGGGGGTGTTCATAACATCAAAATTTCTGTCTCACTATTTAGCGTTTTTAAGGTGAAGTCGATCTGTGGTGGTCGATGGTTAAAAATATCCCGGATAGTGAGGATATTAAAGCTCTTGATTTGGATGAATTTAAAGTTATGTTACTTGAGAAATATTTTACTATGGTGTTTTATCTAAGGATGTAAAAAATTCATAGAATTGAGGTAGGAGGATGACTTTGTGGCTACTTATGAAGCTAAATTCACTCAACTGACAAGGTGTGCTCTAAATTTCATAAGAGATCTTGATAGTAAAATTAATTGTTTTTAATCAAGAATAAAACCCAAGTATCAAAGGGTTATATCTTATCGTGAGTTTAAATTTTATGAAAAACATTCTCGATGTGTAGAGAAGGTGGAAATTGAGTTTTCTGATGATCATGTGTTCTTTAAAAAATAATAGAAATAAGTGGTCGAGGGGGTATATGAAAGGGAATAACTCTTCAAAAAAGTCTAGTGGTAAGAAACTTATGTTTATAGTTTGTGAAAAATGTGGTAAAAATAACACTAGGGAATATATTAGAAATTCCTAGATGTGCTACCGATGTTGTAAAATGGGACATAAGGCTCGTTGTTTCATTGAAAAAGATCAGGGTAATGGTAAGATAAAATATGATTTAAAATCAGTAAAATGTTTTATGTGCAATTACATGGGTCATTATGAAATTGAGTGTGCAATGAAGAACTGAACTAAGGGAAAGAATCCAGACAATAAGTAGAAAGGGGTGGTGAAATATTTTGCAATTACTTCAACATATTTTGGTACATCGGATGATGTAACTTTAGGTACACTGTTTTTTTATTCATATTATACAAATGTGCTGTTTGATTTAGGGTCAACACATTCATTCATTTTTGAGAAGTTTTCTAGTAAATTTTGAATTCCATCTCAAAATATGAATCTTGAACTTATGGTAAAAACAACGGGAAGAAATTATGAGAAAAAAATAAATTATAAGAAACTTTCTATCCTTGTGTGCAGAAAGAATATACCTAAAAACCTTATTATTATTCCTCTAGTAGAGTATGATGTTATTTTGTGTATGGATTGACTTTTCATTTATCATGCTAATATTTACTACAGAGCTAAAGAGGTCTCTTTTTAGAATAAATTTTAGTTTGTATACAAACATGAATCCTTAATTTTGATAACATATCAGGATGTTGAGAAACTAGTAAAAGTTGGAAATGAATGTTAGCATGTACATATTGTTGAAAACAATGGAACTATTCAGATTAATGATCTGCCAGTGTTAAATGTGTATCTTGATGTTTTTCCTGATCGGTTTCATGGTATGATACATGATCAGAATGTTGAATTTACTATTGACTTAGTTCATTATTTCAATCCAATTTCAAAACCCCCTTATCGAATGAATCAAATTGAACTTTTAGAGATAATGAATCATTTGATGGAGTTATTAGATAATGGTTTCATTTGACCTTGCACATCACTATGGGGTGCTACTATCTTGTTTGTCAAAAATAATGATGGTTCAATGAGACTATTCATTGATTATAGTGCATTTAATAACATCACTGTTTAGAACATGTATCATTTGCCTAATATCAATGATTTGTTTGACCAGCTCGAGAGAGCTTAGTATTTTTCAATTATTGACATGAGGTCAGGGTGCCTTCAATTGAATGTAAAGGAAGAAGACACTCTGAAGACCATGTTTTTTATTAGATATGGCCATTATGAATTTTTGGTTATGCCTTTTGGGTTAACCAATGCACCCACTTTATTCATGAATCATATGAATAAAAGTTTCCATGAGTTCTTGGATAAGTATGTGGTTTGGTTTATTGATGATATTTTTGATTACTCTAAAAGTAAAGAGGAACATGAAAGTCATTTAAAGGTTGTCTTTCGAACCATAAAAGAAAATAATCTGTATGGTAAATTCAGAAAGTGTGAGTTTTCGTTACACAAAATTTCATTCTTGGGTCACATTGTTTAAAAAATTGTCCTAAATTTTGATCCTTCTAAAACAAAAGTTGTTGATGAATGAAAAAGACACACAAATATAACCATGATCCACAGTTTTCTTGGTTTGGAAGGTTATTATTGAAGGTTTTTTGAAAAGTTATCATTGTTATTTAACCCAACGACTAAAGTAACTCGAAAACGTGATAAGTTCATCTCGGAAAAATAATGTGATGATTGTTTACAGGAATTGAAAAGAATATTGATGAATTCTCTAGTATTCTCACTGCCATCAAAAAATGGTGAGTTTTTTATCTATAGTGATTCATTGTTGAATGGAAGTGGTTTTTTCCTAATGCAGAATGATTAGGTAAGTTCTTATGGTTCACATTTTTTGAAAACTCATGAGTTAAATTACCCTACACAAGATTTGAAATTATCTACTACTATTTTTGTTTTAAAAATTTGGAATCATCATTTTTATGGAGTAAAGTGTGAAATATATAATGATCAAAAAAGTTAAGTATATATCCACTCAGAAAAAATTGAACATGAGAGAGAGGAGATGGCTAGAATTAATCAAGGATTAGGATTTCACGATTCATTACCATCTAGGAAAATCAAATAATGTGGATGATGCTTTTAGTCAGAAAGGTAATTCTATATTAAACATGTTACGTTTGGAACAAGATCCTTTTATTAATGATTTGATGATCTTTTTCATAGGTTTTTTTGGTGTACGAAATTCCTATATTTTGTTTTAGCTACCAGTGAAATCATCTCTATCAGATAGAATTAGGAAAGAGAAAAATGAAGGCAATGAGTTTCAGAAAAGGTAGAGTTTGTTCAGAAGGGTAATTTTCCTGATTTTAACATTAATAATGATTGTATTTTGAGGTTTTGGAAGAGATTATGTGTGAATTTTGAAACATAGTTAACGATATAGTTATTATGTGAAACTCATAGTTCTCATTTTTCAGTTCATCCTGAAAGTACTATGAATTATATAGATCGTCCATAGTATTCTTGGTGGGATGGAATGAAACAAGATATTCTAATTTTACTATGAAGTGTTTGACTTGTCAACAGGTTAAAACAAAGTAGTAGTTACCAAAAGGGATGCTTCATCCATTACTGGTGCTAGAGTGGAAATGGGAAAATATATCCATGGACTTTGTTGTGGGATTACCGAAGACATCTCAAGGTAATAATGTAATTCAGGTTATTGTTGACTGATTGACTAAATCCACCAATTTCCTTCCTACTAGAGATAATTTTTCTCTAGATCAACTTTATCGGTTTTATGTTAAAGAGATAGTCAGGTTTCACGGGCTTCTCCTCTCCATTATAACTTATAATTAACCCATGTTTACTTCTAACTTTTGGAAAGGCCTTCAGAAGTCGTTGGGTACTGAATTAAATTTTAGTACATATTTTTATCCTCAATTATATGGGAAGTTTGAATAAAAACCTCAGAGATTAAAGGACATGCTACATGCTTGCCTAATGGATTACCGGAGATGTTGGGGACAAAATCTAACATTGGTTGAATTTTCTTATAATAAAAGTTTTATTCAAGTATAAATATGGATCCATTTGAGACATTATATGGGAAGTGGTGTCGAACTCCAGATTTTTGGGATGAACTAGGTGAAAGGAAACTAATTGGACCATAATTTCTAGAAGAGATGGAGTAAAAAGTTCAGTTGATTCAGAAGCACCAGAAAATAGCTCAGAGGAGGTGGAAATGTTATTTGGATAACCGGAGGAAAGATAATTTTTTCGAGGTAGGTGACCATGTCATTCTAAATGTTTCTCCAATTAAATGTTCAATGCATTTTGGTACGAAGAGAATGTTGATTCTGAGGTTTATTAGACCTTTTGAAATCCTTGAGAAAGTTGGATCAGTTGCGTATAGAGTGGAATTACCTCCAAGGTTATCCCATGTACACAAGGTTTTTCATGTTTCAATGTTTAGAAATAATATGCAGGATCCATCTCATGTTTTGAGTCCTGAGGTAGTTCAGTTGGAAGAGAATCTCTCTTATGAGGAACAGCCAGTCCAGATTCATGACTCTAGAGAGCATGTGTTGCAAAATAAGTTAATTCATCAAGTAAAGGTTTTGTGGAAAAACCATATGGTCGATGAGACAAAGTGGGAATCTGAAAATTCTAAGAGAGATAAATACCCCCCACATATTTGATAAGTGAATAGAATTGCAGGACGCAATTCCCAAAATGGGGGAAGTATGTAACATCCTATGTAAATAAAGAATATAAATTTTCAAATTTATTAATATTTGTGAATTAAATATGAATTTTACTTTAAATGGGAGGATTCTAGGTTCGATGTCTTACCCATAACACAACAACATATTTCATTGAAATCTTACGTTGCAGACAACGTTGAGTTATAACGAAAAATAATATAATATTATTATTATTTTAAATGGTAGTTAAATCCAAGACATTGTATTGGAGGGAATGAACATAACTAACTATATTATTATTAAACATGTTTCTCAATTCTTATTATATTTATCCATTAAATGTTAGATGCGTAAAATGTTAACGAATCCAATTTTATGTTCAAATACTCTAATATTCTTTAAAAGGTCGATTTACCACCTTTTGATGGAGATCCTTTTAAAATATAGATTTTTTTACATTTATATTTTCTATTTGACAAAATAAAATTCTTATTTATAATTGGGACATAAAAATCTACCTGGGGTAAATTTTTGGTATTTTTCTGATAAAAATCATTTTAATGAATAGTAAAGAATACTACATTTGAATTAAAAATTGCCATTTAATTTAATCTATTTATAGGGTTATATTATTTTTTCAAATGGATTTAAATTGTAATTGGATTAATTTTTTACAATTTAATCCAATTTTTTTAATTGGAAATAATTTCAATTTGAAATTGGATATAAACAATTGTCAATCATTTGATAGTCATTATTTCCTAACAACTTGCTTTTTGGATTTGAAAAATGAAATTAATTTTAAATTAATTAATGAAATTTAAATTTTAATATTTTGGTAAAATAGAAATAATTTTTTATTTTGGAATATCAAATTTATATTAGGCTGAATATTTGGTAATTTTATGAAACCTTCAATTTTTGATGAATAGTGAAAAATACTACTTAGCAGTTAAAAACTGACATTTTAAGTTAAATGAAAAATTCCTTCTTCTGTGAATTGAATTTGAAAAATATGACATAAATGGATGTAATTAGTATGTAAAATGTTGATCAATGAGATGAAAATAAATTTTTGGTAAATATTAACTTTTTATTTTTATATACCATAGTTAAAGGTAAATAAGTTAAATCCAAGTAAAAATAATATTATAATAATATAAAATTACCTTAACCCTTGTCCTAACCAAATTGGATGATTCATTCCCGACAAATAAAATCATTTGGTAAATCCTTTGGCCTTTGAAAGCAATTTGGGAAAGATAATGACCTTAATAACTTTTTATTTAGTGTAAAAATAAAAATATCAAAAACATGTATTGTTTTTGTCAAACAATTTTAATGTGGGGTTATATAATTGATATATTTGACTATGAATATTAATTTGAAAGATAACAATATTTCCTATATCATGGTATTTTTTTAAAATTTTTATACATCACATTAATTTATTTATTTTTGACACAATGATAATGTGATGATTACCTCATTAATGAATGTTTTAAATAAATGAGATTATAAATGTGAAAAAAAAAATTATTTTGAAACATTTTATTCCATACAATAATTTTACTAAGGATACAGACTTATTATATTTTAATTAATGATGTTTTTTCGAATTAATAATTTTGTTTTGTATTTTTTAAAAAGTCGTGATATGAATAGTGTTTACATTGACATAAATGAGTTTTAAAAAAAAAATATTATTTTATTAAATGATATAATAATATTAAAGAACTATTATTCAGAAAAATTACATATATAAGGTTCAAATTGTAATTAATGAACTACTTGTGGTTATATTGTAATTTTATAGTAACAATATTAACCATATAGAGGGAATACACAAGAAGACATGGTAAGAGTCGAATTAGTTAACCAAGGGTCAAAGCTAAATGATAAGGTCAATTTTGAAACCAAAACATGTCTAAAAAATATTGGTTGAGAAGATTTAAAATAATATTCATCTTATATTTGAATTTAATGTGTTTGGTAACTTTTGAAATTGAAATATAGTTTATAATAAAATAATAGTTTTCAAACATTCCTAAAGAGACCCTCCTCCCCCTTATAAAAAGCCATCACCTGTAACCCATTACTCACACCTCTAAATCCCCATGGATCATCCAAAAACTGCCCACATAATCTCACAACATCCCTATATTCCACCTATAATCTTTTCCTTTGGAATAAGGCACTTCACAAAATCCTTTTTGTTCAATCCAAAGGGAGTAACCCTTTTTAATGGTAACATCTTCTCTTAAGTTCTTTTATTTTATTTTACTTCTCCAACCCCCTAAACTATTTTTATTCCTTTATTTTAGAAAAATACTTTTATCTTATGTATACTAGAATTTTTTATGAGAATCAATCAAACTAAACTTACACATACCTCCATTTAATGGATACGAACATACTATTTCTGTGGATGACGAACTACTGCCTCACGAAACTATGATTGTTCAATTATCTCCTACCGCCTCTTGTGGGGGCCATTATGAATGAACTATAATTATATATGATATTTATGATATTTATTTTATCTCTATGCTTCTGTAATTATCTTTTAGAAAGTATCTTTATGATTTTCAAGTTGTATATATACGATAATTTCATTTGAGGAAGTACAGACTACATCCCCCTCAACGTGATATGAATCATTAATAACATATATAGAAAGTATAAAGGAAGATGTTAATGAAATTATGTAACATATATATAATATGATATTATAGTATAATTATAATATACCAATGTATCATTTGTTTTTCATTTCTTAAAAAATAAACAAAGAAATGAAAGTAGTGTTCATGCGTACGTATGACTTACCATCTCCATGAATGGTGCATTTCATTTTATTATATCAAAATGATATGGAAAATTTTAAATATGTATATAATAGATATATATGATTTATATGATATTTAAATCATGAATATCATTCTGTATTTAATGGAATTTTTACCACATGGACAACTTGTAATTATAAGTACCAATTTTCGACAAAACTACTGTTATTAAATTAAATAACCACGTAATGTTTACAACATAGTAATAAGTGATTTAAAATGAATAATAAAAATGAAATAGGTTCTGAAGAAAGTATAAATTAACTTTATTTTATTCCTTATGATATTAAAACAATGAATGTGTCATGATAGACATGAGGTAGGGATATTTATCTCAATCACCATTCATTGATGAATATTTTGATTTATACACGACATTATTTTATATGGTATATAAAACATTTGAATTTTTATTTAATTAAAAGGGAATATTTTTCTACGTAGAGTTTTACTAAATGAAAATGGGAATTTTTATTTTTGACGTACGCAGTGAAAAATGACCTTTCCGTCATTGTGAGCATTATTTAATATTAGGATTCCTCTTCAATCTGTAGTGTTTTTAAAAGTAAAATAAATACCATATACTATTTTTACATATTTTGGTATTGAAAATGGTTTTGAGAAGGGATTTATTATTTCTATATCATTAAATGATATATTTTTATTGAAATGTGGAAATTTCATCATTCAATTATGTTTTTTATGAATATGTTCTGGTTCTTGGGAATTGTTTATGTATAAGGGTGGTTCCATGATAAACTTAGTTTGCGTGAGCATGAGATAGCTCTATAATGCATTAGATAATGTGAAAAATGTTAATGTTAATGTTTCTTCTTTTAGATTTAGGGCATATTCTACGACGAGTATTCCAAATGTAACTCCCAACGTAGCATTGATAGCTACAACATAAGTATGTCATGGATGCCACAAGTTACATTTATGATTTTTGATTTCTAAGTGCTGTTAATAAATTTTATGATTTAATATGTTCTATTAAATATCTTATTCATGGAATGTATTTATGGACTAATGTTTTTTCCTTTATTTTGTAATCCTTACTGAGCATTTTTATGCTCATCCCATATTTTGAAAAAAAAATTCACAAGACATAAGGATGAATAGGGTCCAGGATGAGATCAAGGAAAAGTCATGCTGTCTAAAATATGGAACTAGACATGAATCTTTTTTTCAAGAGTTTTTATATTGTGATAAAAATGGAAACTAAGAAAAAGTGTCCACTTTGTAATTTCTGAGATGTAATGTAACAGATATGACCTAATTCTCTAAAATAGTAGACATGAAATGATCCTCAATGGGAATTATTCATTTAATTAAGGATTATGTATCTTTTTAAGAATAGTCCTTAATATATATATATATATATATATTATCAAATATAAAAATATCAACTAATTACTAAAACTTATTGTCTCCCTATTTATATGAAACTCATTATGGTCTCTTATTTTAATGGTCGACAAATTAAAATGACATGAAAAGAATTATTTATTATTATTTTCCCCATACATATGATTTTAATTAATAATATATGTCTAGATAGTACTACATATCAAGACAATTAAGCATATATTTATGAGTAATATAATTTTCTCATGATGTTCTAATTATCTCTAGGAACTTCTATAACCTTCTAATATAAAAACTATTCTAAGTAAATTACTATGTAAATAGTGTATGTAGAATTAATAACTCTAGAATTAGAATATTGGTTCATGTATTTCACAATGTGAACTTGATAGGGAAATTTAATTCCAATTTTAATATTTGTTTAATGATACTTATATTTAAAAACACAAAGACCAGTTTAGTGGATGCAATATAAATATTTTTCCCTATTGAATTTTTAGAATTGTATATTGATCTATTTAGGGTTCATGAATTATATTCATATTATCCCATGAAAAAATATATCAGTTAAAGGATTGTTAGTTTTCTCATGTGAGTTATTTTTATTCAATTATAGAATTTAAAAATGAGGCTTTTAAAAGTGAATTTATAGAACTAAATAGAGAATGTTCCTCCAGCATAATAAAGGGGGAAACACAAAGTAGATTTTTATTTAATTCTTGTAGTAGCATCTATATCTAGTATAATTGATGAAATTATAGTTTCAGATGCTCAAAAAAGGGTTCAAATGGATGTTTTAATGTAAATAACTAGAAAATATTTATATATATTAGGGAAGTTATGAATGAATAAATATGTCTTCTAAGAGATTAATATAAAGAATTAATGTATGATATATCTAGATTAGGGATTTATTTTAGAGGTAGGTGTATATGGGGTGTTTTGAGGCTTTAGTCAAAAATAATACATGTGAGATTAAAAAAGTGTTGGTGAGTTAGGATATTTTATTATTTGATAGAAGTATCACTTATTGTGTTGATACTCATCCGGATTAATTATCTGAGTGGAAGGATGTGAACACATAAATTAAATAGTCTTGACTTGTGGAAATTGATTGAATGTATAGAGCTCATCGATAGATTTGTTTTTGTAACTTGGGTAATAAGTAGGGTGAAAAATCATAGTAACACATGATTACATACTCATAGATATTGTTCTTAAGGAATAGATTTATAGTGGAATCATGGGAACTAGTGGAAGGAGGTATTTAATTAAGGTTGAGGAATCAAGGATTAAAATATATTCATTTAATTAATAAGATTTATTTTATAAGAAGAGGTTGTTTGGTTTCATTATTTTTAAAATTTATATTTTATTCGGTTTCAATGTCTGTGGTTGAAATAAGATTCTCCCAAACCATGTGCCCTCTCATAAAAAACTATGAAAACCAAAAAAAGTGAGTGCTTTCACGATTTCCACACGGTTTGAAATTTTTTTCACCCACCATGGAGAAATCATGAAGCGACATTAAAAGGGGGACATATATAAAGAACATATTTATTTTAACCATGTACCCTCCCCAAGAAACCATGCTTGGGATTTAATTTATTATAAGTTTTTTAATAATTAATCAACTTTTTTAGTCCTCTAATAGACATTATTAAAATACCTATGGTTTCTACTTCCTATTCTAGAAACCAGTAGGAAATTTTGGCCCCAATACACCCTTCTGAATGCATATCGAATCTTGGAGAGTGATGTCTGATCTCTACCACATATGTTTCCTCTTCCTATTCAGTTTTTCCTTCTCTCTCTCCTTTCCACCCTAGGTGTTGGAAGATCTCCATGTTGTTGGAGGATATAATATAAATTGATTTATATCGTGAATCTAGGGGTTTATTCATGGATCATCATTACTATGGTTCATTGTTGTCATTTTCTTGGCATGTGTATCAAAATCCCATGATCCCAAGGAAGGTTACTCCATTTTGATTTTCCAATTTGATTAACCATAAATTTGGTTATTGAAATTCAGTTTCATGATTTAAATTAAATTTCATGATATAAATTAAATTTATTTTTATATGTTGATTAAAATTACAGTTATATAGATTTTGGGTTTGAAATTGGATTTTTAATTAATTTGGGAAAAAAATAAATTCCATTGAATTTTGTTCTGTTAATGAAATTATTATATTTTTCTGAATCATAAATTTATTAATTAAAATTGAGAAATTTGATTGATGGGATTAATTCCAAAGTTGTATTATGAGTAAAATGGTTTAAAATGTGTTTGATAGAAACCCATTAGTTTTATCCAGAGAAAGACATGATTTGGTTGAAAAGACATTTTTGGAAATGGAAAATTTTCATATTTGAAATTAGAGAATGGGATTAATTGAATTTTAAGCAGTCTTAAAATAAATGTCACATCATTGTTTATTTTTTACTCACTAAAAATCCTATATATCAAGTGAGTTATAAGGGACAAACGCACTAGGATTGGAATTTCATATCAATGGATGGACACTTTATATCTCTAAAATAAACTATATAGAATTTTTTATTCCTCATTAGGATGTCAATGATTCCCCTTTGAACACTGAAATGGGATATGTGTTCACATATCCATTATTATTTTATAAGTCTGTGAGGATCCCATAACTGATAACTATTGTGCAATTTGGATGATGACCATATTTATGATTTTTTATTATATATATATTCAAATTCTCATAAAATTATAACCATGAACATTTAATTTATATAAAATATTTTATAAAATAAATTTATTAAGCCATTTGATTAAATTATTTTCCATCATTTAATGTTTTAATAATGTTTTATTTAAATAGGACTGGAAATTCCATCCATGTTTATTTAAAATGTTGTGATTCAATTGGTGAATTAAATGATGAAATTTCTTTATAGAATAATTGGTGAGCCCCTTATGGGATTTTATATCATAACCTAATTGTGTCTTTTCGGTGGGGGGTTATATTATGTTCTTCCATGTTCGAGAAAGGGTAAGGTGACACATTGAGGTGGTAGTATCTATTGATTCTTGGGATTTGAGAGTTGTGTTCACTTGGACTCGAGTTTTTATCCTGATTTCTATTACATTGATGTAGTACTTTGGGTTTTTTACTAGTTTTACTTTTGTTATTATTCTCCCTGGGAATTTTCTCTTGTATGAATACTGAATTTTTTATCATTCGTTTGAAACTTTTGTTGGAATATTACTCCCATATTATTTTTTTATGAAGTTAGGTTCTAGAAATCAACTAATGGGGATAGAAAATTGTATTTTTGTAGTGTCATAATTGGTTTAGTTATTAGGATACTTGGGTATCTAGTCTAGTTATTAAAAAAGTTATATTAGAGCTCTATATTGAGCTTCTTATCATGAATTTAGTGTGAATTAGTGTAATATTGTCATGAAATAGGAGTTTGTCATGATTGACTATTTGTCTAGGGCTCGCCAAATTAAACTTAAGTCACTTGGGGTGGTTTGGGAAAGATTTATTCAAGATTAGTTGAAGTAATTTATTTTCATTTTATTTTGATATATTGAAATTGAAATCTTGTGTTTTATTTACTGGGATTAATTTATCATTGTTTATCTGTTTGAGTTTTAATATGAGGAATTATATGCTTATTTTTTTCCCTTTGTAGCATCATGCCTCCTAGAAGATGTGTGAACTGAATCCAGGAGGAAGATTATGATGACCCAAAATAAGATAATCCTTTCATGGACATGAGTTTGGTTGAGGTGATAGTGCATGTGGTTTATGATCTTGGACAAGATCAACCACAGCTACTCATTAAGGCTATAGATACGGAACATTAGAGGGTTGTTTTATGAAATCACCCATGAGAGTTCCTTTATCCAAATGTAGTAGAACTAAAGTGCTCTAATGACACTCTAGAGGCAGAGAAATGGTTAATAAGGATGGAATTTTTGGTTGAGTTCATGGAGATTCCTGGTGACATCAATGTGAAGTGTGTAACCATCATGCTGGAGGGACCATGAAGGATATTACAGGACATAATGGGGACATTAATGATGTAAAATGTGTTACAGTGGGAAGACATAGAGGATCCTTTCACCAAATACTTCTGTCCAGAGTAAATTATGATTCCCTAAGATATAGTGTTCTTTAAAATTGAGCTGGACAATATAACTGTGATAGAATTTCCAAACCATTTTGTAGAGATAGTTCAGTATTAATTAGAAATAGTATCCAATGAGAAGATGAATATTCTATGGTTTATTTTAGGATTTGGATTCAATATTTATTCTCTTTTTTCATTAATGAATATTCTTTATTACGCTTATGTGATGGCCAGCACATTGATGGTCGAGATGGACCTAGACGACAAGTCATGATGACACAAGTTTCATCCTCTCCCAATAATGGTGTCTTTTCTCTAAAAAGAATATGAAACTTTATGATTATCTTGATGGATATTGACAAGAGTTTTTTTCTAACCATCCTGCATATCTTCGAAAAGATTCTTTTGTTTTCTACTATTGTTGTATACTTATTCATTATTAGAGTGTTTTCATAGTGGAATAAAATATATGTTGCTCCTATGGACACTCCCATCACATGAAAAAGTAATTTCACATCTATTACACTCCACATAGTGGCACATGATTATCATGGGTGGTTAAAATATTGGAGTAATAAAATACACCATCAAATGGGGTTCCATCCCTTGGCATCCGGATTGAAGCTTCTCTATGCGGTGGAAGAGTTTCAATATGAATCATATACAAGTCCAGCAAATTTGAGATGTATCATCTCTATAACATCGTTAGTAGTGACTAATATATTTAATACTAGTGCATATCATTCATTTATTTCATCTAGTATTTTTAATCTACTAAATAATCATAATGGTCATTTATTTAATGTGGTGGATATGACTAGACCAGTTGGAATGATGTGAGAGCATGGTCTCTGTAGTCCCAACAGTATTTTCTCACTGTTAGTTGTTGGTCGTTCATGTAATTTTTTTTATTCCAAACATGAACCCTCTTGAAATAATTTTTAGTATAAATTGGCTCATTGAAAATAAAACCATAATTAATTTTTATCTTCGATGGGTCTCTATTACAACATGCAATGTGGGGTGCAATTTCATTCAAGGTAATTGGGACCTAAGGATTAGTAGAACCATGCATTAGTATATAGTGTTTTGGAAATTAATATATGTGTTTTCTTTTGATAAAGAGAGATAATACTTGAGCGAAGACCTCCCTCGATTTTTCATTTAGTTTCTAAATGTTTTTTTCTCACTTATCTGGTTTTCTGTTGGTAAGGGATGTAGAGAATTAAATCAACATAGTTACTAGTTCACAAGAACTTTCTATTCTTCCTCACTACTTGAAGACCATTGAAATAAAAGTGTTGAATACTAAAAAAATTATTATTCAGTAGAAAGTATTTATAAACTATACCATGTCACCTTAAGCATCATCAGTTCTCATTGCAATGAATGCTGATGGGTCACTTCACCTTTGGATTGATTCATGAAAAATAAATCGAGTTAATATAAATAAAAATTATATTCTACCATTGATTTATTATATTAATTTCCATTTGAATGAGGAATAGTGGTTCACAAAGACTAATTTTCATTTAGGTTACCATGAGATCATAATAAATTAATCTAAAATTTAAAACCCTTCTTTCATAGTATTTATTTCCACTAAGAGTTCCTTTCCATACCATTTGGATTAACCAATTCGTTTATAGTCGTTATGTGTTTAGTAGTATGTATTTTGCATGAGTATCTTGATAAATTCTTTTTGGTATTTGTGCATGAAATCCTAAATTACTCTATGTTTTATGAGGATCATATGCGTCTTCTGAGAGTGATTTTGGAACTGTTGGAAAATAACCAACCTTACAACATGATTTGAAAATGTTATTTATTGATTAAAAAATATATTTTCATGCGAAATGTGGTTTTATAATATGGTATATCAGTTTACCATAATAAGGTAAAAAATGTCACGACATGAAAAAAACCACAAAACATTTTTGAGATTCAGAGCTTCTTAAGATTAGCTGGTTATTATTGTCGATTTGTTAAGGACTTCCCAATGTTAGCTTCTATAATGATTACTCTATCTTGGATGGGAGAAAATTTTTCAAGGGTTGGGAAATATTAGAATTCATTCATTATGATGAAATGTATTTTGAATAATATAGAGGTGTTGAATCACCTGGAGGCTTGATAGGGCTATGATGTCTTCTATGATGCATCAGGTTCAATTTTGGGTTGCGTTCAAATAGGGGTGATAATTTTATACACATGGATCTCATCAAATTAGGCCACATGAGAAAAATTATCTAACCCATTTCCTTGAACATAATGCTATGATTCATTCTCTTATGAAATTATTATAGTCTATTTTGAGAAAAATGTCTACTATGTATTCTGAAAACAAAATCATGATTAAATTTATCTTTTCTCTATAGTATATAAATCCCTACCAAAGGAATTGGGATGAATAAGTGTAACATTTAATATTTTACATCACCTATACCCTATGAAAATGGAATTTCATTGCTGATTCATTGAGGAGGAAGCATCTTATCCACGTTGTGAAGAAAACATCAGAAGAGTGGAACATGATAGATCTTTTTATACTATTGCATATTAGAGTACATGAATTAAGGGTTGTGGTTTTGTTGGATAGGGTTTAATTTATTTTCACTCTTCTCAAGATACTTTTTCTATAATAGTATCTTAATGTTAATTTATTTAGTGTTATAGACTCTCTTTATGGAAGGCAGACCATACCTGGCTGTTCATTTTCCACAAAGGGAATTTTATACTACCAGAATCACATTGTTCGTAATTTGCGTTGAGGAAATTTATGACTATGTAATTCCAAAATTCATAGTTGTATATTCTCCCTAGATTCACAAATATTTTCTATGAAATTCAGGGTAGATTCTGGTGGACATGTATGAGAACGAACATTGTTGAACTTTTCACTCATTGTGATATGTACCAACACGTCAAGGACAGGATCCCAAAACCATCAAGTTTTCATCTTCCACATATAGTGCTAACATGAATATGTGATTAGATACTTATTTATAATGTTTTTGAGTTTCCATGAACCCATTGAAAGAATAATTGGATTGGAATTTTGATCAATTAGGTGACAAAATCATCTCACAAAATACCCATTCGTTATGAATCCAAAGTTGAAGAGTTTTGTAATCTGTATGTTAAAGATATTCCTTATTTTTAGAGAGTTGCATCTGATATAGTCTCTAATAAGAATCTGTAGTATAATAATTATTTTTGGGGAGTTGATCTGGATGAACTGGGGTGTCAGGTCCATTTGAGTTTGACATACCTTCCGTATTTGGATTCCCATACAAAAATAAATAAAAAGATCCTTGAGGAAATGCTTCATACTTATGTTCTCAACTTTGGTGGAGTATAGTATTACCATCTATGGCTGGTTGAGTTTTATTATAATAGTAGATACCAACATTCAATTATAATGGCTCTTTATAAGGCCTTTTATTTAAGGAAATCTAGATCTTAATGGTTTTGGTTGGAGATGTGTGAATGTACCTTTATTGGATGGGTATTGGTTCAGGATATGACAAAAAAGATTATATTGATTCATCTGATAATTTTGACAGCATAGAGGGAGTGTAAATATTATGTTGATCATCATTTCAAACCATTGTACATCTCATTTGAGGACTAGTTTTTCATAAAATTATAATCCTCTTTGGTTCATCGACTGCATGGGAGGAAAAGGAAGCATGCTGATCTTTTAGTTGAACTATTTGTGGTTGTTGAGAAGTTGGGGAAGGTTTCCTACTGATTATCACTCCCACTATTGTAGATTTCAATAAAAAACTTCTTCCATGTATCGAAGGTATGAAATAATGTATATGATACATCCCATGTTCTAGGATGTAGTGATCTTGATGTTTAACATGATTTATCCATCACTAAATGGTTAGTCAGTATAGTTTATTCTAAAACCAAGGTACATCCAGGGAGTAGGATACCTTTGGTTTAAATGTTATAGAATCATGATTGTTATTGTCAGGAGACATAGAAGAGGGAGTTAATTATGAGATAAATGTCATATCATCTTTTTATCATGGGAGCTTCTGGGTTGGATTTTGGGGGATAGAATGTTTCTATAGAGGGGATTTTATGACATCTAGTTGTTGTTTTCATGTATTCCTAAACAATACTTATAAATGATATTTTTTGGGTTTAATTTTGGGTTGTTTTATGTGAAATTTAAAAAATGTGAATGATTATGGGCTATGCATAGTTGAGGCATGGTTTTCCCAAACCATGTGTCCTCAAAGTGGAAACCATGAAAACTCATACAGTGAGAGTTTTCTAGGTCGGTGCATGGTTTAAAAAAATGTTACCCCATGAAATGGGGAACATGGTTTAAAAAAATGTTACCCCATTAAATGTGGCACAATGTTAGTGTGTACAATTTTCCTAACTGAGAGGTCCTTCCCTAGAAATTGTTCATGCGATATAATTAATCGACAAATATTTTCATAAAATCCAGAAACCTCTTTTTTTGGTTTCTGAGAGAAAAATATCAACCCCTATAGGTTTTTCCCCTGGGAGCACATGAGAGGAAAGTATCCCGCTCTATACTCTTTCAGAAGTGGATCAAAACATATATAGGGACCTTCTATATCTACGTGGTAGGTTTCCTCCCCCAATTCTATTTATCTAGCTCCCTCCCCTTACCTCCCAAGGTTTTGTTGACCTTGTTTTCATTATAAGATATAATATATGATATTCCAAAAAAATAATGTAAGGTTGACTTTATAATTTTCATTACCAACATTCTATATTAGAATTACCTAATTAGAGAATTTCATCTCAAGATCATGTGATCCTAATGTAGTTGTTTCCATTTTTATTGGAAAAATTGATCAACACTAAATTTATTGATTAAATTTTATTTTTTTAAAAATTCATATGCATGATATTAATAAAAATTTATTCAATTTGTTGATTAAAAATCCAATTATATTGAATTGTGTTTTAAAATAGGATTTAGCATGAATTTCAGAAAACCCCCCAATTCAATGAAATTGGGGTGTGTTTATGAAATTTATTGAATTTTCAGAAATTTAATTTTTTGAATTAAAAATGAAAAATTTATCAGATTAAATTTATTTCAATGTGGTATTTTAGGAAAATCTATTAATGTTGATTTTATAGAAACCCATTGGTTTTATGTTGTAAAGGGCATGTTTTGACTGAAAACCCATTATGGTATCTAAATTGAGAAATGTAATTTTTTAAAAAGGATAATGGGATGACTTGTATTTTTTTAGTCCTAAAATAAATTTCCCATCATTGATTGTTCATTGATAACATTAATTCTAAGGTACTTTGTGAGTTATTAGGTATAAACATGTTAGGATGGGAATACCCTAGAAATAGTTTTAATATTTACAACTCTAACATAAACTGCTTGGAATATTTAAATCCACCTTAGCATGTCGGTGAGTCCACCTTGACCAGTTTTAATGGGATGTTTGTAATCGTTTTTTTCCTCAATTTATAAGTATGTGAGGATACCATAACTAGGTCCCACCATATCATTTAACAATTTATCAAGTTTATTGTTATTTTTGTTTGATATATATATATGTTTATATTCTAATGTTTGTAAATCATTTACCATGTCATTTGAATTTATATAAACTATTTTATATAAAATATTTATTAATCCATTTTCTGTAATTCGTTTCCATCATTTGAAATATAATGCATGATTTGTTTAAAAATTATTTTAAATTACATGACCACTCATTTAAAAATGATATCGTTATTTGGATAATTAAATGATGGAATCCTATTATGGAATCCATAGTGAGACCTAATTGGGATTTTTAATCACACCCAACCTATGCATTCATGTGTTTTGAAATTACCTTCATCCATGTTTGAGAAGGGGTAAGGTGTCAATTGTATATGGTAGTCACTATTGTTCATTGTTCTTGGAAACATGTGTCCATTAGGACTCGAGTTTATTTTCAATTTTCTGGTACTCTGTTATAGTACAATGGGCATGTTTTCCAATTTGTATTTTGGCACAATTCTCTTTGTGGAGTTTTTCTTGTATCGATATGGACTATTTAATATTTATTCCACAATTTTTGGGGAAAATCACTCCCACGTTATTTTTCTATGATGCCAGGTGCTAACCACCAACCCATGGTAACCTTTAATTCCATTCAATATATGCCTAAATCATTTCAGTTATTGGTTTACCATGGTATATGGTCTTGATCATGACATCTTATATCTCGAATGAGATTCATATTAAGTAAATTTTCAATTGAATTCTACATATGTATCATATTAGGATTCATAAGATTTATAAACGATATGAATAATCATTTCATTCCATAAAGAATAATTATAACAATAATTTAATATAATTGGAAGAGTAATCAATTCCATGATACAATATGTTTCACCACAATGGATATCATACTATATTACATGTTAAACCTGCTTATCAGAGTTCTAAACTATGAAATATATAACATATATTGAACTATATTTTTGGTATTTTTTTTAAATATATAATGAGGTTGTATAAAAAATACTTATAAGGTCCCACCATTTATATATCGATATAGATTCTAGTGTTTTTGGAGATTAAAATATTTTCTTGGGAGAAGGTAAGACACATAATTAGAAATGTAAATGCAATTTTCTAGGAATTTTTCTAATATGTATTCATACGAAAAACATAGTTTTCACCCTGTGAACTATCATGATAATCAAAGACGATAAAAATTTCCCTCTAAATCGATCCCAGAAGATTTCTGTTTCTCACTGATTAAGTGTTTTAAAATAAAATATTAAGATGATTATATGAATGATACATAATATATTGGTTTCTATTTCAACAAATAAAAACTATCATATATGATTTAATTGATTTTTATTAATTTGTAATCTATCACTGTAAATGATAATAGTGATAATGTAATTAGATTTTAAATTTAAATATTCAAATATAATAAATATATAGAATTATAAAAAAAAATTATACAGTAGAGGAAAAATACACATAGAAAGTAGTTTAGGAACATTTATAAATTGGAGGAATAGTTTATCCTAGATTATCAGGATTGGAGAATAATTGTGTGTAACACAGGATTTAAATATTTCTCTAAACTAATATTCGAGTGTTCAAAGTTTATTAATGATGATCTAGAGTTGATTATTAGAGCATCATGGTGATCACCCTTATACTTTTGTGATGTATTAATAAATAAATTCATTTAATATTATACTCTGTGTGAATTTTGAAGATCATTTGGGTTGTTTTTGTACTGACTATTGTTTTAATAATCAAAATCATGTTTTTTAATGCTTTTTATATAATATAAGAATGTGTTAACATTGTAATTTAAATATTTATCCTTACAAGTTCCTAAAAAATAATATAACTTGTTTTAAAATTATATATTGATTATAATTTTCTCAAAACAATGAATATATGATACTAAATAACCAATATATGTTCATATATTTATGGAATGTATTGTATAATTCAATGTTTGATATAAATGATTTTTGTTTTTTTATACAATGATCTATATATGATGTGACAATATTGTGATAGACGATTGAACAAACAAGATTGAATTCCAACATACCATGTCTATAATTATATATTATTATGAGGTTTCATGATAGATAGTGCGTACAATGTCAAATATTATAGAATTATTAATGTAATCAGTGGGTCCAGCTGATTGAGCTAATCATATGAGGTTCCATGGGATAGTGTCTAAAAAGGGTTTTACTATGAAGATGTCTGTGAATAAAGAATTGTTAACTATTGAAGATCTATCAAATTGAAATTTAATTATGAGACACCATTCAATCATATAAGGGGATCCTTAAACACACGTAATGATTTTAGAAAATAATGTTAATTGTTTATTGTTCTATCAAATGGACAAGACTGAAATAATGAATTTTTTTTACATTAGACATATAATTTTTGTAATTATATACCAGAATGAGTTTGTAGACTAACAACTCTATGATTTTTAATTAAATATTGTTGTTATGAATATATATTCCAATAAATTACATATATCTATCTATTATAACATATGTGAATCCATCGGTCTA